>CM055122.1:1108804038-1109484038 GCA_029206835.1 Rana muscosa | reverse complement strand
GGCCCAATGTTTGGTCTGTTGTTGCTTTAGGCAGCCCATTCACATTTTTGGGCGGCTGTAACACAACACGTTAACATGCATGCATTAAACACACTGCTGGTGTGGATTGGAATTCAGCTTACTCAGTATTAAGCCGAAATTTCGATCCATTGATTGACTTGTGTAGAACAAGCCTGTCTTTTTTTCCTGAACGATCAGTGCCGCCGGCTATCACCGGCAACACTGATCATTGTATTCTGCTGGTTGGGAAGGCTCCTTGCCGGCAGAAGATAATGGCTCAATGGAAGTGATGCCATTCATTTAATTTACGCTGGTTGAGTAAAAAAATAAATAAATAAAAAAATAAAGAATCCTGTATGGCCTGCCTCGGACCTAAAGATCTCTGGAATAGAAGAAACAAACCAAGAGTATAAAGAGCAAATACTTGTTAGATTCCCTGTCAAGTTTTTATTGCTGTTGATTTCCTTATTAAGGAGATTTTTCATTTTTGGGCCAGTTCACTCCATGCCTGCACATGAATCGCACAGGAACGCGCTGAGCGATCCTATGCAATTCACATGCGGTTCCGTGCGGTGCAGTTGCAGCCTATTCATATTGAATGGGCTAAAATTGCACCGCTATACACTAAAAGTAGCACATGCACTACTTTTTAAAACACACTGCATCCGGATCGCATTGTGAAAAAGTACCGTGCGATCCACGGTGCAGGCAGGTGTGGACAAACACTGCGTCTTGGGTGTTGTTAACTTTGTATTGACACCCACTGCGGATCGCAAATGGAGTGCGTTTTGCATGCGGTGTGAATCGCACAGTGCGATTTCATATGTGGGCATGGTATGAACCAGTTCAAAATTCATGTCCTAGACACAGCTGCTACCAGAACAGGAAACACAAAACCTCCCCTACAATAAGACCATAAATTCAATGAAACGAGAAATGCAGTAAGGGATACTCATTTAGATTATCTTTGTCAAATATGTATCCAAGATGGTAAAAGGAAATTATAGTAATGACAGTCTGCAGTGTGCTAATATAGCAACAGCATTCATTGTAGACTGATATGTGGTTTGTGTGATTTTTCAGGTTTAATGAGAAATGTCACTTTAATCGTGGTAGAATTTACTGACCGTGGTAGAATTTACTGAAAAAAGTGCAACTCAAATGAAATGTTGTATTGTTTTCTATAGTGTGGGGAAGGATTGGAACGTCTCAAACTGCGACTAGAGTTCCACTTTAGTTGATGATCAGTTTAGGCCAGGTGGATAGAACGGACTTATGCCATGCCTGGTATAATGTTTTCTAGTTGTGTGCCATAACATATGGATTAAATGCGTATCTTGTGTCTTCTCTCCATCAGACTGCAGTGTATTGGTGCCCAGCTGGAGGAGGAATTGAAGGGATGCTGCCAGCTAGCTTTTCGACCGGGCCCTGCCAGTTCCAGCCTTTCCAGCAGCCAGGGAGCAGCCTGGTAGTTGAAGGTCAGTTGGCAAATGTGGAACTTCAGCCATGATGTCATCTTCTTCTTTTTACATGCTTTCCTCATTCACGAACATCACTATCCTGTGCTTCATCCAATGGTTTCACACTCTGTAGCCTGTCACCTGAAAAGAATTTATCTGTCTCTATATATAAGAGATTAACCGGTCCAAGCAACTCTGCATGCTTAAAAAATGACACATACGCAGATGATGGTCTGTGTAGTGGGTGTTCCCTGTTTAAGAGCCAGAATGACTATCTACAATTCTGTATAATAGCTTTTCATGTGTGCCTACAAAGTCCATATCTTCCTCTGTCTCTCTTCTAGCTTTTCAGTTGCATTACTGAGACATTCACGTTTTACAGACTAGAATCCTGTATAGTAATACATGTGATTTATGAAAACACTGGCGAGCATTGGATACATATACTGTAGATATCACTTGCCTTGATTTACCAGTCTTCTGTGGTTTAATAAACTGGTAATTCAGCAGAACAGCTGTCTGCATATAGCACAATATTTCTAAGCAATGGAACAGATTTTGTCATCTTCCACAATAGGGCATGCCTCACACTTCTTCTTTACTATCTTGTATGCCCAACTCTGTAGTAGTCCATTGGAAAGGTGAGAGATGGAATGAGCCAACCCTGAGCACTACATGGAAGTTCTAAGATCCGCACACGAGAACTCCCTGGGATTTCGATTTCCAGGGGCAGTAAAGATAGCGGAAGTGGTGGCAAATTTTATACAATTTTGTTAATCATGATATAAAATATATATAATTTGTAGTTGTATTCTACTTAAACCATATCTTTTCATTTCAGTCTACTACTAACTATGTTTTTCTAAAATTGACAAAAAAATCGAAATCTATCCTTTATAACTGTTGCTTCTGGGTGACATTTGGTACACTCTAGGCTTTCAGACAGCTACCAGAAATCTCAGAAACATAGTGATGGCAGATAAACAACCAAGTGGTCCATCAAGTTTGTCCCGTTTTTTATTTATTTTTTAGAGATCTACTGTATGTTTGTCCCAAGCATGTTAGAATCCACTTACTGTTGACTGACTCGCTACCTCTGCTGAAAGTCTGTTCTAAGCATAAACAAATCTTTCGATAAAAACAATACATGCAAAAATTAGTTTTGAACTTTTCTCTTGCTAGTTTGTGGTCATGTCCCTGTGTTCTTAATCTTCGCTTTATATCGAAAATATTGCCCTCTGAAACATTATTCACACTAGGGCTGCAACTAACGATTATTTTCTTAATCGATTAGTTGGCCGATTATTGTTTCGATTAATCGGTTAATAAAACGTAAAAAAAAAAAAAGAAGGTAATTTTTGCTGCGATTTGCATTTTTTTTGCCCAATTTGTTGTTGGGCAGATTACAAAACACAAATTGCCGCAAAAACACATTACATGCTTTTCTGCAGCTTCTCCATTGAAGTATATTAAACCAAAAAAACAAAATGGCACCGTTTTGTGTTAAAAAAAAGTCTTTGCCCTTTCCAAATACGCAGCAGCTGAAAAAATCATGGATGTTAACGTGTCCCATAGAAGCCATGAAAATGAACTGTAGCGTGTTTCTGAAAAAAGCACCAAAAAACACAGAGGAGTGACCCAGGCCTGAGAGGTTTAGTAACATAATGGGGTTAAAAAAACAAAAATTAGTACAAAAAGAGCAAATATCGTATTTATCGGCGTATAACACGCACCATAAAACTTTAAGAGGGAAGTTTCAGGAAAACAACTTTCCACAGCCCCCTGCGTATAACACGCAAGTACAGTTTACCCTCTATTTTCAGTGTAAAAAAGTGAGTGTTATACGCCAATAAATACAGTAATCGCTACTGAAAGGGGTTCATTTTTTACTGTTGGACAGTGAAAGTAATATTTACAGTAGCGATTTGCTCTTTTTGTACTATAAAGGGCTAATTTTAGTTTTTTTTTTTAACCCCATTATGTTACTGGCCAATTAATCGATTATGAAAATTGTAATCGATTAATCGATTATGAAATTAATCGATTAGTTGTTTCGGCCCTAATTCACACCTTAAAGAGGAATTCCAGGTATGGATATTTTATACATATTTACATTGGTTCGGCTTAGTGCAATGTAACTATGCATTTACCATAACAGGCACATGTCCTTGGAAGCTGGAAATCACTGAAATGGGCACCGCTACTCCAGTGATCTTCACTTTGTTCTGGGTCTTGTGCCACTTTGCCCAGCTTCATTCTAAATATGGGAGGTCGGCCGCTCGATACAGGCACCTTTCAGAGAATGCTTTGCATTTATTCAGAAAATGCTAAGCATTCTCTGAATGGCGTCTGTGCTGAGCGGCCGACCTCCTGTGTTCAGAATGCAGCAGGGCAGCTACTTGGCATGAGACCCAGAAGCATTTTGAGACCACTGGAGTAGCAGAGTTAAGCTTCCAGAGGCACTGGCCAGGTATGGCATTTGCATACTTACATTGATCCAGATTGGACCAACATAACGATGTATAAAATATATATACCTGGAATTCCTCTTTAATGTATTTAAAGGTTTTCATCATGTTTCCTCTTTCCCTTCTTTCCTCCAGACTGTACACATTAAGTTCCTGAAGTCTCTCCTGATATGTTCTATTCCTTAGACCTTTCAGCATTTTTGTTACCTGTCTCTGGACTCCTTCTAACTTATCAATCTCTTTTTGTATGTGAGGGCTCCAGAACTGGACAGTTTTATCAATGAGGTCCAACTAAAGGGAATTGGGATCTCCTTCATCCTGCTGGTGATCCCTCTAGGGATGCATCCTAGGATCTGTTCACTTTTCCAACGGCCTGGCCACACTGTTGGCTCATGTTGCAATCATCTGAAATAAGTACCCCCCAAATCTTTTTCCTCTGTAGTGCTAGCCAACCCTGTACCTCAAATATGGTACTCTTTTTCCCTAGGTGCAATATTTTACATTTGAAGCATTAAACTGCAGTTTCCACTGCTTTGACCAATCTTCCAGCAATGCCAAATCATGTTCCATGTTAAAGAATGTTAGACACCTCCAGGGATATCAACCCTATTACACATCTTTTGTATCATCAGCAAAAAGACATACCTTGCCCAACAAACCTTTAGTTATATTACTTACAAACCCATAAAATGGAAAAGGACCAACTAACTCCTTTCCTCCTTATGTGATTGGCTTACTGTTTTTTTCCATCAGTTCTTCTCTTATTGCCACACTGGGACTGATTATTTGTCTGATAGGCAGACCCTCCTACTTGGCAAACAGGAAGCTGGACTTGGGGGGGAATGGGTGCGAGTTTCTTCCAAACAGCAGGAGGTAGCAGTGTGCAATGATTTGTAACATTCATGAAATGTTACTGATCTTTTCTCAACACAAGTGGAGGTACGGGTTTACGGGTTAACAGAACAGTAAGAACAAATCACTTGAAGCGCTGAATACCACTTTGAGATAATCCTACATGCTGGAAAATCATTGCACACCCTAAGGCAAGCCATACACATATAGATCTGATAGAATCCTCCATCCATGCCAAACCGCGTCTTCTGCCAGGTTATTGTATTCTGACAGCCAGCACCCATGTGTGACAGAATACCCGAATAGTGTCTACATCTGATGCTGGATGCAGCCACTATTTTTCTGACATTTTTCTATCAGCCTCCTTTGACAACTCTATTAAAAAATCAGCTTTTGTCAAGCAGGGGGCCATCTACAGCTCGAAATTCAGCTGGTTCAGCAGAAATTGGCCGAAATTTGCACCATGTACAGTATGGCAAGCTTAACATTTGTAGAGAATCTTTCAAATGCTTACTCTTTCTTCTGTCAGGAGGAACATTATATTTGTCCATGGCTGTACTTTTCAAATATTACCGTATATACTCGAGTATAAGCCAAGTTTTTCAGCACATTTTTTTTTGTACTGAAATGCCCCCTTCGGCTTATACTCGAGTCACCTTTTTGTGCCTGATCTCCTGGACTTTGGGGACCCGGTACCGGCCGTCCGTAGGTCGGATGGACCCAAAACTTGGCACACATGTAGCCGCACTCTTCCTCTACAAGTGTGCAAAGTTTGTTGGTCGGGGAGCACCGATTTATTAAAGCTGGGCACCCCTTCCATAGACTGCCATGTTAAACGGTCATTTCTCTGGTAAATTTGGGGAACCGGTATCGGCCGGTCGTAGGCACCCTGGACCCGAAACTTGGCACACATGTATCCCCATTTCTCCTCTATAAGTGTGCAAAGTTTTTTGTCTGGGGGACCTACGACCGGGGAGCACCGATTTTTTTCAAAGCCAGGCACCCCTTCCATAGACTCCCATGTTTAAATGTCAGTCTAGTCATGGACACAGTGAGGCATGGGCATAGTGAGGCATGGGCATAGTGAGGCATGCAGATGGACTCCCTAGGCTTATACTGGAGTCAATATGTTTTCCCAGTTTTTTTGTGGTAAAATTAGGTGCCTCGGCTTATATTCGGGTCGGCTTATACTCGAGTATATACGGTAACTAAAAATTGTTGTGCTTTTGTTTTATCTGTTAAATTGTTTTTCGGTAAAATCTAAAATAACCTTACCCTCACTGTAATGAAATCATAATTTAATGTGAATGTTTGTGTAGTTTTGCATGGGTGTGTGTTAATGTGTATTTTGATCTAAATATATATTATAGCGGGTCACATCAGAGACTATCAGTGTTAGTTAGTAAAGGATGTAATTTTGTAATTACTCCTGCTTAATAGCAGTAATTCATAGTGAATTCAGCTCTTGCTGGTTACTGTGGTTAGCATAAGCTCTAAAAGTAAACAAGTGCTCAGTGCAAATTTTACTTAATTGGCCCTCAGGGTAGCCACAAACGGCTCGATTTCTCTGCCGGGCTTTGTAGATACACCTCCTCCTTTCGATGTTTTCCTGTTGCCCTTACCCACTGCTGTAGGGTCTTGACTTTGTGAAAGTCAGTATTTGCATAGATTTATGAATGACCCTACCATTTGATAGTTGCCTAAAGCTAAGAATGCCCCCTACTGGCCCCCATTTGACAGTAGTCTGGCACCAAGTGCTGAATTGTGGGAGGCAATGGGAAGAGGGATATGTCTTCTATCAGGAAGAACCAGGTTGTTTTTGGGGCTCCGGCTACAGGTCAGAAAAATGAGGATGCACAATGGAGATAGGAAACTGGTACTTTTGGGTTCCTGGTACAAGTTAAGTAAATCTGAGTACAGGTTTACGTCAAGAATTGGCACTCTATTGAATAGTAGAATAGTAGAATATATGTTTTTATTGTAAGCTTAAAACATTCTTTGTCCTGAGAAAAGAAGTCCGTACCTGTCACATAAAGTGTTAACCTTTCACTAAACAGTTATACTGTAAAGTAGAAAGACACCTTTGTCAACTGTTTGAAAAAAAAAAAAAAAAAAACTCTGTAAAGGCTAACAAAAGACTTGGTGTCATCGCTGCTGGGTTAATTGGCACCCTTGTCCATGGAAAACCAGGATGTTTGATCGTTGCACTGCTTCACTGACTTGCTTGACTTATATGTGATAATTTGCCCAGAATATTAACCCGTTGCTATCAGGGGTAGTCAGTAACATTGGCAGCAATGGGTTTACTCTGGCTTCCAGTCACATTCCTTATGCTGCACATCCTGGTTTCCCTCCTTCCTGTACGTTCTGAGCCATGTATGCTTCTTCCCATCTGTTCCAGAGGGAGAGCTCATGAGTAGCACACTTCACATCAGTTGGAGATGGCTGGGGCTCCATAGGCCTAATGTATTGTGCTGCATGTATGCGTGTGCTTTGGTTTCATCGTCTACATGACTCAGAGCTGTGACTGCAGTTAGTCAGCCGCTACTTCCCTTCTCCCTCCTCCCAACTATCGTGGCCCTCCCTGCATCCTCTTGTTTCCTGATGTTATGTTTTTAAAGCAGTGGCAAAACACCGATGAACGTTGAGTTGCTGTTTCCCTGTTAACTTTGCAGAACTTCGCATACTTTATACATTCAATTTTTTTTTTTTCCCACAAGCTGAAATATCACATGTTGGACGTAATCTAGATCATGGGTTTTTTTTTTTTTTTGTCAGAATAGTTTCTAATTTGAAATGAGCAATCTGCCCGTGTAAGTATTGTGACTAAGGACCAAATATAAAAAAGATTGAGTGATCGTGATGAGTGCTATTGCAACTTAATAAATCAAGCCTGTATGAATAGATGGTAAGAATATATGCAGCATGCAAACTATAGAGGATTTTCCAGTGCGGCTTTCTAGGAGCAAGAGGTGGATTAGAAAACATCTCTAGAGAAAAATTTCCAAACCTTGGGATTGGCCCTTGAAATGAGCAGCTGTTGGCAACACTCTTGACTTGGGACCATAACACCTGCATTTTCTTCCACCAAAGTATCATGCATTGCATTAAAGAATAAAAACTTCCCTGCACTAATTTTTCTGCTTTAATAAACATTTACTTTCCGTTTAAGAAGTCTCCTCGGCAAAATTTTGTTCCTCCAGGGGACAAGATGCATGTAGGACTTTGTTCGATTCAGAGCCATGCTGTCGTTTGGGGAAAAAAGAGGACTCATTTTCTTTCTGTTTCTACTGGCTGTCAGCTCCACCCCAGGCTAAAGCCCAATTTATGAGCGTTTCTATGGGGGGAGCTTAACAGCACACCACCCCTTCTTCATTCTCCTCATGCAGTAGCTGGTAGATGTGAGCATGTCCAGAAAGAGTGTAACACCGCTCAGACTGTGGATAAAGATTTCCTCAGTGCTGGCCCTGGCTCACCACCGTCAATTGTAATTGAAGAAAAAGATTGGTCATACACCATGGAAGGAAGAACTTCTGTAGAATAGTTTGTTTATTGTCAAGGTGCCAAAAGATGTAGAAAGGACGTTACAGGAATATTGGTAGACCGGTTTCACACGTATATCTTGTGCTTTTTCACAACAAAAAGATTAAGCATGTGCTGAAAATATGGGCTGTGAACGGAAATCACATTGAAAGACTAGCTGGTGGCTTGTGTTACTTTTAAATAATGGTGCTGGTCTTCACCACATGCCTGCTGCCAGAGATGATTACCATCATGACCCCCTTTACTTGCTGTCAGCCAGACTTCATTTGGCATTTGTCTCCTCGTGAGCAGCTTTGGACAGTGGAGGGTGGTGTACTGCTGACCACACTAGATCAGCATCCAAGGCACCTATCAAAATTGGACAAATGACTTTATCCCTTGAAAACAAGAGAAAACAAAAGTTGTTCTTCCAATGAGACTTCTTTAATTGCAAAGCGAAGATCAGGTCATAAGTCTTTGCAGGTTTTTTTTAAAATCTGATCATTGTTAAAGTGGAAGTAAACCCAACGATTTAATAGTTTCAAAAAAACGTTACATTCCCGGCATGCCGGAAATGCTAACTGTCACATTGGCTGTGCTCTCAACCAAACTGTCACACCATCCAATGGCTGGTGTCATAACTGATCACATGTGCAGAATCATGGCAGTTGAAGATTAAACAGAGGCCAAGATGGCGGCTTCCTTGGCTGAAAATGATAGGAGGGTTTATTTCCACTTTAAGCTACACTCACATACTATAAAAGTGTATCTTTGCATACATGCTGCGTCTTTGGTGCAATTTCCAGCAAAGCATATCTTTCGTATTCATGCAAAGCATGTCTACAATACACCCCTCTGATCGCATAGCATGACACTGAATGTAGTCTAAATCATACCTTAGCTTGACAGTACAGACCTGTGTTGTATTCCAGCCTGCTAATATGGTCAAATTCTTTTGTCACTGTGCAATGGTATGTTTATGTAAATCATTCAAATAATGCCTGTTGTTTTCAAGTCGCCTGCTACCGCACTGACATGCATGTTTTCATTTTCAGTGTTGGAGAGAGCTGCTGCTGACTCAAGATACAGTGTCTCTGCCACCATCATGACAGATAGCAGTGTTAGACAAGACATTCAAACCATAACTGAACTCACAGCTAATGAGAAAGGAGGTAACGTATTCCTGTGAAATAAGTGAGCATGTTCCTTTTGGCCTCTACATATCTGCCCAATTCAGTTTTGTGCATACACTTTTGCTGTCCACTTTTCAATTTACAAGTTTTTTATTTATTTTTTTCATTCTTGTTTAAATGTGGTCTGTATTAAAAGCAAAGAATATCTCCAAACTTCATTTATAGGTCCCATACCCTAATTTACTCCATGAATAGGTGACTATAAGGAAAAAATATCTCCTGAAACTCTGCTTCTTTGGTCACCTCTCCACCTCCAGCAGTAAATGTGCTATGAGAACTGATCTTTCTACTCCCAGTCTACATTTAGGTGTATGTAAGAGCTGCACGATTAATCGTTAAAGAATCAAGATCTATCCCCCTAGCGATCTTAACATAGCATTTTCTCGATTCTCGGTCTGTAAATTAGGTCAGTTTATCCACTTAAAGACTAACCCTTTTTCTGACACTTGTTGCTTCCAAGTTAAAAATCTGTATTTATTACTAGAAAATTACTTGGAACCCTCAAGCATTATATATATTTTTTTTTTTTTAGCAGAGACCCTAGAGAATAAACTGGCGCTTGTTGCATGTTGTATTTGCGCAGCGGTCTTTTCAAACGCAATTTTTTTTGGGAAAAAATACACGTTTTATTTAATAAAAAAAAAAAAAGCTAGCCCAATTAATTTTTTTGGTATAATGTGAAAGATGATGTTACACCGTGAGAAACGTGATCTTTATTGTAGGCAAAAAGATAGGGATTCTCATTTTGGCCAGAATCGTGCAGCTCTAGTGTATGTATAAACTACATTTTGAACCTATTTACACCTGTGCACTACGTTAACACCCATTTATTTGAATGGGCTGTCCATGAACCAGTATCGACAAAATATCTACAAGGAGCTCCTTTTTTTTGTAGGGTCAATGACATCACTTTGACGTTCTTCTGAAAACATTCCGAATTCATTGACTGATGCATTTGACCTGCTTCAAATGGGTTTTGCATTACCATAGAGTTTTATCAGAATTCAAAACCCATCTGAAGTTGGGGGGAAAAAAAACAAGCCCTAAAGGAACAGTTGAGACGATAATCAATGGAACCATTACCCAACATCACCAATGAGGGAAAATTTAGGCTAGTCTTGCCTGATTTATATTATTCCTCTCCCCCCCCCCCCATAAGTTTCTTTCCATAGCAACAAATACGATATTCTGATGAGTCCCTCTATCACATTTGGGTTCGGGGCAGCTGAGAGTGGTTGCTGATGGTAGTCACATTATACACGCACCTCCAGCTATCCTTGGGTGTTAACAATACTATACCTCAGATGAAATGAAGGATTATAACAAACTAGAATATGTCTTTTGAGGGTACTAGTTGAAATGAGTTGACTGAACCAGCAACTGCTTACTGTCAACCCTGCAGCTTTTGCCTGTCAACAGACTTTTAATGGCTTCTTGAAAAGGGTAATTGAGAGTACTACACCTGGTCCTCCTTGCCTTGTAAAAAGTAAACTTATTAAGATTTTTCCCACATTGAATATGTTTTTTGCTTTTTTTTATACCCCTTGTGTTGTAACACACACACAATGTTTGAATTATTTTTTGTCATCTTTTCTATTGGCACTTCAGAGGGATGTTGGAAGTGTGGGTACGATCCAATAGCCAAAAGATATTTCTGGTAATTTTTTTTCCCATAACATGTATGCTAAGTTTGCCTATGCATGCCTGTTTATGGCTAGACAGAAGGGAGGGTAATAGTCGGAGGACATCTCTGCCACTGACTTCTATTGGAAAATTATTTAAAAACATTTGATCTATTCATCCCTAGAGATCAGTAAGTGGCATGGATTTGGAGGTCTGCTGCCACTCATATCTGGCCAAAAACAGCTTAGGTCTATGAGCACATTTGATGTCTGTTGTACTAGTTTGAACACTTAATAAGTATGGCTGTGTAATGCAGGAAATTGGTATTGAAAATGTGGGACAAATAAGATGTTCGATTTTGTTTTTATTGAGTTTAATATCTGAGTGCTGGTCTGTTTTTATAGCCTCTGTAAAAGATCCCGTGAAACCAATCGGCCTTCTCAATGGATCAGAGGTGAACGACCTGTCATCTGTAAACGCCATGATGTCAGCAGTGATGAGCACGGCACATGTTGTGGAAAATGGGGCGAATCTTCAGAACACTAAATCGCTGGGAAAATGCCCACCTCCAAACCGAATTGGCAGAAGAAATCAGGTAGGGAAGTTTTGCCAAGTCAATAAACCAAATCTTGTCAAATGTACAAATGGTTAAACTGTCTGGAGCATCAGGCTACAAGATTTTGATGTAATCTCTATAGTCATAAAATTGTGTTGTACCTATAAGGTCTCATTTACATGGCTGTATTGAATTGCTGCCAGCAAGATCCTGTGTAAAAAGTTGTCCATACACTCTACACATGTTATGTTTGTATTTTAGGGACGATAGGTAAACCTTAAGCCTGGGTTCATGTTATTGCGAACACAGACCTCACATGTGAGTCACACTGCAATGCTGTGCTGATCACATGCGATGTCTGTGCAATGTGAATTCAGCCATACAGTTGTATGGCTGAACTCGCATTGAATTTGCATGAAAAGGGAGCAGGAACCTCCCCCCCACCCCCCCACACTGGAATCGGGTTGTATGGATGTTCACACCCATGCGATCAGATTCCTGTCAAAATTCACAGTTCACGCTGCGATCTGCAGCCGATTTGGGGGTGTCATTAACTTTGTATTGGCACCAGCAGCGGTTCGCAGAGGGCAATGTGAACTGCCTGCGAGGGAGATGCGGGAATGGCACTGAGCAGTAGCTAATAGGGTCCATGTATGGATATAAACATTAGCACAAATCTTTCCTTTAGTTGCTGTGTAAAATATAGTTCAGATATGGCCCTGGACATAGCTTTGTTTTTTTATTCTTCTTTTTTTTTTTTTTTTCACATTGATGAACACATCGCGCTGCCAGGCGCAGTTGTGTGAATGGGCCTGTAGCCTTCTATACAGCTGTATACAGATGTGTACAAAACTATACTCTGCATGCAGTGTTTTTGACGGCTGTATGATGATGAGTCTAAAATTTAATTTATTTTGTTTGATGCTTAGAAAAATCACTGCTCTCGCTGTCCAGTCTAAATTGTTAACATGTTTGAGATGGCCTCAGCCTTACACCACTCCATAAGCCACACCCTCTGACATGTTTCGCCACACCCACCTGTGTGACCAAGCCTCGGTGGGTGAGACGAAACCTGTCGGGTGGCATGGAGTGGTGCAAGGCTGAGGCCGGCTTATACATGTTACCAACATAGACTGGCCTTGGAGAGGGGCGATTTTTTATTTTTTATTTTATTTATTTATTTATTTTTAAGCACACTACTGGATGGTGATATTTCATGCCGGTGTTCTGCCGAATAAGTTCCGCCCGGCGGATAAGGCCCCCCTTGTACTGCACAGGCGCGGCGGCTAGTCTCCGAAAATAGCCGAACAGTACATGGCGCATGCACAATGAGTATGGCATATGTCCGCACGCTCCCGAAATAGTGCTACTCTGCGGGGGTGATTTTAACAATAAAGTACACGTCTTAGCAGGGCGTGTTGATGGGCAGGTTTTGCAATGTTCAAATAACAATAAAGTGTGAGAAGTATTGAAATTGTCCATCAACATTGGTGCCCTTATCTCTGTGCATCATTTTGTGAGTAAAATGTGCAAATGCGCCCATCAACATGCCCTGCTCAGACATATACTTTATTGTTTAAATCACTCCCGCCCCTTTCAGAGTAGCAGTAGATTTGGGAGCGTGCGGGATTGGCATCGGGAGCGTGCGGCATATTGGCGCATGCGCCGTGTAGAGCTGAGTGTCAGCTCTACATGTTCGGCTATTTTCGGAGGCTTGGTAGGCTCGGTTGAGGTTTGTACTGCACAAGCGCCGTGCCTGCGCAGTACAGGGGGGTCCAAATCCGCCGGGGGAACATTTTCGTCAGGACACGGGCACCTAATTCCTGAGCACTGATGGGACAATATATATAGTCCTTTTTTACTTAGAGCGGCACTACAAGTATAAGCAGGACTTTAGTTTAATCATTTTAACGGAGAGATTTGACTAGATAGTATCAGTGTAATATAGCAGTAAATCTGATCAGCTATAGGAATTTGTTTAGCACCATGCACTGAAAGAATATCATCATTGAAGTATATGGGCACATTTTGCAAGTCAGCTGATTATACAAAACAGAGCACAATTATCAGATGCATTAATAATAGAAGAATGGGTCATTCATGGGCATCTGTCAGAAACTTAGATGGAACCTAAATCTTGTTCCTTGTGTAAAAAATAAAAATAAAAAAAAATTAAGCTCCGAGCACTCAGTTTGACTGTGTGTTTGTTTGTTTTTTATTTTTTTTCCCTAAACCCTACATGCTTTTTTAATCTATTGCATCTCTGTAATGGCATAAAAGCACATTTTCTTTCCTGCTTCTCTGCCATTTTCTCATAGCAGAAACTTCTGTAGTAACACTAGCATCTCCCATCCTATTTTTCCTGTGCTGGTATTAGAGAAAGTTTGGTCCTCTGTTAATGATAAACTCCTGTGTAAACAGCCATCTGCTGCAATGGCCTAGATTATGTGCAGTTCTTCACTTCAAGGTGAGCCAGTAATTGCTCTGTCTTTAGCTAATATGCTGATGTAAAGGAAAATCCACTGCAATACGTACATAAATCTGGCCAGGAAAAATGTGCAGAAAACTAAAATGATTATTTATCCTGCTGAAGATAGATATATCCAAACTTTATCCATAAATTCCTCCCAAAGCTAAAATGATTTTGTTCATAAAAGTTTTGTAAACTTTTGTCTGTTATGACTCCTATTACATAGGACTTCACATGCCAGAGCAATATTTGAGTAGAATTGGTGGTTTTGTGTAAACTATAAAAACACTGGATGGATTTACCCCTGGACCTTATGGGCAGGGCCAACACGCTTAACATTATTTATCTACCTAAGCTACTATACATTCTGGCCAATCCCCCTGCAAAATTTCCAAATCCATTTTCAAGCGTATTGACACGATCTGCACAGTGTTCCTATGGAATGGCCGTCCCCCTAGGGTGCCACTTGAAGCACTAATGCCATGTACACACGACCGTTTTTCTCGTCGAGAAAAATGAATTTTTTTCCTTTTTGACGAGGAAAAACAATCGTCTGTGGGCATTTTGTCATTTTTCCCGATGGGGAAAAACGGAATTAAAAACGACGAGAAAAATTAGAAAATGCTCAAATTTTTCTCGTCGTTTTTCTCGACATTTTTTTCCGCGGCAGTGTTTCCCAAAGGGAAACACTGCCGCGGAGCCCACAGACGGTCGTTTTTCTCGACAAGAGAAAAAATGACGTGAAAAACGACCGTGTGTGGGGAACAAGCCGTTCCCTCGTTTTTAATGTCATTATTCACTGCGTTTTTTTTAACCGCCGTGAATAATGATCGTGTGTACGCGGCATAAGGATCCCGACCCATCTAGCGGGTTTGGCGTTTCCTAACTTTTACCTATACTATCTGGCATCCCAACTGGTCCATATCCATGGCTGGCTACACCCGGTTGCAGCGAATGCTTGCACAACTACAGAGGGAGCTATTGCCTCCTCCTTAGAAACCCTCCACAATATTATATATTGGGGTTGTGTTCCGGCTCGTCCGGGCACGTCAATGTTGTTTACCTCTCCATCCCTATTTCAGTCGGTTGTCACGAAAATTTCCAAAGATTCGTGGTCGACTTCCCCTAACAACCCCTTGTGGTTCAATCCTAACATTTAGGAACTATACTCCCTGCCTGACCCACGGTGCTGGTTTTCTAAAGGGGTTAAATATCTATGTCATTTATATAATACAAAGGGTTTTAAGTCCTTTTATCAAATGCGCATTGACCTACTACGCACATGCCCATTCTACTATTACCAGCTTCGACATGCTAGTCGTGCCCAGTTTGGCTCTCTAGATGATCCTATCAGAGTGCCTCCACTGGAGAAAATGTTGAGACAACAAGACCCCACTAAACTTATCTCCACATATGCTGCCCTCACTACTTACTGTAACCCTAGATTCCGGGTTGCACAGACAAACTGGATTTCCCTGGACATTCCTTTCACGGAGGCTGACTGGTCTGAATTTAGCGACACATATAAGTCCTCAGTTATATCTTCTAGGGAACGCATTATACACTTTAAGATCTTTCACCATTCCCACCTCACCCCTGCCAGGCTGTACAGAATGGAGCTGTCCCCCACCGCTGAATGTTTTAGAGGATGTGGCCAAACTGCTGACTTCTAAAGCCCCGTACACACGGTCGGACTTTTGCCCAACAAACTTCGTTTTAAGCAAGTTGGACCAACAATCCGACCGTGTGTACGCTCCATCGGACAAACTTTTTTCGTTTGGTTTTGGATTTCATCGGACAAAAGTTGGGTCTGCAAACGGACAAACTTTTGCCCAACAAAAGTCAGATGGAGCAAAGTCCGACCGTGTGTACAGATAACCATCGGACTTTAGTCGGATGGACAAAACAACTAATGTTAAAATCAACCAACAATAGCAGAAGTTGACCAAAGGGTGGCAGTAAAGATCGGAAAAGAGCAGAAAAAACACGCGATGTTGTAAGAAGTTTTAAGAAAGTTTGCAGAAAAGTCAGAGTGTGTGTATGCTATGGGTGTTCCCAACCAACACCGTTCGGACAAAAAAACCACGGAAAAGTCTGATGGAAGTCCGACCGTGTGTACGAGGCTTTACACTGTTTCTGGACCTGCCCAATGGTTTAGGACTTCTGGATGGATATAGGCTCCTTTTTTTATTTCTTCTGCACTAGATCTACCAAACATCATACACCCCAAGAACTGCCTCCAGGGCATCTTTGGTGATCTACCTGTCCCCTCTCATGCTAAGAGACCACTCCGCATCTTGTACTTTTATGTGAAGAAGTCTGTTTTATTGTTATAAAAGGGATCGCAGTCCCCATTGAGACCCCTTTGGTTGAAATTGATTGACTCTCTACCGTTGTATAAACTCACATTTGACACTCCAAATACCCTACTGATTTTGATTACTATTTCACTAATTCAGAATTTTGTTTCTTGTAACTATGCATTTAATAACTACAAGAGACGTGCGTAATGATATTTGTTTATTATTGTTTATTGTCTATTTGAGTGCATCCCCGGTCTATGCACTGCGTTGGACAACCAACGCTTTTCTTTTCTCTGTATGTTGGTCTGTCTTTAAACTCAATAAAAATATCTTAAAAAAAAAAAAAAACGATAAAAACACGTGAATTGCTGTTTCACAGGAATGCTTCCACTGGGAGGCAGTGTTTCACAGCAGGCTGGGGGATGGCTGGGATTGAGAAAAGTCTATGTGCAGGTTTAAAATATGACCTTGTGTGAAACATCCTACTGACTTTCTGGCCAATTAGACAGTGCAAGTTTTGGCAGCCAAACTTTTATTTTGGTACTATCGGTTACTTGCTTTTACCCTGCATGTAAAGGTTCTTGAAGGAAATATGGAGGATGCCATTGCTGACCCCTGCAATTGAAAGTGCTGTTTGCCTGGCCGCCATGCTGACCAAATGTCTTCAATACTTTGAGCGTCAACCAGGCAAAAAGCATTTTTAAAAGAATTGGCAATGACAGCCTCAACATTTGTTTTTCTTTTACACAATGTTTTATTAACATTTAGTGAGAATACAAAGATACAGCATGTATCAAGAAAATAACATGGAAATTTACAAATAGTACATATACAATAAAATGAAACAAGACACAGATTAGCACTTTTTTTTTTCTTTACAGATGTCCTATAAAAGCAGTTTAGACGCACTTTGAAATTTTTGATGCCATGGGCACCTATTAACATGCCTTTTGCGCTAAGATGCATCCCTTATGTGTTTTGCACACGTTTTTGAAGTGTTTGCGTCACGTGAAATAATGTTTGCCAGGTGCCTCCTCTGTGTTGGGTTTTCTATTGTATGGATTCTTGTACTGTCATCTTGACTAGTAAGGCCCCTTTCACAACAGTGGACCGATCAGGTCTGCCTGTCTGTTTTTCAGGCTGATCCAATCAAACCCCCTATTGTTCTCTGTTGGGAGACGGATGTAAACAGGCATGTGTCCGTTTACACCAGCCTGCATCCAATCCGATCCGGGCTGCAAAAAACAGACGGATGGGGATCCCTTCCCCATCCATCTAGCGCAGGGTTATTGAATTAAAATTCACGATGACAAGTAAAAATTTTCTTCCCCTCCTTCTATATCACATTCCCTTACATTAGTGTCCTCAGTCCCCCCCTTCACATCAGTTTCCCCTTCATAGTATTGAACCCACCTCACATCACATACCCCCTTTATTCACACACCCCTTTATTCACAACAGTCCTCAAACCCCACCCCCCCCCCCCTCAAATCATCACCCCTGCCCCACACTACTGTCCTCTGCTCCGTCACATCACCCCCAGCAGAACTGTGCCCCCTTCACCAGCACCCCCCCCTTTACATCTCCCCCAACAGCACTGCCCCCTCTGACATCACATCCCCCCCCCCACCAGTAGTATGCCACCCTTCATATCCCCCCAGCACTGCCCCCTCCCTTTACATCACCCCCCCCCACACAGGACTGCCCCTCTTCACATTAACCCCGCTACATCACACACACAGTAGTGTCCTCAGCCCCCCTTCACTCTCCTACCTTAGAAAGACCGCGGTCGGGGGAGTGGTCATACCATTTTTGGATCAGGTGTGGGAGGCACAACACAGCATTGAACAGAGGATGGAGGCTGCCGGGGTTAACTTTTTTTTGTATAAACCAGCAGGGGACTGGCTGCTAGGACTGTCCTGAATCCAATCACCCGCTGGATTAACTCAAAAACGTAACCCCGGCAGCTCCCGCGCTCTGTTCAATGCTGTGCTGTACCTCCCACACCTGATCCAGAAATGTTACGACCGCTTCCGCGCTCTGTTCAATGATGTGCTCTTATTCCACACTCGCTCAAAAAATGTTCTGGCGCCCGCTGTCCACTCTGCTGTTATAATAACAGCGGCGGAGGCTGGAGGGAAAGAAGCGGCTCCTAAATGGAGTGACCAGACCTGGATGAACAGTCTCTCAGTCCACAGTCCGCCATTTAGTGATGCCTGGTCTACCGAATCGTATGACAGTCGGATGGAAACGGACAGGCCCGTTTCCATCCAACCGCCCCATAGAGAACAGCGGGCTATGTCCGTGTCCGTTCTGCATAGCGGAGTGGACACAGACCTATCGTCCACCTGCTCAGCAGGGATCAGCAGACAGATTCCCCGCTGAGCACGTGGATCCGCTTGACGGAAGCCACCCTGTGTGCAAGGGGCCTAACGCTTTGCAAACACATCTCATATGTGCTACAAACGTCATAGGCATGTTTGTGAGGCATTTGCGGCATTTTTGTGGCCTGTTTACATTGACATGAACAAAGGTGTTTGGGCAGCAGTAAAGCTAGTTGTACGCTACATGCTAGATACATTTTGGCATGACGCAACATGGCTTTGTGAACTACAGTGTCTGCTGCAATGGACATAATTGATACAGAGCGTTGACAGGCGTTTGTGAGGCTTTAAAATGCGGATGAAATGCCTGTACTGCAAGTGGCAGTAGATATTAGAGGATTACAATCTGGCTGATGTCCTGGTGAGACGTCAGCCTGTCTGTGGTCATCCTTACCGATAATAAACAAAAAGATCTTTTTTTGTTGGCAACCAATTTTCACCACAACATAAATTACCACCTATAATGTTATTAGCAGAAATTCTGTTTTGAAATCTGTTCTTGTTCAGCAGGTTTTCAATCTACTAATCAGCGTTGTTTTTTGTATGTTTATGCTATCAACGTGTGTTTTCTAATTTTAGTGTCTTTTTTTTATTTTTTATCAGGAATCTAAGGAGGAGAAGTCTTCCTACATATGCCCACTGTGTGAAAAAAACTGCAATTCCCAGCACCAACTTACTATGCACATTCGTCAGGTAACAAATGACTTCTGCAAGAAACACCACCATGTATACAGAGCATTTAGCTCATGGAAAGAAAATGTGTGTTTTGTAGAACTATTGTAAAAGAAAATGAATGAAACCTTTTGCATTGCATCCAATGAATTTTTTCACGTTTTATATACTTGCATGCTAAGTAATAAGCAAGTGAAATACTGGAAATGAATTATTCCTTTTCATAGGGATCGCAGTTCTACCCCTATCATCCATCTTTCCCACCAGATATCTGGTGTCATTTTGTCCAGGCATCAACCCCCTTGACTAAATTGTTGGGCCAGGGATGATACATTCATGTCAATTCTGATGTGTGTGTGCAGTAGGCTTTGTTTTTAGCATAGCGTATACAGGTTGTTTTACACAGTCCTGTACGTTTCTGACTCTCAATATTTGACCAGCCAGTGTAAAAATGTATCACAATCGCACGTCTCAGTTTCTATGCAGGAAAATATCCTTATTGATTTAGATACTGACAGAGAGCTATCTGGATGGGCATTTATTTTGGGTATACATATATTTTACTAGAAATAAGTTGTAACATAAAATAGACAGATTTTGTTTTTTTTCATACAGCACAACACTGACACTGGAGGCACAGACCACAGCTGTAGTATATGTGGGAAGGCGCTAAGCTCTGCAAGCTCTCTTGACCGCCACATGCTTGTCCACTCTGGAGAGAGGCCTTACAGATGCTCGATGTGTGGGCAGTCCTTCACTACCAATGGGAACATGCACAGGTGAGTGGCAGACCAGATGAAGGACGTGTGATGGAATAACTGTACAGGCACGCTTGAGCTGTGTAACTTTTTTGCTACATCCTGGGAAGCTCTTTGGCTGGTTTCAGATGTAATGCAGAACTGCCAAACATGATGTGACTACTTGATTTTGGTTGTAAAGCTGCAATGAAATGAGCAAGGATTACCTGGGATTGCCAATGTGTCCTAAATAAGTGCCAAAATGAACACCATCTTGTTTCTCTAGCAGCTATGAAACAAAAGGGAAGGGCACAGAACCAAGCATGAACTAGCCAAATCTGATAGTAAAACATATCCAGCTTGCCACAATTTCCAGTCTGTACAGTCTCCTTTAAAACCTCGTACACACGATCAGATTTCCATCGGACAAAGCCGTGGAATTTTGTCCAAAGGGCGTTGGCCGTAAACTGGTTCTGCATACAAACGGCAAAACTTTGTCGGCTAACAAACAGAAACTACGTGGTTTTTCTGCTCTTAAACGCCACCCTTTGGGCAACTTCTGCTAATGTTGTCTTATGGTTAGCATTGCTTCTGAGCATGCGTGTTTGTACTTTGGATTTTTTTCTAGACGGACTTCTGTACACCCGATCGGCTTATTCGACATCACACATTTGTTGTCGGAAAATGTTAAAGCATGCTATCCCACATTTGTTGGGACAACAATTGTCCGATTGAGCATACAAACGGTCGGATTTTCCGACAAAACACCCATCACACAAGTCGGAAAATACGATCGTGTGTACAGGCCATAAGGCTCATCTACAGCTGTGCAGTGCAAGGGTGTAGTGAATGGTTAAGCTAGGCTATCACACTACATAATTGCTGGTCAATCTAAAGAGGATTTTACAGGCATATTGTAGCCCATGTTGCCAGAATAAAGTGATACTAAACGCACACTGTTTCGTTTACATTGTATTTCTGTATATGGATAATGGCGCTGTAATTAATTCATTTTTTTTTTTTTTAAAGTGCCTTTTTCCTAATCGATTTACAGCTGTTACATGACCCCAGATCTTTCATAAGCAGGAGGAGCTTCTGGTCCACTGCTGCTGGTCACATGTCAAAAAACAAAACAAAAAAAAACAGCCTTTGGAATACAGAGTAAAAATAAATACTATCAATAAACAGTTTTAAATTGTTATACAAATATATATTTGAAACTAAAGGGGTTGTAAAGGCAGAAGGTTTTTTATCTTAAAAGAGAAGTATGGATTTGTATTTTATTTTTTTATTTTTTTTAGAATCATACTTACCTAGGTGGATGCAGCATCGGTCCGATGCTGCATCTGTCCCCCAGTGCTTCTGCACTGAGAACTGGGCTATCGAACATCGCCGATCAGTCAGTTCTGACAGTTCCCCAAGCAGAGAGCTATAGACTATCAGTCACCGCTCTCTGCTCTGCTCCCTCCTCGCTCTTTGGAGTGCTGAGCTGTGGAGGGGGCGGCCAGGTCAGACTCTCATCGGCTCGCTGAGAGGCTGAGCGGGGTGTAAGTCCAGGCACCTTGTGGATTCAGACTCCCATTGTTGGGATGACACGGTGCCAGGACTGATATCCGTGACGTCAGCAGAAAGCGGACTTCAGTCTGCTTTCTGGTGAAAACAGGGCCTCGTGAGTGCAAAACGAATTGCACTCCTGTGATCTATTGGGAAAGTCCAGCAAATGAGCTTTGGCTGGACTTGTCCTTCAATGCATTCTATGTATTAAGATAAAAAGCCTTTTGTGTGCAGCAGCCCCTCTCCGCTCCCCCTAATACTTACCTGAGGTCCCTCTCTGTCCAGCGATGTCCACAAGTGTCTCAGCCATCCGAATATATCTCCTTCCTCATTGGCTGAGACACAGCAGTGGCGCCATTGGCTCCCGCTGCTGTCAATCAATGTCAGCTAGCCAATCAGGGAATAGAGGGGGCATGCCGAGTTGGGGGCTCCGTGTCTGAATGGACACAGGGAACTGTGACTCAGCTCGGGTGCCCCCATAGCAAGCTTTTTGCTGTGGGGGCACAGAACAGGAGGGTGGGGCCAGGATCACAGAAGAGGGACCCGAGAAGAGGAGGATCTGGGCTACTCTGTGCAAATCCACAGCAACAGAGCAGGTAAGTGGTAACATGTTTATTATTTTTATAGGAAAAAAACAAGCCTTTACACTCACTTTAAATCTTTATGATTTTTTAGCAATAACATGGTGTGGGTGGATTTCTGCCAGTCACAAGCTGTGTCACACCCCTCCAGCCTGTGTCTTAGAATAGGAGGGAGGTGAAGCCACCATTAATTTACATGTTATATCCCACCCCTATTGTGTCTAGCTGGTTAGTGGACAAGGGGAGGGAGAGGGTGGGCTGTCATTTACTGCTGTGTATAGTCACATGGGCTGCTCAGATGTGATAGAGAGGAAATGCTCAGCATAAAATCTCATTGAAAACTGAGCATGTGCAGAGTTACCACCACAGCTGCAAAATCCTTAGCTGAATTGAGTGACTCAGACAAAAGGTGGAGATAGAGAGCAGCAGGATTAACCAGGTTATTTGCAGAATACAGAAAACAAATCTAGTGACTGAGTATGAACAGCATGTAATACACATTTGGTGATTAGTTTTTTTATGATGTGGGTTTAGTGACACTTCAAGGAGCCCACACACAAGTTTGTAGTGTATTGAATATTTCCTTTTTTTGGATTTTTTACTAATAATTTTTTTACTAATAAAAAAAAATGAGCCAGAAGCCTCGTACACACGAATGAGTTTCTCGGCAAAAACCAGCAAGAAACTTGCTGGCAGAGATTTCTTGCCGAGAAATTTGTTCGTGTGTATGGTTTCTCGTCAAGAAAAGCGACAAGAATCTCGACGAGAAAATAGAGAACCTGCTCTCTATTTTCTCGTCGAGATTCTCGTCAGCCTGTTTCTCGAAGAGAATATTGTGTGTGTGTGTACACTTACCTTTTCGCCGGGAAGCCCGCGCATGCTCGAAATGACTTTGACGCATGCGCGGTAGCTTCCTAGGCATAGGTAGGTTGAACAAAGATGGCGGCGACGGCATCGAATGTGACGAGCGCATGCTCGTCGTATTCAATGACGTCACCGCGTTCGCTCCATTCAAAGAACCGCGGGTTCTTTGAAAGGAGCGTGTGTACACTCGGCCGGGACAAGTTTTCTTGTCCAAGAATCTCGTCGAAAAAAACTACATGTTTTTTTCGACGAGAATCTCGGCCGTGTGTACGAGGCATTAGCCCTGGTTCACACTGGTGCGTTTTGACATGTGATTTGGCATGTCAAAACGGCGGTATTTGCTACAAATTGCCGGCAATGGAACCGTCCTAATCGGTGCGACGCCGCATCTGCAGCGCTGCACCGATTTCAAAAAGTAGTTTCTGTACTACTTTTTGCGATTTTGGCATCTGTGCAGAAACCTGCACAGATGTCCCTGTAATTGCGGCCGAAATCGGGACTAACCAGCGGGAGTGAAATCGTGCGAGTTCAGCTGAACTCGCACGGCTTCACTCTCGCAGCCCAGTGTGAACCTGGGTTTAAAGACGATTGAACAACACAGTAAACCCCCGTTATATCGCGGTTCAGTTTTCGCGGTCCCGGTATATTGCGTTTTTTTTTCTGTAAGACCTATTAACATTATTTCTTTCTCGTACATCACGGGACACAGAGCGACATAGTCATTACTAATGGGTTATATAGATACCGTCAGGTGCTGGCACTGGCAACTTCCAAAACCGGAAGTACCCTCCCCTATATAAGCCCCTCCCATCCGGGAGCACCTCAGTTTTTTGCCAGTGTCTAAGGTGTTGGCCAAGAAGAAACATGTGTTTTTCACTGAGCTTGCGTACAGGTTCTTTTGGGCCTCAGTAAGCTATTCCGGATCCGACCAAAAAAGCTTCATAGCTAAACGGTCGGTACCCGGGCCTTGCAGAGAAGAGCAAGGTTTTGCCTGTAATGCTTCTCTTAGGAGAGCTGGACCCTGGGATCCAGAGCTCTGGTCATACCCACGACCAAGATGTTTTCTGTGCAGGGTGCTATACAGGTCCAGGGGAGTGGAATCCTTGGGAACCCGGTCCCTGAAGGTTTGATTACAATGCCTGCCGTGATAGGTGAAGTTTGGGCTTTTGTGGACCAAACAAAGTCCTGCGGCGGGGAACAGGTAAGTGGGGGCCCCCAGGAACTTGGTTCTATTGGGGGACCCCCAAGCCTAATTTGTCTTTCTGTCTGTTACCTAATGGTATTCCCGCAAAATTCTGTGCATGCCTGTAACTACTAAAAAAAAAATGTAATAATTTTTAATGGTGGTCAAGAAAAAAAAAAAAAATGTTTTTATATATATTTAATATATTAGACTGCGGTACCTGTGTTTGTCCACTAGAGGCCGCTGTGGAATGTTTTCTTGTCATGTGGACTAGCTTCTTCTCAGCAGAGCAAAGTCCAGGCAGATGGTGAGTTCTCTTATAGGAAACTGCTTCCTCTGCCATGTTGCAGTGTTTGTCCATCCCCCGGCCTGCGGCAAAGAGGGGCTCTGGCTCCTGTCCCTTGTTACCATATTTGAAATTAGCGCCGAAGGCGCACGTGCGCGCGTGCGCGTGCACGCGCCTCTATATATAGAGGTGAGCCGGGAAAGGGGGCGGAGCCTGGGGGATGACGCTCTGTGCGCGCCGCAGCGCTTCTGCGCATGTGCGGGCGTCCCAGCAGTTTTAAAAAAACCACAATATTGTAGTGAGCTGGCTATGAAGTACAGAGACAGAGCTGGCAACATTTAAAGGCATACAGCAAGCGGTTGATACAGGCATCCCCTAGAAAGGCACATTAGTAGACACCAACTGTGATATAGCAGCAATTGTGCTAGACTATTCTCAGTAAAAGTGGTGTATTACGGCTGGAATACCTTAGCTTTAGGCTTAGGAATATGCCGTCCAGAAGCTCCGGAACTGAATCTTCCAGGAAGCGAAGGGGGTCTCATCGGGCTCTGAGGATCTTGGGCATACTTCTGCTGCACCAGTCTCCCCTGAAGTTCAGAGGTAAGTGACCGTAGAGACCCCGCAGGGGTACTTGGTACTGCGGCTGTCCTCAGTCACCTGCTCCTGTGTATGTAACAGAGGAGGTTTTTTTCCTCAGCTCTGGGAGGATTAGAGAGAGATTGTCAACATTTATCGCTGCCTCCCTGTCAGGGAAAGCACGCCCGATCTCCGTCTCCTCCTTCAGAGTGCCTGTTAGCAGAGCAACAGTCCCATACAGGGATCGACCTGCCTGAAGGGGATCAGGATGAGGTTGATTCTGTTATAGAGGAATCAACAGTGGGGGAACCTTTTCTCAGCATCTCAAGCTGAAAGATTATGGGTTCAGTCTCTGACTAACATGGTCCGATCAGCATTTAAAAATGCACCTTGCGGAACCATCAACCACTACTGTATCCTCGTTGGGGTCGCTAGAAGCCCCAGACTGTCTGTTCTTTTCCACTTCACCCTTTACTGAAAGGGCTCATTTACCAGGATTGGGAATGTCCTGAGAAAATATTTATTCCCCCAAGAGATTTCCGGTGGTCTATCCCATGGAGGATAAGTTCATCAAAAAAAAAAAAAAAAAAAAATGGAAGGTCCCTACAGTGGACGCAGCCATCTCTTGTATGTATAAATCACTGACATGTCCAGTGGATAATGTCCAAATGTTCAAGAACCCAATAAATAAAAGATTGGAGTCCTTATGAAAATCTGCTTGGTGATACAACCAGCAGTAGCAGCTATTGGGGTCTGCTAAGCAGTGAAGGATCAGTTGAAACAGGTCTTGAGGGACTTGACAGATCAGCAGGCTTTGCCCTAGCTGATCTACCTAGAGCCTTAGGCTTTGCGGTTGACGCCATAGAGGATTCAGTCCATCAGGCCTCCCGCCTTACGCTGTCTATAGTACATACGCGTAGGCTCCTATGGCTCAAAAACTGGTCTGCTGAAGCTCCCTGTAAAGAATGGCTGGTTAGCGTCCCATTTCATGGTGAACGCTTATTCAGGGAAAACCTGGACAAATATATCCAGAAAATTTCCAGCGGTAAAAATACGCTCTTGCCGGTTAAAAGCAGAGTTAGAGGTCCCTCTTTAAGAGGCCTGCTTCTCCAGTCCCTGGGGCATCGGCTGTGTAACAGTTCCGACGGCCTCCTCGGGCAAATCCCGGGGGTAAAAAACAGGGACAGTAGCAGGGTAATGAGAAACCCTGGGTCAGGGGAGGTACAAAACCTCCCCCAAAGTTAAATTCATTGAAGCCCCCACTCAGTCGGGTGGGGGGAGGACTCCAGTTGTTCGCAAGAGACCTGGCGGGACACGATCAAGACAGATAGGTGCTCTCCGCAGTAGGTTTGGGATACAGTTTGGAGTTAAAAGACTCTCCTCCTTCCCATTTTTGAGGTCAAACGTGCCAAGGGATCCCCGGAAGAGAGAGTCCCTCCTGTTGGCACTAGAACAACTATTGCTCCAAGGAGTAATTATGGAGGTTCCCCTGGAAGAATGAGGGTTCGGGTTTTACTCAAACCTCTTTACAGTCCCGAAGCAAACGCGGACGGGAGGCCCATATTAATTCTAAAAGGGCCATACAAATTCCTGTATATCAGGTCTTTCCGATGGAGTCGATCCGATCGGTGGCCACTGCCCTACAAGGGGAGGATTGGTTAGCCACGATCGACATCAAAGATGCTTATTTGCACATTCCCATCTTTCCAGTCCACCAAAAATTTCTACGCTTTGCAGTAGAAGGGCGCCATTTTCAGTTCAGAGCCTTACCCTTCGGTTTGGCCACAGCACCACGAGTGTTTACAAAAATTCTGGCCCTTTATTGGCCAATCTAAGAACACAAGGTGTAATGATAATGGCATATCTGGATGACTTGTTGTTGATAGACCACTCAGTGAAAAAACTAGACGTGGTCGTTCACAAGACAATCAAGTATCTGGAATCTCACGGTTGGATTATCAACCGAGACAAGTCAGCCCTAAAAACCAGTCAAAAGTCTGGAATACTTGGGGCTAAGGTTGGATTCAGGCCAGAGAAAAATATTCTTGCCTCGAGGAAAGGTGTTGTCTTTGAAAGATTTGATCCACTTAGTGGGTACAAAAAAGACAGCCGTCCATACGCCTGTATATGAGGCTGCTGGGAAAAATGGTGGCATCATTCGAAGCAGTACCCTACGGTCAATTCCATTCAAGGAATTTGCAAGGGGCCATACTGTCAGCCTGGAACAAAAAAATAATAATTCAGGCCTAGACTTACAATGTCCTTGTCCCCTTCCGTTCGCAAGAGCCTCCGTTGGTGGTTGGTTTCCCAGAATCTGGAAAAAAGGAAATCCTTCAGTCCGATTTCTTGGGAGGTGGTCACTACAGATGCCAGCCTTATAGGCTGGGGAGCAGTACTGGAGCAATAGTCTCTCCAGGGCAGATGGTCGGATGCAGAAAAGGCCCTGCCCATCAATCTCTTAGAGATACGAGCAGCCCGGTATGCCCTAGTAGCATGGACATCCAAACTCCAAGGGTCCCCTGTCAGAATTCAATCAGACAATGCCACAGCAGTGGCATATATCAATCATCAGGGGGGCACCAGGAGTCGTGCAGCCCAGAGGGAAGTAAATTACATCCTGAAATGGGCAGAAAAAATATGTCCCAGCCATATCTGCGGTATTCATTCCAGGAGTGGAGAAGTGGAAGGCGGACTTTCTAAGTCGCCAGCAATTAGGCCCAGAGGAAGGGTCCCTTCACCCCGAGGTTTTCTGGACAATATGTCAGCGGTGGGGAACATCGGATGTAGATCTTCTAGCATCCAGATTCAACGCAAAGGGGGACAGGTTTGTCTCTCGGACAAGGGATCCCCTAGCTTGCGGCTCGGATGCCCTAGTGTTCCCTTGGGATCAGTTCAAGCTGATATATGCATTCACACCGCCACAATGGTTACCTCGATTACTCCGCAGAATCAGGGTAGAAAAGAAACCAATGATTCTGGTGGCTCCAGCGTGGCCCCGAAGAGCGTGGTACGTGGAGATTGTAAAATGTCAGTGGGGAGTCCTTGGACTCTCCCACATCGTCCGGACCTGCTTTCGCAAGGACCGATATACCACCCTTCCTTACCAGCCCTAGGTTTGACGGCCTGGCTATTGAAGCCCACATTCTAAAAAAGAGAGGGCTCTCTAATTCTGTGGTATCTACCATGATCAATGCCAGGAAGCCGGTATCCAGGCAGATCTACTATAGAATCTGGAAGGCGTACATCGCCTGGTGTGAAGCCAAGAAATGGCATCCACGTAAGTACGTAATAGGTAGGAGTCTGGACTCCCTACAATGGGCTGTAGATAGGAAGCTTGCCTTGAGTACTATCAAGGGTCAGATTTCGGCCTTGTCAATATTTTTTCAAAGGCCCTTGGCTTCGCATTCACTAGTCAAAGCCTTTATACAAGGAGTGATGCGTATTAGTCCTCCGGTTAATATTCCCATATGTCCATGGGATCTAAACTTGGTTCTGTCGGTTCTACAGAAACAACCATTTGAACCATTACAGCATATTTCCTTGGTGCTTCTCACCAGGAAATTGATTTTTCTAGTAGCCATTTGTTCGGCTAAAAGAGTATCGGAATTAGCAGCTATGTCCTGTAAGGAGCCATATCTGGTTATCCATAAGGACAGAGTAGTGTTACGTCCTCATCCAGCCTTTCTTCCTAGGGTGGTATCGAGGTTTCATTTGAACCAAGATGTGGTTCTTCCTTCTTTTTTCCCCAAACCTACTTCGGTAGAGGAAAAGTTATTGCATTCTTTGGATGTAGTAAGAGCAGTTAAAGCTTATCTAAAAGCCACTGCTCAGATTCGCAGAACGGATACTTTGTTTATTCTGCCGGAAGGCCCCAGAAAGGGTCAGGCAGCGTCAAAATCTACTTTAGCCAAGTGGATTCGACAGGTCATTATGCAAGCTTATGGCTTGAGAAGGAGACCGCCTCCGTTCAAAGTTAGAGCGCACTCCACGAGAGCAGTTGGAACTTCATGGGCAGTGCATCACCAGGCCTCCCTGGCTCAAATCTGTAAGGCCGCAACATGGTCTTCAGTTCACGCGTTTACTAGGTTCTACCAGGTGGACGTTAGAAGTCAGGAGGATGTCGCCTTTGGGCGCAGTGTGTTGCAGGCCGCAAAAGATCCTCATGTCTGATAGCGCTCAGCTTATATATGGTGTATCCCCCCCCTCATTTGGCATTGCTTTAGGACATCCCATTAGTAATGACTATGTCGCTCTGTGTCCCGTGATGTACGAGAAAGAAAATAGGATTTTTATAACAGCTTACCTGTAAAATCCTTTTCTTGGAGTACATCACGGGACACAGAGCTCCCACCCCTCTTTGGGGACACTTATTGCTTTGCTACAAAACTGAGGTGCTCCCGGATGGGAGGGGCTTATATAGGGGAGGGTACTTCCGGTTTTGGAAGTTGCCAGTGCCAGCACCTGACGGTATCTATATAACCCATTAGTAATGACTATGTCGCTCTGTGTCCCGTGATGTACTCCAAGAAAAGGATTTTACAGGTAAGCTGTTATAAAAATCCTATTTTTATTGATTAAATCATTGTTAATTAAATATTTTTGTGTTTTCCATTGCTCTTGCTATGTCTCTCAGTATCTTTTATGTGTTTAAATGTGTTTCTATTGTTTTAAAAGTGTGTTTAAAGACCTTAAAATGCTTTTTAAAAGTACAGTGAAAGTTATAAAAACATGCCTAGTGTGTATTTAAATAGGATTTTCACTTATTGCGGGTGGGTCTGGAACGTAACCCCCGCGATGGAGGGGGGTTTACTGTAATTAAATAGGAATTTTAATAATGTGTGTTTTTTATTTTTTTTTCATTTAAAATAAAATAACTTAAAATACTTGATGTCATACAAAATTAGATCAAATATTTTAATCAAATCTAAATAAAAAATATAGTTGCCATTATTGCTGCCATTCTACCAGTACATTCAGCAGTAAACTGAATGGTTTAGGATTCTCTTATGCTGTACAGTGTGTAGATGGCAGAACAGGAAATCTAATGTTAAAATGCTGACTCCACCATCACATCACATAGTTAGCTTGAAATACTAGATGTCACGCAAAGTGCTGTTTTCCTTGCTACTCCTTAATTCTTTATACTTTGCATTGTGCTATTTATTGCCGTGACGTGGGAGGAATTTGTGACTTGTTAACCTGCATGGACAGTATTACTTACTAGAACCAGTACTGTTGCTATAAGTGTCCTGTTCCCTTAAATTCTCAACACTGGCTTTCTCAGCTCACCACTAACTCCTCCTAAGGTAATTTCAGGTGAATTCCGTCTGCTTAGTACTGCAATATTGCCAACTAAATAGTTTTGGCTTTTTTTCAAAGTTTGAAAATGCCCGTGTGTCCTTATGTACTATCTCTCAGAATGTACATAATCATTTTTAATGTCTTTTTATAAAGAAAATAAGCTGACATTCACCTCTTCTTTTTACATTTGCATGCCTAAAGATACACACAACTTCAGAAATCTGTATCCTAAAGGCAGCAGTGTCATTACTGCTCTGCAGATTGTTCTTAATATGATTTATAGATAATAAAAAAAAATTACGCTGAATTGCACTGTATGTTCATAAGAATGTTTTTTTTTTATATATAATGACCCACTCAGCAACTGCAAAAAGGTGTTAGACACGTCCATACTGAATCCTTAAAATTCTTCTGCCCTCCATTGCCAGTCACATGACCAGGACTTAAAACTGAAAATGCGATCTTCGCAGAGCAGCAGCGATCAGGCAGCTGTTGATTGGGCAGGTCTGTCTGGACATCACTCAACCACACAGTAATCTGAAAAATGCTACAGAGACCTCTGAAGTGCATTTCTTCTGGAATACTGGAATTAAACTTTTACAGTTAAAATCCCATTGGTCATTTAGCCCTGGTTCACATTGATGCTACTTTGAAATTGCGCTTCTTCACTTGAAGTAGCGTGATTTCAAAGTAGCAAGGTCAGCACGATTTCAGGTGCTACTTGATAGACATCTGTGTGGTTTAATGCACAGATGTCTATTGAAGTCGCACCTGAAATCGGCAAAAGTAGTGCAGGAACTACTTTTGCAAATTGGTGCAGCACCGCAAAATCGGTGTCGCAACGATTGGAATAGTGCCATTGCCGCTAATAGGCTGCGACTTGTCATGCGATTTGATCTCTCAAATCGCATGACAAATCGCTCCAATGTGAACCTAGGCTTAGTCTTTGTTTGGTGGACTTGGGAGATTAATGTTCAGGCATAGCTGGCCAATCATTGGCTCTGCCTAGACACTGTCCCTTTCTTTGGCAGAGATCACATGGCCAAATCTAAGGTATTGATGATGTGGTGGGCAGAAGAATTCCAAGAATTCATTAAAGTGTTAACAAACGCCAATATTTTCATATCAATTGCAGCAGCTGACCTCAATGCTTTTCTTATGTGCTGCTTCTTCCATAAAAGCTTGCATTTCTACTTAGTTGAGCCGATCCAAAGGTCGCTTCCCCAGGTCGTAGGTGTTCAGGTGTCTGTTTCTTTGCAGTGTCCTATGGAGCCACCCTTTTGGGCACCGTCCCAGAAGAGAGACTCCAAGCCAATGCTTGTATGCTGCCTGTGCCAACATGCAAAGGCAGCCAAGGAGGCATAGATTGGGTAGGCATGCACAGTGGCCATGGTGATGCTCGGAATTATGGGACATGTAGTCCCAAGGAGGGGGATCAGTGGGACTTTAATTGGCCATGTTACTCCTGCTAATCATTTAATAATTTTCTCATTTGTTTTGAACCTTTTTTCATTTCTCCTGGAGGTTCCAGAAAACGCAATGCAGAGCGGGTTCCTGTTATAAACAAATGATCTTTTAGGTTGTTACAGATTTGTGTGCAGATCTCTCCGCATGCATGTGTGGCCAAATCTGCTTGATGGATTAAAGGGTTAAATCTAAGCTTTCTGGGCCAGTTTTTTTTCAAGCTAGAGCTCTCGTTTATTTTTTAATATTATTCATTTATTTCGTACCCAATCGTTTCCAAGTTTGTGTCGTGGAGTGGTACAGAAAGTTTTTGATGCCTGTACAAATAAATGTTCCAACAACCAGCATCAGAGGTGTTAACAAAAAAGAAAGTGAACCTTCGGCTTAGCTGGGATCAGCAGTAATGTTCTCATCATCCAGGTTGTCATGCATCTCTTAACAATTGTAAGGTACTGCCTGGGACTTCACCTCAGCTCACACAACACACAGGAAAATAAAAAGTGAGCGAAAACTTGTCTGACCTGTTTTTACTGAGCAGGCTGGAACTCGCAAACAGAGCAGTATCCTATTTCACTCCCCCCTCTGCGTCTCTTCAACTAGAGAATTTTTTTTTTTGTATTGATGTCTTTAGAGGAGCATCGTTGTGTGTGTTTGGGTATCACAGCAGGTCTCATCCATCCTCTACTACAGTACATGTGGAGACATGCACCATTTTTAATGGCTTCATTGGCAAGCTCTTCTGCAATCTTTCACTGTGCAGATATGTATTTTCCTTGTTTCTTTCCAGCAGAGCTATTGGCTTAGTATCTTAGCACGCTGTGTTTGGGTTTTTGATTACTAGGTGCTTTTGTTTACTCGTGTGTTCTTTCCTGCTACTGACATAATTAAACCAGCAGTGTAACAGTTTATTTAAAGGGTAAATTATAAAGGGTGTTCTTAAAGATTTGCTTGCTCTGAAAAGCAATTTGCAGTGGATCACTTTTCAGAGTTTCTCGACAGACAATGAGAAGGCACTATGTTGCCTTCTCACTGCCTGATTAAACCCTGTAAATGCCACAATTGCGTCAATTGCAGGGAGGTTGTGGCGCAGTCCCGTTTCAATGAGTTGTGTCTGGCAGCAGTAATGCCTGCCGAATGCAACATGCTGCGTAATTTTGGTCGTGACGTGTACATCCCTGAGTGGTTACATGTCTGTGTTCAGGTGGGGGGTCGAGGGCCAGTAAAACCATGGCTCAACCTTCTGGATTTACCACATCCTGGCTGAACATGTAAAGAGGACCTTTTCCAGATACAGATAAAGAAACCGTCATGGCTGTCTTCTTGCTATGCAAATACAAATTGCTTTTCTGTGATGTTGACATACCAGCTTGGGGTTGATTTGCTAAAGGCAAATAGGGTGTTCACTTTGCAAGGACGTTTTCCCTTTGGTGTGGTGAATGTGGCAAAAATTCACTCTGCAAAGCATCCCAAATCACATGCAAGAAAAATAATAATTTTGAAGACTGTACTGAAGCCAGAGGGTCAGTATAATAGCCAGGCAGCTGGGCATTCTCAGAATGAGGTCATTCCCCATATTTGTCTAAGGAAAGGTGTTCTTTGAGGGGAGTGATCCATCAAAACTGAATGAGCTGTCCATGCTAACCAAACAGAATTCTCGTTTCATTTTCCCTTAAGGCCTTGCTCACACGCTAACCAAACAGAATTCTCGTTTCATTTTCCCTTAATGCCTTGCTCACATGCTAACCAAACAGAATTCTCGTTTCATTTTCCATTAAGGCTTTGCTCACACGCTAACCAAACAGAATTCTCATTTCATTTTCCATTAGGGCTTTGCTCACATGCTAACCAAACAGAATTCTCGTTTCATTTTCCATTAGGGCTTTGCTCACACGCTAACCAAACAGAATTCTCATTTCATTTTCCATTAGGGCTTTGCTCACATGCTAACCAAACAGAATTCTCATTTCATTTTCCATTAGGGCTTTGCTCACATGCTAACCAAACAGAATTCTCGTTTCATTTTCCATTAAGGCCTTGCTCACATGCTAACCAAACAGAATTCTCGTTTCATTTTCCATTAAGGCCTTGCTCACATGCTAACCAAACAGAATTCTCGTTTCATTTTCCATTAAGGCTTTGCTCACACGCTAACCAAACAGAATTCTCGTTTCATTTTCCCTTAAGGCCTTGCTCACATGCTAACCAAACAGAATTCTCGTTTCATTTTCCATTAAGGCTTTGCTCACACGCTAACCAAACAGAATTCTCATTTCATTTTCCATTAAGGCCTTGCTCACATGCTAACCAAACAGAATTCTCGTTTCATTTTCCATTAAGGCCTTGCTCACATGCTAACCAAACAGAATTCTCGTTTCATTTTCCATTAAGACCTTGCTCACATGCTAACCAAACAGAATTCTCGTTTCATTTTCCATTAAGACCTTGCTCACACCATGGCCATTGAGCTGCGTTTTTCTGCACACCAGCGTACATATATGGTGGGAACAAGGCACATAGAAAACAATTCTCTCCACATAGTCTGTCGCAGAGGAAGGAGAAGACCTTCTGTGGTGAATGAAGTACTCTTGGCCAGTTTTCAAAAACAAGCCCTTGATTGGTAGTTAAACGTGAGCATGTCAATTTTTAATAAATGTGTGATCTGCCTCCCATGCCTTCATTGTACTAGTGTTCTGTGGTTTATCTGCAGTGGTAACAAGCACTGAACCACAGGAATCTGTGAACAGACCCTAGAAATCACACTGCTATACAGGTGAAGAAGGGTATGGTTCCACTGTGCAGGCATTTGTACACGTTATTATACATTTTCATGCTTGGATGCAGTGAGTGGGAGGCTGATTCAGCTTTGACTGCCTTGACTCACAAACTACAGTGTACCGTTTTCTGCTGCCTGCCTGGAATCCTTTAGATGCCTGACACTCGGGCCTGTCTGAGGCTGATCACTCATTACAGGGTTTTGCAATCCCACCGTTGCCCAAGGGGGGAGCATGACTGTACTCGCTGCTTTTCATCCACGCCGAGATTCTTAAAATCATTTCATCGGTGACTTGCCCTGTATGTTTATTGCCATTACTATATTCCTTTTTACAAATCGAAAAATGAAAAAGATTAAATATTTGTATACTGTTACAGTTAAATGTTCATGAGTTTGTGTTAGTACATGTTCACAGTTTGCAAATTAAAGTACCAGTGGCTATTTTAGAAATCCCCCCTTTTACCTTACGATGGGGAAAATTCTGGCATCTGCTAGCCAATTAAGAAGGCTTGTTAGTTCACCCTAAGGGCCCAGTTACACTTTGGCACTTAAAAGAACATGGGCTTTTACTATGCAGGTTATAATGTGCATTTTTAAGCATCTTGCATATGAAACCCCTAAAAACTCCAGGTTTTTAGGGATTCAGACAATTTTCTTTAATTATTTAAATGCAGCCTATTGTTTTTAATGGACCTGTGTATAGATCAGTAAAGGAAAAAATTACAAAAATGTGCTTAGTATTTTTACACACGTACACGCAAATATGCGCATAGAAGAATTTCTATGTGTGTGTACACATTTGTGCAAATATGCGCAGAATCTATACAGCCCATGGGACAGCACAAAGGAGCATGTGATATAAACATGTAATAACGTGTTCGGATTGAACCTGCCAGGAAACTGTCACTGCACACCACCAATCGTAGGCAGTGAGGCATTTTCCGACTGGCAGCTGCACATACACACGCTGCCTATGATTGGCTGTGTGCAGTGCCAGCTTCCTGGCGGGTTCAATCCGAACACGCCGGAGCCCATTCTTAGTAATGACAATCGCATAAAGAGACAGATACGTAAATAAGTTTAATGGGCTAAATTGGCCATAGCGTTTATTTAGGGGTAACCCAATTAATATATTTATTAAATCAAAAATCAGCAGAATAGATCTTGCATTAAGGCATAGGTCAACCATAAACAATTTCCAGATAATAATATGACCATGTCCATCCAGAACTAGACTGGATGACAACCCCCTTTAAACAACACCGTGACATGAATATACAACTAAAGGGTTACTAAATCCTAATTTTTTAAAATAACAAACATATCCTACTTGCCTCCTCTGTGCAGTTGGTTTTGCACAGAGTGGCCCCGATCTTCCTCTTCTGGGGTCCCTCAGTGGCGCTGGTTGCTCCATCGAAGAAGCACTTTCCTTCGGGACACCTGTGCGGGCACTTTCCCGAGTCCTGCTGCTGCGTCTATTGACACAGACAGCAGGACTCTGCCATGCCCTCCGGCGCCCACGTCATTGGATTTGATTGACAGCAGTGGGAGCCAATGGCTGCGCTGCTATCAATCTATCCAATCAGGACACAAGACACCGGCTATTGCTGGTGTGCTCGTTCCCGTTGCAGGAATTATGGGGCTCGGGTAAGAAAAAGGGGCTTGGGGGGGCTGCTGCGTGATGGATGGTTTTTCACCTTAATGCATGAAGGTGAAAAACATCAAGGGTTTACTTTTAAAGTGGAAGTAAACCCTCCTATCATTTTTAGGCAAAGAAGCTGACATCTTGGCCTCTGTTTAATCTTCAACTGCCATGTTGCTGCTCATGTGCTCAGTTATGACACCAGCCATTGGATGGTTTGACGGTTTGGTTGAGAGCACAACCAATGTGACAGTTGGCATTCCCGGCATGCCGGGAATGTAACTGCTTTTTGAAACTGTTAAATTGATGGGTTTACTTCCGCTTTAAGGCTGCATTCACACATGAGCGTTTTCAGCTCATAAAACGCCTGAAATACGCCCAACAAGCAAAATCCCATTCATTTCAATGGTACCTGTTCACATCTGAGAGTTTTGTCACCTGAACTAAAATGCCTGAAAAACTCCCTAAGCTCAAAAAAGAACATTTACATTGGTGACCTGAACAAAATCACAGTAAAAAACATGGCAAAATCGCAGTAAAAACAACTTAATCAGTTTTCATGTGTTTTTCATGTGGGCCAAAAAAATTATAATTTCTGCTTGTTACCAAAGGAAGAAAATGCATACAAATTGCTTCATACCTGTGTTTTAATGTGTTGTCATTAACCTCTTTCCGCACAGCCCCAGCCTTCCTTTTAACACAGGGTTTTTGCGGCCACTTTGCGCGCCGAAACCTCGCCCACCCATGGATGCGTATGTGTGGCATGCGGGCATTAAAACCCTTCCCATTTGCTGTTGCACCTATAGTTGTATACGTTAAATGCGTGCTAAAATGCAAAATTCTATGGGTCTGAAAACAAAACGTGAACCTGAGCTATTTGCAAAAAATGATCTGCAGCACAGTGTACAGGTGAGAACAAGCTCTATCTATAAGGGCCCTTTCACATTGAGGAGTTTTTCAAGCGCTTTTGCGTTTAAAAAAAAAAAGGACCTGAACAGCTCAGGAAAAAGGCTTCCCTTTAAAATCAATAAATGTTTTCACACTGGGGCGGTGTGCTTCCGTTGCGGTGAAAAAAATCCTGCTTGCAGCATCTTTGGAGCATGTTTGGGGAACTAAAATAAATGCACCAAAAAAACGCTCCTCCCCGTTCAAATGAATGGGAATTGCATCAAAAGCTCCTCAAAAACGCCCCCACTAATCATTTTTGGTGCAGTTTTTGAGTCGCATGTCCTTTAAAAACCGCACCGCAAACGCTGCAAAAACGCTCCTTTAACACGTAAGCGTTTTACTGCCAGTTTTGAAGCGGACCAGTGTGAAAGTGCCCTAACTCTGGGCCCTCTGATTCCTCCTGTATTGAATTGTATTGTAACTGTACTGTCTGCCCTCATGTTGTAAAGCACTGCGCAAATCCTGTATAACAATAATAATGCCTCTGACACCTGCATTTTAGAGCATTCTGAGGCAAAGGTGTGAACGGGGGCCTACTTGTTTTAATAAACAGTGCTAACCAGACCTATAGCAGATTTGGTTTGTGAGACTTAAAACCAGATCTTCTTTTTATTTGGTGTGGAATGACGTGGACCAACTATAGTCGCTACAATCCCAGCTACTGTTTTCCCCTGAGCACTTTGGCCTAGTTGCCCTCATCTCCATAACGGTATTATGTGTATGGAGTGGCTGGGATTTGGCGAGTGCAGAGCTAAAACCAGAGCAATGCCAAATAAGGAGACTTGCTGGGAAGATATCTGACTGGAAATGTCTGCTTTCTGTTCACAAGGCACACTGCCTGCTCACTTCCCTTTCTTACTCAAATCTCTGGAAACATGGCCAGCTTTTCTGTTTGGGGGCTGAAACTAGTGTCTTGTGTTAACCATTTTATTCTCTTTTAATAAGAGTTACCCGCATCTTGAAGGCTTGTGTACAGATTTAAGTCATCATGCAATGAAGATGTATAGGTCTTTATTTTCCATTATTAATGCAGAATGGCCATATTAAGAAAATTACTATGACATTCCCTTATGAGTGAATCATCCTTGGAGGGCCCCAAATAGTTAATTTAGTAGTGCGAGCCTTTTTTAAAGAAAATTACGTGTTACAGTTTACGTTGTATAGTTATTAAATTCTTTATCAAATATAATGCACCCAAAAAGATGTTTTTTAATTATTTTGATTTAATTAAATGTTCTCTGTGATGCCCTTTTAGACACATGAAGATTCATGAAAAGGACCCAAATGCTGCAGTAACTACAAGCCCACAATCCCCTCTAAAAAGGAGGCGAATGACGTCCAAAAGAAAATCAAATCCGGAGGAGGAAATTGAGAAGGAGGACACACCTCCAGCAAAAAAGGTGACTTCTAGTTTCTAAATTGAGTACTTATAATGTGGATCTTTAGATGCCAGTACCTATGTGAATATTTAGACATTTTAATTGCTTATTCTTGGCAACAAAATGTACAAAACCATTCCATATTTTGTTCTTCAAATTCTTTGTTTTACAGTTACCACAGGGGTGGTTTGGGTCCAGGAGCTTTAAGGTCACATGGTGGCCATACACCCTCATTTTATTTTTTGATCGATGTGTGATTTGGTTGAATCGGCAATACAACTGAATGGCCATAGCTTCTCATTCGTTTTGCATCAATTGGCAGCACTGAGATGCTTAGGTCATGAATTTGATATTTTTAGATTGATCAGATTATGAGTTTGCATGGTGGAAACCGAGATAGGATCAATAACTTACGATTGTATCTTCCAACTATTGATTGAAATCCACTTCCCCTGTGTGTGGAATATCATTTAATTGGGCTGTGGAGTTCCACCCTGAATTTTTTTTTTTACCAAAAATCCCCCAAAAATTGAAAAAAATTAATTGGAAAAAAAAAAAAAAATGTACTTACCAGAAATAGTGGTTGCTATGCGGAAGTCCCTAATCTGCCTCTTCATCGTCCGCAGTTGGTCTTCTTCCTCCGTCCTACTCGCGGTGTCTTCTGGTGAATGGGGCGGGCTGCCTTCTGGGAACTGTGTGTATCCCAGAGAGCAGCCGGCTCATTCACAAAGCGCCGCGCAGCTCGCGCATGCGTAGTAGGAAATGGGCAGTGAAGCCGCGCGACTTCACTGCTTGTTTCCCTCACTGAGGATGGCGGCGCTGGGAGCTGCAAGGATCAAGGGATCGGCCTCGGGAGGGCTGACATCGCAGGCGAGTAGGACAGGTAAGTGTCCTTATTAAAAGACAGCAGCTACAGTGTTTGTAGCTGCTGACTTAAAAAAAAAAAAAAAAATTGCGGGTGGAATCCCTCTTTAAGCACTGGTGCGATATGACATGTCAAATCGCATGTCAAATCGGTGAAATTTGCTGCAAATTGCGGCCAATGGCACCGTCCTAATCGGTGCGACGCCGCATCTGCGGCGCTGCACCGATTACAAAAAGTAGTTTCTGTACTACTTTTTGCGATTTCAGCCGCGATTTACATTGACATCTTTTTCAGATGTCTTTGAAATCTTGGCTGAAATCGGGACTGCCAGCGGGAGTGAAATCGTGCGAGTTCAGCTGAACTCGCAGGCTTCACTCCCGCAGCCCCAGGGTGAACGTGGGCTAAATGATAATTTTTCGAAAACATGTATGGTCACCATGCAAGGTGGTTAATGCTCTGCCAGGTTTCCTATTTATCAGAGAAGCATATATAGGAGATTTTCAAAATGTTTGGTAACATTTATGAATGTATGTGGGGTGCTAAACCCCCAGCCAAGTTTGATTGTTTATGTTCCATTTAAAGTAATACAATTGTGAGGTAACATTGTTTACCCTTTAGGACCTCTCTGAATTCCAAAAATGATTGCCAAACACAATTGCCTTGCCATATCTTTACTCATATTTTATTTATTAGCTGAAATTCAGGTCTTGGGTGGCCAAGTTGGCAGCACCTGGCTTGAAAAATAGGAGCCAGGTGGAAAATTTCGGTGAAACAGTGAGTGTATCTAATTGGATGCACTCACTTGTTTGGGTATTCTGACAGGCGTAGGTGCTGGTTGTCAAAATACCTTAGCCAGCAGGGGATATTCCTCCATGCACACTGTTTAGCATGGATGGAAAAAATCTATTAGATTTCACTTATTCAGACCTCATGCATGGTTAGCCTTAAGCTGGCCATAAATGGTTGCTTAACCAGACAAATTTTAATCCATGTGTGGCCACTGTGGTTGAACAAAAGTTGACCTACTTATTGGCGTCTGTTCAACTGCCCTGTTGGTATATTTCCGATTGATCAGCGCCGCATGGAATTGGCCACATTCTGACGGCGGGAGAGTCTCCCCACCAACAGAATACAATGACTAAGTGGAAAGAATACCCCCATCCACAGTTTTTTTGTTTTTGTTTTTGTTCAACTTGCAAAAACTGACCCATCGATGTGCAAATCCAGTCTGACCCCTGTCAGGGCAAAACATTTTCCAAGAGTTGCAGTGCAGTGTAGAGGGGATGGGTAAAGTGGGGCAGATGCTGCCAGTAACTCGTACCTTTATTCAAAAATATATATCTGTACAGGGATGTGGGCGTAGGGCAGTTTGGCTAATACCCCATTTGTTTTTTTTCCTAAAGGTGGTTGAAGAAGTTCAGCAAGTTGAACCACCAAAAAAGGCAGAAGATCTCATTCCCTGCCCAATATGCAGTAAAGAATTTCCATGCAAATCGTCTCTGGACACTCACATGGAGATACATCCAGAAGCTTCTTTAAAGTAAGTTGTCTTTCAGTGGGTCTGCAGTCAGCAGTTCCTAATTCATAATGCTCTCTTTCATGTCTGATATTAGCTGGAAATATGCAATTAAAGTGGACCTGTCATTTTAACATAAAGGGTGTAGAATGTTAATGCTGGTTATGTCTCCTTATGTTGTTTTGCAGCACAGTGGCAGTAGCTTACAGCCTTGGTTCTCAACCCTGTTTTCAAGTACCCCCAACAGGCCATGTTTTGCAGGTTTTCCTTTATCTTGAACAGGTGCTTTAAATCAGAGTAAATGGCTTGGTATTTTGGACAGCTATTTTATCTAAGAGAAATTCCCAAAGCATGGCCTGTTGGGGGTACTTGAGGACAGGTTTGATAACCAGTGGCTTACAGGACAAAGAGTCAGCACTAGTTTCTTAAAAATTAAAGGAAAATAATAGAATACAAACTGTTCAGCCTTAGTAGTAAAATGTGATATAATGGTTCTATCAGTATATGAAAAATGACTAGGGATGAGCACAGGCATGCTCGGATCTGAGTTTGAACCCACAAGAGCGATCCAGGAAATTGTCACCTGTACTGGACCAGTCATTTGCTGCCAGGGAATTCTTTGCATGTATATGTGCGTCAACGGGGCAGGGAATGCTTGGGCCACAGATGATTGGCTCGATACAAGCGACAGCTTCCCAGCAGGCTCCCTCAAGTGGGTTCGAACTAGGTCCAGAACATGTTAAAGATCATCCCCAATAATGACTGTTCAGCTTTACAATAGACGTTATCCTTCACTATTGATTGAAATGTTCACTGAAATGTTACATTATGACACAATCCTTCTGTTTGTCAGCTAGTCTAGTTTGCATTTATTGTTTGGCTGGTGAATGTCCTCTTTTGCCATTCTACATAGCAATACACCTGCAGTATAATTCTAGCCCAGTGTTTTACATGCATTGCCATTCATCCCAACGGAGGATTTGTTTTACTGGAAACTGAAGGTGAGATGCAGAGAGCAGGATTTGCTTTAATGCTCCTTGGCAAAATGCAGAGGTGTAAATGCATTATAATTTACAGCCATAGTTAGCTGGTGAATGAATGTGATAGATGATTTATTCATAAATGAGATATATTTACTATTTACCGTATAAGCCGAGTTTTTCAGCACATTTTTTTTGTGCTGAAAATGCCCCTCTCTGCTTATACTCGAGTCTGTGTCAATCTTCAAATTTGTGTGCCTGATCCTGGTCAGAAGTAGGTCCCCTGGACCCCAAACTTGGCACACATGTACTCCTCTACAAGTGTGCAAAGTTTGTTGTCTGGGGGACCTACGGCCGGGGAGCACCGATTTTTCAAAGCCGAGCACCCCTTCCATAGACTCCTATGTTAAATGGTAATTTCTCTGGTGATTTTGGGGACCCGGTACTGGCCGGGCCTAGGGCCCCTGGACCCCAAACTTGGCACACATATAGCCCCTTCATCTACAAGTATGCAAAGGTTGTTGTTCAGGGGACATACGGCCGGGGAGCACCGATTTTTCAAAGCCGGGCACCCCTTCCATAGACTCCCATGTTAAACGTCAGTCTAGTCGCACAGCGCCGGAGATCATGTAGGGAGATTGGGCACAGTGAGGCATGGGCACAGTGAGGCATGCAGATGGACAGGCTTATACTAGGCTTATACTCTAGGCTTATACTCGAGTCAATAAGTTTTCCCATTTTTTGTGGTAAAATTAGGTGCCCCGGCTTATACTCGAGTATATACAGTAACTTTATGCTGTTGTGAGATCTGTAATATGATTGCTTATAGTATGTTACAGACAAGAACAGATAGTGCTGATGGTGATGTGAAACCCCAAGTCTTCTGTATTCTATCCATAGTAAACAGCATAAGTACAGTCATCATCTGCTTGCATTATTTTTGTTGGTACTAATCAGGCTAATACTGGCCTTAAGTCTCTCCAGGTAATAATTTAGGAACACCCAGATCTGAAATTCAGGCAGTCACCACAGATGGAAGGATTTCAAGTTTAAAGTCTTAGGGACCGCTCTAACGTGACTTGTCCCCGACAGTGAAAACGTTGCTGCAGACACTGGGACTCCAGAAATATTATTTTGGTTTTCCATGTACTCTTTTCTGATTGGTTGTTGAGTTTTTCTCCACCCTCAGTCATTCTATTTGTATAACCATAATCCCTGCAAATGAAATGCGATACTGGAGTGTAGCGTGTAGACCACTAGTCTCCTTGTAGTCTTTTTTTTTTTTTTTTTGCCCATTACTCGCAGTCAGTTTTCTTTACTAAACAATAGTTGTAGTATAGTCTAAAATTTTTGACAGTTCTGTTCAAGGAACATACTTAAAAAAAAAAAAAAAAAAAAAAGCAATTTTTGCCCTTTCTTTTTGAGTTAACTCATTACTCCTTTGCAGTGAACGTTGGTTTTGTATCCCACACCTTGCCTTATGTGTATGTGCTTGGGATGCGTGGTTCGTGTTGGAGTCCTATTAGATCCCTCAGCATGGGTCAGACCAAAACAGCAACACTGCGTCTGGAATGTGAGTGGCAATCTGCCCAATCTATAACCAGCAGCCTTAAAATAGGAAGCCCTAATGATATGGTTTCAGATTTGGGAGTAGAGGGAGGTATGTGTGCATGCATGTTTTTGATAAACGTTCTTGCATATGTATTTTTATACTGGAAGATGACAGAAGAAGCTTTCACATGAAGTGGCAATGCCTTTTTGCACACTATTGTTCAGACATTCATTTCACTCTCTTTAGGATGAAGGTGTTCAGTAGTAAGAGACATTCACGCAGTGTGCAGACACGGTGATGACTGATAGTCATAGAAGAGTCTTTCAGATGCCATGAGATTTAGGAGTTCGCTTACAGGGATTCTCCAGTCTTTTTTTAAACTAAATTACAGTGCTGTCAGCCTAATGTAGATAATCTTATAAATATCTGCTCATGTTTAGTTATTTTGTTTCTGTTTTATAGTTGGTAATTCAAACAGCTCTAATTTTCATTTGCAGAATGCTTCCCTGTTTAGTAGTGATACACAGTGGTTGTGCTTTACTGTTTTTTTTCTCAGCCCATGTCTGTTAGTATGCGCATTAAAATCAATATATTCTGTACAGTTGATGTATGAAAAGCTTCATTCTTGTCCATAGTAATCTTGTTTAGCCATAATCCCTGTTTCATCCCTAGGGCCCATTCACACGTTGAGCTGCACAGATCAATGCAGGCTCAAGCAAGGGCAACTAGACCTTGTTTTTTATATGCCCTGCTCACACCACAACGCTGCATTGAGGTGGGTTGTGCTGCGTTCATCTTGTTACCACAGTGCTGCCTAATGCAGTGCTTTGACTTCTATGAAGTATTCATGAAGCATAAAGTTGAAAATAAGCACAAAGAGCTACCCCTACATTACAGATGTGTTTTTATTGGGCAGGCTGGGATATACAAATAGCCATTAGTGGGGTGTAAAAAGAAGTGAAAATCTTGATTACTTTTGGGCAGAATTGCAGAATGAACTCAGTGGGGATGATTTACAAACGGCCATCACACTATATGCATTGACAGGCGTTTTATCGCATTGTAAAACGTCCGTCACTGCAGGGACACATAGGAAACTATTGCGATTAATCATACATCACACTGCCCCCTAGTGCAGCAGCAATGCAGAGGGCCAGAGCGGTGAATTGGCTGCTCTGCGATTTCACAGAGGGGCAGTATGAATTGGCCCTAAAACTGTCCCAGAACCCGGTGCAGCTGTGCATTGTAACCAATCGGCTTCTATCTTCAGCTTGTTCATTTTAAGCTTTGACAATAAGCCCTCATTCACATTGTAAGAAAAGAAATGGCTGCACATCCAGGAATTCCGATTGCCTTTTATTGTTCAAAGTGATAACACCAAAGACGCCAACACGAGGTCACGTAGACGCGTTTCACACAAACAATTCCCATTGACTGGCTTTGAAATCCTACGACTTCATCTGATATTGTACAAAATTTCAAAGCCACATGTCAGTGCGACTTGGAAGACATCTGTGCAGCTTCATGCCCAGATGTCTATGCAAGTCGCACCCAAAATCACCAAAAGTAGAGCAGGAACTACTTTTTCAAATCGATATAGCACCGCAAAGTCAGCTTTGGCAATAGGGTGCGATTGCTGGCAAACCTGTCAAATCACATGACAAGTCGCTCCAATGTGAACGAAGGCTAAAACCTAGAAGCTGACTGGTTACTATGCACAGCTGCACCAGATTCTGTGTTTACCAGTTTTAGTAAATCTCCCCCCAATGTATACTCGCTACAGATAGAAATGAACAAATCTTTTGGCAAAGGGTAAAAACTGCTAGGCATTCTAGTTTGTTACCAAAAACCTATCCGATTTAGTTCTGGCTCTCCTCCTGCTGGATAATGTGATGACGCTGGAGAGTTGCTGGAAGAGCCCAGTGCTGCTCGCGGTGGGAGGGGGCAGAGATTTCGAGCCATGTTCTATACTTTTCTGGCTCTGCGGCTGGAAATTCAGAATGCCAGCCGTGTCAGTACTGAGAGAGCTGCCCGGCTTGTGTTGCCTTTGCCTTCTAGCAGCTGAATGCAGTGCAGCTGTTTGATGTCAGTTCACAGAGACCGAGGAGATGTCTCCCATTCAAACACAGGAGGTGGAAGCAAAGTAGAATAGGCAAGTGGGAATGGAAGTAAATAGCCCATCTCTTGTGATTTGATAATTGACATACAAAAGAAGCCTCTTGTATAGCTTTTCCTGTGTCCCCTGGGAATCCTGCTTCCTACAGGTTTTGTAGTGTACACAGTATTAATGAAATAACACCCTTCCCTTCAGAGTATTAGAATTGCCCTGTGGAAGAGCTAAACGGGTGTTAAATTGTAGCACCTGGGGACCGTACGTCTGTACTATAAAGTTAATTAGATCATTAATTGTCTTCTAAATCTACAAGAGGCCACAGATGTTTTCATTCCACTGTTGCATAACTGTTGCTGTCTAATAGGGATTAGAAAGATAAATAAAATGTTGTGGGGGGGGGGGGGGGGTCATTTGTCATTCTGTACCACCTACACTGGAGCTCATTTCCAGTGCAAAATATTGCAAATTAGGACAGGTGCTTCCAAAAAAAATAAAAAATGTAACTCCAGATAAAAATAAACATCAAGAATTCTGTTTTTGCTGTACAAAAAAACGAAAGAAAAATGCGTGAAAAATTCAATGGAACTCTTTACACCAGTCAGTTGCATTTTTAAAAGTCCTGCATGCTGCATTTTTGGTGCATGTTTGGTGCGCTTAAAAAAAACACACACACCAAAAACGCACCTTCCCATTGAAATTATTATAAAAAAAAACACCCGCGGTTGCATTTTTTGGTGCGTTTTTAAGTACCCTTTTTTCACGGGTGCAGGCTGATTATCAGGCAACCAGAAACGTGGCAAAAAAAAAACAACTAGTTTTTGCAACAGAGCAGTGTGAATGCTGATTCCTGCTTCCCTTTTCTCTATATACTTACCGGTATCTAGAATGTACATGTGAAAAGTATGTAAAGTATGTAAAATAGGTTTGCGTAACCCTCTTGGAGCTTTGGCTTCATTTCACATCTATGTTGATGTCATTTAATATGATTACATGGATTTTTTTATTATGTTATGTACTGTTTACAAACAGTGGAAAGGCTTTTCCTTGTGTTCATTCGGAAACATGCAAACCAAATCTCATGTTAACTTCTTGGATTTACTTTGGAGGACCACAATACACATACCTTGTAATAAATTGACCTATACTTCAAATAACTCCCCTTTTGCAGCTCAAGAACTAATTTTCCAGCAATCTAGAGTGGGATAAAAAAAAAACTCATTGTATGCACCGCTACGGCCTAAGTTTCAATTTTTTTAATTTTTAGATATATATATATATATATATAATGTGTGTATATGTGTATGTATGTATGTGTGGGTGTGTGTGTGTATATATATATATATATATATATATATATATATAATATACACTCGAGTATAAGCCGACCCGAATATAAGCTGAGGTACCTAATTTTACCACAAAAAAATGGGAAAACGTATTGACTTGAGTATAAGCCTAGGGTGTCCATCTGCATGCCTCGCTGTGCCCATGCCTCGCTGTGTCCATGACTAGACTGACGTTTAACATGGGAGTCTATGGAAGGGGTGACCGGCTTTGAAAAATCGGTGCTCCCCGGTCGTAGGTCCCCTAGACAACAAACTTTGCACACTTATAGAGGAGAAATGAGGCTACATGTGTGCCAAGTTCCGGGTCCAGGGGACCTACGACCGGGCCGGTACCGGGTCACCGGAGAAATTACCATTTAACATGGGAGTCTATGGAAGGGGTGCCGGCTTTGAAAAATCGGTACTCCCCAGCCGTAGATCCCCCGGACAACAAGTTTTGCACACTTATAGAGAAAGAGTGGGGCTACATGTGTGCCAAGTCTGGGGTCCAGGGAACCTACACTCGGCTGGTACCAGGTCCCCAAAGTCCGGGAGATCAGGCGCAAAAAGGTGACTCGAGTATAAGCCGAGGGGGGGGGCATTTTCAGCACAAAAAAATGTGCTGAAAAACTCGGCTTATACTCGAGTATATACGTGTATATATGTGTGTGTGTATGTGTGTGTGTGTATATATATATATATATATATATATATATATATATATATATACATACATACATACATACATACATACATACATACATACATACATACATACATACATATGAGCAACACTGTGGCTATTTTGTCTGTCATCACAGGGACTTTTTTGACAGCTCCTCCATGGCAGCCAGGGAAATTTTATAAAGTATTAATACAAATTTAAGAAAATGGGCAGACCAGATGCCCAAATAATAGAGAATAATTATGAAAATAAGGCATGAAGAGTTGCAAATAAATGGACAGTGATTTTTCTAAAGATTTTTTTTATTAATTTGCCCAAGAAAGAGGGGGTGGTATCCGTGACTTTGATACATTTTATTTCTCGGTCACGCGGTGTATTAAAGATTCTATAGAGTCAAGGATAATCTCGCACTGCCACATTGCTCTGAACTAAACTGCAGACTCCAGAGGAATTGGAGCCACTGGGATACCCTGTAGGAAGCGGCACACTTTGATGTCACAGACTGTGTCAAAGGATCGTCCCAGCCTAGACCATTGGGACCACCCAGATAATTACTTAAACAAGACATAATGCAGTCAGCTAGCACACTTGTAAAATATATATTGAACTTATTCAGTTTAAATCCTATTTCTTTGCAGCATCATAATGTTCATAAACCTTACTCTGTGAACAACAAATACTTGTTTTTGCAATTCTTACTTATTTAGGTAGGAAGGTGCAGGTTAAGGGGGCATATGGGTTAGTAGATGATGTGCTAGCTAAGATGCCGAGCACTTGGCTGCCTGTAAGACATTGGGATGGATTTGCTACGACCTGCCTGATGATTGAAGAGCAGATTAAAGACAAGATGCAGGGAGACTTGATGGGTATTGTTGGCTAGAAGTAAAGCGTCTTTGTGACAAGGACGTTGCCAAATGTTTCTCCCTGATGTCTTTCCATGCTGGTCTGCAGTTTGGCCTTCAGAGTTTGAAGACACGTCAACAGGTGTTGAGTGCCGGCCTGAAAGGTTTTTTATTACAAGCCTGTAGGTATGGCAAGGATTTGTTTTCCTTTTGTAGCACCCCTTCTGGGAAAGAGAACTCCAATCATGATGCTGCTTTTAGTCTTGGGGGATGGGGCTGGTGCTGATAGAGAAGGCATGTAACAGAACTAGTAGTACTAGTTGCAGCAAAAACCCTGTCTATCATGTCCTAGGTCCTCTGTTTTAGAGAGAGGAATTTAATTCCTGATCGCAATGGTGTTGCATTGTAACAGTTATTTAGAGCATAATTAGCATAACACCCTTAACTCTTGATTATAAGCCAATTTGTACAGCATGCTTGGCTATTTTCATAATTTTCAGGAGCATAGATTCATTCTCTCATTTAATTATTCAGGTGTAAAGCAATGTAAGCTATTTTGGCCTGCAGATCTTAGTGGTACATTATGATACTATGAAAAGGGCTACTTGTTTACTTTTCAGTTAGGCCTGGTTTATGCTCTCCAAAAATAGATAGTCCTGTGGTCTAGGAGGCCGACTACCTGACTTGCTGCCAACTATAGCAGTGAGGCCTAGCTTATTAAAGGAATATAGCGCACTATAGAAGCATGTGAAAATAGCAGTTCACTGAACATGACCCTCGACAGCAAGCTTTGACGAAACCCGTCTGTGTTATCAACAGGTTGCTCAGAAAAAAGAAGGTCTTTCAAAGTAATCCTTACTTTATAACATATAAAATAGAGAAGATTCCAGGCACATGTGTAATATGAAAACAAAAATGAAACAATGTATTTCCTCCTTTGTACACAGGAGCGCAAACCGGGGGCATTTATTGCAGATTTACTGAGCATTCCTCTGCTCCATCCGTATTAAGACCCTGCCAGCTCAGAAAATTCAGAAAACCTGTCGTGAGCAAAATGAGGGCTGCCGTTTCCGATCTCTCCCTCTGAAAATGTTAGCTGCCTGGCCTATTTATTGATCTTCTGGCTTCAATATTTTGAATTGCTCCCCTAGAAGATATATGGCTTCAGGGGATACTTGGTCTGGTCAATGAAACTTTGAGGCCAGAGACAGACAGGATGGGTGGATTTGATTTAAATCAAGTCGGTTTTAAATCACTAGTAAAAAAGCTTGATTTAAATAAACTCCATTTAAATCATAATTTGTAAAGAGCAACTGTCATCTCTGTCCCGCAGTGGCTCCTCCCTTGACCCGCTGTTGACTCACTGACAGTCCTATTCACTTTAATGAGACGGCTGGTGATGCGGCAGTGACACAACAAGGTGAGGGACGTGGCTGCAGCAGGTTTTACAGGCGTTTTTGTGCTAAAAATAGCGCCTGTAAACTGCCTCTTCTGCAGCCCCAGTGTGAAAGCCCGAGTGCTTTCCCACTGGGGCGGTGCACTTGCAGAACAGGAAAAAGAGTCCTGCAAGCAGCATTTTTGGGGCGATACAGGAGCAGTATATACACTGCTCCTAAACCGCCCCTGCCATTGAAATCAATGGCCAGTGCTGCCAAAGTGCCTGCAAAGCACTTTGGCAGTACCGTTTTTCGGGCGCTCAACACCCCCACCCCCATGTGAAAGTGGCCTAATAGGCGCTGCCATAATGGATATGAATTGACAGGTGCTCTTTAATTGTAAGTACTTATTCTTGCTGGTAGTTAAAATCTTAAATATTTGCAAACAAAATGAAAGTTTCCTATTTAGAATTATAAGCTGTCAGGTTAGTAAAACAGCGATATCAGAACCGATTCAATCATACAGTTTGTAGTGTACATAGATTTGCAAAACAATGGGATAAAGGAATATTCCTGAACTTTGTTTTATCTCATGGTCACTGTGAAATTGTGTGAATGCATCGATGCAGTGCATGTCATCTTAGCTTGCAGAGCTTGGATTCCTTGAATGAATTTACCAAAAATTTAAATATTGCAGAATAATACAGCCTCATGCTTCATAACTAAGCACCATTTAATGTTGAATAAACTAAATTATTAATGTATCTTAAATCGAAAATTATATTTAGATGGATTTATACTCCAAAAGCATTTTATTCAAATAAATTTGATAAAAATCAAAAAAAATCAGATTTAAATAGATTTTTTGTATTTTTTTTAAATCCTTGATTTTTATCCACCCTGCAGCCAGGCAACTATCATTTCAGAAGGAGGTTAACAGTGGTGTTCCCCATACTTCTGTAGTCAAAGGGCTATTGAAACCTAGCTTAATTTTTATTAAAAAAAATTAAATCACTAATAGTGTGTGTGTGCGCGTGTGTACAAGGTTTTAATTGTAGTAATTAAGTTTTTAAAAAATGTGATTACCAAGCGCAGACATAATATGACAATTTTATTTTCTCTCTGACTTTCCAGGTGTGACATTTGCTGCGTTTCATTTCGCACCCATCGAGGTCTACTGCGCCACAATGCTGCAATCCACAAGCTACTCCCCAGAGATCCTACAGGGAAGCCTTTTATTCAAAACAACCCTTCCATCCCTGCAGGCTTTAACGATTTGGGCTTTACGGACTTCTCTTGCAATAAGTTCCCTATCATTTCTCAGGTAAATTTGCCAAGGGTATAACTGAATGGCCAGAAATGCTTTAAGGCAAAAGCTAGAATTTGCTTATCACTAGAATGAGTAGACTTTAAACTCTGACATACCCGTCAATATTTTCCTGATTTGTTATTAACAGTTTGAGGCTGAATATTTGTTCAGAGTAATATCAGCATTGTAGAAGATCAAGGTCAATACTTTGAACAAGCCACATAATAAAACTACCCATCCTTTACAGCTTATAAAGCTAATTTTACTACCTGTATAGTTCATTCAGGAATTATATTGTACATACTGCCTGCAGAGGGAGTAAACATGGCATTGTATACATTTAGGGAATCAAGTCTTTCAGAAAATCATAATTAAATTGTGGGGAACTAAGTGTGCTCATTTTTATATCCATTTTTTTTTAAAGGGCATAGCCATATTACCATAGCTTGGTGTTCCTAAGTGATATTGAAGAACAATCTCTATATTTTTACACATTATCTTAGTGAGTACAAAGGCGTAATATATATATATATATATATATATATATATATATATATATATATATATAGGATCACATATACACATATATGAGTGTTAGATTTGCATTCATTAGCTAAAATGTGTGTATGTAAACATTTTACCTTTTTAAACTAATAGTAATTTTGTTCAGTCATTTTTTGTTTGAGGCACTGTTCCCAGACATTATAGCCAAAATGGTGACATCACAATATTATCACCGACCCACCTTAGTCTGCTGACTGAACTGTAAAGGAGCATCACTGCACAAGGACTGTAAAGGAGCATCACTGCACAAGGACTGTAAAGGAGCATCACTGCACAAATGAACAAATCTCTCTGCTCTTCTGCTCTTTTCTATTGCTAGATTGAGAGTATACAATGCAGTGGAGCCTTACTGACTAACAGTGCTGCTTCTTTTTCTTTCAGTCTTAAGCCTCGTACACACGAACGAGTTTCTCGGCAAAAACCAGCAAGAAACTTGCTGGCAGAGATTTTTTGCCGAGAAATTCGTTCGTGTGTATGGTTTCTCATCAAGAAAAGCGTCAAGAATCTCGACGAGAAAATAGAGAACCTGCTCTCTATTTTCTCGTCGAGATTCTCGTCAGCCTGTTTCTCGACGAGAAAATTGTGTGTGTGTACACTTACCTTTTCGCCGGGAAGCCCGCGCATGCTCGAAATGACTTTGACGCATGCGCGGTAGCTTCCTAGGCATAGGTAGGGTATACCAAGATGGCGGCAACGGCATCGAATGTGACGAGCGCATGCTCGTCGTAGTCGATGACGTCACCGCGTACGCTCCATTCAAAGAACCGCGGGTTCTTTGAAACGAGCGTGTGTACACTCGGCCGGGACAATTTTCTTGTCCAAGAATCTCGTCGAAAAAAACAACATGTTTTTTTCGACGAGAATCTCGGCCGTGTGTACGAGGCATTAGAGTACTGCTCTGTTGCATGAAACCAATTTAAGGATAAATCAAATTCTTACTTGATGTTTAATTAATAAATGCTTAATTGAATCAACTTTGATCTTTTCTGTCTGGAGTGGAGCTTTAAATGCATCCCTATTTTATGTTAGATTTGCAAAATTCAAGGATTTTTTATGAAACCTAAGCCGAAGATACTATTTATCATGTTTTCATAATGCATAATAGATCATAATAAGCTTCATACAGGCTGTTCTGTTACTTTGCATTATTCAGGCTGTTCTGTTACTTGGAGCACTTCTCGTATACAGTGACAGCAGAGGGCACTGAGACAGACTGTCATGTGCAACTTTGACAGCAAGTCCTAAAGTCAGATTCATTCAAAGCAGCTGTCATTCATTGGACTGTAAGCAGTTCATACCTTAGATCCAGGCTGGATTGGTTTAAATCAATTTTATTTCCAAGTAATTATAACTAATTGCTTGGGCATCAGGTATAAAGTTAATCTCTGGGAGGGGCATGTCTTAGATATACTGCTGCTCTTGCACTAAGCTGCTATTTAAAAATGGAGAACAAAAGAAGATGGTCAGCTGTGTGTTTTGTGCAAAGGGCTAGATGCCGTGAATCACAGCAAGACATGCAATGCTCTTTGGGTTTCAATAGCAGTAAAGGGCTTATCATCCTAATCCCCAGTTCACAAGGCTTTAGATGGCATGTGGACAAAAAGAAAAAAAATACTGGTCTGCCCTTAGACCCAGATAGACATTAACCCATCCACAGCCAGAGTAGGACATTATATCTCTAGATATAAATGTTTCTGAAAGTACATGTAAAATCAATGTGTATATGTACATACTGTGTATGCAAATGATTGTACTATATTCACACTTTAGTCTATACAGTATAGTATTTTGTTCGTTTTAAACACCATATTGAGTTGTCTTTTTTTGCCTGTGTCCTAGGTATGGTGTGAAACCAACTTGCGTAGATGCATCAGTGAATTGCACAGTTTTATCTGTGACTCCTGCAACAAGGCATTTCCAATGCCATCTGCTCTCAAACTGCACATGGAAAGCCACAAAGAAGATCAGGTAGCTAATGAGCACAAAATTGAAGACTCATTTGAGGATAGTGAAGACAAGAAATCTTTCATGGAAGCCCTGGGTCTGCAGCACACCAAAGACACGAAGCCAGACAGTGAGGAGGACAATTCACTGGAAAGTGCCCATGGCACGCATATAGAAGCTATAAAGAGCAGCCTACCTCGTGAGCTTGGTAGCAGCACAACCGTGCTGAAGTTGTCCCCCATAGAAGCATCCTCTGTGGGTGGACGTTTTGCAGTACTGCCACCAACAAGAGAGAACTTAAAATTGCTTTCTCTGCAGCCTTTTCAAAAGGGCTTTACTGTACAGCCTGACAACAGTATTGTAGTAAAACCAATCTCTGGAGAACTAGCTGATATTCAGCAAATATTAAAGATGGCTACTTCTGCATCTTCTCAGATCAGTCTTCCACCTTTGTCTAAAACTTCTCCTGCTGCTTTCAAATATATGCCACCTCTTAAGCCAAAGCCACCAGTGACCCCTCGTACGGTTGTTGCTGCCTCAACACCACCATCTGTAGTTGCAAACCAGCAGGCCTCTCCAGGCTGTATCAGCCCAAGCCTTCCTCCCCCACCGATAAGATTAATAAAAAATACTGTGGAATCTTCCACAAGCGCTGTATATTTGCAATCCAGATCCGGAGTGACTTACAGTTCCTCGGCTCAGAATTCCCAAGTACCCACCTCCGAATTGGTGAGTCAGCAAGACCTGAAGACTCGACTAGAACAGGACAGTATTATAGAAGCCTTTTTGCCTTTGGATTTGGAGGCAAAGATCAAACAAGAAGGAGTTGAAGGAGATCTGAAATCAAATATTCCTGGATCAAATGGCAAGAAACCAACCCAAGCTAGAAAAGTATTGTATCCTTGCAGTTTCTGTGATCAGGTATTTACATTCTCCGGTGTATTAAGGGCTCATATACGTACTCACTTGGGGATATCGCCTTATCAGTGTAATATATGTGATTATATTGCAGCTGACAAAGCGGCACTGATACGTCATCTTCGAACACACAGTGGTGAGAGGCCATATGTATGTAAAATCTGTCAGTACCCTTTTACTGTTAAAGCAAACTGCGAGCGACACCTGCGTAAAAAGCATCTAAAAGTCACCAGAAAAGATATAGAAAAAAACATTGACTATGTATCTACAAACAAATCTGAAATGGTTGATGCTGTCTGTTCTCCAGACACTGTTTGCAAATGCTGTGGAGAGGACTTAAAAAGCTATCGTGCCCTTCATATACATATGAGGAGTCACACCAACTTTCAGAAAAAGAAACCGTTTCAGTGCAAAGAGTGCGGCACTGCCTTTTCTGCCAAAAGAAACTGCATTCACCACATTCTTAAACAGCATCAGCACGTGCAAGAGAAAGAAATTGAGAACCATGTTTTATTATGTGCACCCTGTAGTCCAGAGCAAACTAGATCAGACACTCCACTTTTGGAGGAAAGCACTTACCTTGATCGGAAAGCAACCACATCTTATGTAGAATCGCAGAATGGATTTCTTCACGGAGGGGTATCTACTTTTAAACTTGAACCTACTGCCAGTTTTCCCATGGAGCTTGATGAGCCCTTGGACTTTTCTCAAAAGAACAAGAACCCTACTGGGTTCCAACAAGTGAAGGAGGAGCACATCTACAACTTGTCTCTTGCCTCTTATGATTCCTCTATGGAACCCATTGACCTGTCCATGCCTAAATATTCAAAAAAGGACAATGATAACTCACAAGTGCAAGCAAAGACACAAGAGCAAGTAAGTGGCCCCATTGGCCAACAGTACAATTGCGAGCAATGCCCATTTCCCTTAAGTGCCAATGAAATTCTAGAGAAAGCTGCAGCTATTACACATTCCAAACCAGTGAAAACCCCTGTGCATTTGACTGTCCCAGTCATTTCCCCTGCTGTTCTTGGAAGTGCAACTATCCTTCGTCCTTTGAGGCCTAAGCCACCTCCTCTCTTGCCAAAGCCATCAGTTTCTAAAGAACTACCACCCCTGGCTTCCCTTGCACAGATAATTTCTTCTGTATCATCTGCTTCTACTTTACTGAAAACAGATTTAACACCCACTTCTCAAATCGCTGCCAACAACCCATCAGCCACTGACAAATCTGTGGCTTCCAATGTTACAATCCATCAGAAAGAACCCATGGTTTCCAGCGATGCTTCTCAAAGTACTATAAATTCTGTAAGCCCAGCTGATGTCCGTACAGCTGCTGCTTTAGTCATAGGAGCAAAGAAAAGGGGCAGAAAGAAAGGAACAAAAAATAAACCTAAAGTGACTGCTGGTGTCGACCTGGAATCAAGTGGCGAGTTTGCAAGTGTTGAGAAAATGTTAGCCACAACTGACACTAACAAATTCAGCCCTTATCTGCAATCCACTGATCACATTAAAGATGCTATGGACAAAAATTGCACCAGTGAAGATGAGAGAGATAGTGGTGAAGAAAAAAGAGGAAAGAGAAACTCTTACTCAAACTCCTTACAAAAAATAACTTGCCCTTACTGTCCTCGTGTTTTCCCCTGGGCCAGCTCCCTCCAGAGACATATGCTCACTCATACAGGTAAGAGATTCTAGACTGCTACAATGTTTCTTAGGCATGCTGTTTATTTAAATTAAGCACTCAAAATATTGTGACTCTCTTACTTTGGCAGTCATGAACTTTAACCTGTACTAAGTAGGCAGGTAGGTTTATTTTATTAGAGAAGAGACGTTGCATGTCTCTTTTGCAAAAAAAGAGCCTTCCTGTTCACATTTTTTTTAATTAGCAGCTTAAAAGAATGGGTTATGGGGAAAAAAAAAGTGATACTCACCTAGGTGGATGCAGTATCGATCCCCCGCTGGTTCTGCATAGAGAATTGAGCGATCAAACACCTCAATCGTTCTGTTCTCCCCCTCCGCTCTGAGGAGAAAGCCATGACTACCAGTCACCGGCTCTCTGCTCAGCCCCTCCAGCGCTCACTGGCACAATGGGCTGTAGGGGGTGGACTTAAGCTCTCGGCCGACTGCAGAGAGGCTACCGGTCCAGGCTTCTGGGCAGGTCCCAACCATATGGTCAGGATCTTTTCAGAGCCTAGATCAGCTCTGACATCAGCCGACAGCAGACTTCAGCCTGTTGTTGGCTGAAAACAGGTCACAGGAGGGGAAAATGAACTGCCCTCCTGTGACCCATAGGGAGACATATAGTGAAAATAGCTTTGGCTATACTACTCTTTTAAGTTCCCGCTTTTAACGGTTTACCAAAGTATCACAGTAGGCAGTGTGCTCTCAGCGAAACTTTCATACCTTCAAATGACTGATGTAATCGCTGGTCACATGCGGCACCATGGCAACTGCAGATGTAAATATAGGCCAAAGTGGCTCCATCTTCAGTTAAAAGGGTAGGAGGGTTTAGTTCTGCTTTAACTTCTTATTCCCAGACAGTTACAGTAAACATACTAAAGCCAGCGACAGCCAGCATTTTTAGGACTCATGCACATGAACATAAATATAGGTGTACAGTATAACATATGCCTGTATTTACAGTGCCCGTGAGCCCCAGCTGATGTGTACTTCTGCCCTTAGGTCTGTATTGATGTAATGCGCCGTACACAAGTATATGTCTGTATTTACATCTGTGTGCAATGATGGCAATGGCAGCCTACATAGTAATCTTATTTTATTCCAATAAAAGATTTGTATATGTATGTTAAAAAAAAATCTGTTAGCCCGTGTCATGAAATAGTATTTTTAGTGAGATTCTCAGCCTCCACTGCAGCAGTAGAGTTTTGGTTAATGATACGGGTGATGCACATGACCATCTACAATATCCTGAGCTGTGCTAAAACTCTGTACTTCACCCACATGTGAATATATACACATATGACATACAAAATGCATTTAGAAAAAAAAAAAAGGCAGAAAAAAATTTCACGTGTCAAAGTCCTTTTATCAGTTCATATCAAAGCCACAGCATCAAAGTTGGTTCTCCACCACCAATAAAATGGAAAATCTGTGCATCAAGAGCCACCACCTCAATGGTAAAAATACACGCTTACCAGCTGTACATGACCAAATGGTCACTGCATTGGGGTCACCACACTTCCCTTGGCATAATCCACAAGGTGGCCCGGATTCTTACAGTGATGCTTCGCACATTGCCATTTCAGCTTCCCTGGATTAGGCAGCAGCACTGCACAGCGCTTGAATAACGTTATGAATGGAGAGTGAGGAGGATGGAGTAGAAGAAAACAGGCAGCAATGATAACGGTCACTGTCCTCCCTGGCACAGCAGCGGCTCAGCCCAGGCATGTGTGGGATAGTCTGGGGCTCTCGGCCTCCTTCCCTGCCCGACTCCTGGGCCCTGACTCCTCCTCTCCACGTCCAACTCCACAGCCTGGCTAACTGGACAGTGAAGGGGCAGAACCCCAAATGCAGTGCATATACAGGCACCAAATCGCTTGGCACCGCAGTACCATGCGGTCTGGCTCTTTTAAAAGAATTGCATGCACTACTCTTTACGCGTTCGGGAGCACATACACATGTTCTGTTTCATGAACGTGTGAACAGGCCTCAAGACAAATAATGAAGCTTGCAATGGGTGATTACCAAAATCCTGGAACCATATGAGCGTTTCATGCTTTGTCCTAGCTTTCACAAAATGTGTCTACAGCACACTTCGATATATAAAACTCGGCGCAATTAAACAAAACTACACCAAATACATAGCATATAACTCGCTTTGAAATGCAAGAATAATAAACGCGCGTAACTAAAAAACAAAATATAAAGTGCCAACTCCCAAATGCAATGCAACATCCACTTATATGCAAATGATGACACTTTTAGTGCAATTTTTGGTGTGGAAACACATGACAACAGCTGCAGCAATCATTTTATGATATATATTATTTATTGAATCTCAATTTGTGTGGTAGCGCCGGAGACTTTGTTATAGTTTACACTTGGAGAGCTAGAAATAAAGTGCCATCAATATATGAAAAATTATAAGTGGTACCTTCGTCCCATCAAAATGAAAATAGAGAAGGGGAGAGGCTATAATTTGACTTTGATGGTACCATATGTAAACTGATATTACACAGTCAAGGTTAAGATGAATTACAAAAGTTTTTTATTACAAAAAATATATATATATATATATATATATATATATATATATATATATAATAACATATTCACAGAATAAAAATAAAACATGACAATTAAACAAGCGTTTTTTGTACATCCTATTATTACAGATAGAACGTAGATACCATCCATATATTGGTTGAGCAACCAATATATGGATGGTATCTACGTTCTATCTGTAATGATAGGATGTACAAAAAATGCTTGTTTAATTGTCATGTTTTATTTTTATTCTGTGATCATATTTTGATTTTTTTCCCTTTAAAAAATATTTATTTATTGAGTTTTTTCATGTACAAAGCAAACAGTCTCGCAAATGGTTACATCACATGTATATAACATTGCACATTAATGATGGCACCACAGGGCTATATGGTATTATCAAAAAAAATTGTGAACCCCGGTTCCTCAACGGAGGAAAACTAAAAAAAACAAAATAAGTAGGTCGACCAAAGTGGGCCACATAGGGCCCCACTATGGGAAATCATAGTATAGTAAGCAGTGGAGATATAACCAAGTACAGTCAACCCCTACACACCCACCCACCCATACACACCTCACCGCCCACCACACCTCCAACCAGAAGCCGAGAGCACCAAACCAATAACATTGTCCCCAACAGGCTGCAGTCTTAGCAAGACAACCTAGGGCAATACCCATAAGGGTTGGGAGAGCGGGGTGTCCTTCCAAAAGGAATCTGCAATGTCAAGCCAGGGCTGCCAAATCTTGGTAAACTTGGCAGGACAGGCCCTACCCTTGTAGATGCATTTAAAAATGGGTATAACCTTATTTATCATTCGGTACAACCTTTGAACATCTGGAGCAGAGGCACTCTTCCATTGTAACAGAATTAATTTCCTAGCGTAAAAAAGAATAGTGCGCACCAGAATTTGAGCGTGGGTCCTGGGCGTGATCATGTTATTATATATATTTTTTTGTAATTCATCTTAACCTTGACTGTGTAATATCAGTTTACACTTGGAGAGATAGTCTAATTTGTTATAATAATCTGCTTGATCTTCCCCTCCATCATAGTATTGAAATAGACAGTGCATATACCCCACATCACATATTCATATGAAATATACATTACATAGTACCATAAACATTGAAGAATTACAGAGCATCTTCACATAAAATGAAAAAATCCTTGAAACGTGAACAATCCCAATTTCATAAAATGGAACCCATAATGCAGCATGACATAATAGTTGTGTTTAGAAGAGGTATAGGTCAGTCTGGAGTCTGTGTGATTGGTACTATTGTATCCCCAAAGATTGGGATTTGACAGAAAGGAGATTTGCCTCATTCCTGCAGTACAAGGGGAGACATGGATATCCATGTAATTAGGCAAAAGTGTGATCACATGACAGCTTGGAAGTAAGGACTGGTCTATGTGATCTCCTAATGAAGATTTAGCTGTTAATTAGCAGCAAAACGAACAACTCAAAACAGATTAAAGCAGAGTGGGTTTTCATAATGCTGCTTTTGTGTCCAGGCTAGAGAGGCTCTCTTGTTCTAAAGGGTATTGTTGCCCTCCCTCCCTCCCTCCTCTTTTGCTTCAACCCACAAAACTCCTGACTTATGTGTCAAGTTATTTCTATAAAATTACTAGATAGTGTATTTATCTATCTCCATATCATCTGGTACCTCCCATCGTGGGATCTGTTTCTCTGCATTGTTTTGATTTTTTTAAGAAACCATCAGATTAAGTAAACCATTAGGTCAACTTTATACTTTGTTTCCTGCTCCAGGTCAGAAACCCTATCCCTGTGCACAATGCGATGCCTTCTTTTCTACCAAATCTAATTGTGAGCGCCATCTCTTACGCAAACATGGAGTTGCCAACCTCTCCTTGCGAAGAAACGGTCTTGTGGGCCATTCTAAAGAAAGTGATGCTGGATCACACGATAGCACAGGTAGCGCTTTCAACAAGTGTAGGAATTTTTTTTTTTTTTTTAATTCTTTATTACTGTGAGGGGAGAAGCATTCAGGAGTGTAAAGATATTTGATGGTGTAAATGTTTAAAAACGATGCTGCATGCATGCATGCGTGCCTTTTATCATTTATTTAATTTTTCCTGACCATCATACAAAAATTCTGTATGTCCTTTCGAAAGCAAAACAAATTTAAACATGTATTGATCTGCACACTTAATGGGATTTCTAATTGACCTGCATTTTAATGTCCATACTGGACACTGCATCTTCGGTGCACGTTCAGCCCTGGGCCTCACAGCGTCATTGGTTTTTATGGTGAAGGCATATGTTTTGGGGTTTTTATTTTCTTATTGAAAGTAGAAAATTTTAAAGTACATCTAAACTCAAGAATAAAAATGTAATATACTGTAGAATACCAGTCCTTAGATGTGCATTTGTTTTCTTGCTGTTTCTGCTAAAAATGCATTTCCTTGTAACCTCCTGTGCACTGAACTGATATATCAAACCGTGTTATCAGTTTTACCAGCTATTATTTGTGAACTACAAAAAAAATGCCTGCCTCCCTGTGTAAAGGTGGTCTTACACACCTCAATTTGTGATTAATGAGATATGAGCAATCACAAACTTATTGAATAAGGCTCATTAAACCCATACTATTAGTAAAACAAAAACTTTTTACATGCTATATAACAGAGTGTTCATACTCACAAAGCCAACAAAGCATTTGTTTGGTGTATAATGAAATATAACTGGTTGATCCTGCCTTCAGCTGTCCCTCCCATATTCTCTGTGTCTCCGCTGCAGGCTGAAATTGTGTAGACCAGCTGGTGTCCTCTATGGAGCATGCTCAGTTTCAGCTCCCTTCTAGGCACTTAATTTCCTAGTTTTTCTTATCTTTGCAACCCACATGACTATAGTCACACATCTGGGTGAATACACAGTAGTAAATGACACTCCCCTTACTCCCTCCCCCTCCATGTCATCCTATTACTAAATACTATGGTGATAGGAAACCGTGTGCTGATTGATTACATTCACTAACAAACTCATAAAAATGCAAAATTTTAATATAAATCAATATATCAAATGTAATTACTAATACCTGTAAAGTAAAAAAAAAGAGCCTTGGGTGCAGATGCCGTCTTAACAAAGAAAGCTAGTCTCACCTCTAACCCCGCCTACACCATATTGAGCACATTCTGAACACCCTCTAGCAGTTTTACCGCTACAGGGTGCCCACTGTGCACAGGATCACGTGTGTGTGTGTGTGTGTGTGTGTGTGTGTATATATTTAAATGTGTGTGATCCTGCATTTCCGGGTAGGGGGCACAAATGCGTGCTGCGCTGGCTTGCTCCCGATGTGCATAATCACAGCGGATACCATGGACTCGATGTCCACCGGGCACCCACCGATCATCGGCTACAGAGACAGAACTGCAATCTGCCTATGTGAACAAGGCAGATTTCCGGTCTGACAGAAGGGAAGGCATGTGTCTCTGCAAAGCAGGGACTAGGATCCATGTCTTCCCCTAGTAAAAGCACCTCCCACACTGTAGTAAAACACAGGCTAGGCGTACAGTTAACCTTTGATCGCCACTGATGTTAACCCCTTCCCAGCCAGTGGCATTGGTACAGTGACCGTGCATAATTTTAGAACTGATCATTGTACTGGTGTCACTGGTTCCCAAAGTGTCAAAATTGTCAGTGTCAGAATGTCTGCCGCAATATCGCAGTCCCGCTATAAGTCGCTGATCGCCACGATTACAAAAAAAAATATCCCATAGTTTGCAGATGCTGTAACTTTTGCGCAAACCAATCAATATATGCTTATTGGGATTTTTTTATTTTTTACCAAAAATATGTAGCAGAGTACATATTGGCCTAAATTGATGAAGAAATTTTAGTGTTTTTTTTTTTTTCAATTTTTTTATTGGATAGGTTTTATAGTAGAAAGTAAAACAAAAATATATTTTTTTCAAAATTGTCTCTTTTTTTTTGTGTTGTTTATAGCGCAAAAAAATAAAAAATGCAGATGTGATTTAATACCACCAAAAGAAAGATCTATTTGTGGGGGGGAAAAAAAGGACATACATTTTATTTGGGTACAGCGTCGCACGACTTCACAATTGTCAGTTAAAATAACGCAGTGCCATATTGCAAAAAATGGCCTGGTCAGGAGGGGGGGGGGGGGGGGCTGGTTAATCTTCCGGAGGTCAGGTGGTTAATGCACAAAAATGCACATTTGATGTTCGATATATTTATCGGGAGCTGTGAAACCGTTATTTTTATTTTTTTTATCTAATTTTAATTGATGTTCTAAAACTTTGTTTTTTAGTCATGTGACCGGCACAGCACCAATCAGGGCTGGCCACACACAGACTCCCGCTATAGAGAGCATACATCAGCAGAGTAGTAGAAGCCAAAGAACAGGGAAAAATCATGTGATCACACAACAGTACTGCAGGAATAAGGTGCTTAAAGGATTTTAAAAAAAAATCCCGTGGCATGATATATATGATTTATGTGAATGAATTATGGCAACTAACACTTGTCTGTTTAGTATCACTTTAAAATATCGGACAATGTAATACATGTTATCAATTGACAATATAATCTACAGCCGATCGACATACCGGTGCCAAAATTGATCAAAAGCTTGCTAAATTACCGGTAATCAAACAGATGGTCTGTGGTTTATGATTCTTCAATTTGAAATTTTTAGTTTAATTGAGTTATCAATGGAATGATCATATTGAAACCTGTGTAGCCACCTTAAGGGGGATCAGGAGAGAATGAGGGGTTTGTAGTCCAAGTTAGGAGTGAATCCTGACTCCTTAGATTAAGTGTAGTCGATGAACATTTTTACTCTAGAACAGGAAGTGTGTTTTTTACTCTAGAACAGGAAGTGTGTTACTGACAGGATCACCAGAGGAGAATAATGCCGTGTACACACGACCGTTTTTAATGACGAGAAAAATGAAATTTTTTAAAATGGTCATTAAAAACGATCGCGTGTGGGCTTCAGAGCATTTTTCACGACGTGAAAAACGGCCATGAAAAAATTGGAATATGCTCTAATTTTTCGTTTTTTACATCGTCGTTTTTCTCGTCATGAAAAACGGTTGTGTGTGGGTTTAACGACGTGAAAAAAAAATGCGCATGCTCAGAATCAAGTATGAGACGGGAGCGCTCGTTCTGGTAAAACTAGCGTTCGTAATGGAGATAGCACATTTGTCACGCTGTAACGGACTGAAAAACACAAGGCTGAAAAGCGCAAATCGTCGCTCAACAAACTTTACTAACATGAAGGGTGGCGCCATCCGAATGGAACTTCCCCTTTATAGTGCCGTCGTATGTGTTGTACGTCACCTCGCTTTACTCAAACATTTTTTTTCACGATAGTGTGTAGGCAAGGCAGGCTTGAGAGGAAACACGAAAAATCACGTAGAGAAAAATGCAGTTTTTTTCAATAACATTAAAAACGGTCGTGTGTACGCGGCATTAGACCCCTTTCACACTGGAGGCTTTTTCAGGTGCTTTAGTGCTAAAAATAGCGCCTGTAAAGCACCTGAAAAATGCCTCATCTGCAATCCCAGTGTGAAAGCCTGAGTGCTTTCACACAGGCGCTGCGCTGCCAAGTCCTGCAAGCAGCTTCTTTGAGGCTCTTTAGGAGCGGTGTATACACCGCTCCTAAAGCGCCCCTGCCCATTGAAAGCAATGGGCAGCGCCACAAAAAACGCAACAGCGCTTTGCGGGAGCTTTTAACTCTTTATTTAGCCGCTAGCAGGGGTTAAAAGTGCCCCGCTAGCGACCGAAAAGCGCCTCTAAAACGTCGGTAAAGCTCCGCTAACACTAGCGGTACTTTACCGCCGACACCCCCGCAATGTCAGTGTGAAAGGGCTCTAAAGGAAAAATTTCAGAAAAAAGGAAAGTAATGCTGCCACCACATCTAAGGATTAGAAAGCTGAAATTTATAAAAATTTGGGGTTTAGATACACTTCAAATATTTGGAAAGCAATAAACAAGTTTAGCAGCTGCAATGTTCTATGTTTTCAGAGCACATTTGTTAAAAGTTTCCTTCTTTTTCTTTACAGATAGTCAATCTGATGCAGATTTATCAGCTGCTGAAGCTGATGTGCTAGATCTGACATCCGGGGACAGGGAAAAAGCAGAGCAAACTGAAGTTACAGAAAGCGAGCAGGTGTCCACGAACAAGCAGACTGAAAAACTAACACTAGATCAGGAGGCCAACCAGGGTGAAGATGAACAGATAGAGGATGACGCTGTGAGCAACAAAAGCCTAGATCTCAATTTTGCAAGTAAGCTGATGGACTTCAAACTGTCACCCAATGGGCATGCTACGAGCAACTCTTGTGATATTTGTGGGAAGAGCTTCAAGTTTCCGGCTACCTTAGGAAGACACAAGAAGGCACATTCATGTGAAAGCAATGATCAAGAGAAAAGCAGTGACCATGCATGCAAGGATCTGTCAACTCACACCTGTAACCCAGCTAATCATGATCCCTCAAATGAGACTGGAGACCAGGAAGAGGAGCTCCCGGTTGACTTAAAGGTGTCCAAATCTCCTGTGGAGAGTGAGCATGCTGAACATATAGCAGATGGTGAAGAAGTCACCGATGAGAAAGTAGAAAGGCCTTTGGACAAAAGTGATGATGACAAAGATTCCAAGACTGAGAGTAAAGGGACAAAAGCGGACAAAAGAAAGAAGATATGCACTGTCTGTAGTAAGCGTTTCTGGTCCCTTCAAGATCTCACAAGACACATGAGATCACACACAGGTTAGTCATTTCCAAGAGTTTCTCTATTTACATATATTAAATTGGAAGGAGACATCGTTATCATAACCGTTGCTTGCATATTGTGCACTATCAGTGAGTGCACAAGTTAGAAGGTTAAAGTGGTTGTAAACCCAACCACACAACTTGCACCTACAGGTAAGCCTAGATTAAGGCTTACCTGTAGGTGCAAGAAATATCTCCTTAACCTACACGGTTAAGGAGATATTAGCTGAAAACACTGCACCGATGTCTACGGCGCATGCGTGCCGTAGACAACGGCGCAGGTGCACTAGCGAGCCGGCTTCATGAATGGGATCATGTCGGTTTTCTGAATGGGAGCATGCCGGTTTTCTGAATGGGAGCATGCTGGCCCCACGTGCATGCGTGTGACGTCATCGCTGCTCCGGTCAATCACAGCGCCGGAGCGGCGATACCCGGAAGACGGTCAGAGGGGACATGGCGGAGGGGGACGAGAAGCGCTTCGGAGGCTTCAATCTGAGGTAAGTGCCACATAATGAGCTAGTATGCATAGCATACTAGCTCATTATGCCTTTTTCTTGCAGGTGTTATTTTTAATTATTTTTTTAAAAGTGGGTTTACAACCTTACAAACCACATCACATGGCTGCCCCAGTGCCTTTGCTTCAGTCCGTGTGCCGTTACCAGCGGCTCTCTCGCGCATGCGTGGGTGTGACGGTATCGCGGCTCCAACCAATCACAGCACCAGAGCCGTTATACCCAGAAGTAACCCCCGGGAGAGATGTTGCCGCTGGAGGGGGGGGGACGAGGACCGCTGCGGGGGCTTCGATTTAAGGTAAGTAATTCCTTTACTTAGTATGCCTTTGTCTTGCAGGGTTTTATTTTTAAATTGGGTTTACAACCACTTGATCCCTTCCCTAAACTAAAAACAAAAAGTCTACATTCTCTTTTAAAGGGGTTGTAAACCTTCCAGTTTTTTCAACTTAATGCATCCTATGCATTAAGGTGAAAAAACATCTGATAGTTACTGGCCCCCCAGCCCCCCCGGTTTACTTACCTGAGCCCTCGAAAGTCCTGCGTCGAGAACGCGCTGGCTTCTCGGCTCTTCATTGGATAGATGGATAGCAGCGCAGCCATTGGCTCGCACTGCTGTCAATCAAATCCAAATGACGCGGGGGGCAGGGCCGAGTCTGGCATTCGTGTCTATGGATGCAAATGCTGGACTCGGGAGCGCGTCCGCAAGGTAACCCCCTTGGCAAAGCGCTTCCCAAAGGGGGTTATCTAATGCGGAGAGGAGCCGAGACAGCCACCGAGGGACCCCAAAACAAACTGCACAGCGGAGGTAAGTATGACATGTTTGTTAGTTTGTTATTTTTTTTATTTTATTTTTTTATTAAGAACCTTTAGTATCACTTTAAGTTTATAATTTCCAATTTTTGGTTTGATTTACTCACCCAGACTGAACTACTTTTTATCAATGTTTTAAATGTAATTTGTTGTTTTTGTAGGTGAGCGGCCTTACAAATGCCAGACGTGTGAACGCACTTTTACTCTAAAGCACAGTCTGGTACGCCACCAGCGGATCCATCAGAAAGTAAAGGATATGAAGAGCCAGTGCAAGGACACTGATAAAGAGGAGAAACGGCTTAGGGGTGAGGAGGAAAGTGAAACGGAGTCCTTACAGAGCAGCACAAATCATGCATCAGAAAATGAATGTGACACCATCAAGTCTTAACGGCCACGCTGTAACCAGAAGCAAAAAAAAAGTGCTGCTGAGGAATCATCTCAACAAAATGAAACTGCTCCTGGAAATAACAGCTCAAAGCAAGCAGTAGGGGTGGAATTTAAAGACACAGACATTTAAAGAAACTCTGATCGTAAATCTGTACAAAGCTCCAATACAGAGTTTAAAAAAAACCTGCATACATCTATTATCGAGGGGTCCTTACCTGTTGTGGGGATGAAATGAGCCAGAGATGTGGAGGGGTTGTCATCCTTCTGAATTGCTATGACAGAATCATACTTACACTTGATCCACTTTAAGGATGTCTTGACAGCTATATGGGATTATGGCAGGCCATATCATGTGCCATAACCTTAAAGTAAAATGCAAACTTTACATGGATTTTGAGTGCCTTACTACTTTATTATATTTTGCTACCACACTTTTTCAATATACAGTTTTAAAGGTATAAGAAATTTAAATAATTATTCAAAAAAAGACTTTTTTCAGTAAAGCATTATTGTTTTTTCTTTTACGTTTGAAATCTTGTTTCCGTACACCAATCACTGTCTTTCCAGAGGTGGACATTTAAAGTCATGGAGAAAGCCATTCAGAACTAAAGCCAATAACTGGAAAAAATAAATAAAACCAACAGAGACGGTTTCATATAAGACCTCATTCATATTCATTCTTTAACCCACGTATGAGTCTTGGTTTTTGCTAAGTGGACAATAGTGGAATGACATTCATCTGAGATGTGCTGAATGAGAATATTTACAAAATCAATGGTAGTTGCTACAACCAGGAAACAAAAAGATGTATATCTTTGAACTGTACAACTTGATCTACACACAACGTGTCTGAATGGTGTTACTATTTAGTAGTTCTACCTCCGACATACATACAGAGGATTCAGTGGAAACTTTACCATCCATGGAACTGTCCACCCCTGCCTATGTCTTGATTCTGTTTGCTTGAATTCAACAGCTTACTAGTCTCTGCATTTTGCAGAACCGTTTGGGCAATATTTGCCTTTCAAAGTTTACCAGGTAACTTTTGAATCCTGGTAATAAATATGTATAAATAGAAAATTCTTGACTTTTTTTTTTTTCTTTAAATGTTAGCCTTTGGCAGTTCTCTTGCATTGCACCATTCCAACCCTGTTCTCAAATAAAAGAGAGGCTGTGCGCATTAGAGCAAGCGCAGACCTTGATGTGTCCCGTCATGGAGGTGGAGGAGGGCAGAGGTGGACTGTCAAACCAAGCAAAGAGTTCTGTCTTCCAGCATCCGATGCCTTAACCATCATGTCATGACCATCGTGATTCTTATGCAGGAATGTACTACTGGTGAAAAGGAGAAGCTACATTACAGTTTGTGCTATGGCGCTTGAAGATGAGCCCTGTTTAAAAAAAAAAAAGTTTATGTAAATAGATATAAACTGTGTGTGAGTTGGTTATCTATGGATGTGGGTGGGTGTGTGTGTATATATGTATATTTTGCATATATGTCTGCACACAAATACAAATGTATATGGGATATATATATATATATATATATGTGCGTGTGTATGCATATATGTGTGTATATGTATAATATATTATATAATATATATATATATATATATATATATATATATATATATACACACATATATCTTCTGTAACTGTGCAATTTGCCCTCTGCAGTTTGTTGCAATCTCCGAGATGTTGAACATGTTAAATATTTACTATTACATTACTATAGCCCTAATGCTTCCCTCTAGATCGCCTATGATTCTATAGCCATTATTATTTTTAATTTCTTTTATTCAAAAGGCCATAATGACAACGGTAAAATAAATAAATAGGTCCTATACAGCCCATCATAGCAGAAGGCTGCTAATACCTCTACAAAGCAAACCATGCATATTTCAACTTGGGTTATGTATACAAGAGTTTTTCTATGCACTTACCATCTGGCGCTTTTGCCTAGTGCTGACTGCAAATAAATTGGGCATTTTTTTTTTGTAAGCTGTGGTCAGCAGTTGAATTTGTACAGATCAGAGTCCCCGTTATATCTAGCAAGCTGCAGTTCAAAAAAAACAGCCAGTAGAAGCCAACTGCAAAACAAGCGTGCTGCATTGTAAAAGCAAAGTAACTGCATGGAAAAACTCATTGTGTATGTATTCTGCATCCCTAAACATTTCAGCTTTAGCCTAGGTTCACACTGACTGCGGGTTAGAAATCGTGCTAGTTTAGCTGAACTTGCACGATTTTGGGAGCGATTTCAGAGACATCTGTGCGGGTTCCTGCACAGGTGTCTATTTAAATCATAAATTACAATATTGGCGCTTGCAAGTTAAAAAAGACAATGTATATATGAGAAGTTACCAAATAAGTCCTTTGAGCTGTGTGACGAGCTTAGATGTGAGTTGTAACAGTCCAAGAAATAACTGGGCAGCCTTACTGGGGGAGCCGAAGCCGGACTCCAAACACATGTAAAACAGAACAAAACAAAAACAAAAAAGGCGCCACTTAGTTAAGACTGTTTTTACTTAAATAACACAGAAGTATTAAAGCACTCACTCATAGGTTGACTTTAGTAGGCACAATAAACGTCTGGTCTGTGGTCACATTCCGCTTGCCGGGAGTCTCAGTATTTAGTGATGACCTCCTCGTTTGTTTGTGATGAAATCCGGAATGTTATCCAAAGCGGAGACATCGAAACGCGTTGCATGACGGTCCTGACGTCACCCCGCTGAACGTCGTGTTGCGTCTCAGTTGGACCCTTCGTTTGTGTTCCAGCCCTCCTTCTGGCTCCGTGGGAAGAATCTTCCGGCAACATCCTGCATGGATAACATTCCGGATTTCATCACAAACAAACGAGGAGGTCATCACTAAATACTGAGACTCCCGACAAGCGGAATGTGACCACAGACCAGACGTTTATTGTGCCTACTAAAGTCAACCTATGAGTGAGTGCTTTAATACTTCTGTGTTATTTAAGTAAAAACAGTCTTAACTAAGTGGCGCCTTTTTTGTTTTTGTTTTGTTCTGTTTTACGTCTATTTAAATCGCTCCTGAAGTCACCAAAAGTAGTGCAGGAACTACTTTTGGGAATCGGTGCGGTGCCGCAAAGTCGGCGTCTCACCGACTTGGGACAGTGCTATTGCCGGCAATAGCCGCAGATTTGCCATGCGATTTGACATGTCAAATCGCATGCCAAATCGGCCCGATGTGAACGTGGGCTTAATGTCTACTGAGTCCAATTTTATTGCAAGTATAAATGTAAACTAGTAGACAGGTTTCACACCCAGCTTCTGAAATACTAAAGGTGAGTAGTTTGTATTTGGAGGGAAGCATCTTTTTATTTTTTAGACCACTGCACCCATCCTTTTTTAAACTTCAGTAAGAATCTTAGCAAACGTGAGAGGGATCATTCAGTATAACACTGTCATTGTTATCTGTGCAATGCATGACAATCAATTGAATGACCAGTGGAACAGAGCAGCAGCTATTGCAAAATACATTGTAATTATATGTAAATTAATATATTTCACTATGAGATGAGCAGTACAAAAATATTGACACAAATAACTAATTCTGACAGATGAAAAATCTGAACCGGTGGTTCCGGATTTTTTTTTTTTTTTTCTCTTCCAGGTATTTTTTTTAATCAATTCAAATCAAATTAATTCAGTAAACCTATACCCCCTGGACTTTAGTCATTTTATTTGTTGTTTGCAGAATATTTTGTATATCTCTAACTTGTCAGAAGGGTGGGACAAATGTTAGCAATAATCAAAATGGATTGAAAGCTTTATTTAAATATATTTGTACCCTGATAGGTATGTTTTTTTCTTTTACCAGAAAACAAATATGTATTATAAGTTGTTCCCAGACTGTTGTGTCACTTTGGTATATTAAACTGTGAAGTATACACCATGATTAAACTCTGGGTGAAATGTAGATTTAGCTTGCATGTACGGCTTTTTTTTTTTTTTGTCTTTTTTTTTTTTTTTTTTTTCCCCTTTCTCTTCTTCTCAGGGCTTTGCAATTTGAATTTCCTCTATTGTTATTTTATTTTTATTTTGTCGTATCTGAGTTTAAAAATGAATTGATAAATATATTTAATAGCTAGGTAATGGAATCACTACAATAAGCACTTGACTGTGAATGCAATAAAAGCCCAGTCACATAGATAGCTATCTTTTTATATAGCTTGGGCTACACAACAGTCGTAATTCCAGCTTCACAATGATTCTTGTTTTTCTTCCTTTCTTTGTCAGCACGAACAACATTACTGTTGGTGAATACAACCCATTATTGTAAGCAGAAACTACAATAAAAAATGTAGATTCATATTTTTCTAAAGGGAAATAAACTGCTGCTATGCATTATATACAAGACTGGTCTATGCCACATGAACAGAGAATCACTTTTGTTTTGGTACTTGTATTCCTTCTTTTTATTCAGCTGTACAGTACTTCCAAAATCAAAATAAAAAGCTGTTCTGTATCAAACAATCTAAGCAATAAAATGTTATATTTAAAAGGAAAAAAAATGATGGCTGATGTTGCTTTGTGTACAGTTCTGTGTCCATTTGCACACACATTGCACATATAATATGGGAGCCATAGAAGAAACGTATAACATGCAAACTGGGAAATACATTTTCCAAACTAAATTAACCTCACACCTAGGAGACGTGTTATTGTATAGTCTTTTACATAAACTTTATCTGTAACTATATTAGTGCCTCTCTTTTTGTATGTGACCCTTTTTAGTTATAGTGTGACTTAAGCCTGGGTTCACACATATGCGAACACAGACATGGGACTGTATGCCGAAATACTGTTATAAATAATGACCAAGAAACGAATGATGTGGGGTAAATTCGGCCACAGGCCTTTATTACTGGTATTTAATATATAACAACTGTATATCTTTACCATATATATACCATAGGTAGATATAATACAAACACACATTAGTTATTTATTTAAACCAATACCAATACCTTCATCAACCCAGCCACTACGACTCGGGTTGGAATTAACGATTAATTAACACCCCTTGTTTAATAGAAAACCAAGAGGGAGTACCACGTAATAATTTCCGGCCGCGACAAGGGAGGGGGGGCGGGGAGTTCACAGGTAAGGTCTTCTGTAAAACTGGTCACAGAGGACTTGCTGGCACCTGCCTACCAGGGCCGGCCCTACCATGGGACCAGATGGTACCATTGTACCAGGCGGCACTTTTAGGGGGGCGGCAAAGCTGTGAGCAGAAAAATCTATCCACAAAATGTAGCTGTAAAACTTGTATGACCCTGTTGCCTGCCTAATTTAAGGATTATGCGCTCCTGCTCACTGCTCTGCGGCAGCAGATGCACCCCTTTCTAGGCTCCCTTCTTGAGTTCCTATGAGTCTCCCCCCCCCCCTGGATCGGAGCTGGTACAGTCCCAGCGAAAGTGCATGTGGGCGGAGCAGAAAGAGAACCTCACACTGCAGCATCGATCTTTGGTTCCCGCCCAGCACACAGCAAAGCGCTCCTCCTCCAGAGCAGAGTGAAGATGTGTAAATCACGGATGACAGGCTGGATGCTCTTCTACTGTGAGTCCCGACTGCTCTGCATTCCATATACTGTGATTATAAACGTGCCCTGAACTTTTCACTGCAGGTTTATTGAAAGTAAAATTCTTAAACAGGTTAGGAATTAGTGTGACATTTCAGGTGCTACATTATATGTAATCCACATACACATTATATCTTCTAAAAAGAATGATTTTTTAATAAGATATAATGTGTAAGTGGAATACATCTACAGTATGTAGCACCTGAAATGTCACACTAATTCCTAACCTGTTCAAGAATATAACCTTACACAGCAAAGGAGGTGATTTCTTATCCCAGCCCAACTTCAAGAAAGTCCACTCTTGCAGCGTGGGGGAGGGGGGAGAAGGGGGGTACTGTATAGTCTTTTTGTACTTGATTCTATGCTTCAGCCAGCTCCAGTGCTCTCCTCCTCCTCCCTATCACATATAGAGGAAGATTAACCCTGTATGGTCCAAAGTGGAGGCTGGAGTGTGACCACTGTCACTCCTAACTGACACAGGAGCTGCAGGGGACCAGTAACAGAACTGCAGAGAGCCCGCTGAAGCAAAGTACAAGGTAAAACTGAATACACAGCAATGAATTCATTGGGTTCAGCAGGGGCTGAATTTTTGATCGATGTGTAACCCTCTCTGTTAGACAGAAACCGATTTGTTATATCCACTTCTGCTGGAAATTCTTGTTCGATTAGCTGTTTGCAGCCAAACGGAAGCAGTGCTGATCAGTGTATTTTGATAGGGGAGAGTCCCTGCTGTCAGAATACAATTCCCACATCCATCCAACTTGTGTGGATGGAGGAATCTGTCAGCCACTTGCTTGAGCCCCATCTCGATCCAGCAATGTGCACAAGAGCACTTGCTCTCTAGTGCAGGGGTCTCCAAACTCTCTAAAGGGCCAGTTTACTGTCTTTCAGACTTCAGGGGGGCCGAACTGTGCCCAGTGGGAGTTAACAATGTGCGATCTGGTGTCGTTGTGAGGAATAGTGCCCCTTTTTTTGTCAGTAGAAGGAATTATGCCCCATCATTGGTGTCATTGGCAGGAATAATGCCTCAAGGGCCAGATAAAGGCAAGCAAAGGGCCACATCCGGCCCCAGGGCCGCAGTTTGGAGACCACTGCTCTAGTGGACTGTTTTTTTATAGTGCACTTTAATATTACTTTGCACTGTGTGTTTGATTTGCAGCACTGGGAGTTTGGTAGTAACTCCAAAACTAAATTGTGTACAAATGAACCATAAGAATTTGACTAGAGTTATTTGAATATTTGGGAGTTATTCATGTTATATGTTATAGTATTTTACATTTTTTATTTACAGTTCCCTCACAAAATGTTTTTGCAGCACAGGGATTTTGGTCCCACATGTGATATGTAATTGAATATTTATGAGTTGTTTGCATTATATGTTTTGGGATTCGCCCCTTCATAATTTTGTTTGCAGCACTGGTATTTTGGTTCCATATTCATGTGCTATATATTTCACTTGGTCAGATTTGATAATGACACATACACTAAATTTGATATAATTTATAGGGGCTACTGCTATGCACTAGGGTGTATATACTCCTGGTCTCTGTACTCTGCAGTTTACTGCTCTTGACTTCTGCACATTGTATATTACTGTACATACTCTACCTCTGAACACTGTACACACTGCTCCTGATCCTTGTACTTTGTAATCTATCCAATTCTGACCTCTGCACTATATATATATATATATATATATATATATATATATATATATATATATAATGTATTTGTGTGTGTGTAAGATAATTGGTCATGGGGGGGCGCAGCTTGGCATGTTCGCCCTGGGTGCTGGTTGACTTTGTCCCGGCACTGCCCCCTGCACTGTGTGGCAAATTGCCCGCTCCACTCCCCGCTGCACTTCAAGCATTTTTATTATTAACTTTTTTACTAGTAATGGCAGTGATCTACGACATTGCGGTGGACAGGTTCGGACACTTTTGACACATATTTGGGATCATTGACATCTATACAGCGATCTGTGCTATAAAACTGCACTGATTACTGTGTAAATGTCACTGTCTGGAAAGGGGTTAAATGGGGAGGTGTTTCTAACTGGGGGGGATGGGACTGACTGGAGGAGGAGAGAGATCTCTGTTCCTAATCACTAGGAACAGCAGATCTGTCTCTCCTCCCCTGTCAGAATGGGGATCTGTCTGTTTACATTGACAGATCCCCGTTCTGGCTCTCTGTGGAGCGATCGTGGGTGGCATCGCGGCTGCCGACCAAGCACAGGTCCTTTTATACTCCAATATACATGTATAGAGCCATGACAGGTCCTCTTTATACTTCTATATACCTGTATAGAGCCATGTAAGGTCCTTATTATACTTCTATATACACGTATAATGCCATGACTGGTCCTCTTTATACTCCTACATACATGTATAGAGCCATGACAGGTCCTCTTTATACTCCTACATACATGTATAGAGCCATGACAGGTCCTCTTTATACGCCTACATACATGTATAGAGCCATGACAGGTCCTCTTTATACTCCTACATACATGTATAGAGCCATGACAGGTCCTCTTTATACTCCTACATACATGTATAGAGCCATGTAAGGTCCTTATTATACTTCTATATACACGTATAATGCCATGACTGGTCCTCTTTACACTCCTATACATGTATAGAGCCATAACAGGTCCTCTTTATACTCTTATATACATGTATAGAGCCATGACAGGTCCACTTTATACTCTTATATACATGTATAGAGCCATAACAGGTCCTCTTTATACTCTTATATATATGTATAGAGCCATGACAGGTCCACTTTATACTCTTATATACATGTATAGAGCCATAACAGGTCCTCTTTATACTCTTATATACATGTATAGAGCCATGACAGGTCCACTTTATACTCTTATATACATGTATAGAGCCATAACAGGTCCTCTTTACACTCTTATATATATGTATAGAGCCATGACAGGTCCACTTTAGTTATAATATAAAATAATGGATGTGGGGGCATTTTGGTGGGCGTGATTTTTTTTGGGGGGGGGGCAGCATTTAATTTTTGGTACCAGGCAGCACAATGTCTTGGGCCGACACTGCTGCCTACATAGCCTTTTACCCTTCTAGAACCTTCCAAATTTACATGTGACCCTTCTTGACCCTATCATTGGACCCAGCTACCTAATCCTTGACCTATCACCTTCCAGGGGGGGCGGGGAAAAGGTCCCCTGCCCCAGAGGAATGATATCATTACCTTACAGGTATGCAAGCAGGGGGACCTAGAAACTCCCTTCTGCAACATTCCCAAGGGGTCGGGGAGCTTAAAACAGCTCTCCCCTCCCTTCCATGGGACTGTATGCCGAAATACTGTTATAAATAATGACCAAGAAACAAATGATGTGGGGTAAATTCGGCCGCAGGCCTTTTTTACTGGTATTTAATATATAACAACCGTATATCTTTTACCATATATATATATATATACCATAGGTAGATATAACACAAACACATCGGTTATTAACTCCACCATAGTTTGTAGGTCATTATTGAATATGTCGAGACCAATTTCAGAGAGATGGACACCATCCGCTCTGAAAAGGTCTGGAGTTCCACCCTCCAAATCCAAATGGCGAAAAGAAAGGCCCCCAATAGTGCGCATGAACTTCGCTATAGTTCTATTGACCCTTCTTCTTACCTTTTCTAAAGGGGAATTTAACCAAACTAACCTTGGCGAAATTTCTGAAAAAAATCTGCAAAACACCAGGGAAAGATAAATGAAATTGAAACAAATCATATTTAATTTGAAAAATTAAATCGAGGGTCTTAACCCGCCCTATATCATTCCCGCCAAGGTGGAGAATTAAAACATCCGGTATTGGCAAGGACTGAAACATACAACTTAAAACATCAAACAAATTCTGCCACAGCATACCCCTCTTACCAAACCAACTAATATGTACCAGAGAAGGGTCAAAATTCAAGCTTCCGGAATATATTCGTCGCAAAGCTCTCCTTTTCGGCCCAGAAAATTAAAGAATGCCCCACGATCCACACAGATAACTCCTGACCTGAAAATTAAAGCAGACACTGAGGACGAATATATAACTTATAAGCATCCGACTGCCATCTACCGATGCGCTTAATGTGACTGACATCTAGACCTATTCTGGCCGCCTCTGTGGCGGCCCCTATACGGAAAGAGTGGGATGAGAGAGATAATTTGTCCAATTTCAGAAAAACCAAGCATTTCTGTAAAACCGTGTTAAATTGATAAGTGGACAAAGGGGTACCCTCCCTGTGCACAAAAAGGACATCCCCCACCAAGAACTCAAACCTGTAAAAACTGGTGAACAAGGCTAACAGGGCAGATAGGAGAATCCAGAAATGAGTGTAACCTTACCCAGGTACCTTACCCAGGTACCCTTGCCAATCTGGTCCATCTTTGATCTTGCAATAAATACAGAAAGATTGGAGTCATCCATAAAACCTGTGACAGACGAAGACCGGACTCCGATTTTTTTATTCAGAGAAAGTAATTCGGAAATCCTGAACGCTCCGAAAAATAATAGCGAAAAAACTGCTCTGAAAAGATCTGCTTCATAATGTGAGAAACAGACCAAATTAACAGCCGAACACAGCTTGGCAAGGATATCTGGGGTAACAGCCGATCTGGTATCTGAGCGTTTGGCACCTCTCCTGTAACCCTTTAAAGCCTGGCGTACCGAAAAGAAAGCAGAGCAAGGAGGTTGATTGTGCAATTTGCTAAAAAAAGGAAATACCTGCCAAAGTTTTACTGACCTGAGACCAAGACAGAGCCTTAGCCATTAATCCATTCAAAAATGACAAGACTAACTGTTCAGAAAAGCCAAATGAAACAACCACAGCGACCAAGCCGAAGAGTACGCTGCCAAAGTAGCCGGGGCAATGGACCGCACAATATTTGACTGGACCAGTTTCAAATCAAATCCCATAGGTGTGCAGGACACCGAATACCGACCTTGTCTGCAGCTGGTAATAGCAACTTGAATCTCTGCATCTGCAAACGTGAGAGAGAGTCCGCAATGTCATTTAACTTACCTGGTAGATAGCGGGCCTTGATCCAAATATTTAGGCTTAAGCATTTAAAAACAAGATACCGGATCAGTGAAATAACCGGAGGTGATTTTGACGACAAGCAGTTTATCGCAAAAAGGACCCCCTTGTTATCCGTACTGAACAAAATTCTTCTATTCACAAAATACTCACCCCATATCTCCAAAGCAACCAATATCGGGAACAGTTCCAGAATGACAATATTTTTCAGATACCCTTTTTTGCACCAACTCGGATGCCATAACGAGGCGCACCAATGGGTCCTCCATAATGCTGAAAACCCCACAGAGCCGGCTGCATCAGTGAAAATGGAAAAATCTCGGTCCGACACAAATTCAGCCTGAAAAATTGCTCGGCCGTTAAAATTGTCCAAAAACTGTGACCATACCAAAAGATCCTCCCTAATCACTGAAGTGAGCCTAACATGAGAGGTGGGAGTTTTAAAACCGGCAATAGCCAAATAGAGCCGTCTGGAGAATATCCGACCTACAGGAAGGACCCTGGATGCAAACGCCAGCAGACCTAGTAATCTCTGCACTTCTTTCAATATGACTTTCTTCCTCCTAATTATTGTATAGAGCATCCTTTTTAGCTGAATAACTTTGTCAGCCGGCAGTTCGAATTCCATTGCTGTAGTGTCAATATTGATCTCCAAGAAGACCAACCTCCTCATGGGGGTCACGGTCTTCTCGCGGGCCAAAGGAATGTCAAAGGATGCACAGATTTTCAAAAACGAATCCAGGACATTCAAACAATCAGCAACAGAACTACCCAAAAAAAGGAAATCATCCAAATAATGTAATACAAAGGATGACCCGGAGTGCACTTTCACCACCCATTCCAGGAATGTGGCAAACGCCTCAAAATAAGTGCATGAGAGTGAGCAGCCCATCGGGAGGCACCTATCAAAGAAAAAATATCCATCAAACACAAAACCCAAGGAGTTGAAGGAACGAGGATTGATGGGTAAGAGGCGGAAGGCCGATTGGATATCAGCTTTTGCAAGAAAGGTACCCTGCCCCAATAAGCGGAGTTTGACCAGGGCATCCTCAAATGTGGAATAATGCACTGAAGCCATCTCCACACTAATCTGATCGTTAAGGGAGTCCCCCCTTGGGGCAGAGAGATGATGGATTAACCGGAGAGACCCTTGCTCTTTTTTTGGAACCACCCCAAGAGGGAAAATCCTGAAATTGAGAAAGGGAGGATGCAAAAAAGGACCAGAAATCCTCCCTTCCTGAAGTTCTTTAACAATCTTTTCCCTAACTACTTCAGGGAATTACAACGCCGATTTCAAATTATCTCTAACCACACAACCCTGACCTTCAAAAACAGGAAGTGGAAACCCATCCCTAAACCCTTCAAACAGCAGAAGGGCCTTCTGCCTGTCTGTGTAGCACTGGAGCCACGGAAGCATTTCTTCCAACCTCACCGGTGACAGGGTTTTTTGAAACGGAATCTCTATACTGTGGCTGGTAGGACGTAATTTTCTTGAAGCATTTTGCAACTGGGTGAGCTCCCCCGCAGAATGTGCATTCGTGTCGGTATCTGCAAGAACCCCGGGAATTTGCATTGGGTGTCATTGAATGAAAAACAAATCCCTTTCTTATAGGTAATACCGGATGCTGACAAGGGGGAGGGTTGTGGTTTAGGACTAAAAACTCTTTGTGGGAGAAAAAGATTAAGCCACAATCCTATGTCTTTTGTACCCCATGACAAACTGGGGTGCACAGACATCTGACGGAACGATTCATCATACGTGAACCAAGAAACCCCCCCCCAAAGTTTTTGTAGGCCTCTAATACAATGTCCAAGTGTTGCAACAAACCCACACTCTTTTCAGGGCATGATTCGCATATAACACTAAAGTATATTAGAAAGGCCTGCAACCAGTTGTTGAAATTCTTAAACACCGGCCTATGCCTATCCTCTTCCCACTTATCCTCCTTTTTATCTTTGAACAAAAATTCTCTAGACGGCAAAAGTGACAGAATGTCCACAAAATCACCCCTTACTATTTTTTCCTTCATAGACGAGGACAGATGATAACCCAAAGGAGACAGGGGAGAACTTCCCTCGCATGTGTTTCTGGGACATTGGCAGGGGAATCCACTATATTTCGTGCCACATGTGAGGAATGATCCCCCGGGGACAGACTGCTACCCCCAGGATAAGAGCCCCTAGTAACCTCAGGGCTAGCCCACACTGCTGCTGCTGAAGGAACAGCATTCTGAGTATGCACAGAAGTGGAGGGCTTCATACCTTCTATTAAAGAAGACAGTAAAGCAGTCAAATTAGTTAATATTTGAAGCTGATTTAAATTGTCTGTACCTGGAGCATGTGCAGCTGCCGGTTGGGAGCACACAACAGGAATCTGCTGTGCCTCCAGAGGTGAAGGAAAGCTGTCCCTGGATCCTGAACTTCTGTCCAGCTGTCTTGAGCTGCTGCTAAAACTAGCCAGCAGGTTGGCATCACCGGAATGTGTGGATGCTGCGGATGCTTTGGATGTCGGTACCTGTATGGGAGACAAATGAGAGAGAGAGGAACGGCCACTGGGGGGCGCAACTGATGAACCGCCATGCTTCCCGAGGCGACCACTGCAGGATGACCCCCGCTGGCCGCCTCTATTAGTAGGCGGTAGTCTCTTAGCACCAGAAGGAGGATGGCTAGATGAAGGGGGCAGACCCCGCCTCCGAGACCCACTCCTGGTCAATGGAATCCCTCCCACCTCAGAGTCCTTCATGGGGGTAGTGCGGGATGGATCCTCCTCTCACCCTTCTCTGGCAGAGATGAATAAGGTAGGTGAAAGTCCCATGTCCAACCCTATTGACTGTGAAGGGGCGTCACTCAGAGGGAGGGGAACACCTGAAGGGAAAGATGGCGGGGTGGAGGCGGGTGCAGAGGCGGAGGAATAGGGTGAGGGAAGGACATAGGCAGTGACGGAGGCAGGAACTGAGGAGTGACCTATTGAAGAGGCGGAGACAGATGCCGCTGCTCGTTCGTCCGCGGATATGAGAGGCAATGCTGCATCCATGCTTCACTGTCCTCAGCTCCCGCCCTCTCCAACAGGCGCCGAACCTGACTCTTTATAATGCACACAGGAGTTCACAGGTAAGGTCTTCTGTAAAACTCGTCACAGAGGACTTGCTGGCACCCACCTAAATAGCCTTTTACCCTTCTAGAACCTTCCAAATTTACATGTGACCCTTCTTGACCCTATCATTGGACCCAGCTACCTAATCCTTGACCTATCACCTTCCGGGGGGGGGCGGGGAAAAGGTCCCCTGCCCCAGAGGAATGATATCATTACCTTACAGGTGTGCAAGCAGGGGGACCTAGAAACTCCCTTCTGCAACATTCCCAAGGGGTCGGGGGAGCTTAAAACAGCTCCCCTCCCTTCCATTCCATGTGATTCGCACTGCATTGCTGTGACGATCACATTAAAGTGGTTGTACACCATGTACAACCACTTTTACCTACAGGTAAGCCTATATTAAGGCTTACCTGTAGGTGCTGGAAATATCTCCTAAACCTCCACCGTTTAGGAGATATTTACAAGAAAGCCGTGCGCCGATGTCTACGGCGCATGCGCACTTTAGAAAAGGCAGTCCGTGCCGTTTCTAAAGGGGTCATGCCGTGGCTGTCGGCTTTCGCGATTCCGGCCAGTCACCGAGCCGGAGTTTGCGGCCCCGGAAGGAAGAGGGGTGAAGATGCACGCTCGCTGCTAGTGGGGACAGCGGTGACATCACAGGCTTCGGTTTCAGGTAAGTGACACATAATGGGCTACTATGCAATGCATGGTAGCCCATTATGCTTAACCTTTGCAGGGAAATAAAGAGGAAGTAAAACCCTTTGCAGGGAAATAAAGAGGAAGTAAAACCCATCTGGGTTTACTTCCTATTTAACTGTGTATTGACACCCGCAGCGGTTTGCATAGGGCAGAGTGAACTGCCTGCGTGGGAGAGGCGATGCAGGAACCGGCACTGGAATTGCGCTGGTTCCCGGATCGCATATGTGTGAACCCAGGCCTCATACAAACTGGACAATTTTGCAGCTGCTTCTAGGGGCATCAGATGTTTGTTTGTTTTTTCCCTGCCTTTAAACTCCCCTGAATGTTAGTTTGTGTCCATGCACACATAGGGGTTGATTTACTAAAACTGGAGAGTGCAAAATCTGGTGCAGCTGTGCATGGTAGTAAATCATCTTCTAACTTCAGCTTGTTCAATTAAGCTTTGGGGGGGGGTCCAGGAGTTTTGGCAGAAAAAAAAGCCTGATGCTGCTAAACGCTAGGCGCATTTAGGCTCCATGTACACAGAAGCTGATAAACTGCAGTTTATTGGCGTTTTTTTTAAAAAAGCCCATTAACTGCACTCTATGTTAGCCTATGTGTTCATGTACACATAACGTTTTTTAGCTTTAATGAGCAGTGGAGTTAATGGGCTTTTTTCTGAACGCAAGAAATTTGCGTTCAAAGTGACGTTTTTTGGCAGAAAAAAAACGCAAAACGCTCATAAACGCTGGTCGCAAGTGTTTTTTGATCCATTGAAGAAAAAAAAAAAAAGCTAAAAAACGCTACACTGAAAAATGCTAATAAACGCTAGTAAAAAAAAACGCTGATAAAAGCTAGCTTTTTCTGCTGCTTTAAAAACGACAGTTTTTGAGCTTCTGTGTACATGGAGCCTAAGGCCTAATGCCCATGGACATTTTTACAGCCGCGTTTTTGAGAGTTTTTTACAGCTTAAAAACGCCTGTCCATGTTAGTCTATAGCAGGGATATGCAATTAGCGGACCTTCAGCTGTTGCCAAACTACAAGTCCCATCATGCCTCTGCATCTGGGTGTCATGCTTGATGCTGTCAGAGTCTCGCTATGCCTCATGGGACTTGTAGTTTGGCAACAGCTGGAGGTCCGCTAATTGCATATCCCTGGACTATAGCTTCATGCCCACCTAGACGTTTTTGAGCTGCAAATAGCATAGACGTTTTTAAGCTGTAAAAAAAATCCAGGACCAGTGCGTTCCTCAGAGTCTGCGTTAGGCATAAAAAAGCGCGAAGCGTCAAACGTTTTTGAGCACAGACGACTTTTTTTTTTTGAAAAAAAAATAAAAAAATTATACAATAACATGGACAGGCGTTTTTAAGCTGTAAAAAACGCGGCTGTAAAAACGTCCGTGGGCATGAGGCCTAAGTCCTTGAGTGTTAATTCGTTTCAGTGGCCAATTTTGTTTCTGCCAAAATGCTGCTGCCAGGTGGAAAGACTTTTAGGAGAGTTTGTAAATCCACATTGGCAGCTGTTTCCAGTATGAACTGAGCCTCAATCGCACAGGAACGCTGTGGGTCCCCGTTCTCCGGTTCAGGGCCGAATCTGTGCCTGAATTTGGCCCTAAAATGGAGCCTAAAGCCCCATACACACGGTCAGACTTCCATCTGACTTTTCCGTGGATTTTTGTCCGAACGGAGTTGGCCGGGCACACCCATAGCATACACACCACAAGACTTTTCTGCAAACTTTCCCAAAACTTTTTGCAACATCACGTGGTTTTTCTGCTCTTTACCGCCACACTTTGGTCAACTTCTGCTATTGTTGGTTGATTTTAACATTATTTGTTTTGTCCATCGGACAAAAGTCCTATGGTTTTCTGTACACACGGTAGAACTTTGCTCCATCGGACTTTTGTTGGGCAAAAGTTTGTCTGTTTGCAGACCCAACTTTTGTCCGATGAAAACAAAACCAAACGAAAAAAAGTTTGTCCGATGGAGCGTACACACGGTCGGATTGTTGGTCCAACTTGCTTAAAAACGAAGTTTGTTGGGCAAAAGTCCGACCGTGTGTACGGGGCTTAAGATGCAGCTGCCCTGGAGATATGTGAACCAGCTCCATAGAGAGCCGGTCACATTCTCCTGCTATGCGAATTGAATGCTGAAAACTTGCATCCAATTCGCATAGGTGTGAACCCAGTATAAAACCATATGCAAATAAAAATATATTTAGTTCCGTCGTGTATTCAAATGTTAATGCAAAATGCACAGAATGTTAACACACTGCCATATTGTATTCTGAAATTCTGCTTTTACAACTGTCTAAAATCTATCTTTATTTAATCTTTCTGCAATCCCTCTATGCAGCAGAAATTGGACAGAATATAAGGTTTGAGCAACTCGGGCTCTATTGGATTGCACAATGCTGTCAGTGTAACAAGCACTAGGAGGAAGAGGAGGTTAGCAGAAAAAGGAACCATGGTGGTACAATATTGGCCATTTACAGTGCAATGAGCATGTAGTTGACACAGGGAAGTAGGCAGAAGCATATGACCTCACTTCCTTTCCTAGTGACCACACAATGAAATGAAGGAAATCTTCTTAGTGGGTATACACAGACATCAGTAATAACCTGATAGAGGCTCTAAACCTTTCCCGCTCTCTATCCAAAACGTAAAAAATAAAAATAAATCGGCTTTTGTCCAAAAGCTGACCACACACCAATTAGATTTAAAAGAAGTTTGGGGGGAAAACAAAATTCCTTAAGAATTTATACTTGCCTAGGTGGATGCAACATTAGTCTGATGCTGCATCTCTCTCCCCCGCTGGCTCCAAGACTGAGAACCGAACAATCGAGCACCACTGATCGCTTGGTTCTTACTGGTTCGTGAGCAGTCACCAGCTCTCTGCTCTGCCCCTCCTGGAGCGCTGGGTTGTAGAGGGGGGTGGGAGCGGCTGGCTCATGCTCTCAGCGGTACTTGCTGAGAGGCTGAGCCAAGTGCCAGCCAAGGCTCCTGGGTGGATCCTGAGCATATGGTCGCAATCTTTACCCAGCTCTGTGATGTCAGCCGACAGTGGGCTTCAGCTGAACTTTAATCCTGGCATCCTTTTCATCATTTCCTCCCTTCAGGAGACACAGCTAAAGCACCCTGCCATAAAAGCCTGTTATGTCTCATTGTACTGGCTGGGCTTGCTGCAACGTGGTGATCAGTGGGGGGACAAGGTCATCAAGCGCCCAGGGCAAAGATGCCAAACTGCGCCCCCTTTCCCTTAGTGTTAGGGTCAGGGTGCCCCCCCCATCCCTGCAATAAACCATTGCGCCAGGGGCAGCCGCCCCTCCTGCCCACCCCTTGTCCCGGCCCTGGTGGTGATGTCACAGTGTCACAGTGTCACAGACTACTTGATCCCAACCACCACTGTCCTATCCTGCCCACTATTGACTAATCATATGGGCTTTTGGACACTATGGAGACTGTAGGGAACACCACTCCCCACACACGATTCAGACTCAATTAGTGGTAATCAAAACCTTGGGATTACAATTTACAAAAAGTATGGCGGAAAACAAGATTTGAGGCATGCTGAGAGGGTGCATTCCTAGATAAAGACATCACGCCTTTAGTTGTAGTTTTAACTTTTTCCTGTTGGTCATGGAGTACAACGATGAAGCATCATGCCTGCAGATTCCAATCACAGTGATCATATGACAAGGCTGTGTGTGTTCATTGTACAAATTCAGACAGCAGAGGGCAGCAGATCCCTACAGTAGTAATAATAACCACCAGGATATTTAATATCACAGAATTGCCAGTGCTCCGTCACACATCTACTTAATACCATTTAGAAAAACGTAAAACAAAAAAACTATTTTGGAGAATTGCAGACCTCAGCGGTCTTCTAAGGGTCTTTAGGGGCGTTTTTTTTTTTTATAGAGTGAAAAAGACTGCATTTTACCTGCAGGGTTATGTTCAGAGTGGCATAGTTGTAGAAGTTCTGTGGGCAAAATCTACACCGGCAGCTAAAGTACTCCTATAAACTAAGGGAGCAATAATACTATAAAGTTCTCCTGTGCATGGGACACCAGCTATTCTAGACACCCCCCCCCCCCCCAATCATCAGATTACCAGTCATAGGGGGGCACCTCTAACATGTGGAAGCATAGCCCAGCCTCTGCCAAGAGAATTCCTCCACACAGACACACCATGCAGGACATGGTAGGGTAAGGAAGGCAGTATAATGCCGCGTACACACGGCCGTTTTTCCCGTCGAAAAAAAAGAAATTTTTCCCATTCGACGAGAAAAACGATAGTCTGTGGGCTTTCTGTCGTTTTTTTCGACGAGAAAAACGGCATTAAAAACTACGAGAAAAATTAGAACATGTTCTAATTTTTCTCGTCGTTTTTTTCGACATGTTTTCCGCGGCAGTGTTTCCCATAGGGAAACACTGCCGCGGAGCCCACACACGGTCGTTTTTTTCGACCAAAAAAAAAATGACATTTAAAACGGCCGTGTGTGAGGGGAACAAGCTGTTCCTCGTTTTTAACGTCGATTTTCTCGACGGTGTTTTCACCGTCGAAAAAATCGATCGTGTGTACGCGGCATTAGGGAAAAGATTGGCTGCAGTGAGCCTACAGATAGTGCTGAGACTGGTGCTTTGCTCTCTGCTTGTCTTTTTGAGCACAGCCTCCATAGTTCAAGCAGAGAAGGAGGTTCTGCCATTAAGGTAATAATCTGAAACTGTGATTCTTTACAGTAATATTTTAGCTACCAACAGTCGGTAGGTCATTTTTTAGGGACCCCAAACTCTGTCATATTATTAGACATCCCAAAAAAGAGGTTGTTTGCTATACACATTTGAACAATAATGGACATCTCTAAGGCCAATTTAGTACTCCAAGTAAATCCCACATTAATTGGACGTGGTCATACTTCAATGCATTTTACTCTACCCTATACCTTCTCCCTCGTGTTTTCTTACACTTTAAAGGGGCATATTTTAAAAACAGTGAAGGTGACTTTCATCAAACATTCATTGTTTCAGTCATTTAAAACCCATGCACCTTGAATATTCACCTACAGTGAATGCCATATTAACTACTTTATATACAATATCCCACAAAAGTAAGTACACCCCTCACATTTTTGTAAATATTTTATTATATCTTTTCATGTGACAACACTGAAGAAATGACACTTTGCTACAATGTAAAGTAGTGAGTGTACAGCTTGCATAACAGTGTAAATTTGCTGTCCCCTCAAAATAACTCAACACACAGCCATTAATGTCTAAACCTCTGGCAACAAAAGTGAGTACACCCCTAAGTGAAAATGTCCAAATTGGGCCCAATTAGCCATTTCCCTCCCTGGTGTCATGTGACTCGTTCATTTTACAAGGTCTCAGGTGTGAATGGGGAGCAGGTGTGTTAAATTTGGTGTTTTCGCTCTCACTCTCATACTGGTCACTGGAAGTTCAACATGGCACCTCATGACAAAGAACTCTCTGAGGATCTGAAAAAAAAGAATTATTTCTCTACATAAAGATGGCCTAGGCTATAAGAAGATTGCCAAGACTCAGAAACTGAGCTGCAGCACGGTGGCCAAGACCCTACAGCAGTTAAACAGGACAGGTTCCACTCAGAACAGTACCTGCTTAGCGTCATATCCAGAGGTTGTCTTTGGGAAATAGACGTATGAGTGCTGCCAGCATTGCTGCAGAGGTTGAAGGGTTGGGGGTGTCAGCCTGTCAGTGCTCAGACCATACGCTGCACGCTGCATCAAATTGGTCTGCATGGCTGCCATCCCAGAAGGAAGCCTCTTCTAAAGATGATGCACAAGAAAGCCTGTGCTGGAAAATAATAGTGGCCTTTGTCATTGGTCCGTAAGTAGAGCTCCCGATGGCTTTATCCCAATTTTACGGACTGTCTATACTCGAATCCTTGCGCAATCCCGCTCAAACACCTTGTGTTGACCCCTGGCTTGGACTAGAGGGTCGTTATGGTTTGATAGTTCCTCTTGCGGAAAATATGCATATATGTATACCCTAGGTGGCACTAGATCGTGCTCAATGTTTACATTCCCTACGCAGGATTATTGTTATTGCCTTATATTTTTCTATTTCCTTCAGTAAAATATATTGTACCGGAAAAAAATGGTGGCCACACAAAATATTGACACTTTGGTCCCAATTTGGACATTTTCACTTAGGGGTGTACTCACTTTTATTGCCAGTGGTTTAGACATTAATGGCTGTGTGTTGAGTTATTTTGAGGGGACAGAAAATTTACACTGTACAAGCTGTACACTCACTACTTTACATTGTAGCAAAGTGTCATTTCTTCAGTGTTGTCACATGAAAAGATATAATAAAATATTTACAAAAATGTGAGAGATGTACTTTCGTGAGATACTGTATATGCCACTAGGTAGGTCTATGGTTATCCCGAAATCTACTGTTATCTTTTTCATCAATGTGCTGAAGTTTTGCATCAGAACACCAGATGGTGCTATAATACTTGTTATGACAGCACAAGTAACTAAACCTGTTCTGTAGTTCAGTTCAATGTGACTTTTAAATACTACTGGCTATGACATGACCTTGATAAATGAGAACCTGATCTTTTGGGTCTTTGAAGAATTACCATTTAAAATGCTGTGAAGATGAGGTAGTGTGTGTTTGTTTGTGAATAGTCTGGAATATATTTTTTTTATTTAATAGCAGTAAAAAAATATCAGAACTTGCCCTTTAAAAATCTTTTTGCTACAAATCAGTTAACCACTTTAAAAAGAAATAGGAACCACCTAATAGAAACGGTCATGGTAGCTGCTGAGGCAGCCTATTCAGCAAGACAGAGTTTAATTTTTAGGTTTAAAGAAAAACAAAAAAAAAAAAAAAACCTGTTAATTGGATGCAATGAAAGACATAAGGGGCGTTTATCAAGCAAATTAGCAACATAATTAACCGCATGTTAAACCCCCTTCTGGTCCAAACTATGGTAATGTTAGAATTCCAATAGACACCAGGGGGCTCTGACACCTGTTTTTAATCGTCCCCTGGCTGCAAGTGTGAAAGAGCCTTATCGCATTTCTTGAGGCACTGATGTGCCAGGACAAATGAAACACAAAATGACCACATTTCGAAAATCAGACCCTCCATATTTACTAAAAGGCATGGTGAGCCTTTTAAGATCTGTAGCGCCGTCCAATCAACTTTGCTGCATTTGGCTGAATCTGGGCTGACAGTATATCTCTAAACACTGCAGAATTCATTCGGCTGCTTCTGTCTTCTGTCACATCATCAATAAACACTAATGACCCAGTGCCACTGGAAGCCATGCATGCCCATGCCATTACACTGCCTCTACCATGTTTTTCAGATAAAGTTGTGTTCTTTGGATCATGAGCTGTTCCAAGCCTTCTCCACAGTTTTTTCTACCCATCATTCTGGTACAGAATAATCTTAGATTCATCCAGAGCCGATCCGCCCTATACGTGGACTACACAAGCTGCGTAGGGTCCCGAGCTGCGTAAGGCCCCGCCTCCCCCTCATGTCATAGCTCAGTGTAAAAAGCTTGGCCGCGCTGTGAGAAAGGTCCCGCACTCCTCCTAGATCAGCTCGCGTGATAGACAGAACACTGCGTCTATCACACGAGCTGGTCTAGGAGGAGGGTGGGACCTTTCTCACAGCGCGGCCAAGCTTTTCACACTTAGCTCCAAGCAGAGCCGATCCGCCCTATACGCGGACTACGCAAGCTGCGTAGGGCCCCGCCTCCCCCTCGTGTCATAGCTCAGTGTGAAAAGCTTGGCCGCGCTGTGAGAAAGGTCCCGCCCTCCTCCTAGATCAGTTTGTGTGATAGACAGAACACTGCATCTATCACACGTGCTGGTATAGGAGGAGGGCGGGACCTTTCTCACAGCGCGGCCAAGCGTTTCACACTGAGCTCCAAGACACAGCGGGAGATGCCAGCTGACTGTGTAATATCCAGGCAGGCACTGACTGTAGTGACTCGTGAGGCTGCGACTATGGCAAGGTGAGGCTGCGATTATGGCAAGGTGAGGCTGCGAATATAGGCACGGTGAGGCTGCAATTATGGCACGGTGAGGCTGCGATTATGTGCACGGTGAGGCTGCGATTTTGGGCATGGTGAGGCTACAATTATGGGCACGGTGACGCTGTGATTATGGGCACGGTGAGGCTGTGATTATGGGCACGGTGAGGCTGCGATTTTGGGCACGGTGAGGCTGCGATTTTGGGCACGGTGAGGCTGCGATTTTGGGCACGGTGAGGTTACGATTATGAGCACGCTGAGGCTGCAATTATGTGCATGGTGAGGCTGCAATTTTGGGCACAACAAGGCTGCAATTATGGGCACTGTGAGGCTGCAATGATGGGCAATGTGCTTTAAAATGCATGCTTTTTCCTTTTATGAACAAGATAATAATGACGTTATGCTGTTGGGCTGGTATAATGATGCTAAGGGGCTGGTATGACATTTTTTCCAGGACTGGTTTTTACTCCCAGTCCGGCCCTGAACAAGGGGGTGAAAAAATCCTGTCATCCCAGACGGTGTCCTGCACGCTTGTGCAGTACGAACCACAATGGGGCCGATGAAAATAGCTGAACATAAATAGCTCAAAGTCAGCTGAACACGGCGCCTGCGCAATGACGACCATCTTGTGACAGACGCTGCCGCACGCTCCCGATGCTCATGCTACTCTGCAAGGGGGCGGGTGTATTACTGTTATATCGTCTAAGGGGCGGAGAGCTACAGAAGAGGCAGAGTTTTCTATTGATGTGCAGAGCTGATAACTTGGCCGTGCTTTTAGCAATACACTATACGTCTTAGCGGGGCGTGTTCAAACAAATGAAGGGCGGCATTTGCAATGTTGTCAGCTGAGCCAAATAGCTTAATACGGATTTCTGCTTTCTTTGGGAATTGCGGCACAGTGAGCCTTCAACAGCTTCATCTGCCAGAGAGCATTGAATATATGGGCAGAATCTAAAATTGTGAACCTTTCCATTTCCTTTTCTGGACATTATGAGGAGTTCCACAGAATTTTCCGGTATTATTATGAATGTGATACCCCATTTGTGAACATACGTCAAGTCAAATTGTTGGGAATGCTTAGTAATACTGGGTACACCTTTGGTTACAGGGACCTATAGGAGCAGCTGGCTGCCTTCTGGTAATAACAAGTGGCTGGATAGTGAATACAGTGACCATTGTTCAATTCTTTCTTCCATTATCTCATAAGAAGAGTATGGGGAAAAGATTTCTGACTTCTCTAAAATCCTTTTCCTGGAAATACATCATGGCGAGCTGTTCATTGGCTACCGGACTCTAAGGTGATCTGTGTATGGCCAGAGCAACCATTTGTTGCTAGGGGCGCTGTGCAGGGAGAGGTATAGGGATCCTGTATGTGATGTGGGCCCCAGGCAGAGCATTGTGTACCATACTGTGGTACTAGTCCTGACTCCTGGTGAGGCGATACTAAAATCTGGGGGCCACAGGCCACCCTATCACCACTCTAGGTCTGTCCCTCTTATGTGGTCGGTCGCTATCCAAGGGGATTGGTGAAGAGTTATGGGTGACAGCATCATGGGTCAGATAGAGGGCCCCAGGGAGGTCAGGATCAGTAATGGTTTCATCCTTCCAAAGAATGCTTTTCCAGAACTGGTCTGGCTTTTTTAGATGTTTTTTTGGCAAAGTCTAATCTGGCTTTTCTATTCTTCAGGCTTATGAATGGTTTGCGCCTTGTGGTGAACCCTCTGTATTTGCTCTCGTAAAGTCTTTTCCTTATTGTAGACTTTGACAATGATACGCCCACCTCCTGGAGAGTGTCCATCACTTGTCTAGATGTTTCTTTACAATAGAGAGGATCCTGCAATTATCCACCACTGTTGTCTTCCATGGATATCCTGGCCTTGTTATGTTGCTGAGCTCACCAGTGCATTCTTCTTTCCTCAGAATGTACCAAACTGTTGACTTGGTCACTCCTAATGTTGCTGCTCTCACTCTGATGGATTTGTTTCATTTTTGAAGCCTTAGAATGGTCTTTTTCACTTGCATGGACAGCTCCTTTGAACGCATGATGTAGGTCAGGGATATGCAATTAGCGGACCTCCAGCTGTTGCAAAACTACAAGTTCCATCATGCCTTTGTCTCTGGGTGTCATGCTTGTGGCTGTCAGAGTCTTGCTATGCCTCATGGGAATTGTAGTTCTGCAACAGCTGGAGGTCCGCTAATTACCTATCCTTGATGTAGGTACACAGCAGTAGATTCCAAATGCAAATACCACACTTCGGACCTTTTACCTGCTTAATTGATGAAGAAATAACGAAGGAGTATCTCACACCTGGCCATGAAACAGCTTTTTTTTATTATTATTATTATTATTATTATTATTATTATTATTATTTTATTTTTATTATTACATTTCAAATTATACAAAATATAAAAAATACTTTGTTTAAAATTCTCATTCCTAAAAATATAGTTTTCTCTTATCCCCCCTCCCCATCTCACATTCCTGATTCAATCGTTCAATTACTTTTGGTCCCTTGAAAAAGGGGAGAATGGCTGTTCTTAAGAGCTATGATTCCTAAACGCTTCCTCCGATTTGGATGTACCTACCCTCAAATGAAACCCAAGAGTGTGCACTTTCAGCCCATATCCATTATATAGATTGAATATGTTTTGATAAATACCTGAAAAAACTAATGTTGTGCCCTAACTGTAAGTACCTAAAATAAATAAATATAAAGAAAGTAAGAACATTCTGGAAATCTGACAAATCAGATTCTCCATAGCATCCACACGGAATATTAGGAAGCATGGTAAACATTGCAAATGAGTAAAAATTTGGGTTGTCTATCTCAGGACAAAGTTCATCATTAATTTCTCTGGCCCAGTTAGCCATAGTTTGGGCAATTGCCAAGGTCACAGCGGCTGGCTGTAGCGCCAGTCCTGCTCACACAAAGGAGATTCTTTAGTAGTCTCCAAGTGTACATCAAGTGAGTCTAGGAGGGCGTATCCTCAATAGGGATTGTAGTGTTAAATTTGCAAATTTGGCTATAAGTGCCGCATTCCTATCTACAAGTATCTTAAATTTGCATGAAAATACAATTGGAATTTTTGAGGCACAACAAATTGTTTAAAATCACCATATTTATTAATTCATGTATGTAAAAAGATAACATATTTATCTCCTTCCCGCCGAGCGTACGCATATATGCGGCCTCGGCTTTTAGGGTTTATAAAGGGGTGATGCCTGCAGCTTCAGGCATCATCCCGGTACCGTTTTTTAGAGCAGGCGGTTGGCTCTTCAGGGATAACAACCGATACAGCTAAAAGACCTTGTGTCAAAGTGGGAGAACCACTAATAACATGAATAAAGCTTGCTGTTTCCTCTGGGCCTGTTACAGACTCACTGTTACCTGCTCTATGCGTTCTGGCTACCAAGTGCCTGTAATCCTCCATTTCTAAGTGAGGGTGTTCCCCCAAGTGGTACCCATGGAATTAAGGGGGTTCAGTGTGTTTAGTATGAAGGTCACGGTAAATAAAGCACTAATCAATTTCCAATGGCTGTTTCCTTTTGGAGCTGGGCAGCAGGTGGTGTGGCAAATGATCAGCTTGCGTTGTCAGCCAAAAATGGTGGCCAGATGCACACAGCTAAGAGTCTTATAAGTACTACATCAGTAGTTGGTAAGGAACTGCCTTTTGGGATGTTGAAAATAACTTTGTTTAATTTGAAAATGTAATAGATTAACCAGGAGTGCAATTTCCCTTATATCTGAGCCCTGTAAACTGATTGTGTGCATAGCACTTGCGGTATGTTTTGTTAAAAAAAGGATGTAGTGAATACTACAGAGCCATAAAGTCATGTAAGCCAGGAACCAGTAGGTCCAGGCTTTCTCCCATCATAATGGGTAGATGACCCATTTACCAGTGTACAATTTTCAGAAGGTAGTGGCATAAATTCCAAGGTCTATTATAATTTACTAAGTTCAATATCAACTGAAAAATCTCTCCTACGCTATGCGGAGGGCCTAGATACAAAAATACGGCTATTTGTATCTTGATATTTTGTCTGGAACAATGTTAGAACCATTTCAAACGAGTGTGCAGTGTGGCTCAGTGTGTCAGTTTTTCAGACAGATCCAGACTGAACCGCAATGCATGTTTATGGAGGTGTATGTAAATGAACGTCTATGTCCACAGAAAAAAAGGTCTGCGAACCTTTCCATTTTTGTGGATGTAAACTGAACTGAAGATAAATATGCAAACCTATACACTGTATAGCATGAACTGAGTTAAAGACAGATGTGCAAACGGATGTAACCTTTAGGCTGGCCATACACTATACAATTTTCTTGTTCAATTTTCCTTTAGATATACCAAAACCATATAATATGAGGTCAAACCTAAACCCTTTAAATTTGTATGCAATCAGGCAGGCCCTTGTACTACATAGTTGAAGATAAATCTAAAGGAAATTGGATAAGAAAATTGTATAGTGTATGGCCAGCTTAAGCCTTGTACACACCATGAGTTTTTTTTCCGTTCAACCCGCTGGGTTAAACAAAAGAAAGTGAAAGCTCCGCTCCCCGCTGAGCTGTTGTGTTCTGACAGGGGACGGCCCCCACCAGAACACTCTGGTTAGCACTCTCAGCTGATCGGGAGTCGGTCGGCTGCTGGTTTACCAGAATGCTCTTTCAACAGTTTGGCCAGCTTCTGTTGGACCGGCTGCGACACACACGGGCTGAATGTTAGCTGTTTTTTTTTTTAACCAGCTGATGTCGCCCGATATTTAGCATGTGTGTACTAAGCTTTAATCCTAGGGTCAGCAACCCGTCGATCGCAATCTACCAGTAAAGTGCGGCCAGTCTGGGCATGCTGACCCGCCATCCCAGGGCACCTGAGTGCAATGCAGAGAGACTACTTGCAGAGTTGGAACTGTATTATGGAGCAAGAGCTGCATAAGCCAATGCCTCCTCTGTAGTGCTGGCTCCTATCCCATACGGAGTGATCCCACCTGCACTCCACCTCTTATCCCAGCTAGCGATCTTCAGAGTGGTGCCAGCAGCAGGACAGAAGAGATCTTCAGATCAGTGTGAAGCAATACACTGGGCATATTAGTATAGGGCTGCTTTCACACTGATGTGCTGCGGTTTACCCACACCATGAGTGCAGTCAGGGCTGCTGTTAGAAATCACGGGCCCCCATACAGCTTACCTGAAAGTACAGTACAGGGGGGGGGGCAGGATGGCACAGTACGGGGGGGGGCAGGAGGGCACAGTATGGGTGGGGAGGAGGGCACAGTACATTGGTTAGGAGGGTACAGTACAGGGGGAGGGTAAGTGGACACAGTACAGGGGGCAGGAGGGTACAGTGTAGGGGCAGTAACGTATTATACAGATATGGGCTTCCTGAAGAAGAGCTGTGCAGGGAAGCTGACATCACAGATTCTGGCAGGCTGCCACTGGGCTAAATCTACAAATGGAAGAACAACTACCTTCCCCTCCAGAGTTTCTGGCTTTCTTCTGGTGCTTTGCAGAGGTTAAGGAAGAACCCCAAGGCGGAGCATCTTATTACTGATGCTGCTTGTGTAGGTGGGATGTGTACTGTGCCAATCACATGGGATGAATAGGAGAGGAGGATCAGCAGGGATTGGCGCAGTACACATTCCACCCACACAAGCAGCAGTAATAGGATGCTCTGCTTTGGGGTTCTTCCTTAACCCTGAAAACAATGGGGGGGATTGGATGGAGATGGAAACAATGGGGTAAGGAAGAAGGAGGAGGGGGTGGAGGTGGGTAGGAGATGGGGGATGGGTAGAGAAGAACTGGAGTGAGACTGGGGGAATTCTGGTCTGTATAGGGATAAAAAAAAAAAAGGAGGATTTGTAATAGAATAAGGGAAAGGGGGGGGGGGGGAATATAGATGGGGGTGGAGGGGACTGGAAAGGGATGGTCAGTGATGGGCATGCTCAGAATCAAGCAGAAGAGCCGAACTGCCTATTGAACTTCATTGATCTCGGCTCGTCGTACGTCTGTACGTCTTGTACATCACCGCGTTCTTGACGCTCGGGAATTTCTGACAAGATTTGTGTGACCATGTGTATGCAAGACAGCTTGAGCGGAATTCCGTCGGAAAAACCATCCGAGTTTATTCCGACTGGAAAACCGGCCATGTGTTCAGGGCATTACACTCTTTCACACTGCCCAAAGCCAGAACTAACAATCCCCCCCCCCCCCCCCCAAATACACACCCACACAAGGAAGAGGAGAGAAGGCTTGATCTGCTCCTCTTCCCCCCACCCCTACAACTCTGTGTATGCCCACCTTCCAATCCCCGACCCTGTGCCTCAGAAAAGGAAAGTTAGGTACGGAAATTTGAAGTCCAGCAGCCACAGATACATCTGGATGAGAGGTGCTGACTAGGGTGACCACATTTCCAAACTACCATTCAGGGACACCCTCCCTTCTCAAAAATCAGCTTGTGCTGTAATGAATCACAGCACAGTGATTGGACACAAGAAGTGGGATTTATGATTTCTCCAATCACAAGCAGGGGCGGGGATTGTGCTCCTCCAGGCATTCCCGGCCAGGGCAAGTACTGTCAGTGAGTAAAGCAGTGATGTGGTGGCTTTTTTTGGGGGCATCTGATTGACACAGCTACCCCCCCTGCCAGTTTCATTCCGGGACACTGTATTGTCCTGCAATGAATGTGCCCGGGACAGACCTGCAAAATGCGGGACTGTCCTGGGAAATCCGGGACACGTGGTCGCCCTAGTGCTGACTGCCAAGGGGTGAGTGAGCTCACCATCCATCCCTGTCTGTGACTGAAGTCTCCCCCCTCTCTCCTGCCTCTAAATACAGTAAAGCAAATCAGGGTTCTCAGAGCACCCCTTACATCAGAGTTCCCCTTTACACCAGAGGCCACAGTGTTTCCCCTTACATCAGAGTCCTCTCCATACATCAGAGTTCTCAGTGTTCCCCCCATAATTCAGCATCCCTTAGGTTGGAGTCCCCAGTGTTCTCCCTTACGTCAGAGTTTGCAGAGTCCCTCCTTACAGTGAAAGGGGAACTCTGTGAGTTCAGATGTAAAGGGGGACTCTTGTTATTAACTTCATATGATTAGAAATGTTATTTAGTAGCAAAATATATGTATAGTTTATACGATAAAACCAAATTGCTGTGCGCCGCTAAAGTGTTCGGGTTTGACTTGAAAAAAAGGTTGCAACCCTATAAGGACCCCTGGGAAGTTCTCAGAGGTGACTGTCTTAACCTCCCTGGCGGTATTCCCGAGTCTGGCTTGGGGTTAAATTTCAGCACCAAAAGCGGTAACCCCGAGCCAGACTCGGGCTGCATCGCAGTGATCCAGGCAGAGTTACTTACCTTGTCCCCTGGATCCTGCGATGCCTCCCCGCTGTGTGATCGAGCTGTCTCCTCGCTTGATTCACACACTTCCGAGTGCCGCCGAGCTCCGTTCCCTGCGACGTTACGACGCACGGGGACGGAGATCGGCGCCAAATTCAAAAAAGTTAAAACACAGTACACATACAGTACACTGTAATCTTACAGATTACAGTACTGTATGTAATAATTACACACCCCCATTGTCCCTAGTGGTCTGTCCAGTGTCCTGCATGCACTTTTATAAAATAAAAACTTTTCTTTCTGCCTAGAAACTGGAGATTGTCCATAGCAACCAAAAAGTGTCCCTTTATGTCAAAAGTGGTTTTAGACCAGCTAAAAAACAGCGATAATAAATTAGAATCACTCGCAGAATTAAGCGATAGCGATTTGTGGGGAAATTCGTCATCAAACACTGAAAAACACTTTTATTATTATTATTATATTATTTGTTATAATTATTTTATAGTTATTTATTTTATTATAATGTATAATTTTGATTTTTTAACTTTATCATACCCGGGATGTCTACTAGACTCTGGTTTGGACAGATTTACAGGCCTGCAATATAAAACGCCAAATTTCCATGCAGAATAATGGTACCGCTTTCAGCACCTAAAATCTGACAGAATCATACCGCCAGGGAGGTTAAGACAGCCTTAAGAAGGGGCCATAAATTACATATCCACCGGCACTTTCCCCGCTCTCAGTGTCCTGACACATCTCTCTGTTTTCCACCAGAGGAAAACAGACAGCCTTGCTTTAAGATGCATCTAGCAGCTGAAAACCGACTGCTAGATGGATCATTTCTGTATTTGTCATACGGCATCGATCTGCCTCCCTGTCCGGGCCCCTGTGTGTGTGCGGGCCCCGTACAGAAGGACCAGTGCCCCCCCCCCCCCCTATCAGCGGCCCTGGGTTAGCCATAGACTTCTATTATATTCTGCGGATTTGGTGCACTTTCTGAATACAGTACAAGAGTTTTTGTACACGTTCAGAAAGTGCAGTACACCTGCAGGATATAATACCATAGAAGTCTATGGCAAAGTGCAGCTAACCCAGGAAAGTTGCAGGTAAACAGCAGCACATCGGTGTGAAAGCAGCCTTAAGGGGTGCTCAGAACAGCAAGGGCTCATTAACATTTGCAGTTTGGGGGGGTGGTAAAACCCCATAGTTAAAACGTGTTTTACCACCCCCACCCATCTGCAGTGGCCAGGGGTGTACACATGCTGCCGCAGGAGTTTTACGCCCTGTTATGGTTGGTGGGTGTAGCACCAGCCAAGCATTACCCATTCGCGGAAGCATGCAGTTGCGGGGTGCTTGCATAGTGGCCCTGTTTACTTGAATGGGTTACGATTGGAAGGCGACAGCACGCACCAAAAGCAACAGGGGGGTTTAAGTCCTGCTGCGGCATGCGTGCACCCTAGGCTGCTGCCTTAGCAGCTAAAGAGAGTAAGGATTGGGGGGCGGTAAAACCATGACTCAACCCCCTCCCCAAACTTTAAGTGTAAATGAGCCCTAAGGGTGCCGCAGCTGAGCGCAACAAGCATTGCTGTTCCTCTGAAGTTCGAGCTAAGTGTGTTTGACAGGTGGCGAGGAGGCGATATGTTGCCTCCTCACCACCTGATTTAAACCTATGATTGCCGTACAGTGCATGTGATTGCAGCACAGTAGTATGGCAAGTAGAGGCTTAAATCAGGTGTGAGAAGATGACACTGTGCCCGGTGACTTCTCCCATGTTGTTCAGGTAGATCTCCACCCCTTTTAGATTGCCTAACCCTGCTTTAATCGGGTTTTCTTTTTTTTAACAAAAACCGTGACTGAACTGATGACACTAGGGTAAAAGGACCCTTAAACTGCTGGTCTTTTATTTAGGTGGATTATCTTCCTAACAGCCAATCATAAATTAATAGGGGGGAAAAGAATCTGTCAATTCCAACATAAAAATGATTTTTGGTTGCAAACAGACCAAACCCCTTCCAACAGTGCATGGGAATTCTCCCCTACTCGCTGGGACCCTGCTGCAGATTTCCCTAATAGAAGATAATAATCAGATCATTCCTAAGCAGGCCATTCACGTTCGAATTTCGAACAAATTATATTTTCAAAATCAGAAAGTTCGTTTTTTTTGTGATCCGATGATGCCACCATTGAATTTCGAAATTCGGCCGACCAAGCCTTCGTGTTGCCGGGAATATTCTTTTCTCTCCGGGAATATTCTTTTCTCTCCGGGAATATTCTTTTCTTGCACATGCGCATTTTCTTTTCTATTACATTTCTCGCACGATTCTCCCATCATTGATCAGAAAATCGTTCGTTTTTCAAAAAAATTCCAACATGTCGGATTCCTCAAATTTGATTGCCGCACGAAAATCGGCTGTTGCTGCAGCCCACTAACGGTGCGAAATTCGTACGAAAATTCTTTGATACGATTTTCGAAAGAAAATTCTTTCGAAATTCGAACCGTGTATGGCCACCTTTAGTGAGCGTCTTTAGATTACATCCTTCTTACTGATAAATTGTACAATGATGCGCTACTATCAACCTCTTAATAAGCACAGTGAGTGTAAATGAAACAATAAAAAGTGCAATAAAATCCTTAAATATTGTGCAGAACACATAAGCCGCAAAAGGATAATTAAGTGCATATAATGATCAGTCCATCAAACAGTTAACCTTCTTTGGTAGTATAAAGTAACAGCCGATGATCTTCCAGGTGAGCACTTCTAATAGCAACCAGTTCCCTTGCCAGCAATCCTATAGATCAGGGCTCGACAATCCCCGGGCGCCAGGTCGCCATTGCGACTAGAATTAGTGACCTGGCGCCTGGGGCAGCACAGCTGGGGTATCCTGTGTCTCCGTGAAACCCCCCCACGCGCCGCGCCATCGCGTTAGGCCGGACGGTAATTAAGGCCTGCGGCTTTGCGACCTTCTGCAGGCCTATGCTTCTCTGTATGTAGGCCTATGCTTCCTTCTGTGATCAGGCGCCATCTTGTGGTGGCCGTTGGTATGACATACAACCAGCAATGCTAATGGAGCTTCTTCCCCTGTCTGTTTCCACTGCCCCATCTCCTTCCCTCTAATTACAACCCCCAAACATTATATATATTTTTTATTCTAACATCCTAGAGAATAAAATGGCCGTCATTGCAAAACTTTCTGTCACACCTTATTTGCGCAGCGGTCTTACAAGCGCACTTTTTGGGGAAAAAATACACTTTTTTTTTTTTTATTACAAAATAAGACAACAGTAAAGTTAGCCCAAGTTTTTTTTATATTGTGAAAGATAATGTTACGCTGAGTAAATTGATACCCAACATGTCACGCTTAAAAATTGCATCCGCTCGTGGAATGGCGACAAACTTTTACCCTTTAAATCTCCATAGGCGACGTTTAAAAAATTCTACAGGTTGCATGTTTTGAGTTACAGAGGAGGTCTAGGGCTAGAATTATTGCTCTCGATCTACCAATCGCGGCGATACCTCACGTGTTGTTTTTTACACCGCTTTCATATGCGTTCGCTACTCATGTATGCGTTCGCTTCTGCGCGCAAGCTCGGCGGTACGGTGCGCGTTCCTGGCTCCTAACTTTTTTAGCTGGCTCCTAGATTCCAAGCAAATTTGTCAAGCCCTGCTATAGATCTCTACGGTTCCTCCTCTAACTGTTCCCATGCGTATTGATTCTCATGCAAAAATAAAGAGAATATATCATTGCGCAGTTACAAGGGCTAGCATGTGGGTTTTCGGTACACTTAGAACCACTCACATAGACCAGATAGTTTGGCGCGTGTATTCAAACGATCAGATCCAAAGTAGCGTGTGTCCTCCTCGCTCCAGCATCCAGTGTGATATTACACAGTAGATGCCGTCACTTAGGCTCCTCCCGACGCGTTGCGTCACATCATGTCACGTGACTTTTTCAAGGGTAGTATCTTTCTTACTGGCCTTCAAACCCGCATTTCAGTGTGACTTCAGGGGCGATTTGAAAGAAATCTGTGCGAGTTCATGCACAGTAGTGATGAGCCGAACACCCCCGGGTTCGGTTCGCACCAGAACCCGCGAACGGACCGAAAGTTCGTACGAACATTAGAACCCTATTAAATACAATGGATGCGAACGTTCGAATTCTAAAGTGCTAATTATAACAACTATTATGCATGTTATTGTCCTAAAAAGGGTTTGGGAACCCGGGTTCTGCACCAGGGGACATGTATCAATGCAAAAAGAAGTTTTAAAAACGGTCGTTTTTCGGGAGCAGTCATTTTAATGATGCATAAAGTGAAAAAAAAAAAGTCAAATATTCCTTTAAATATCGTACCTGGGGGGTGTCTAAAGTATGCCTGTGAAGTGCCACGTGTTTCCCGTGTTTAGAACTGTCCCTGCACAAAATGACACTTCTAAAGGAAAAAAAAGCCATTTAAAACTGCTTGCGGCTTTAATGTAATGTCTGGTCCCGGTAATATGGATGAAAATCTTTAAGAAAAATGGCATAGCTACCCCATGACCCCCCCCCCCCCTACCCCAGCCCATTACCAGCCCCTTTGGGTCTTGTATGGATATTAAGGGGAACCCCGCACATAAAATAAAAAAGGCCCTATATACTCTGAACAGCCGTATACAGGCGGTGCATACAAGACAGGGACTGTAGGTTTGTTCTTATGTAGAATGTGTTTGTAATTTTGAACAGGTACATTGTTGAAGTGTAGCTCCAGCCCAAAAATCTATTTTTAAACTTTTTGGAAAACATAGGTAAGGGTTATTACCCCTGTAACATTTGTTTTGCTGTCTGTGCCCCTGTTCAGAACATTTCACCTCACTTTCCGTCCCAATGACAACTGTTTTTGAAATGTGGTGTTTTTCTTGAAACAAGGATTGCTGATAAAGCATCAGTACAGAGGAGACACCTTTCTCCCATATTTATTCTTACAGGAGAGAATTTTCCTTCCTAGTGGTAGATTTCCTCTCACTTCCTGTTGTCTTCTTGCGTTTGCAAGTAGGAGTCGTTTGTAAGTTGGATGTTTGAAAGTAGGGACCTGCCGTATATACTCTGCAGAAATAGGCCCCTTAGTTGTTGGTGTTGGCACAACACTGTAAGCACTCACAGTTACTCTTGGTTGGTGCTGGAATGCCCTGTTGTCAACTATTATATCAGGAATTTTAATTACATATAATTGTTGAACAGTGGTAGTAAAAATTGGGCCTTTGATGGTGGTGCTGGTGCCACAACACTGTAAGCCCTGACAGTTACTCTTGGTGGGTGCAGCAATGGGCCCTGCTGTGAATTATTAGATCAAGAATTGTAATTGCATGCCCCTGTTGAACAGGGGCTGAAAAATTGGGCCTTAGGCACTGGTGGCACAACACTACAACCCCTCACAGATACTGTACTTGGAGCACAGCAATGAGCCCTGTTGCAAAGTATTGCTTCAAAAATTGTAATGACACGCCCCTGTTAAACAGGGGCTGAAAAATTGGGCCTTAGGCACTGGTGGCACAACACTACAACCCCTCACAGATACTGTACTTGGAGCACAGCAATGAGCCCTGTTGCAAAGTATTGCTTCAAAAATTGTAATGACACGCCCCTGTTAAACAGGGGCTGAAAAATTGGGCCTTAGGCACTGGTGGCACAACACTCCAACCCCTCACAGATACTGTACTTGGAGCACAGCAATGAGCCCTGTTGCAAAGTATTGCTTCAAAAATTGTAATGACACGCCCCTTTTAAACAGGGGCTGAAAAATTGGGCCTTAGGCACTGGTGCCACAACACTCCAACCCCTCACAGATACTGTACTTGGAGCACAGCAATGAGCCCTATGGCAAATTATTGCTAAAAAAATTGTAATTACACGCCCCTGTAAAACAGGGGCTGAAAAATTGGGCCTTAGCCACTGGTGGCGGCACCCATAAACAAAAATGATCTTCCAAGCTATCATCATCAATCGTATCATTGAGGACTCGGAGGAGGAGGATAGCCAGTCAACATAACAGCACAGGCACTCAGCATCAGCATCAGTCTTGAAGGGATGTGACATGTTAAAATCAATTAGTCTGTTATATCAGCATCAGGTGTGTGGTAGCTGGTGGTGATCCAAGACTGGTTCATCTTGATGAAAGTCAGTCGATCAACCGAGTCGGTGGACAGGCGCACCCTGTGATCCGTGACAAATCCTCCAGCAGCACTGAATGTGCGTTCCGAAAGAACGCTGGATGCAGGACAGGCCAGTAGCTCAATTGCATACTGTGCAAGCTCTGGCCAGTGATCCATCCTCAAGACCCAGTAAGCCAGAGGATTTTCGGTGGGGAAGGTGTCCAAGTCTGACCTTGCCCCTAGATATTCCTGCACCATGTTTATCAGACGCTGGCGATGGTTGCTGGAACCGATCATACTTTGGGGCTGCGGACTAAAGAATTGTCTGAACGCATCGGTCAGACGGCCACCTTCCCCACCGCTCCTTCTTTGACTGGCCGAAGCCTCAGCAACTCGTTGTCCAGGACCAGGAGTTTGTAACCTCCCAGTCTCTGGGAACGCGTTGCACAGACCTTTCTGCAAGGCCTCCCGGAGTTGTCTCATCCTCTGCTCCCTCTGCGACGGTAACATAAGGTCCGCAACCTTACCCTTGTACCGTGGATCAAGGAGAGTGGCCAGCCAGTAATGGTCCCTCTCCTTGATCCGAAGAATACGAGGATCCTTCCGCAGACTTTGCAGGATCAGGGAGGCCATGCAGCGTAGGTTTGCTGAGGCATTCGCTCCGGAGTCCTCTGGGTCACTAAGGACGACATGATCCGCAGCCACCTCCTCCCAGCCACGTACAAGTCCACTGGTTTCTTGGGACTGTAAATCATCCCTAAAAGACTGCTGCTGATGATGCTGAGTGCCAGCCTCCACCTCCATGCTGACACAATCCTCCTCCTCCTCCTCCTCCTCCTCTTCCTGTGCGATGGGTGGGACAGAAGGAACACTGTCTGGGTAAAGGGGGCCTTGAGAGGCAAGGAAGTCCTCCTCTTCCTGCCTCTGTTCTGCCTCAAGTGCCCTGTCCATTATTCCACGCAGCGTGTGCTCCAACAGGTGGACAAGAGGTACAGTGTCACTGATGCATGCACTGTCACTGCTCACCATCCTCGTGGCCTCCTCAAATGGTGCCAGGACAGTGCATGCATCCCTGATCATGCCCCACTGGCGTGGAGAAAAAAAACCAAGCTCCCCTGACCCTGTCCTGGTGCCGTAGTCGCACAGGTACTCATTGATGGCCCTCTGCTGCGTGTGCAGCCGCTGCAGCATGGCCAACGTTGAGTTCCACCTGGTGGGCATGTCACATATAAGGCGGTTCTTGGGCAGGTTCAACTCCTTTTGCAGCTCAGCCAGGCGAGCACTGGCATTATAAGATCTGCGGAAATGCACACAGACTTTCCTGGCCTGCCTCAGGACATCCTGTAAGCCCGGGTACCTGCCCAAGAACCGCTGCACCACCAGGTTAAGGATGTGAGCCACACAGGGCACATGGGTCAGTTGTCCCTGTCGGAGGGCGGAGAGGAGGTTGGTGCCATTGTCGCAAACCACCATTCCTGGCTTAAGCTGGCGTGGCGTCAACCACCTCTCGGCCTGGCCCTGCAGAGCAGACAGGACCTCTGCCCCAGTGTGGCTTCTGTCCCCCAAACACACCAGCGCAAGCACGGCATGGCATCTTTTTGCCTGCGTACTTGCGTAGCCCCGTGAACGGCTACGGAGCACCGCTGGTTCATAGGACAAACCACAGGAAGAGGCCATGGAGGAAGAAGAAGAGGAGGGGGTGGAGGAGAGAGGTGTGTCACAACCAGTAGTAGCATTTTGGAGGCGTGGCGGTGGAACAACCTCCAACACTACTGCACCTTGTCCTGCATCCTTCCCAGCTGCCAAAAGAGTGACCCAATGGGCCGTGAAAGAAAGGTAACGTCCCTGTCCATGCCTGCTGGACCATGAGTCAGCGGTAATATGCACCTTACCGCTGACCGCCCTGTCCAGCGAGGCCAAGACATTGCCTTCCACATGCCGGTAGAGAGCCGGAATAGCCTTCCGTGAGAAAAAGTGGCGTTTGGGAACCTGCCACTGAGGAACCGCACATTGCACAAACTCACGGAAGGGGGCAGAGTCTACCAACTGAAAAGGCAGCAGTTGAAGCGCTAGCAATTTAGCCAAGCTAGCATTCAACCGCTGGGCATGTGGATGGCTGGGAGTGAACTTCTTTCGACGGTCCAGCAGCTGGGGCAGGGAAATTTGCCTGCTAGAATCGGACGTCGGTGTACTGCTAGCAGAGTGGCCGCAAGTACTTGGCTGTGACACACCTAATTCTACACCTTCATTCCTCTCAGTGCATGTTTCAGAGAGGACTGAAGTTATAGTGGGGTTGGAGATCCCAGCTGATGCGGTGCAAGGAGAGGTCCGCTTTGTTCTTTGGTGTGGGTCTTTGAGGTAGGCTTGCCAACGAGCTGCATGGCAGGTCAACATATGTCTGGTCAGGCATGTGGTACCCAAGCGGCTGATGTTTTGGCCACGCGATATACGCTTGAGACATATGTTGCAAACAGCAGCTGTGCGATCTGATGCACTAGCCTCAAAAAAGGCCCACACCAAGGAACTTTTTGAATGACGGGCAGAGGCAGCGCCCTGCACAGGCGGAGCTCTGCGGTGTGATTCCGTCAGTGTACTGCCCTTACGCTGGCCACCAAAGGGCATCCTGCCTCGTTGGAGATGTGCCTCCTCCTCATCCTCCTCCTCCTCCTCTCTCCTATTAGGCACCCACGTGGAGTCAGTGACCTCATCATCCCCTCCCTCCTCATCACTGGAGCCAATCTGGCAGTATGCTGCAGCTGCTGGAACATGACTGCCAGATTGGTGTCCTTCTTGAGCATCCCCTCTGTCTGCTCTCACGCTACTGCCTTCCTCTAGCTGGGTTTCATCATCAGACCCTTCGAAACGCTGGGCATCCTCCTGGAGCATGTACCCAACACTGTGCTCAAACAGTTCGGGGGACTCCTCAGGAGGAGGACATGGTGGGTCTAGGGAAGGAGTGACTGATGATAAGTCTAACATTGATACCAGGGAAGAGGACGCTTTGGCAGCTGCTTTGCCAGTACCCTGAGCCTGGGTGAGAGAGGATGAGGAGGAGGAGGAGGGCTTGGTCATCCACTCTACCAAGTCTTCGGCATGATGTGGCTCAACATGTCCAGCTGCCGAAAAGAAGGACAAGCGTGTCCCATGGCCATGTGCTGATGACAATGCACCGCGTCCACGACCAGCACTGTTGCCCCCAGACACAGAGCCTGCTTGCCCTCTTTTATTGCCTCCTGACTGTCTGCCTCTCCTTGTTTGCCTTCCAGACATTCTAATAGATGGCCTGCAGGGAGATGGGAAAAAAGCAATAAGGGCTACCTTCAGGTGTCCTTCTCTGTCCCTTTACTTAAGGATTTCTAAATATGGTTGAGGATGATTGCTTTTGCACAGAATAGCACAATGACAATTTCCCTGACTGTCCAAAAAACAAGGATTTCAAAGATGGTTGATGAGGAATGCTTTAGCACACTATAGCACAAGGAGAATTCCCCTCACTTTCCTTCTTTGTCCCTAGAAACAAGGACTCGCACAGTGAAAGAAACTGACACTCTCCCTACCTAGAGTTTTCTGTCCCTAGAAAAAATGTTTTTTTTAAAGCACACTATAGCACAAGGAGAATTCCCCTCACTTTCCTTCTTTTTTCCTAGAAACAAGGACTCGCACAGTGAAAGAAACTGACACTCTCCCTACCTAGAGTTTTCTGTCCCTAGAAATTTTTTTTTTTTAAAGCACACTATAGCACAAGGAGAATTCCCCTCACTTTCCTTCTTTTTTCCTAGAAACAAGGACTCGCACAGTGAAAGAAACTGACACTCTCCCTACCTAGAGTTTTCTGTCCCTAGAAAAAATGTTTTTTTAAAGCACACTATAGCACAAGGAGAATTCCCCTCACTTTCCTTCTTTGTCCCTAGAAACAAGGACTGGCACAGTGAAAGAAACTGACACTCTCCCTACCTATCCTTCTCTTTCCCTAAACTAAAGGAATCCAGGTTAAGCAAGAAAGAAATAAATGTCACTGTCCCTGCCTATGCTTGTCTTTCCCTGCTCCGGAACACACTACACTAGGCCGCCGTGCTGGCGGCCTTTTATAGTGTGGGGCGTGTACTAAACACCCTCAGCAATAATTGGCCACAGGCATCCTGCCTGTGGCCAATCATTGCTCTCCTCGCTGCCGGCGCTGTGATTGGCCAAGCATGCGGGGTCACAGTGCATGCTTGGCCAATCACAGCGCCTGGATGACACTGCGATGGCGTAGTGCATTGTGGGCCGTTCGCGTCACTCGAATTTGGCGCGAACGGCCCAAATCGTTCGATCTTCGTCGAACGATCGAACAGCCGATGTTCGAGTCGAACGTATGTTCGACTCGAACACGAAGCTCATCCCTAATGCACAGATGTCTATTGAAATCGCCCCTGAAGTCACCAAATGTAGTGCAGGAACTACTTTTAGAAATCGGTGTGGTGCCACAAAGTCGGCATTGCACCAAATGGGACAGTGCCGTTAATTTAACACGTCAAATCGCGCCAATGTGAACGGGGGCTTTATCATGGGAAACTTTCTACTGGTAGCACTAGGCTTCCCACCTAGTGCCACTCCCCTTGGGTAAGTTTAATGATCTTAGAATCAAATACTTGGTATCCAGTTATGCAGGCAGGTGGTGTATCTCACCCTAGAAACATCTCCACATATTTAGTGGTAAAGACTCCTCTTCCTTCTGATACTGGTGTTCATAAATGTCAGTCTGGGTTATGATAGTTTTTTTTTTTTTTCTTGTTTATTACATTCATTTCTGGTCTAATTTATTTTTACTTCCTTCCCATCTGGTAGTATGTGTTCAATTTGTTTGTTTTTTTATAGCTATCTTGTTCTTTAGGTTTACTGGATGGAGGCCATAGTTTTCTTTAGATATTAATCTCACCTTAGAAGCAATTATTTGTCCTGGTCTGAAATATCAGGTTTGATCATCTGTTCTTCCCCTTAAGCTGGCCATACACTAACATTTTCTTGTTCAACTTTCCTTTAGAGTTACCAAAACCATATAATATGAGGTCACACCTAAACCCTTTCAATCTGTATGCAATCAGGCAGGCCCTTACACTACATAGTTGAAGGTAAATCTAAAGGAAATTGGAAAGGAAAATTGTATAACGTATGGCCAGCCTTAAGCCTCATACACACAATCGAATTATCCGACAGGAATTGTGTGATGACAGGCTGTTGACGGAAAATCCGACCGCTTGTATGCTCCATTGGACAATTGTTGTCAGATTTTCCACAAACAAATGTGGGATAGTATGCTTTAAAATTGTCCACCAACAATTGTGTGTTGTCTGATTTTTCGATCGTGTGTACACAAGTCCGTCAGATAAAACTCCAAAGTACAAACACGCATGCTCAGAAGCAATGCTCCCAAAACACATTAGCAGAAGTTGCCCAAAGGGTGGCGCTAAAGAGCTGAAAAAACAGGTTGTTTCGTGTTTGTTGTCCGACAATTCTTTGCTGTTTGTATGCAATACAAGTTCACGGCCAAAGCCCTTTAGACAGCAGTCCTACGCTTTGTCCGATGAAAATCCGATTGTGTGTACGAGGCTTTAGTCATGGCATATTCTCAAACTATGGCCCTATCTTCATATAGACTTGATTCAGGCATAGATTCCTTCAGATACTCTGTTGTTAGATGGTCCCTGCAGCTGTTGGACCTCTCAGTGGAGGTTGCTCACCCCTCAGTTTGACTGAGTTTGGACATCTCAGCTGTTCCAGAATTCCTAAATTCCAGTGCCTCCCAATAGACAATTAAAAAAAATATATATTTTTTTAATCTTTTCTTTTAACCACTTAAGGACCAGAAGACTTGCCCCCTTAATCAACAGGTCATTTTTTTGCGATACAGCACTGTTTCGCTTTAACTGATAATTGCACGGTCATGCGACACTGTACCCAAACAAAATGTATGTCCTTTTTCCCCCTCATAGAGATTTCTTTTGGTGGTATTTGATCACCTCTGTGGTATTTATTTTTTGCGCTATAAATCAAAGGAAAAAAAAAAAAAGACAATTTTGGAAAAATAAAAATAAAAAAAACACAATATTTTTACTTTTTGCTATATTGACCACTTAAGCCCCAGACCATTTGGCTAGCCAAAGACCAGGCCACTTTTTGCGATTCGGCACTGCGATGCTTTAACTGACAATTGCACAGTCATACGACGTGGCTCCCAAACAAAATTGACGTCCTTTTTTCCCCACAGAGCCACAAATAGAGCTTTCTTTTGGTGGTATTTGATCACCTCTGCGGTTTTTATTTAAAACAAAAATAGAGAGACAATTTTGAAAAAAAAATTAATATTTATATATATATATATATATTAATCACACACACACACGTCCGTGGCATTCCGTCAACGTAAATCTGCGTGCGGCGGTCCTTAACCACTTAAGCCCCGGACCATTACGCAGCTTAATGACCAGAGGTGTTTTCAGAATTTTGCACTGCGCTGCTTTAACTGGAAATTGTGCGGACATGCACAATGTTGTACCCAAACTAAATTTGCGTCCTTTTTTTCCCACAAATAGAGCTTTCTTTTAACGGTATTTGATTGCCTCTGCGATATAAACGGAAAAAGACTGAAAATTTTGAAAAAAAATTAATGATATTTTCTACTTTTTGTTATAAGAAAAATCGAATAAACTCAATTGTAGTCATACATTTAGGCCAAAATGTATTCAGCCACATGTCTTTAGTAAAAAAAATGTCAATAAGCGTATATTTATTGGTTTGCGCAAAAGTTATAGAGTTTACAAACTAGGGTACATTTTCTGGAATTTACACAGCTTTTAATTTATGACTGCCGATCTAATTTCTTGAGGTGCTAAAATGGCAGGGCAGTACAAAACCCCCCCAAATGACCCAATTTTTGAAGAAAAACACCCCAAGGAAATTGCTGAGAGGCCTGTTGAGCCCATTGAATATTTTATTTATTTTTTGTCCCAAGTGATTGAATAATGACAAAAAAAAAAATACAAAAAGTTGTCACCAAATGATATATTGCTCACACATGCCATGGTTATATGTGGAATTGCACCCCAAAATACATTTTGCTGCTTCTCCTGAGTACAGGAATACCACATGTGTGGGACTTTTTGGGAGCCTAGCCGCGTACAGGACCCCGAAAACCAAGCACCGCCTTCAGGATTTCTAAGGGCGCAAATTTTTGATTTCACTCCTCACTACCTATCACAGTTTCACCAAAATAGCACAAACCCCCCCCCCCCCCAAATTACCCCATTTTGGAAAGTAGACACCCCAAGCTATTTGCTGAGAGGCATGGTGAGTATTTTACAGCTCTCATTTGTTTTTGAAAATGAAGAAAGAAAATAATTGTATTTTTATTTTTTTTAAATTTTCAAAACTTTGTAACAAAAAGTGAGATCTGCAAAATACTCACAATACCTCTCAGCAAATAGCTTGGGGTGTCTACTTTCCAAAATGGGGTCATTTGGGGGGGTTTGTGCCATCCGGGCATTCCATGGCCTCCGAAACTGTGATAGGCAGTGAGGAGTGAAATTAAAAATTTATACCCTTAGAAAGCCTGAAGGGGGTGCTCGGTTTTCGGGGTCCTGTACGCGGCTAGGCTCCCAAAAAGTCTCACACATGTGGTATCCCCGTACTCAGGAGAAGCAACAGAATGTATTTTGGGGTGTAATTCCACATATGCCCATGGCATGTTTGAGCAATATATCATTTAGTGACAACTTTGTGCAAAAAAAAAAAAAAATTGTCTTTTTTCCGCAACTTGTGTCAACACATAAAATATTCAATGGACTTGACATGCCTCAGTATATAGCTTGGGGTGTCTACTTTCCAAAATTGGGGCCTTTGGGGGGGGGGGTTTGAACTGTCCTGGCATTTTATACAAAACATTAGGAAGCTTACATCCACTCTAACCACTTGAAGACAAAGCCCTTTCTGACACTTTTTGTTTACATGAAACCATTTTTTTTTTGCAAGAAAATTATGTTGAACCCCCAAACATTATATATATTTTTTAAAGCAAAGGCCCTACAGATTAAAATGGTGGGTGTTGCATTTTTTTTCCACACAGTATTTGCGCAGCGATTTTTCAAACGCATTTTTTGGGGAAAAAATACACTTTTTTTATTTTAATGCACTAAAACACACTATATTGCCCAAATGTTTGATGAAATAAAAAAGATGATCTTAGGCCGAGTACATAGATACCAAACACGACATGCTTTAAAATTTCGCACAAACGCGCAGTGGCGACAAACTACATACATTTTTAAAAGCCTTTACAGGTTACCACGTTAGATTTACAGAGGAGGTCTACTGCTAAAATGACTGCCCTCGATCTGACCTTCGCGGTGATACCTCACATGCATGATGCAATTGCTGTTTACATATGACGCCAGACCGCAGCTTGCGTTCGCCATTGCGCAAGAGCAGGGCGGGACAGGGGTGCTTTTTTTTTATTATTAATTGCTATTTTATTTTTAAACTGTTCTTTCCATATTTTTTTTAATTTTTTTTTTTTATCATTTTTATTGTTATCTCAGGGAATGTAAATATCCCCTATGATAGCAATAGGTAGTGACAGGTACTTTTTTTTTAAAAAAACTGGGGTCTATTGGACCCTAGATCTTTCCTCTCCCCTCAAAGCATCTGACCACACCAAGATCGGTGTGATAAAATGCTTTCCCAATGGCGCTTTTTAGATCCGGTGGGGGACATTCCCTCCCACTGCTTGTAAAAGCAGTCCAGAGGCTAATTAGCCGCTAGGATTGCTTTTACATGAAAGTCGGCCGCTGGTTGAAAAGAATGATACCAAGATGATACCTGCAGGCATCAATCTGGTATAACCATTCAAAGTCCAGCAACATACCAGTACGTTGCTGGTCCTTGTTGGACATGTATTGTAATCTTTTTTTCATGCAGCCTGTTGGCTGAACGAAAAAAAGAGATTGATCGGTGGGTATGCCCACCATTAGAATACCTCCCTTCATTCACCCACTTCTAATGATGGGCATACATGCACCATTTATATATTCTGAAGCATGGGGGGCATCCTCCCGCAAAAGATATGCCGCACACACACACGGTCGGACTTTTCCACGGGCAAGCCTCCGTCGGAATTTTGACCGTATGTACGCGGCATTAGGAGCAAAATCGCTCCTCCGCCCCTGCTGCCCCCATGCTTCAGCATATATGCTCTTTTTTTTTTTTTAACTGTGGTGGTGAAATCACCTTCTACAGCACTGGAGTCGCAGGGATCAGGCCTGTCTCTGCGAACGCTGCAGTTATGTGTGTTGTGTTTTGTAAGTGACAGTGATCGATCGATACTGCACTTGGGTGGCCTAGGCTGGACGGAGGGGCAAAACACAGGTGCTAGCAGGTATCTGGGCTGATCCCGCTAACACTGCGTTTTTGGGAACCCTAAACTGCTGGGGACGCTAGTATAGATCTGATCAGATACTATACCACTAAGGGAGGTGTATGCTTCACGCGTGGGTGTTAGCGTTACTAGCACTAACCTGGCGACGCAGACCCTCTCTGACGCTAAAACCTAATTGATATCACCCGCCGGGCGGTCAGGGGGTTAAACCTTTATTGGGTTATATATACACGGCGGGTGCCCTGACACTATAAAAAGCAAACTAACTAACCAGCGTCACCCGTAACACTTATATGGTGATCACTGGTGAAAGGGTTAACTAGGGGCAATTAGGGGGTTAAAACCTTTATTAGATAATATATGGGGGTACCCGACGCTATAAAAACCTGCGGCAAACCTAAAAAAAAAAAAAACTGGCTACCTATCGGCACCAGCATAACTAATACAGCGATCAGAAAAACGACCGCTTAGTGACACTGGCAAAAGGGGGTGAAAGGGTTACCTGGGGGCGATCAAGGGGTTAAACCTTTATTAGGTAATATATGGGGGTACCTGACGCTATAAAAACCTGCGGCAAACCTAAAAAAAAAAAAAAAAAAAAAAAAGGCTACCTATCGGCATCACCGACACTAAGACAGCGATCAGAAAAACGATCGCTTAGTGACAGCGGTGCTAGGGGGGTGAAAGGGTTACCTGGGGGGCGATCAAGGGGTTAAACCTTTATTGGGGGGGGTTAGGGGGGCTACACTGGACCTAAACCTGACACTTTTACAGTCACAAATGTCACTGATTGCAGTGACCATTTAGTTATTGATCACTGCAATCAGTGACACTGTGACTGGGGGCTGATCTGGGGGGGCGATCGTGTGCCTGTGTGTGGTGTCAGTGTGCTGTTATGTGCACCAACCTCTGTGCGGCGCTCGGTATATGTGAGCGCCGCATGAGAGATGACATCACTTCCTCCTGCCTGTGTAAACATTACACAGGCAGAGGAAGCTTTTCATTCGCCGGGAGCGATCGCGAGGGGGTGGCCAGAATCAAATGGCGGCCCCCTCATCACGGATCGCTCCCGAAGCGATCCCGGCCGCTCACTGGACCGGAGGGGGGTCCGATTGGAACCCCCACCCATACAAAGGCAGGCACGTACAGGTACGTGATTGTGCCTGTCCGTGCCATTCTGCCGACGTATGTATACAGTGAGCGATCGTTAAGTGGTTAAGCAGTTAAACATCCCCCCCCAAAAAAAGAAAACGTAAAAAAAAAAAAAAAAAAAAAAAAAAAAATTAAAAAATTAAAAGAAATAATTCTTCATCGGTTTACGCCAATGTATTCTAAATATTTTTGGTGTAAAAAAAAAAAACTAACATCGCAATAAGCATATATTGATTGGTTTGTGCAAAAATACAAAATAAGGGATAGATTTATGGCATTTTTATTAAAAAATAAATAAAAAATTTGGTTCCTGAGAGAGGATATTCCTCCTCTGGTTCTGTCTAACATCCATCACCTGAACAGGAAGTGAAAAGAAATCCAGGGATGTTTTTCTGAATAGTAAAAAAAGGTCCTGTACCATCGATCTGTAGAATTTGTATAAATTCTTTTGAAGGCACACTTACTATAAAAAAAAAAATAAATGAAGAGATCTTTAGTTATCACTAGCGTCCCCACTGTAAGATCTCTCCTCTACTACTGTTCTGGGGCCATTGCAAAATTTGGAATTTTTACTTTGACTTTCGGTAATAATTGTAAAAACAGGACAAACCGAAAGGGTGAATCTGCCTAACAGATACAGACAGCTCTAAAAAGCTGGCAGGTGATCACTCTATCCAAAACTAAAACAGGGACGCCCAACTGCTGGCCCGTGGCACCCCCTAATGTGCAAAGTACAAACACGCATGCTCGGAAGCAATGCTCAAACACAACATTAGCAGAAGGTGGCGCTAAAGAGCTGAAAAACCACGTAGTACGTCACTACATTCGTGTTTGTTTGACAATTCTTTGCCGCCGAAAAACACGTAGCTTCGTGGTTGGACGATAATTCTTTGCTTTTTGTATGCAAGACAATTTCCTGGTCAACATCCTTCGGACAAAAGTCCTACCTACGCTTTGTCTGTGGGAAAATCCGATAGTGTGCACGAGGCTTTAGGCCTCTTACACACAACCGGTCGGATCGGGTCCACCTGTTCATTTTTCAGGCTGACACTTCATTCACCACCATAGAGCGGCAGATGTAAACAGACTTGTGTCCATTTACACCCACCTATCTCCAATCCGATCCACCTAAAACAGAACGGGGATCAGAGGGCCCATAGGAGTAGAGCAGGCTGTGTCTGCGTTGCGTCTGCAGCATGGACACAGATCTGTCATCTGCCTGCGCCACTCATTGAGGTGTGCGACCAGTTACCAAGTCGCTAAAGTGGTCCTCGCTCTTCAAAAGGTTGGGCATCCCTGCCTTAAATACTACAAATAAATAGAAGCGTTGAACTTCATGGGCACAAGTACACATGATGCTAAGTGGATGGCTTAAGCCGGCCATAGAAGGGTCAAAATTCAGCCAGTTCAGCAGAACAGTCCGAATTTCTATCCATCTATGGGCAGGCTGGTTGTACTGAAGTAATTTTGTCGATTGTTTCTGTACGATTACTGCCACAGGCTTTAGCAGTAATCATTGTATTCTGACAGCAAGGAACCTCCCACTTTCAGAATACAATAGCACAGCAGGAGGGATTCCCCCATTTAACACTGAACGTGTTGATGGGAGGGAATCAAGTCAGTCTTTCTTTCAAAATTGCCTAATGTAAAGCCTGTCTTATCTATTGTTCTCTATATAAAAGTTTAAACTCCCACTGCCTTGCTTTATTGTATACACAGTATGTGCATTATGCTTTTTGTCCTTACATTGTGCAATTAGCAGTGAGTGGTTACCAAATGCTTACAGTGGTTCTAAAGGCTAGACATTTTTAACCTTAATATGCATGAAGTTTAAAAAAAAAAAAGTTACAGCATTGCGCTTGCGCCCTCCCCCCCCTAAATACACTTCACTCATTCCAGCACTGTGCCCATCTCCAGCAACTCTTTCCACTCTCCCTGCATTTACTAGACAGAGGGGAGCAGCCGGAGTCCATGGCTCCTGCTGCCATCAATCAAATCCTGTGAGCAGAGGGTGGGGCTGAGCCACGTTCACTGGGTATGTGTCTGATACACACAACCTGGCTCGAGAGCAAGCCCACATGTCTGCCCCCAGAACAAGCAGCTTGCTAGGGTGGAAGACACAGAAGTGGAGAAGTCCAGTGCACCAGCAGGGGACCCCAGAAGAGGTTCGGGGGCCACTCTGTGCACTGAGCAGGCAAGTAGAACACGTTTATTATATTAAAAAAAGTAACCCTTACAGCCTCTTTAAAGAGATGTTATTTTAAAAAGGGCAAGTTCACCTTTGTACACTTTTTTCTAAATTCCAGCTCCCCTATGTACCAATATAGCATTCATGTACTTTTTTGCAAAAATATCAAAGCTTTCCATTAAGCCTAGAGTCACTTACTTTTCTTGTCCTAATCCACGTTTCCATTAGTATTGTCTTCTTCCTGATTAGACTTTAGGTCATGACACAGGAAGCAGTTGACCTCACAAGCACACACCCTGCATCATCCACCCTCCCACTCCCAAGTGAACATTTTTTTTTTTTAAATGAAATGCAATCATTGATCACCTTTCTCACTAAATACACAATCACATTGCATAGTGTATGGCCATCTTTATACAAGTACATAGAAGGGAGTGGACAGAAACACTCAGCCTTCATGCCCCGTTCACAATCTCTGCATAGCGGGAACTCGCATTCCCACGTGCGTTTTTTGGGGGGGGTTCTTTGCGAGAGGGGAGGCGTTTGAGCATTTTCACTCACACATAGGGCAGCCCATCCACCTGGGAACAAGTGAGCGCACCCCTAACCATACCAGGCCACATGCCCTCAACGTGTGCTTTGGGGCAAGACGGGTCCGTGATGTTATGAGCGTTTTTTTTTTTTTTTTTAATCGGGTCAGCAGCGACCATCATAATTGACATTGGAGCTACCATGGGGGACATTATCAATTTTCAATTAAGGACAAACTGCCTCCTCCTCCTTGCTTTTTTTGGGTGACTTCATTAAAGTTGCATGGAAGTTGGATTGGATTGATGTCGGATAGAAGTCACCAGTGCAAACGGGCCTAAAAAGCCCCAAAAAAAAAAAAAAAAAAAAAAAAAAAAAAAAAAAAGTAAAGCACTGTCTATCACAAAATATGTGAAAAAATAAATACAAATAGATCAAGTAGTGAAGAAAACAATTCATACATCCAAACTTGATAAATAATCCCCAGTTAAAAAAAAAAAAACAAAAAACAAAAAAAAAAAACCTATACACCACAACCATATTGTGACAAAAGATTTCATATAAGTCTTTGCTCCACATAGAATGTTTTGCACACCATAATCAAAAAGTCAGTCCAGTGACCAAACACTCCACCAGGTGTAAAGCCTCGTACACACAATCGGATTTCAATCGGATAAAGCGTAGGCCTTTTGTCCGAAGGACGTTGGCCATGAACGTGTCTTGCATACAAAAAGCAAAGAATTATCGTCCAACAAACACGAACCTACGTGTTTTTCAGCTCTTTAGCGCCACCCTTTGGGCAACTTCTGCTAATGTTGTCTTATGGTTAGCATGGTTTCTAAGCATGCGTGTTTGTACTTTGGATTTTTGTCCGACTGACTTGTCAGATAATCCGACAAGACACATTTATTTGTTGTTGGAAAATTTTAAAGCATGCTATCCCACATTTGTCAGAAACTCAGACAATTGTCCAATGGAGCATACAGACGGTCAGATTATCCGACAACATCCTGCCATCACACAATTCCCGTTGCAAAATCCGTTCGTGTGTATGAGCTTTAAGGGTACAAGATGGAAGCTGAAGACTGCAGCAAAAATCTTTTCAGTACACCACCAAATCAATGCAGCAGTACTGCTTACCAGATAGTTAGATCTCAAAAAAAAGGTCCAACTAGCACTTGTGGGAGAAACCCCAGACCTAGATGAATGATAGTGGATGCTCACTGTCACAGATCAGCCTCTCATCGATGTGGTTGGCTCCAATAGGAGCACAGGCAGCCATATCATAAAAAGGAGGGAAGAAGAAAAAAAAACCCACCCATTAGTGCAATACCTTATTTAAAAATATTTGTTTAAAATAGGCAGGTGGAGGGTTTGTTTTGTCACTGGATTGTTTGTATGGAATGCTGAAGTTTCCTTTTGATTACTGTATATTACACATTCTATGTGGAGAAAGGACTTTTATGACCTGCTGTCTAACAATTATATATTTTCTCATGTATATGTGCATATTTAGTTATTGGGATAGTGTGTGTACACACAGACATCGTAAAAGTTTTTGCTCCATATAGAATGTGTAACATACAGTAATCAAAAGGGAAGTCAGTATTATTTCATTCAAACAGTCCAGTGACAAAACACACACACCACCTGCCTAATTTTTAAACAAGTTTTTGAATAGGTTATTGCACTATGGGTGATTTTCCATCCTCTTTTTATGATATGGTTAACTGTCTGGCTACGTGTGCCTGTGAAGTGATCCAATTGGAGCAGACTACATAGATGAGAGGCTCATCTGACAGTGAGCATCCACCATTATCCATCTAGGTCTGGGATTTCACCAACAAGCACTGTAAAGCGTTTGATTTTTGTCAAAAGGGAGTGTGCCTGGATCTTTTCTTGCACACAAACGTAGTGACGTACTACAAGGAATTTGAGCTTGAGCGCCACCCTTCTGCCAATTTTGTGTTTAGTGAGCATTGAGACCAAGCAAGCATTTGTACTTTCGACTTGATAGATTTGTGCACTGACCATACGAAAATTAGACGTGGAGCCGTCGTCCGCCGAAAATTGTAAAACAATTGTCTAAAAAAAGGAGCACACTAAAAACTGCAAGAATTTAGGACAGCAGACAATCCCCTTCCAATAATCGAAATGTGTGTACGAGGCTTTAGACCCAAGATCTTTCAAGGACTATCTGGTAAGCAGTACTGCTGCATTGATTTGGTGGCGACTGCAGTGGTGTACTAGAATATATTTTTGCTGCACACTTCAACTTCTGTCTTGTACCCTTTACACCCGGTGGAGTGTTTGGTCACTGGACTTACTTTGATTATGGCGTGCAACACATTCTATGTTGAGCAAAGATTTACATACACGCATTTTTAGCTATTGGGGATTTTTTATCAATTTTCAATGTAGACACATTACTTTAGCTAGTGTCCTAAACACAGAGGCTCAGATGAGCCGAGGGGGGTATACCTAGCTGGGCATTATCCATTCACCTGATGGTGGCAGCGTAACCCAGGAAGTCATGAAGAGGATGTGCCCTATGATGTACAATTAAGACACTTTCCTGCCTCCCCCTGGCCAGGGTATCTGCTAGTACCCCTTTGGCTAGATCATGGTGGTGATGCATTAGGCTGGTCCCAATTTCCTTATTTGCCACCCCTGTAGCATGGGATACGTGTCAAACCTATACACATTTTCTCAAGTCAGTGCCATTGGGCTTTGCTACAAACAGTTGGGCTTGAACACACCGATTCTTTATGGACAAGTTCTAGCATTATTGCAACTTCTTTGAACACCATTCTATGAGATTCAGGGACAAGATATATTACCCAGATCTTTACATTGTCACAACCAACATCATGTTTAATGACATTCATGAGACCAGTTATGTCTAAAAAGATTTCCTGTTTTCTCTGTAAAGGGTACTTCGTTTCCCTGGAGGCTGTACGAAACCCTCAGCGCTCATGAAGAAATGGGCCTGCCAGATTTCAGGACCAAGTAGATGCCACCACACTACCATGTCCACTAACTGATCTGTAGATTTGGGGTCTCTGACTGACCCAATGCTGAAGATTGCCAGCTATTTGGGGACCAGAAAAAGCACCTGGCTGCAGCAATTTCTTAACAAGCTGCACTAGGTTGTGTATTTGGAACCTTGGTGGCAAATATCTACAGTTATGCACTCTTAGGGCCCAGACAGCAGTAGAAACCCCAAGACATACCCAGATATTCACTTATCGTTTTTGCCCTCACCATGTGGGAGGTCATAGGCCTTTAGCAACTCTCATGAGAAAAGGAGAGGGGGGGAAAAAAAAAAAAAAAAAAAAAAAAAAAAAAAGCAATGAGACCAGCCCACTGTTCTTGAACCCACCCCTTTCTCTTCACTAGCCACTCAAAAGTGGCGAGGAAGGTTTTCACATCACTGGTTGGGGTCAGATTTTGCAGGTAATGACTGCCCCCAGCAGGTGCCTGGTTATTGGGGGGAGGGGGAGCTGAATGCTTACTTCCTCAAAAGATCTGATGCACTGCTTTCTGCAAAGGTGTTAGACAGCCTAGCAAGAATCTACACAAAACAGGCACTCTTGCTGGGTTGCAACTACCTGCTGCACCAGAGCCTTCTATTGGCAGGTCTCTACTTCCATGCTGTTCAAAGCCAGCTGCTTGACCAGTTCTTCCATCGCTTTCTATAGAATTTGAGAGCCTGTGCACGTTTAACCCATGGCCTACAAAAAGGTACACAGTCTTTTTAAATTGTGAAAACCTGACATTTAAAAAGGCTTTACTGGCTATAGTGCTCCATCTAGATCCACCATCAAATGTAAACTTTAGGGGGTCACCAAAACAGATGCTTATCAAACTAAACTATTTTTCCCCAAAAAAATAAATGCTACTATTATTCAGACAATGCCAAAATGGGGGTGAGATTCATCATCCATTCAGGACCTATTTCTGGTGTTCTGTACATGTTGCCCCCAAAACTCCTTCCTCAAAATTTAGAGGTAGTGGGGACACCTTGAGCCACCCTACAGCACACCAGAGAGATCTCAATGGCAACTGAGCTCTGACATACCAAATTCCTAAAACTATTCTTACTAGTATGAATGTTTTAGTGCAGTCATTTTAGTAGTGCTGGTGGAGAGGCAGTCAGTGCAGAAGTGACAATTAACTTTGTCCAGTGACCTCGTGGGTCTTTCCTCTTCTCCAATAGTGGGTGGACCTCACTGCTCCACTATATGACTCACATGACATGTGACTACAGTGCAAATTTGAGCCTGGCGGGCACGACAACCCCCTTCAAATTAAGTAGGTTGAATACTGGCTGTCATTCAACATGGACTGGTGGAAAATCATTACTACAGAGATCAGTAATGGTTTGAAGGAGAGTAAAGCTCGATTGTGTTTAGGAGGAAAAAAAAAAAAGATTTTAAAAATTTGCTAGACAAGATAAATAATAATAATAAAAAAAAAAGGCTAATTTTAGTAAATACCTAGATTGATACTTGTAGAAATCAGAAAAAAAAAAAAAAAATGTCAAGCTAAGCACATTAGGAAAAGTATTACCTTTTTATTTAAGAATTTATCCTTTTGTACACTTGTAGGCAGACAGTTTGAAGACTTTGTCCATTTACAAAAAACAAAATAAACCTTCCCTCTTTTGTACAGCCATCTGCCTAACCACTTGGACGTTTTTACTTTACCGATTTATGACAACCTTTGTAAAATCCCCTTGTATAATATTCCACACAAACCAGTCATTACCAAACCAAGATGGCCATTGTACAAACTTCTTCTTGAAGTTTTAGCATAAATACACATTGGTGAAGATGGTACATAAGCTGCAAACAGGCAGGCCAAAAAGCTTTGTGCTTTTCCTTCCCTGTCCCTACATGTATTATATAGCAGCACAATGCACTGTGTGTGACCAGGCCATAAAAATCACAGGCATACTGATGTGAGCACAAGTCTACTCATGCCAAGTTAGAAATAAAAACAAAGTCACATTTCTCTCAGAAGGCGAGTATAAAATCAGAAAGTGCACCAGTCAGATAATGTGAGGGTGTAGCCTAGGACTTCACAGCTGTGTCCCCAGGGCTGCAATGTAAAATCCTGATAAATGCACTGTTTGAGGAAATTCTGGGCTTGAGGTTCTTGGACTGGGGGGGGGGGAAAAAAAAAAAAAAAAAAAAAACACAAAGTGGGGGAGAATTAATGTTTTTGCAGTCCGAATATTTAACAGATTTGTTTGCCACTGCAATTTGCCATGGTGGATGTCAAACACTACCCATCCTGGTCAGAAGAGGATAGCACTAGTGGACAGTATAGAGATTGCAGAGAAAAGTCTGTTTATTCATCAGAACCCGCTGATCGCTTCTGGGCTCGTTTACGTGGAGATCTCCTCGGGGAAGCTTTATCTATTAAAAAAGAAGAAGGTCAAAAAAAAGGTTACATCTTGTTCAAAATGTGTTTTGCAGTTAAAATTACAGGCACAAATTAAATGTAAACAAAAAAAAATAAAAAAAATAAAACTTTTATAAATCTCATTGCTTAGCCATTATCAGATGGAAAGCAACAATCCTTGCAAAACTATTATATTCAGTGTCAAAGGGTGGGGTTCAATACGTCCTTTGCATTGCCAAAGATGTTCGTGTCCCCATAGTGTATGAGTATCTAGGTTCACCCAAGCTCTAAAATTCTCTTGTAATAAAAAAAAAGGAACTAGTTACAGAACATTTCTTTAACCCCTTAACCACCCAACACATACAGAACAAAAAAAAAAAGCTCACATGCCACTTATATGAATCGCTGGGCAGCCAATATTTATGTTCAGACATCATGCTCACTGCATGTTCCCAGCACAAATAAGCTGTCGCAGACAGCTCTTGGTCCGGGCTGCAGATCTGTAGCTGGCAGGACTGGCTTCTGAACATGTCACCATGATTGCTGATCCTTCCTGTCCCTGGGCATTTCCAAAACTGTAAAGGGATGCCAGGGCAGGCAGGAAGAGGTAAAGAGTCCACCAAGGCCTGATTAATACTAGTCCACACAGTGAAATGCAGTGTTTTGCTGTGTGGACAACAGTGAGTGTGAGCTCCGGTATTTAAATTTGACGTGTCAAATAGTGAAAATGTAGGTCTTCGAACAGCAGAGCAGGGACACGTGGTTTCAGTTTGCTGTTGGAAAATGCAGCCATGCGGCACATCATACCAGTGAAAGTAAGGCACATACAATTTTTCCTATGTGCCATAGAAGTAACCTGCATCCTAAAATGTGCCTTCTATTAAAATGTACAAGCTGGAAAAAGCCTTTTCTTTACCCATCTCTAATCCTGGGTTCACTCTTACCAGGGGCACCATTTATAGCCTTACCACCATTTTAACAGACATTTATAAAGCACAATCGGTAGGATTCATAAATGCATTACAGTTGCTTCAGGGCTCTGCTAGTCAAAATAAGAAAGGGAAAAAAAAAAAAAAAAAAAAAAGTTGAGGAAAGCAAAGTCTAGTCTAATGATCAGAGGAAGTCAGTTGATCAGCCTCTATTGCAATCATGGACTTCTCTCTGCAGTGGCCTGCATTTTTTTTTTTAAATGGGACAAAACACAAGCTACATTGTGTCATCTACACTCTAAATAGGACACGTCGGAGCTCAACTCCCACACCTTCAGACTAGGTCCCCCAACTGGAGCGGAGGCGCTTCCATCTGCCAACCCATGGTCCATTAAAAAGGTTTCAGTGCCCAGTAGGATGCCCTCATTGAAAAGGAGACCGCAATTAGTGTCAAGCTCCAGGGACAAAGTTTTTTTCAGCCTTTATATACTCTGGTCTCAACAGTGAGCCTTGCGGTGGCCTTAACCCCTTTTGCGGCCAGGTCCATACATCATACGGATGGGATGCCACAGGGATTGTGTGCAAATCTGACAAGCAGACTCCTGCCTGTCATGTGGAAGCTGCCCAAATCCTTCCACACACCCCTGGTAATGTGTTTAAACTGGTTACACATATGTGAAAAAAAAAAAAAAAAAATCTCAAATGGCTCCAGCAGCGAAAGCAAAGCAATCATTTAAAAAAAAAAAAAAAAAAAAAAAAAAATAACTAATGTTCAAAAGTCTGACCCAATAGGTTTGTCACAGCCACAAAATTAGGTCACTTATTAAGGTTCCAGACACTTACACATGGCAATTAACAGAAGGCTGCTTTCTGGGTGATATAACACAAGTGTATGCATAGATTGAGGTCCATACAATATACAATTTTCCTTCAGATTTACCAAAACTATACAATAAAGCAGGCAAACCTAAACAATTCAAATTTGTATGCAATCAGGCAGAACCATGGCAATACATAATTGAAGAAAACGTAAAAGGAAATCAAAAAAGAAAGTTGTATTATGTATAGGCTGCTTAAATACTACCCGATACATATTGCTACACAAGTTACCAATTATGCAGGTTTTGACACTGCTAGAAATAAGTTTCATAGAACATTGTGAAGAGTAGTGACAAACTATAATTCCATTAGCATATCAGGACTAAAGTGATAATGTGACATGTGATGCTATATTCTAGACATGCATGGACAATGCTGTCAGCTCATGGACTCCAGTTGTGTTACTGTACAAAGTCATGTCCACATAATACAAGCTGCCTGAGAATTAGTTGTATTAGACACAAACATTGTTAAAAATCTACTTCTGCAGTTTTTTTTTACTAGTCAACAGCTACTAACATTCCTAATTACTTTCATGAAATGATCTCAAAAGTGGAACTCCACCCTATTGTCTTCATATTGAGTGGATTCCCTACTGCGTTTTTATTTCAGCATATGACCCCAGAGCAAAATATTCCTATCAGAGTCAGGCAGCAGTACAAGTACAAAGTTTTCCCATTGTATAAGGAAGAAAAAGGTGGCAGAGTTCTACTTTAGTACAGCACTTCCATCACAAGTCAGCACACACAATTGATGCAAGTGAATAATACTTATAGAAAATCAAGTGGTCTCACCTCGTCTACTTTGCACTGAAGATGCAAGGAAGCAAAAAGACAGCAAGATGTATTAGAAAGAAAAAAAAAGCAATTACAGGACAGACTGCAATAAGAAACAGGAACATGCTACATTTTAAGGAATACTTTAGAAAAAAGACAATTAGGTAAAAATCAAAGCCTTTCTTGGATTACTGGAAAACACCCAGAAGAAAGTCACTGAAATCACAACAAAAAAGGCTTAGTTGTACAGATAGAAGTGAGGATGGTCACGGTATGGGCCACACTGTTTACTTCGATCAGCAGATCTGCTGCTCAGAGCCGAGGGGGGCGGATGTCTCATTCAGTTTATGCAGAGTGGACACGAGCAGATCCCGCTGAGATCTATGGGCATCCGATGCAATATAGACTGCTGTCCATTTACATCAGGCTACCTGCGATCCAGTCTGCCTGGGCCTGGTCTGAATTGGAGGTAAGCGGGTGTAAACAGCCATTAGTCCATTTAGACCCGCCTGTCCATAGGGCTCCATGGACCTTCCGACAAGGTCCACCTGAAAAACAGACAGACGTAATCGGAATGCCCAGGAAAGGGTCCCAAGGCCCCTTTCACACGGGGCGAAATCCATCCAAGTGGATAATTTATTGCGAGTAAAATCTTCAGCTCCCAGCTGCAAAATCCTTACTAGTATAACTTACTATATTTCACCATCATTAAGGGGTGCAAATAGTTAACAAATGGTGGGTTTGGATTTCAATTTGACACCCCTTTTTTGGCAGCAGTCCTTTTAGTTACATGCAGCAATCACACACACCACATATCACCTCTATTTAGTCACTGGCATAGGTTCACCTTATCAACAGTTCATCTCACATTGTCTCATTTACATATCCTTGCACAGCACACAAGATTCACATGGTTGTGATATGGTCACCTGGTCTTCACCTGGCTGCTGTCCCTGGTTTGGATGAGATGCCTCACCTCAGCCCCGGGGAGATCATCCCTGTCCCCCACCTTCCGTTGGATATAGGTTGGGCGTCGCTGTTGGACCATTTTGTAAGTTATAGACCCAGCTTTTGAGAGATGGTTCTCTTGAAAGGTTATCCTTCATTTATAGATTTAATTTCAGAGCATTTTACTGATGAGTGGCGTGAGCCATGAAACATGCATCGAGTACACTTTGAACTGATGGCCAGACAAGTTTGGCTCACTAAGAACAATTGCTTATGTTTATTAATGGATGAATGATCTATGAAATTGTACTGCCAATCATGTTGTATTTTACTTTGTATAATAATTGAATGCGTATATTAGTCAACTGTTATTTACAGTACATCATGTCTTTTACCAAAGATTGATACTTTTTAACTTGATTTGGAACAGTTTCATGATCAATATAAACTAGATATTTATTCAGTGACATGTCTCAAAGTCCAATTCTTTCCTCTTCCTTTTTGTTTAAACATATTAGGGATGGAGGTTTGTCACTGCTATGATTAGGTTGTGTCAGGTCACATTACTACAGCTGCAAAATCCTTACCACAACAAAGGTGTGCCCTGATAAACAGATAAATTGCATACTACCGATGGATCTGGTTAATACAAACTGTTGGTTTATAATAAGGTCATCTCAGAGCTGCACAATTTTTTTTGCTTAGCATAAAGATACAAAAAAAAAAAAAAAAAAAAAAAAAAAAAAATTGGGCTAACTTTACGGTTTAGTTTTAATTAATTGAAGTGCATTTGTTTCCAAAAAAAAAAAAATTTGTTTAGAAGACCGCAGCGCAAATACAGTGTGACAAAATATTGCAACGACCGCCATTCTCTAGGCTAGGGTCTCTGCCACACACACAGTTTGGGGGTTCCAAGTAATTTTTTAGCAAAAATACTGCTTTAAACTTGTAAGCAACCAGTGTCAGCTATTTGACAGCTTACATAGAGATGTGGAAATAGCCGATTAAGATCGTGAGGGGGGTTGAATCAAGATCGTGATTTTTTTTTTTTTAAATCGTGCAGCTCTACTCCTTATGCTAAAGAAATAAACAGAACGGGGAATGACCAGAGTTGAAGACTGGTTGTCCAATCAGTTCCAAGCCCTTTCTACAGAGATTACACAACAATTTAATAAGCAGGGAACAAAAAGCACAGAGAAGGCAAGCACTGTATTTTGGCACTCATATGTATTTTAGGAGAGCAGCATCGATTGCTTTTTGGTATAGGTCGTTCTAACTCCCATAAATCAGAACTAGACAACTAAGCAGACCCTTTAGGCTGGGTTCACACTGGTCCGACAAACGCTCCGACATTGGGAACTCATGTCGCATGACGTGTGAAAATCAATGTTTCCCTATGAGAGCAGTCTTAACTGGTACGACACGTCGGTCAGACTTTAAAAATGCTCCCTGTACTACTTTGGTCCGACTGATCCTACTTCAGCCCATTGAATATCATTGAAGTCGGATCAAAGTAGGATCCTTGTCCTAACCATCCGACTTTTGACATCCGACATGGTGATTACAGCAGCAGTAAAAGGAATTTATCTCACACTGGGATTGTTTTGATTGGTCAAAGAACAAGTCAGATTATCACAAAGTCGGATCAAAGTAGAATCCTGTTCATTCAAGTTGGATGGATGTCGGACCAATGTAGGACTGATGTCGCAGAGCAAAGTAGGATGAAAGTTGTATGACTGTCAGGTCGTACCAGTGTGAACCCAGCCTTACTCTTGGCCTATGAAGTAAAATCCCACCTATCAGCTCTTGTAATCATTTTAAGTTTGTCCCCAGAGAATTTAACCAATAGAAAACTGAACATATGAAACACCTTGAGACAGGACACACACACACACACACAGTAAAAAAAGTCACATTGGTGACCACCTGCAAGGGCTTGTGCTATAATGTAATGGGGCTGCCAACACTGAAAAGAGACAGACAATCTGAATACTTACTTATTTGGCTCAAAGTCTCAGGAGGAATCCAGCTCATATCAACATCATTTTGGTTCGATGTACCCATTTCCACTTTCTGGGTTGGCCTTTTTCTCTGTAGAAATCAAACATACGCATTAGACACCAATATGCATGTTGCTACAGCAGGTGGTCTCATTCACAAGGCTGATTTAGAGTCATAGTGCCTTAGGAATCAGTGCAAGTCTGGATCTCATAGGTGTTTGCAATCAGCAGCAACTAGGAAGTCTGTACAAATCTAGGATAGGCTGACAGGTGATGTGGCTGTTCGAATGCAACTGTACATCGAGCAGTAACAAAGCTATAAGGGATAGGGGAGTGCAGGGTGGCTTTTGAGTGTACAGGTGCCCTGGTTGCAGCCAATTACATACTCCTGTGATCCCAAATGCAGATTTACACCAATTCTTGCCATACACTGACCCTATAATCAACTGTGTGAATGGGGTCAAACACTTTGCACTATATTTTCTAAAATTAACTTCTACCTTCAACCAGTTTAGGGACTAGCCTTTGAAACCACATGACAGCCCAACTCTTGGCACACCTATGGCTTTTTGCCATGTACTTACACCTGAGCAGAGGGTGCTTCTGGAGAATTTTAAACCTTTTGATATGTTTTTTATGAATGCATAAACACATTTTTGAATAGTTTTACAAGCATTTATGCACATGTATCAAGCTTCAGGTATTTCCTTGGGCTTGGCAAAGAAAGAAAAGTGGTTCTCTTCAGACACATGGCGCCCCCATTGAATTCTATGGCGCCAAAGGCCCAATTATGCTCTAAAAATAACTTGTACTGAGCCCAACATTCACAAAAGCGAACGGCTGCTCCACTTCTATTACTGTAGCCACTATAAAAAAACTAATTTTATCTGGTGCAGAGGCTCACTTTAACTTGCATGGAAACATGGTAAATTAGTACAAGTCAGGCTCAGGCCACTAGGGCCTCGTCCACACCGGTACTGTCAAACCTGTTTAGGGTGACATTTCTAAAACCATACAATAAAAATAGTTAATGATTTTTCAATCATGCCATTTAAATGCATGTTTAATTGCATTTAGGTGCAGTCAGTGTAGCTGCATGTAAAGAAAATAGAACTCTGTACGTCCAAGATCTGATTAGACACTAAAACACAGCTCAATGCATTCAAGCCTGGCTAACGGCTTTAAAGCAGAACATAAAATCAGAAAAAATTTATCTGGAGGCATAACAATTGTTTATACTTCACTGATCAGTGCCAGTGTTAAATGATCAAAAGAGTCTGATACCATGTCAAAGTACCACAGAATGAGGCGTTTAAACATGAGGGGGAAAACACAAACTGTTGGCGCTATATAAATCCTGTATATTATATATTTTTGTGTGTGAAACCGATCATTTTTTGTATGGATGGATTATAGCAACCAATTCCTAGTCAATTGATGAGCACATGTTTCTAAAATATTCAATTGTATAAGCCACAAAAAAGTCACCTATGGTTTTGTTCTATCAGGAGGACCAGCAAATACCAAGAAAGATTAAAATGGTAGTGTCCATCTAAGAAGTCATTTTAATACTATTGGAATGGATGTAAACAATTTATGAAATTCGAGCTGGGCACATATCTACAGCATTTCTCTTCAAAGCACTATGTTCGGTAGCTGTCTCCTGCTCCGTTCTTGTTATTAGCCTGATAACTTCTCCATCTCAGGAGATAAAAGCAGTCAGTTTTGTGTTGGGGTGGATGCTATAAATAGATTAGCACAGCCCTGACTCCACAAACCGAGCTGAAAGACTCCATGAGGAGAGGGGGTGTGTGCGCACCTTTCCTCCAATCAGACATCTTGACTGTATTGCCCAGGCTTCACCGCAGTGCTAACTAGGAACAGAAAATCTCCTAATATGATGTGCACTTTCTAAACTGTATATAAAGATGACAGATGTATATGTAAACCTTATGTAGGCAGATTGGTTTCATCTCTGTATCTGTTCACTGGGTATATGCAAAGGGTTTACATTCACTTTAAAGGCATACATTAATACACAGACATGCAACATAAACCAAGCACATACCTTTCTGGACTCCAGAAGTTGATGCAAACCAACAGTCACAAGTAAGCCAAGCCCACCAAGGAACAAGTACATGAATATTCTGAAGAAGAAAAGGTTAACCAATGTTAGAAGTATTAAAGCTTGGAATGAAAGAAAGATTTTACTGCCCACCAAGGGAAAGTCTGACAACTCTGACATTATCAGGCAGGGCATGAATACAGCCACAGGCCTTTGGGCCATATTTTTTTTTTTTTTTATATATGACCAGTATAAGCACAAATAGCTCATATCCTGGCACTCTGAAAATAATCAGATTACAATTCAACAGAAGGATTTGTTGAATTTATAGGCAAGAAATAGAGTCTTTTTAAATATGGTGACTACTGTATGAACTCACGTCTCTCCATCCAGGCCATCTTCTCTCTCAATTATGGTGACAGTCTGATTAAACACTGCATCTTGGAATGCATTTCCCTGGAAGAACGAACAAACAAACACCAAAATCTCAATTTTGCTTCTCAAACCCCCAAAATCTCAATAGTATGGGCATCTCCAGCTGTAGGATTTTGGAGCAGAATCCTTCGGCAATAGTAAGTGTCCAGAACCAGCAACTAAAGAAGCTGGTTGCTATGCACACTGGAGAAATAACCAGGGTTTTTGGGGCTTCCAGTGCCCTCTACAGGTAAATGTACAGCCCTGCCTGTTACAGCATAGAAGTGCAGGATTACTTTTTCAGTTTTTTTTTTTTTTAAAACTTAAAATGCAGAGAATACATTAAAAGTAAAAAAAAAAATTACAATCACTTTAAAATTTAGCAATGCAAGAGCAAGCTGGAACGTGATCAACCAATCACTGTAATAAGCTCAGTGGAAATACAACATTCCCTTTAGGTTCAGTTTAAATGTTGGACTAGCTAAAGTGGTTTAACTTGTGTGGTGTTAAAGTATATGTAAACCCCATTAAACTTTTTGTTTGCTCCCCTTTTTCGTCTGTGGAATATATCACTAAAGTTGTCATCTGTTCAATGAGTGCAGAAAAACTATCGATCATGTAAAAAAAAATAAAAAAAAAAAAAAAGTAAAAAAAAATAAAAATCAGATCTGTCCTGAGCTCTCCTAGGTTTTTATTTTGACTACAGAACCCAATGGTGTGGAGTTAAGGGGGGAGGGGGTTAAGGAATCTAGAATTGAGTAATGACAACTAAGCAGGACTGAAACCATTGCTTGCAATTTCAGTCCAGAAAAGGTTGATTTACTAAAACTGGTGTGCAAAATCTGGTGCAGCCAATCAGCTTATAAAGAGAAAAAAAAAAAAAAAAACAGGCCAGTTCACGCCATAGAAACAGTCCGGATGCATTCCAGGTGCTTTTCTGCATGCCCGTTTAAGCATTCCTGTGTGTTTGACGCAGTTTCCCCCCCCCCCTATTTTTTCTTAAACTTAAGGACGTGTGTTCCGGTGCGTTTAACAGCGTTCCAGTACAGTCTAGTGCAGGAAAAATGCAGCACGTTTTACCTTTTTCTAGAACGCACTGGAACTGCAAGCACTTCTGTGAACTATTCCATTAAAAACCCTATAATCTACTTTCTATGCGGTTTTAAATGCAAAAAAAATAAAAAAAATAAACACCACATGTACTGGACTACATGTGGTGTGAACTGTCTGGAAGCAGTTTGGTTTCTATGCACAGCCACACCAGATTCTGCACTCTCCAGCTTTAGTAAATCAACCCCATTATGTTAACCCCAGTGTTAATCGTGTCGACAAAAATATTTATCAACTAAAATACAACACAATTCAGACAAAATTTTTAGTCAAACGACTGACAATCGAAATTTGACATCAAAATTACCACCACACTACCACATAAGTAGGGAGCATCCACTAAGCTACTAAAAGAAAAAGGCTCTCTGCACACGGAGCTCTGAAAACCGAGTGATCAGCCATCCTTGACTACTCGGCTCTGTTTTAAAGCCAGCGGGGGACTGATGCTGCATCAACCTAGGCAAGCATGACAGAAAACCAAAAACCCAACTTCTTTTAACCACTTCAGCGCCGGAAGGTTTTACCCCCTTCCTGACTAGGACATTTTGCAATAATGCACTGCTTTAACTGACCATTGCACTGCTGTGGGACACTGTGTACCCAAATAAATGTTTTTCCCCACAAATAGAGCTTTAGTGGCATTTGATCACCTCTGCGGTTTTTACTTTTCGTTTTATAAACCCAAAAAAAAAAAAGAAAAATAATTTTGAAAACTTTTACTTTCTGCTATAAAACATACCCAATAAAAAATATTTAAAATAAAAATCCAATTTCTTCATCAATTTAGGTCAATGTATTTTGGTAAATTTTTTGGTAAAAAAAAAAAAATATAAAGCATATATTGATTGGTTTGGGCAAAAGTTATAGCGTCTACAAACTACGGGATATTTATGGAATTTATCCATTTATATTTATTTTTTTACTAGTAATGGCGGCGATCGGAAATTTTTAGCAGGACTGCAGCAGACAACTGACACTTTTTGGGGACCAGTGACATTAGTGATCAGTGCTAAAAAAAAAAAAAAAAATGCAGTTAAACAAATGACACTGGCAGGGAAGGGCTTATCAGGGGCAATAAAAGGGTTAAGTGTGTTCCTAGGGGGAGCTTTCACTGAAGGAAAACAACGATCCGTGTTTCTGCTTAGCAGAAACACAGGATCTCCATTTTCCCCTCTGGAAGAATGTTGATCTGCCTTGTTTACCTGCCACAGTACATGTTGGGAAGGGGTCCTTGAGGGTAATATTTAATGTTGGTAATATATTTAGGCAATATGGGTTTTTTACTTTTTAAAAGTGGACTTCTGTTTGTCATAAAGTAATATTTTGGTTTATGAAACTTGATTTATAAAGACGTTATACATCACAACTGCTAAATCTGTCTGTAGTGCATGTTCAAACCTTAATACCATAAACATATTCGATTTTACTCCAGGAGTATATAATGAGTTTGGCAACTCGAGAAATGCCATACAATTTAACTAAAATGAGATTTTAGTCAACAAAAATGAACAATTCTGATGACCAAGACCAAAACTAAAAATGGCATTTTAGTCAAAAGACTGACTGACTAAAAATAAATCAAAATTAGTCAAATTTAGAACTGGTTAATCCACAACAGAATTTAAACGTGGCTGTAGACCGATTGAAATTCAGACGGTTCAGCAGGGACAGTGTGTGGCTGTCCCTGTTCAATGGCTGCATTTTTACTGCCCTCCTAAGCTGCAAAGACAGCAGATGGGGGGGCAATACATATGCAGCATCTGAGGTTTTTCCATGCAGGGCTGTAAAGATTTATCCCCGTTGTCACTCAGTGGGCAGTATCACATGCTGAAGGCAATCTATACAACTATATGGAGCTGTATAGCATGGTGGCATGAGTTTTTAAGGGGTAAAAAATAAATAAAAAAAAGAAAGGCAGTGAGGAGGCAACATAACACCTAATCAATTGTACACAGTTGTCTGCTGCGAGGTTAAATGACTTATAGTCAAACTGGAAATTTGTATGTGTACCTATCAGGGTAGAATTATGCAAGCCGCCATTGCCAAGTGCATTTTAACTGCTTGCCGACTGCCACCTGTACATAAACGTCAGCAGAATGGCACGTCTGCGCAAACTTACCATCTATACACACACACGTCACTTTGAATTTGGCGCCATGTGGGCGCACGCCCCTGCCACGAGCTCCGTAACCGTGGACTGGATGTCTGCCGGTGGCCCGCTATCGCGTCACGGAGCTGCAGAACGGGATGCCTGTGTAAACAAGGCATCTCCCCCTGTTCTGCCTAGTGACAGGACACCGATCATCTGCTCCCTGTCATCTGGAGCAGCGATCAGTCTCGTGTCACAGGTAGCCCGGCCCACAGTTAGAATCACTCCCTAGGACACACTTAACCCCTTCCCTGCCGTTTACACAGTAATCAGTGCATTTTTATAGCACTGATTGCTGTATAAAATGACAATGTCCCAAAATAGCGTCAAGGGTCTGCCATAACGTCGCAGTCACGATAAATAAAAAAAAAAAAAAAAAAAAAAAAGCTGATCACCGCCATTACTAAAAATGCCATAAAACTCTTTTTGGTAGCCGCTCCAACTTTTGCACAAACCAAGCGCTTATTGCGTTTTTTTTTTTTTAACCAAAAAGAACACGCATCGGCCTGAACTGAGAAAAAAAATAAATAAAAAAAATAAAGTTTATATATTTTTGGGGGATATTTATTATAGCAAAGAAATATTGCTTTTTTCCCCAAAATTGTCGCTCTATTTTTGTTAATAGCGCAAAAAATTAAAACCGCAGAGGTGATCAAATACCACCAAAAGTCAGCTCTATTTGTGGGAAAAAAAGGACATCAATTTTGTTTGGGAGCCATGTCACATGAACGCGCAATTGTTAGTTAAAGCGATGCAGTGCTGAATCGCAAAACGTGGCCCGGTCATTTGGCAGCCAAATCCTCTGGGGCCGAAGTGGTTAAACTGTTAAGAGATTACATTTTTGGTTAAGCAGCATAATTTTATGGTAGGGGAAAAGGGGTTAGGTTAGGGGCACAGCTGCGTGCATTTTATTTGTTTTCAGCACCTTGCGTTACACACCAAAAAAAAAAAAAAAATCATATTGTGTTCTAGGCAAACAGATAACCAAGTGCCTTACAGGAACAATTATAGAATGTTCCTGTTTAACACAAATTTCAACATGAGATGATACTTTGGCACTTGCTTCAATATCAGGAATCTTACATTAGCATCCTTGTAGTTCAAATTAATAACCAGTCCAAAGGGACGACCACCCATTGGCTCTGCAGGAATAAAGGAGTATTCAAAGGTGGCTTGTCTTTGAGGAGGAACAAGCGTGTTTAACGGCAAAGCAGTGAAATTCTGTATATAAAACTGGTAATCTTGAGGGTAACGGAAAGAGGCATCCAGTGATTCAATAACGAAGTCTTCGGTACCCTTATTTGTGAAGCCTACCATGAACTTCACAATCTCATTCGCAGGGAAGTCTGAGAAAGGGAGGGGGGGGGGGGGGGGGGGAAGAAAAAAAATAATTGTATAATTAAACATTTTTCACGTGAGCAAGTTGCAAACATAGGAACATGCTGTCTGGTTAAAAACAAACAAAATAAAAACAAAAAAAAACAGACATTCGGAAGTTTTAGCCACCTCAGGGACCTATATACCCAGAACAAATTTTACATATTTTCCAATATTTACAGAAACTGCAGCCAAACACAAAGTATTCAGCTTGTAAAACAAAATTACTAGTGTATAGTTTGAATATGAGCTCTGCCCTCTGCGACCTAATTTCAATGGATGCCATCTTGCTTCAGAATAAAGGTGAAGCCCCTGCCCTTCCTGTGATTAACATGCCACTGCCTCAGGAAGATAGTAAGTTGCCAGGAGGGCTGGTTTGAGGCATAGATAAGGGCTTAGTTGCCGACTTAAGAAAAGTCAAAACCTGCATATCATAACTGCACTGTTGTCTGCTTGGACTGACCATTATAGCCAAGTATTCCAGGCATATGCTCATACGGTTTCAAGTTTTACAAATCTTTGCTTATAAACCAAAGTTAAATGTCCACTATCCAATGTCGCACATTGCAATGCACTTTGAATGTCAATGTGCATTGCACACCTCAGTGCAGGTCATGTGTTTTTTTTTCACAAGAAATGGTCATGTGTTTACTTGTGCTCGATTACATCTCAAATTTTCATGGAGAAGGCATCAAGCAAAAAATAGAATACAAATCCAGAAGGGTTACCAAATCCCAATTAAAAATGCCCAAAAAAAACAGGACCTTTTGAGCCATTTCCGTGGTACCTTTAGAGACACCTTTGTTTGCCTGTGCCTAATGGCACCTATATAAACCCAAAGAAAATACAGCTGGGTAGCAACCCTCTCCTCTGCTGCACCAGGGAAGTGGCACTATACACTCAAAACCTGTGACAGATCAGGGACACCAGAGGCAAGTGTATGGGCACACTGGGATGTTTTTTACATTGCAATACATACATTAGGGCAAAAAATGCTAAGGCGTTCCCACTGATGTCAACTGGGATGCAGCGGCATCTCAGGCACAGTCATTGCTCCCAATTTGACATCCGTGTGGGTGCATATCCCTGAACTTACACTTTCTGTGCAGCCACTGCGTCCCAATTGACATGAGACGGCCTGCACAGTACACCTGTGCATGTAAATACGTCCCTCACACCTGCGTACAAACCATGTGAACGAGGTCCTGGTAGGAATTATGTTGTGCTTATAAGTGCTAATAATTTTTTTTATGCATTTTTAGGCTAGGTTCACACCTATGCAAGTTGTGGTTAATGCATTTTCCCTATGAGTTTTGCATCCTTTTTTTTGGAACACGTTTGACGCATGTTGATGCATTGCGTTTTCTGGAGGTGCCTGTTATAAGAGAGAAACCAGCAATACCACATGGGAAATGCATCAAAGACGCAAGCACTGCCTTTTTGATACATTTCCACTGAGTTTCTATTGAAGTCTATAAAACCAAAAAACAAATACCCTGACCCTTTCCAAAAAAGCACTGGTTGAAAATGAACAGATGTGAACGAGATCCATATGAAATCATGTTAAAATTGACTGTAGTGAGTTTTCGCAAACCTGAAAACCTAGCCATAGTCTAAAGAGAGTGATTTGGATAGCCATTTACACAACTACTGTGGGGCATAAAAGGAAAATAAAAATAAACTAAGTGACAAATATTTAAGGTAAAAAAAATAAAATTGCAAAAATTGCCTGGCTACCGAGTTTAAAAAGTAGAGCAAGGGCCTGGTAGCAAAAGGAAAAAAAAAAAAAAAAACCACAGGGGTGCTCAACCTTTTGAAGAGCGAGGGCTATGCAAGTGATTTGGTAACCGTTTGCAGGACACAATGAACTAAGGGGAAAGCATCGGCTTATGTGGCTCTGCTCCATCCGCAGTCACTGACTTTCTCTGCCAGCTCCTACAACATGGACGCTCTGGGATGCCGGGCTGGCAATCTGGATTTGCCGACCTGCTGTCCCAGAGCAGGAGGTCGCAGGCCACATCAGAGGGCTCTGCAGGCAACTGGTTGAGTATCCATGGGCTGAAGGCTATATTTTTTAAAAAATGCTCTGCCCCTGAGGTGCTAAAACTTTTTTAACCACCTCAAATACGACAGTGTCCTGGAAGGGGCTAGGGAAGATCTGCAACAGTGTTTGCAGATTGTGTGGAATGCAGAGCTTCTGTAATTTTAGATGGGGGGGGGGGGGGGGAATAGTATGTTGCTCTACCTTTCGCTTATGTCAGTACTTTAATTTGAGACGCTTATCCTAATTGGCATTGTATGACAACTAGGTCTTAGGCAGTCCATTCATTTAAACCAACAAAGGAAAAAAAACAAAAAAAAAAAAAACAGAAGGAATGCATACGCACCATTTTTCACAGTGCAAGGTAGCGAGATAATGTACATTGCAATGAATGAGTGTTCCCTTATTGTGTTGGGATGCCACTGAAAATTAATAGCACTGCAACACAGCAATAGGTGTATGATGCGTTAAAATGAGCTGCTGTATTCAGCATGTTACCGCAAGGCATGGGTCTTAAGGGCCCTTAGGAACCTCCAGTTCATATCCTTAGATCTTTACTGTGTCCAAATCAATATCTTGACAAGGGAGCTATGGCCCCATTTTTGCCCTGGGTTTTGGGGTCCTTGAGCAGAGTAGCACTAAGGCAGATATACAAGGATGCACAATGATGATGATCATTTCACACAAAAGTGGTGGAAAATTGAAATACCTTCTCCTTTAACAAATAAAATAGTGGTGTCGGCATTGGGAGAGGCTTTCGGTTCACCAGAACTCAAATCTTCTTCTTCCTCTTTTTCTTCTACCTAGGGTTCCATATAAAAAAACAAAACAAAAAAAACAGATTGAATAAGAATATTTAAAATAGTACTTTGGGTAAGACTACTTCGGTAATGGAGACATAAAAAGACCAATACTAATAAAATCGCATTTTTAAATAAGCCAACAGCATGATTCACAACTGTCCATGCTCATCCCATATAATGGATCAAGAGACTTGGCCACAACTTGCAAACGATACAAAAAGATCCTACAAAACACATCCCAGCTAGATATCGGAAAAACAGTTTTCCATTTACCTACCTCTTTTTAACTCTCAAGGCCCCTTTCACACTGCCGTGACGTGAAAGGGATTTTTCCTTGATTTCAGGGCATGCCTGTGTATAGTTGAGGTCTATGGACCTCAGCTCACATTAAAGTCAGACCAAAGTAGTACAGGGACTACTTTGAAGTCGGTGCGACTTGAAGCTGCAGATATTAAATCGGTACTCATTGGCAATCACGGGGTATGACTTGTCAAGCGATTTTGCAGTCCCAAGTCACAGGACAAGTCGCGCATGTGTAAGGGGCCTTAGGCACCCCAGAGTGAATTTGGCACGACTTGCATATGATTTCTTTAACAGAAGTCAATGCAAGTCGTGCTGAAGTCAGATAAAAAGTAGTGCAGAAACTTTTTTTCAAGTCTGATCGACTCAGGTTGCTCCTATTTAAAAACGGTTCAATTGCACTTAATGGGGTGCGACTTGTGATGCAACATGTGCTCTCAAAGTTGGAGCGCATGCTGCACCAGTGTTAACGGGTTATCAATCAAATAAGTGGCCAGACTTTCTGCCTATACTCTTGGATCACAGGAGTACATTTACCAATGTTTCCTGTAACCCATTGTCCACTGTCAGTGAGCTATTGGCCATCAGCAGAGTCACACCAAGATCAGAAAGAGTCCTGGCAATATTGTCGGGGTCTGCCTGACTGCACAACTGATGGCTGCCACCACCTTTTAGACCCCTTTCACACTGAAGGTGCTTTAGTGCTAAAAAAATAGCACCTGAAAAGCACCTCTTAAACCTCCCCAGTGTGAAAGCCCAAGTGCTTTCACACTGAGGCGGTGTGCTTGCAGAACGGGAAAAAAGTCCTGCAAGCAGCATCTTTGGGGCGGTGCATACATCACTCCTAAACCGCCCCCACAGCACCTACAAATCGCTTTTTACCCATTCTTTGCGGGTTTAAAAGCACCCCGCTCCCACAGCTCCGCTAAAACTAGTGGCGTTTTAGCGCTAACGCTCGGGTGGTCCAAGTGTAAAAGGGGTCTTGGGGTGTGGCAGAGAGCAGGAGCCAGCAGCACAGCACCAGCTCCCTCCCTAGAATGGCACTGACAGCAAAATGAAGTGCAGTAAGTGACAGTTCCCTGTTCTCAGCTGTTAGTGGATCGGGAGCAAACTGATCAGCAGTCAGGTGATCACTCAGTTCTTGGTCTTAGAGCTGTGTGGTACTGCTGCAGCGTTACAGGGATGATGCAGCATGGAGAGGAGTACAGATGTTTTATACTAATCCGCTAATTCTCCAATGAGCACAAATGGGAGAAAAATGTATAAGGACTACAAAATCTAAAAAAAATAAAGCTCAAAATGCAGTATATAACCTAAGAGAACTAAAGTTAGAAACACCAAAAATTAGGGTTGCACCAATACCGTTTTTTAAATCAGCGAGTATCGATACTTTGCGTCAATACAAAATGCACGGCCGCAAAACGCATGCGATTTCCCCCACCCTTCCTGTGTATGTGAACCCAGTATAGAAAGATGCAGTTTATTAAAAATGCTATAACTCACATTAAAATACATAGCTGGTCAACTCCAACTCTGCATAGTGTCCCCGTCCCACCAACGATAGAAAAGCATGGCTGCTGGAGGAGAATGTCCGGGACCCTTGTCGGAGGGGGGGGGGGGGGGGGCTGGAAAATCGCAAGCACCCATTCATTATGTATTGACTTAAACCGCAGATCAAAGTATAGGTTTTCGGCATCAGGCGCATTTTCACAAGTACTTGTAAAAAAAATACTCAGTATCGGCACCGTTATCAGTGCATGCCTACTGAAAATATTTTTGCAAAGTTATTCTGTAAAGTTACTTCAGAGTAGATGCATGCTATTAACAAATCTTACCAGATCTGTTGATTCATCTTCTTCTACTTCAGCCTCGTCATCATCATCTTCAACTACAGAGTCATCAAGGGCTTCTTCATCTTCTGTTGCATCTTGAGCAGCAGCGAAAGGTCCTGAGCAGTTATAAAGGCATAATTTATGCAAATCTTATCAATGTATTAAACATTTCATCCAAATTAGTTTACAAAAAAAACAAAAAGTGTGATTAGCCCAAAAAATTTGCAAATTGGAATACAATTAAAAGCTGAAAAGCAAATCAGAGAAGAAATAAGTTGGCAGGAAATTTCTAAGAAGTGAATACACCACCTCGATAAGATATGCAAAAGTATTATGCTGTGCACACTATGTACCGTATTATTTGAAGGACATCCAAGAAAGTCAAAAATAAACTTTCTGGCTAATGTCAAGTAGAGATTAGTGTGTATGACAAACTTGACTGTGGGATAAAAAACGCACTAGGCTCACACCTGGGACTGCCTATTTATCACATGCAGATGAAAAATGACTGTCTTTAGCAACTATATGTATACATACTGTAATTTTTCAAGTGCAGGTTACAAATTAATTAATGAAGTGACAAAATAAGCTCAGGAGTTTAACAGAGCTGCCTTGTGACAAATTACTATAGTATAAGCCACCATTGGCAGATCATCTTTTCAACATGCTCCTTGAAATATAAGCATGTGAAAGTTGCACTGTATATTTTAGAGAAGCGGATGTACAGAATGTTTGATAATTTCAATGTGCTGACATATGGTACTTTATAGGCCACATGTCCTCCCCTGTGCATGGGTCTCTACCCATTTAGGTGTGGGTGGAGGGCACAGGTGTCCAACCAGCCCCACTGGCAGCCTGTCATCCTATGAGAGGCTGACAGCTGCTGCAGCTGAAAAGCAGGCACCCAGCGGTATAACTTTTTAGGGCAGTATTTACCTATGGACAAATGTCAGGAACACAGACTTCCAGCATTCTGGGCATTTGTGCCTGGGTGCATACTGCCTAAATGTTTGTATGGCTAGGTGCCCTGTTAAACTGCAGCAGCTGTCAGCCAGGACACCTGTGCCCTTCGTCCGCACCTAAACACTGAAGTAGGGCCGAAACAACTAATCGATTAATTTCATAATCGATTAGTTGTCGATTAAGCGATTACTATTTTCATAATCGATTAATCGGCCAGTAACATAATGGGGTTAGAAAAAATAAATTAGCCCTTTATAGTACAAAAAGAGCAAAGTTCTACTGTAAATATTACTTTCACTGTCCCAGTTAGAAAATGAACCCCTTACAGTAGTGAAAATTTGCTCTTTTTGTACTAATTTTACTTTTTTTTAACCCCATTATGTTACTAAACATCTCAGGCCTGTGTCACACTCGTTTTTTGGTGCTTTTTGCAGAAAAACACTAGTTCATTTACATGGTTTCTTATGGGACACGTTTACATCCATGATATTGTCAGCTGCTGCGCATTTGGAAAGGGCAAGGACTTTTAACGCAAAACGGTGCCGTGTTGGGTTTTTGGTTCAATATACTTCAATGGAGAAGTTGCACAATAGCATGTAATAATGCGTTTTTGCGGCAATTTGTGTTTTTTAATCTGCCCAACAACAAATTAGGCAAAATTTTTTTTTTTTAAATGCAAATCGCAGCAAAATTACCTTTTTTTTTTTTTTTTTTTAAGATTAATCGAAACAATCAGCCAACTAATCGATTATGAAAATAATCGTTAGTTGCAGCCCTACACTGAAACACTATGCATTGTAGCTAAATGTCAAGTGTGCGTGGGGTTTAAAGTGTACAGGAAAAACAGCAAATATTGCGATAGTGGCGGACAATTAAGCAAAGTTTGAGAAACACTGCTGAAGGCTTTTAAGTGTTCCTGCTCCACCTGCCATGCCTTTCCTTGCACAAGTCTCCCAAACCTGTCCTCAAGTGTTTCCACACATTTTGCAGTTTTCTCAGCAATAGGCTTTAGATACAGCGTGGACATCCACAAAACACATGAATACAAAAGCTAGCACTCATCCATGGTCTGTTAAATCTTCTTTAGTAAAGAACTGATTAAAAAACACTATGGTATCAACAGTGTTCCACAAAAGATGAATGGCTTTATATACAAGCAATGTCTTGATATACAAGTAGCATCATGTCACAAAAAAAAAAAAAAAAAAAAAGAGGCGCCTCCAAGTGTGGTAATATGTAGAGTTGTCCCGATACCACTTTTTTAAGACCGAGTAAAAGTACCGATCCGCCACCCCCAAGTACTCCCCAATACCGATACTTTTTTTTTAATGTCATGTGACAGTGGCACATCTGTCAGTTGTGTTTTTTTTTACTATTTTCTACAATGCTTTCTTGGGGGGGGGGGGGGGGAGTAGATGGTGTCAGTGTGTTTATTTTTATTATTTCTTAAAATTGCAATAAATAAAAAAATTTTTTAGCCCTGTTGGGGGGCTTTGGTGAGATATCAGGGGTCTTAACAGACCACTGACATCTCCCCTTTGAGACAGAGAAGGACTAAGGACACAGATCCCCCAGTTCCTTTCTCAGCTGCACTGAAAATAAATGGAGACGAGACAACGGCTCCTCTCCATTCATAAACGAAAGCATCGTAGACAGGTTACAATGCTTCAGTTATATGAATGGACAGAGTCAGTGATCACTGGGGAGCGGAGGAGGATATGGAGGATGACACGGAGCGAGGAGGAGAGCAAAATAACGGAGGAGGACAGCAGCACGGAGGAGGGACACGGAGCGCGGGGGTCAGAATAACGGAGGACAGCAGCACCATAGAGGGGGGACACAGAAGCACAGATGGGGGAACTGGGAGGATACAGGGACAGTCAGCGGTGACTGATGCAGCTTTGGGGGGGGGGGGGGGGGTTACAAGCACTGATCACCACTGTATAGATTTCACTAAAACAGCTGAAAAGGGGGGGGGAAGCTGTCAGGCTGTATTGAAATCTATACAGGGAGATAGATTCTTGTTACTCCCCCGCCACACCGATCATCCCTGACTGCCCAAGTATCGGGTGAAGCATTTTCCCTGAGTGAAATGCTTGGTATCGGGACAACCCTAGTAATATGGTTACATTTAATGAAGATACAACATTTAGCAAGTCACATGGTTGATGATTAAAAGGAGGCACATCTAAGTATGCAGGCATCTGGGGGAAAGCTGTCCACATAGACCATCCTCCACACCGCCGGTGCATTGTCCCTTTCCACGTTGGGCTCCACGAGCAGTTCATGCCTCACTTTCAGATCACTCTACTGCAGGGTAGTCTTCCCGGTCACGATTGCAGACAGACAGCGGTGAGAGCCGGCGGTGCGGGGGGTGGTCTATGTGGACAGCTTTACCCCAGATGCCCATTTCATCCACTCTGGTCCAATGAGGTGATCCTGCAGTAATGGCTACCGTGTGTCTGAGTGGCAGCTGCAGGGGAGAGGGGATCATTAATGGGAGCCCCTGCAGCTGCCACTCAGACACAGGAGAGCCAGAGATGCAAAATCACATGACTGGAAGTTTAAAAAAAAAAAGTGAGTATACTCTTTTTTTTTTACATAGGGTAGGCAGCATACGAAGGTGGAGAGAACATTTTTAATAGTTGGTGTAAGGCTGGCCATACATTAAACAAAATTTTCCTTTAGATTTACCATAAGGATATAGTAGGAGGTCAAACCTAAACACTTTCGATTTGTATGCAATCCGGAAGGCCCTTGCACTAGATAGTTAAAGGTAAATCGAAAGGGAAATGGAGTAAGAAAAGATGTATAATGAATGGCCAGCTTTAGGCTTGAATTCTACTTTAAAGCGAAGTCCCACCCAAAAATTGAACTTCCGCTGTCTGGATTCCTCTCCCCCTTCGTTGTCACATTTGGCACCTTTCGGGGGGGGGGGGGGGGGGGGAGGGTGTAGAAGATACCTGTCTAATGCAGGTATTTTGCACCGACTTCCGGCAAAAGATCACTGCAGTGATGTACGCCATGTCTGGCCCCTCCCCTGGCTGTCTTCTGGGAGAGACAGGTCCCAGAAGACAGCAGGGACCACTCAGAACGTGCAGTAGGGAACCAGACTGTGTAGCCTCAAGGCTTCACTTTCCGATTCCCTTACTAGCAATGCTGGCGACTCCACCTGGAGCTGAGGGACGGGTCAGCTTCAGGCGAGGACATCGCGGGCGCCCTGGACAGGCAAGTGTCCTTATTTTAAAAGTCAGCAGCTGCAGTATTTGTAGCTGCTGACTTAACAAAAAAAATTCAGGCGGAACTCCACTTTAAGATAAGGTATAGGACAAGCACGCAGCAGGATGAATTTATGTAGGATCTTGCTGCCATCAAGATCCTATGTAAAACCTTTTCTGTACACTTAATGCATTTAATGTGGGCACTAAATGTTTAAATGTATATAGCACGAGTTTCCTTGGTTTTCAAGGACAATAGCCTACATTTATGTTAAAGTCTGTATGCACGTAAACGTTCGCACAAAAGTAAAGATGCCTCCAGTGGACATGCAGGACCAGCAGATGAAGATTTTTCTTTTATCCTTTTTATGCAGCTAAATGCTGCACCAAATCAAAGAGCCGTTCACGTGAGGAGGGGGGGGGGGGGGCAGGGGGATAAAAAAAAATTCACACACAATGAATTTCTAGTCTAAGTGCAGCAGATTGTGCCCATGTGCATAAGCCCCAACTCAAAGACAATTTTTTTTTTTTTTTAAGAATTGAATATAGGGATAAGGAGGTTTGAGCCACGTTTGGATTGTTATTACTTATTACCCCTTTGGGGGAAATGTTCTGATCAGCTGGGAATAAAAGACAAATTCAAATTGAGATGCCACTAGGATGGAGACACAAGGGGAACCTTCCAACTTGTTTATGTGACAATTGTCTAAGAGGGGATCCCTCGTATCTCACTTTTTATTGTGTCTACAGTACAGGAAGTAATGGGAAATTTCCCCAATAAGACACAGGATGGCAAAAAAAATAAAAAACTACGCACAGCAGTTTTAAACCTCACTACTCTATTCAGTTTGGGCTTTAGATATACTTCAAACTTAAAGTGCAAGTTCACCTTTACAGAAAAATCTGTATGGTGAACTTGCACAGGTCCCCCTCCTTGCCCCCCCTGGTCCCGCTGAACTGGACCGCCGCAATCTCTGGTTCTAAGCCCCGGGATGTCACCGTCAGGAGCGTAGAAATCCTCTCAGCATCCACCCAGCGTCTTCATTGCTGACAGGACCGGCTATGCGGCTGCTGATTGGACGGTGCAACCCATGTGATGGTGCTGGCAGAGGGACGTTTTGCAAATTCAGCAGAGGATTTCTAAGTCCCGGGCAGACAACTTTGAAGTCACCCCTGTGTAAACCGTCACCGATGGTCCGCTTTAAAGGGGGATTCCACCAGCGATTTTATATATATATTTTTTTTTAATTCAGCAGCTACAAACACTGTAGCTGCTGACTTTTAATAAGGACACTTACCTGAAGCGCGCCCCATTCACCAGAAGACAACGCGAGTAGGACGGAGGAAGAAGACCAGCCGTGGACAACGAAGAGGCAGATTAGGGACTTCCGCATAGCAACCGCTATTTCTGGTAAGTAAAATTATTTCTTTTTTTCTATTTTTTTTTAGGATTTTTGCTATAAAAAAAATAATAATTCAGGGTGGAACTCCACTTTAAAGCGGAGCTCCGCCAAAAATTTTTTATTAAAAGCCAGCAGCTACAAATACTGCAGCTGCTGACTTAATATTAGGACACTTACCTGTCCTGGAGTCCAGCGACGTCAGTAGCATAAGACGAGCAATCGCTCGTCACTCTGCTGCCCCCACCGCCATCCTCGGTGAGGGAACCAGGAAGCGAAGCCTTGCGGCTTCACTGCCCGGTTCCCTACGGCGCATGCGCGAGTCCCGCTGCGCCGTTCTGACTGGTCCTCCTGTGTTCTGGGAGCCAAGTGTCTCCCAGAATGGGTATTCTGCGGGAAGTGACGTACTACCCGCAGAGAGGACTCCCGGAAGTGGGCGCAAATACCTGTCTTAGACAGGTATCTGCACCCCCCTCCCCTCTGAAAGGTGTCAATTGTGACACCAGAGGGGGGGGGGGAGGGTTCCGATCAGCGGAAGTTCCACTTTAGGGTGGAGCTCCGCTTTAAGCTTACTAGCATTTACACAGCAAGAACAAACAGTGATCCTTTGCACATACACCAGTATACTGTTAAAGCGAAGTTCCAGGCTTTTCTTCGTTTATTAAAAGTCAGCAGCTACAAAAAAAAAGTGTAGCTCCTGACTTAAAAACAGACGCTTGCCTGTCCCACGGTCCAGCCGCACGGAGCCTCACGCCTCTCCGAGTGGACAGGCAATCTTCTGGGACCTGTGACATTTCCCAGAAGATAGCCGAGAGGGAGGGGCCGCCTAGGGGGAGAGTCGCCACCTAGGCTGCCCGTAGTCAGAAGTGGGACAGGAAGTCTCACTAAAAATTAGTCACCCACTCCCCCCCCCCCCAAAAAAAAAAATGACATGCCAAAACGTGTCATGCAAGGGGGGCGAGGAGTGCTTAAGCGGAAGTCCTACTTTTGGGTGGAACTCCGCTTGTAGGGCACTTTCACACTGGGGCATTGGAGGCATCGGTGGTAAAGCACCACTATTTTTAGCCCAGCTAGCGGCTGAATAAAGGATTAAAAGTGCCCGCAAAGCACCGCTGCCCACTAATTTCAATGGGCAGAGGCGCTTTAAGAGGGGTGTATGTTCATGAGGACCTAAACGTTTGGTCACAGTTTACAGATAACGTCGTCAAATATTATGAATCAAGTTAGGATGTTTCGTTACAGATCAGCCATTGTTTTGTGAAACTTTAGGGCAGTGATCATCAACCCTGTCCTCAGGGCCCACTAACAGGCCAGGTTTGCAAGATAACTGAATTACATCACAGGTTTGCTGCTCAGCGATTGCAGTATTCTAGTCTGCATCTCCAAGGTAATACATAAAATCTGGCCTGTCAGTGGGCCCTGAGGACCACTGCTCTAGGGCACCTCAAGCTGTGGCTGACCTACCTATCAGAGGGGACTGAATTCCACTCGGCAAAGTGATTCAGAAAGTAATTCAGCATTCTGACCACCACTGTAAGAGCTTGTTCACACAAGTTTTGCTCTCTGAAGAGCAACCTGCATAACAGATCACTCTTCAAAGAGCATTTGGCAGGTGGTGATGAGGCTTGTGTTGACACCTGATTTAACCTCTTAGAACCCCTCAGCTGTGTGCATTGCACACAGTTGTGAGGGGGCTTGCAAACAGCCCTGTTAACTTGAATGGATGGCGTACAGCTGGCACCACACCAGTAAGAAGCTGCAGCGGGTAGAATTCCTGCAAAGCAAGGCATTGCGGAACATGTACACCCCTCTGGCCACTGCCACTAAAGAGTGCATGAGGCAAGGGATGGTAAAGGCACAGCTTAACTATCTGGGTTTTACTGCCCCTCAACTGCCAACATGAATGAGCCATCTTTCTATTGGCTACTCCTGTAAGGGGCACCCCCCCCCCCCCAACCATTGACCCCATTTGGATTTTGCATGGGTTCCCCCAAGGGCTAAAAGTCAGGGTTCCTCTGTGGGGGGGGGGGGGTCGTATAGCATATGGCTTAAGCACAGGAACCCTTGTGCATGTCACACGCCATTCATAGGCAATTGATGGGAAAAGTGCTCAATCAGTGACAAGCCTGGCTATGTATAGGGAGGAGCCATAGAATGAATGAGCCGCACACGCAGAATGACACGTCAGCCATAGGCCTGATGTACACACAGCGCACCCCGCTCCAGCACGAAGCCTGTACTATGACTGGGATAACACAGGAGGGAAGTAGAGCCCAGAGCAGGGGGAGCCCAGAGCAGGGGGAACCCAGAGCGGGGGGAACACAGAGCGGGGGAACACAACATACACACCACATACACGGCCAAACGGACTCCTCACCTCTGCCATTGCCCAGCAGTGTGACTGGGAAGGCCAGCAGCAGCAGGAGAAGCAGGTTGCGGAGCGGAATCATGTCGGTGTCCGGTCACTGCCGTCCGTCCAGTCAGAAAGAACCTGGAAGAGGTGCAGGGTCTGTATCTCGCCGCCTCCCGTACAAGTAGCAAGACCCCAGTCAATGGCGACGTGATACGTATCCTCCAAATATGGGAGGGGCTGGGCGTGGCCAGGTACAAGCTCCGCACTGGAGCCTCCTCTTCCGGGTGCCGAGGGGAAGCGGACGTGGCTGTCCTGTGGTAGATTCCACAAGCTTGAGGAGGCGGGGTCGTTCAGTCACAGCAAAATGACTGACATAATCACCAGCCAATGAGAAATAGACGAATCCAGGCTCCGGTGGAGAGAACTGCCACCACTTGTGCAGAAGTCCTAAGCGATAGTAATGGTCCATGTTACTCGTGTTTTTACTTTACGAAGGGGAGTCGTTTTCTCCAAGGCGTTTCACCATCCTTCTTTACAGTCATGTGCATTATGAACTGATCTGCCAGGCAACTAGCATTTTCCGAAGGATTGGCCTGCATTATAAAGCAAGGTCTGCTTATTGCATCAGGCCTCCCTCACCTATTATTCCAAAACACCACATGATAGTAATGTAGCTCTAACCCCCAAGGGGCTACGGACTAGATTTGGTTCTGTACCAGTGGCGGCCGGTGTAATTTTTTGGGGGGGCGGCAAACAGTATGAAACCCCCCGGTCGGTCCGGTAGCACTTACCTCATCTCCGGCGGCTTCCCCTGCTCAGTGGCGACAGCCTCCCGTTCTGCTCTCCGCGGGTCATCACGGTCGGCGGCGGCTTTCGTTTCCTCCAATCGGGAGTCTTCTCTTTTCGGCCAATTGGAAAACAGGTGTCACACCCGCTTCTGATTGGCCAGATTGAGGATCAGTGGTTCAACAGTAAATATTCATTCGTTGTTGTACAGCACCTGGGTGGACTCCGGTCGCATTCTCTGTGCCCTGAGCCCACGCTATTTTGAAGCCTATTAGAGCCTCTGGCTCCAATCAGGTGCTTAAAAAAAACAACCACTGTAATTTATGCGCCCGGTGCCTGAAAGGGGCCGGACGCATGAATAGGGGGTGGCCGCAGTGACCGTGTCCCCTGCATATAGGAGGGGGCGGCGCCCGGGTGCCCCCTAATGCAGGGTTCTCAAACTGGCAGCCCTCCAGCCGTTGTAAAACTACAAGTCCCATGAGGCATTGCAAGGCTGACAGTTACAAGCATGACTCCCACAGGCAGAGGCATGATGGGACTTGTAGTTTCGCAACAGCTGGAGGGCCACCAGTTTGAGACCCCTGCCCTAATGGATGGGTCGCCACTGTTCTGTACTCTGCCTCTCAACTCAAAGAACAGTCTCAGTCCCTCCACCTGGAAATGCTATTTGTGCAAACACCCAGTAAAAGAACACAAATTGTACCAAACACAGAAATTGTCTTTACTGTGAAATTTCTTAGGAATGGAACAAACAGTAACGGTAAAACTAAATAGTGGACAATATATCTCAAGTAAATCAGCTGTGCATAGTTGTGCGCAGGGGGTGTGGCCGGGCACAGCCTAATCACTTTGTGTGTTGCCGATTCCCCCTACTTCCTGGGCTCCCCCCAGCCCCTTGTTGCCCCACCCTGCAGTGCTGCTGGGGCTAATAAATAGTTAATTTTCTAAATGAACACACTCGCTCACTGTGTCCATTCATAACTGAAGCATAGTAAGTTTGTGAATAAACAGGAAGCCACCCAGCCTAGATAACTTCCCATTTAGTTACTGCCGTGTGCAGCTAAGGTTGCAGAGAAAGGCGTGTGTGTTTGAGATTTGGGGCGCACACCCTAAAGCACTAGGCTGCGCACACCTATGCAGCTGTGTAATAATGACTGAAGATTAAGAGCAATAGAACTCAATGATACTTTCTGGCTGCTTTCAGGGGACTCCTCAGGGCAAATAACCCCAAAAGCAGAGCCAAACGCTCTTAACAATGACAGATCACAAAATAGCAAACACTTTAACACACTGTTTCTCAACTCCAGTCCTCAAGGCGCCCCAACAGGTCATGTTTTCAGGATTTCCATTATTTTGCACAGGTTATTTGATCAGTTTCACTGCCTTAGTAATTACCACAGCTGTTTCATCTGAGGGAAATCCTGAAAACATGACCTGTTGGGGCGCCTTGAGGATAGGGTTGCCACCTGTACGGGATTAGCCCGGACTGTTCGGGTTTTGAATCATGTATCCAGGTTTTAGGCGGACTGAAACCCAGACACATTATTGAATTCAGACCAGGCTGTGGCTCCCCAAGTAACTAAGATAGTCACACACAAATCTGTTGCCATCCGAGAGCTGCAGTGGCCATCTGGTGGCAGGTTTGGCATCACTGGAGGGCAGGGCGATGATGGAAGAGTAATCTGGCCACACCCACCACTCGCTGTGGCACGCTATGCGCACGCATTACTACTCTCCTTGGGGCACCCAAAGATGTCCAAATTGTTCGGGTTTGGCTTGAAGAAAAGGTGGCAACCCTACTTGAGGACTGGAGTTGAGAAACACTGCTTTAACAGATCGACCACCAACTCTACTTAAATTGGGCTCTATGAGTCCAGGCAGGAGGAGGGCAGAGGACTGACCCTTTCTTATGTCAGAGCTCTCCCTTCTGTCCCCTGACACCACAGTCCCAAAGAACCAAAAACACTGTACCTAGTTCGGTTCAACAATGTAACTCCCAAGTCTGGTTACCACACTCATTCACTATATATCCTGAGCCCTGGGTGTATGTGTGTGCCTGTATGGCACCAGTGACTTCAGTCCCTTGAAAGAAGAGGGCCTTAAATCTTTAGTTGGTGCACTTAGATGTCCTGTTTGGCAGGAGTGATTCAAAGTGTAGGTTGGAACTCCTGAAGCAGAAAGAACACTTTTACTGCCTGGCAGAGGATGAGTGCAGCACAGTGTTCTACTGGTATAGGCAAAAATAGGCAACGTTGTCTACAGGCTGTGTCTCTGTAAGATGGGCAAGTGCCGCTCACCAATCCTGCTCGAAGGAGATGACCCAGCAGGCAGGCTCTTCAGGTAGTCCAACTGGCTACCTCACAACCAGAACCCTTCATGCTGTCTGTACAGGTACGCCTGGAGATTCACCTGGGATCCCCCTTTTAGGCAGGATGTCCCAGACCAGCCGTTGATCTGTGGGAGGAATGGCACACCGACCCAGGAAGGCAGCACCTTTTCTATGAGTCCAGTTTTCTCCCTTGCCTCGTGGTGTCTGCTCAGCTCCCAGGCAGCCTCTTGGTGTCCTTTTCTCCTCTGGTCTGTGGGCATGCTGGGCTGTGTAGTTCTGTCCACCATCAAATGCTATGGGGCCACCTGTGCTAGAAACTACATATCCCAAGATGCTTTTCTGTAACTGTAAATTTAACTGCTAGTGCTAGCAGAGATCAGGCGTAACTGCAATTTTGTGTGCTGTGTATCAGAAGTAGTGATGAGCCGAACACCCCCGGGTTCGGTTCGCACCAGAACCCGCGAACGGACCGAAAGTTCGCACGAACTTTAGAACCCTATTAAATACAATGGATGCGAACGTTCGAAATCTAAAGTGCTAATTATAACGACTATTATGCATGTTATTGTCCTAAAAAGGGTTTGGGAACCCGGGTTCTGCACCAGGGGACATGTATCAATACAAAAAGAAGTTTTAAAAACGGCCGTTTTTCTGGAGCAGTCATTTTAATGATGCATAAAGTGAAAAAAAAAAAAAGTCAAATATTCCTTTAAATATCGTACCTGGGGGGTGTCTAAAGTATGCCTGTGAAGTGCCACGGGTTTCCCGTGTTTAGAACTGTCCCTGCACAAAATTACATTTCTAAAGGAAAAAAAGCCATTTAAAACTGCTTGCGGCTTTAATGTAATGTCTGGTCCCGGTAATATGGATGAAAATCTTTAAGAAAAATGGCATAGCTACCCCATCACACACCCCCCCCCCCCACCCCAGCCCATTACCAGCCCCCTTGGGTCTTGTATGGATATTAAGGGGAACCCCGCACACAAAATAAAAAAGGCCCTATATACTCTGAACAGCCATATACAGGCGGTGCATACAAGACAGGGACTGTAGGTTTGTTCTTATGTAGAATCTGTTTGTAATTTTGAACAGGTGCATTGTTTAAGTGTAGCTCCAGCCAAAAAATCTATTTTTAAGCTTTTTGGAAAACATAGGGAAGGGTTATCACCCCTGTAACATTTGTTTTGCTGTCTGTGCAGTGTGCACCTGTTCAGAACAGTTCACCTCACTTTCCGTCCTAATGACAAATGTTTTTTTTAAATTTGGTTTTTTTATTGAAACAAGAATTGGTGATAAAGCATCAGTGGAGAGGAGACACTTTTTTTCCCATATTAACTCTTACAGGAGAGAATTTGCCTTCCTAGGGGTAGATTTCCTCTCACTTCCTGTTGTATCCTTCCGTTTGCAAGGAGGAGTCGTTTGTAAGTTGGATGTTTGAAAGTAGGGGCCTGCCGTATATACTCAGCTGAAATTTGCCCCTTACATGTTGGTGTTGCCACAACACTGTGAGCCCTCACAGTTACTCTTGGTGGGCGCATGAATGGGCCCTGCTGTGAATTATTAGATCAAGAATTGTAATTGCATGCCCCTGTTGAACAGGGGCTGAAAAATTGGGCCTTTGGTGGTGGTGGTGGTGTTGACACAACACTGTAAGGCCTCACAGTTAGTCTTGGTGGGCGCAGGAATGGGCCCTGCTGTGAATTATTAGATCAAGAATTGTAATTACATGCCCCTGTTAAACAGGGGCAGAAAAATTGGGCCTTAGGCACTGGTGCCACAACACTGCAACCCCTCACAGATACTGTACTTGGAGCACAGCAATGAGCCCTGTTGCAAAGTATTGCATCAAAAATTGTAATTACACGCCCCTGTTAAACAGGGGCTGAAAAATTGGGCCTTTGGTGGTGGTGGTGGTGTTGACACAACACTGTAAGGCCTCACAGTTAGTCTTGGTGGGCGCAGGAATGGGCCCTGCTGTGAATTATTAGATCAAGAATTGTAATTACATGCCCCTGTTAAACAGGGGCAGACAAATTGGGCCTTAGGCACTGGTGCCACAACACTGCAACCCCTCACAGATACTGTACTTGGAGCACAGCAATGAGCCCTGTTGCAAAGTATTGCATCAAAAATTGTAATTACACGCCCCTGTTAAACAGGGGCTGAAAAATTGGGCCTTAGCCACTGGTGCTGGTGCCACGACACTGCAACCTCTCCCAGATACTCTAGTTGGAGTGCAGGAATGAGCCCTGCTGCAAAGCATTGCATAAAAAATTGTAATTACATGCCCCTGTTAAACAGGGGCATAAAAATTGGGCCTTAGGCACTGGTGCCACAACACTGCAACCCCTCACAGATACTGTACTTGGAGCACAGCAATGAGCCCTGTTGCAAAGTATTGCATCAAAAATTGTAATTACACGCCCCTGTTAAACAGGGGCTGAAAAATTGGGCCTTAGCCACTGGTGCTGGTGCCACGACACTGCAACCACTCCCAGATACTCTAGTTGGAGTGCAGGAATGAGCCCTGCTGCAAAGCATTGCATAAAAAATTGTAATAACACACCCCTGTTAAACAGGGGCTGAAAAATTGGGCCTTAGCCACTGGTGGCGGCACCCAGAAACAAAAATGTTCTTCCAAGCTATCATCGTCAATCGGATCATTGAGGAAGAGGAGGAGGATAGTCAGTCAACATAACAGGACAGTCTCTCAGCATCAGCATCAGTCTTGAAGGGATGTGACATTTGAAAATAAATTAGTCTGTTATATCAGCTTCAGGTGTTTGGTAGCTGGTGGTGATCCAAGACTGGTTCATCTTTATGAAGGTCAGTCGATCAACAGAGTCGGTGGACAGGCGCACCCTGTGATCCGTGAAAAAATCCTCCAGCAGCACTGAATGTGCGTTCTGTAAGAACGCTGGATGCAGGACAGGCCAGTAGCTCAATTGCATACTGTGCAAGCTCTGGCCAGTGATCCATCCTCAAGACCCAGTAAGCCAGAGGATTTTCGGTGGGGAAGGTGTCCAAGTCTGACCTTGCCCCTAGGTATTCCTGCACCATGTATATCAGACGCTGGCGATGGTTGCTGGAACCGATCATGCCTTGGGGCTGCAGACTAAAGAATTGTCTGAACGCTTCGGTCAGACGGCCACCTTCCCCACCGCTCCTTCTTTGACTGACCGAAGCCTCAGCAACTCGTTGTCCAGGACCAGGAGTTTGTAACCTCCCAGTCTCTGGGAACGCTTTGCACAGACCTTTCTGCAAGGCCTCCCGGAGTTGTCTCATCCTCTGCTCCCTCTGCGACGGTAAGATAAGGTCCGCAACCTTACCCTTGTACCGTGGATCAAGGAGAGTGGCCAGCCAGTAATGGTCCCTCTCCTTGATCCGAAGAATACGAGGATCCTTCCGCAGACTTTGCAGGATCAGGGAGGCCATGCAGCGTAGGTTAGCTGAGGCATTCGGTCCGGAGTCCTCTGGGTCACTAAGGACGACATGATCCGCAGCCACCTCCTCCCAGCCACGTACAAGTCCACTGGTTTCTTCGGACTGTAAATCATCCCTAAAAGACTGCTGCTGATGATGCTGAGTGCCAGGCTCCACCTCCATGCTGACACAATCCTCCTCCTCCTCTTCTTCCTGTGCGATGGGTGGAACAGAAGGAACACTGTCTGGGTAAAGGGGGCCTTGAGAGGCAAGGAAGTCCTCCTCTTCCTGCCTCTGTTCTGCCTTAAGTGCCCTGTCCATTATTCCACGCAGCGTATGTTCCAACAGGTGGACAAGAGGTACAGTGTCACTGATGCATGCACTGTCACTGCTCACCATCCTCGTGGCCTCCTCAAATGGTGCCAGGACAGTGCATGCATCCCTGATCATGCCCCACTGGCGTGGTGAAAAAAACCAGAGCTCCCCTGACCCTGTCCTGGTGCCGTAGTCGCACAGGTACTCATTGATGGCCCTCTGCTGCGTGTGCAGCCGCTGCAGCATGGCCAACGTTGAGTTCCACCTGGTGGGCATGTCACATATAAGGCGGTTCTTGGGCAGGTTCAACTCCTTTTGCAGCTCAGCCAGGCGAGCACTGGCATTATAAGATCTGCGGAAATGCACACAGACTTTCCTGGCCTGCCTCAGGACATCCTGTAAGCCCGGGTACCTGCCCAAGAACCGCTGCACCACCAAGTTAAGGACGTGAGCCACACAGGGCACATGGGTCAGTTGTCCCTGTCGGAGAGCGGAGAGGAGGTTGGTGCCATTGTCGCAAACTACTATTCCTGGCTTAAGCTGGCGTGGCGTTAACCACCTCTCGGCCTGCCCCTGCAGAGCAGACAGAACCTCTGCCCCAGTGTGGCTCCTGTCCCCCAAACACACCAGCGCAAGCACGGCATGGCATCTTTTTGCCTGCGTACTTGCGTAGCCCCTTGAACGCCTACGGAGCACCGCTGGTTCCGAGGACAAAGCACAGGAAGAGGCCACGGAGGAAGAAGAAGAGGAGGGGGTGGAGGACAGAGGTGTGTCACAACCAGTAGTAGCATTTTGGAGGCGTGGCGGTGGAACAACCTCCAACACTACTGCATCTTGTCCTGCATCCTTCCCAGCTGCCAAAAGAGTGACCCAATGGGCCGTGAAAGAAAGGTAACGTCCCTGTCCATGCCTGCTGGACCATGAGTCAGCGGTAATATGCACCTTACCGCTGACCGCCCTGTCCAGCGAGGCCAAGACATTGCCTTCCACATGCCGGTAGAGAGCCGGAATCGCCTTCCGTGAGAAAAAGTGGCGTTTGGGAACCTGCCACTGAGGAACCGCACATTGCACAAACTCACGGAAGGGGGCCGAGTCTACCAACTGAAAAGGCAGCAGTTGAAGCGCTAGCAATTTAGCCAAGCTAGCATTCAACCGCTGGGCATGTGGATGGCTGGGAGTGAACTTCTTTCGACGGTCCAGCAGCTGGGGCAGGGAAATTTGCCTGCTAGAATCGGACGTCGGTGTACTGCTAGCAGAGTGCCCGCAAGTACTTGGCTGTGACACACCTAATTCTACACCTTCATTCCTCTCAGAGCAGGTTTCAGAGAGGACTGAAGGTATAGTGGGGTGTGAGATCCTAGCTGATGCGGTGCAAGAAGAGGTCACCTTTGTTCTTTGGTGTGGGTCTTTAAGGTAGGCTTGCCAATGAGCTGCATGGCAGGTCAACATATGTCTGGTCAAGCATGTGGTGCCCAAGCGGGTGATGTTTTGGCCACGCGATATACGCTTGAGACATATGTTGCAAACAGCAGCTGTGCGATCTGATGCACTCGACTCAAAAAAGGCCCACACCAAAGAACTTTTTGAATAACGGGCAGAGGCAGCGCCCTGCACAAGCGGAGCTCTGCGGTGTGATTCCGTCGGTGTGCTGCCCTTACGCTGGCCCCCCGAGGGCATCCTGCCTCCTTGGAGATGTGCCCCCTCCTCCTCCTCCTCTCTCCTATTAGGCACCCACGTGGAGTCAGTGACCTCATCATCCCCTCCCTCCTCATCACTGGAGCCAATCTGGCAGTATGCTGCAGCTGCTGGAACATGACTGCCAGATTGGTGTCCTTCTTGAGCATCCCCTCTCTCTGCTCTCACGCTACTGCCTTCCTCTAGCTGGGTATCATCATCAGACCCTTCGAAACGCTGGGCATCCTCCTGGAGCATGTACCCAACACTGTGCTCAAACAGTTCGGGGGACTCCTCAGGAGGACATGGTTGGTCTAGGGAAGGAGTGACTGATGATGACATTGATACCAGGGAAGAGGACGCTTTGGCAGCTGCTTTGCCAGTACCCTGAGCCTGGGTGAGAGAGGATGAGGAGGGCTTGGTCATCCACTCTACCAAGTCTTCGGCATGATGCGGCTCAACACGTCCAGCTGCCGAAAAGAAGGACAAGCGTGTCCCATGGCCACGTGCTGATGGCGATGCACCGCGTCCACGACCAGCACTGTTGTCTCTAGACACAGAGCCTGCTTGCCCTCTTTTATTGGCTCCTGACTGTCTGCCTCTCCTTGTTTGCCTTCCAGACATTCTAATGGCCTGCAGGGAAATGGGAAAAAGCAGCAATACAGGCTAAGTTAAGGTGTAATATGGTCAGGAGGCACACTCCGCCCGCTGTAAGTGCGGCAAAATCCTGTTGGTGTAACACACCAGGAAAAAGCAGCAATATGGGCTAACTTCAGGTGTATAATGTGCAGGAGGCTTAGCAACAATGACACTGACACTGTCCCCTGCCTATCCTTCTCTCTCCCTGCACACAAGGTTTATCAAAGTATATGACACTGACACTCTCCCTGCCTATCCTTCTCTCTCCCTGCACACAAGGTTTAGCAAAGAATATGACACTGACACTGTCCCCTGCCTATCCTTCTCTCTCCCTGCACACAAGGTTTATCAAAGTATATGACACTGACACTCTCCCTGCCTATCCTTCTCTCTCCCTACACACAAGGTTTAGCAAATAATATGACACTGACACTCTCCCTGCCTATCCTTCTCTGTCCCTACACACAAGGTTTAGCAAAGAATAGATTTGACAAGATTTGACACTGTCCCTGCCTATCCTTCACTTTCCCTGCTCCGGAACACACTACACAAGGCCGCCGCGCTGGCGGTCTTTTATAGTGTGGGGCGTGTACTAAACCCCCTCAGCTATAATTGGCCACAGGCATCCTGCCTGTGGCCAATCATTGCTCTCCTCGCTGCCGGCGCTGTGATTGGCCAAGCATGCAGGGTCACAGTGCATGCTTGGCCAATCACAGCGCCGGGATTACACTGCGATGGCGCAGTGTATTGTGGGCCGTTCGCGTCACTCGAATTTGGCGCGAACAGCCCAAATCGTTCGTTGTTCGCCGAACGCTCCGAACAGCCAATGTTCGAGTCGAACCTATGTTCGACTCGAACATCGAGCTCATCCCTAATCAGAAGTGACAATGATCTACTGACACTGCACTTGTTTAAGGGGGAGGGGGGCTAAATGCAGGTTCTGGCAGGTGTCGGGGCTGATCCTACTAACGCTGCATTTTTGGGGACACTATACTATTGGGGATGCTAGTATAGTTCTGATATGATCAAAGATATTGATCTGTTCAGACTATACTAGTAATGGAGGTGTGTGTGTGTGTGTCACAATCAAAGGGTTAATATTGGACGCTGTCTGGGATTAACGCTGATGCTAACTGGTGTCTCCCGTGACACTAATGCAGTGATCATAAATAAGATCTGTACACTGTACTAATGACACTGTGACAGGGAGTGAAAGGGTTAACTTAATCAAGGGGTTAAAACTTTATTAGGGAATATGTGGTGGGTATCCTGAACCTATCTGGGACTGACGCTAACACTATCTAGCGTCACCAGTGACACCAATACAGTAACGAGTAAAAAAATCTGCACACTCTATTAAGTGACACTGTGACAGGGAGTGAAAGGGTTAACTGGGGATGATCAGAGGATTAAAACTTTATTAGGGAATATATGGTGGGTACCCTGAACCTATCTGGGACTGACGCCAACACTATCTAGCGTCACCAGTGACACAAATACAGTGATCAGTAAAAAATCTGCACACTGTATTTAGTGACACTGTGACAGGGAGTGAAAGGGTTAACTGGGGAGGGCGATCAGGGGTTTAAATGTGCCTGTGTGTTCTGGTGTCAGTATAGTGATTTTTCTTGCAGTAGATGCTCTCTCCTCTCACGCTGGAACCAAAAAGGGCTCCAGGAGAGGAGGCTGCATAATTTCCTGTGCCTGTGTTTACATTACACAGGACGTTCTGCCATTCGTCAGAACCAATCAGCAGGTCCAGGCCATAAATCATTGGCCTGGACCTGTAGATTGATCAGTTCTGAACCGAATCCGATCACCGCAGGGACGACGCGCGTGCCCACGAATCACGTACAGGTACGTGTTTTCGCGCAGCCGGGCCGCCCTGCTGCAGTAAATGTACAGTGAGGAAAAAAGTATTTGATCCCCTGCTGATTTTGTACGTGTGCCCACTGACCAAGAAATGATCAGTCTAATATTTTATTGGTAGGTTTATTTTAACAGTGAGAGACAGAATAACAAATCAATAATATCTAGAAAAACGCATTTCAAAAAGTTAAAAATATTTTAATGAGTGAAATAAGTATTTGATCCCCTATCAATCAGCAAGATTTCTGGCTCCCAGGTATCTTCTATCCAGGTAACAAGCTGAATTTAGGAGCAATCTCTTAAACCTGTCCACAGAAGCAATCAATCAATCTGATTCCAATCTCTCCACCATGGCCAAAACCAAAGAGCTATCCAAGGATGTCAGGGAAAAGATTGTAGACCTACACAAGACTGGAATGGATTACAATACTATCGCCAAGCAGCGTGGTGAGAGGGTGACAACAGTTGCTGCGATTATTTGCAAATGGAAGAAACACAAAATAACTGTCAATCTCCCTCAGTCTGGGGCTCCAGGCAAGATCTCACCTTGTGGAGTTTCAATGATCATGAGAACGATGAGGAATCAGTCCAGAACTACACGGGAGAATCTTGTCAATGATCGCAAGGCAGCAGGGACTATAGTCACCAAGAAAACACCTGATAACACACTATCCGTGAAGGACTGAAATCCTGCAGTGCCCACAAGGTCCTCCTGCTCAAGAAAGCATATGTACAGGCCCGTCTGAAGTTTTGTAATGAACATCTGAATGATTCAGAGGAGAACTGTGTGAAAGTGTGGTCAGATTAGACCAAAATCAAGCTCTTTGGCATCAACTCGCCGTGTTTGGAGGAGGAAGAATGCTGCCTATGACCCCAAGAACACCATCCCCACTGTCAAACATGGAGGTGGAAACATGGCTTTGGGGGTGTTTTTCTGCTAAGTGGACAGGACAACTTCACCCCATCAAAGGAACGATGGGCAATGTACCATCAAATCTTGGGTGAGGACCTCCTTCCCTCAGCCAGGGCATTGAAAATGGTTCATGGATGGGTATTCCAGCATGACAATGACCTGACACATGGCCAAGGCAACAAAGGAGTGGCTCAAGAAGAAGCACATTAAGGTCTTGGAGTGGCCTAGCCAGTCTCCAGACCTTCATCCCATAGAAAATATGTGGAGGGAGCTGAAGGTTCAAGTTACCAAATGTCAGCCTTGAAACCTTAAAGGAGAAGTCCAGCCTGAGCTTTTTAGGCTGGGCTTCTCCTAAGGGTCACAGGAGTGCAATTCGTTTTGCCCTCCTGTGACACGTTTTCAGCGGAGAGCGATCTGAAGTCCGCTCTCCGCTGACGTCACTGCCATCAGTCGGGGCAGCGCGTCATCACGACTTCCCAAGTCGGGATCCGCCAGCTGCCCTGATTGATGGCAGTCTCAGCGTATCAGCGAGCCGCTGAGACAGCCTCTCCCCACCCCTCCACGGCTCAGCGCTCCAATGAGCGTGGAGAAGCAGAGAGGAAAGAGGCTGACTGACAGTCAGCTTCTTTCCTCTCGGGGATCTGTGAGAACCGAGCCAGCAGCGATGTTCGGTGGCTCGGTTCTCAGTGCACAGATGGCGGGGGACAGATGGAGCATCGGCCTGATGCTCCATCCACCGAGGTAAATATGAACAGCCAAAAAACCCAAAACCCAGACTTCTCCTTTAATGACATGAAGAGGATCTGCAAAGAGGAGTGGGACAAAATCCGTGCTGAGATGTGTGCAAACCTGGTGGTCAACTACAAGAAATGTCTGACCTCTGTGATTGCCAACAACAGTTTTGCCACCAAGAACTAAGTCATGTTTTGCGAAGGGGTCAAATACTTATTTCACTCATTAAAATACAAATCAATTTGCGTTTTTCTGGACTGTACGTGGGAGGTCCGGAACCGTTTAAAGCAGATCTCCGCCAATTGACATAATGGTACCCACCAGGGGTTCCTCTCTTATCACCCTTGCAGTTTGGCATCTCTCTAAAGCAGCCATTTTTAACCAGCGTTCAGAGGTATTAAGGGTTCCTTGAACTGTGGCTAATTGATCTCCCATTTCATGGTGTCTGCATAGCTCCAGGTCCAGTGTCACTTGGAAGAGCCAGAAACAAGACATCAATGATCTTTTAGCTGCCTGTAAGGGTGGCATTCTTCCTACTAGGGATGAGCTTCGAGTTCGAGTCAAACTCATGTTCGACTCGAACAATTTGGGGTGTTCGCGGCAAATTCGAAAAGCCGCGGAACACCCTGTAAAAGTTTATGGGAGAAATCTAAAGTGCTAATTTTAAAGGCTTATATGTAAGTTATTGTCATAAAAAGTGTTTGGGCACCCAGGTCCTGCCCCAGGGGACATGTATCAATGCAAAAAAATTTTTTAAAAACTGACGTTTTTTTTCGGGAGCAGTGATTTTAATAATGCTTAAAGTGAAACAATAAAAGTGAAATATTCCTTTAAATTTCGTACCTGGGGTGTGTGTATGGCATGCTTGTAAAGTCGCACTTGTTTCCTGTGCTTAGAACTGTCCCTGCACAAAGTGTCATTTCTGAAGGAAAAAAAGTCATTTAAAACTCACTCGTGGCTATTAGGCCCCATGCACACGAGACGCTGTTATTTGCTGTTAAACGCGCGTTCAGAGGCAGTTGGACACTTTTTTCAACTGCTCCTGAACCCATTCAATGTTATCCTATGTGTCCATGCACACAGTCTCGTTTATTGCCGTTTTTAGGCAGTTGCGTTTAACCTCGTTTTTCCAGAAGCAAAAAAATGGGTTCAGACGCAAAAGTTTTCTACGTTTCAGACGCAAAACGCGGCAAAACGCGGTACCGGCGTTTTGCCGCGATTTCGTTTATTAGCGTTTTTAAAGGTGACCTATTTTTTTACATTAGAAATCTCAAAAATGATGGCAAATGATGAAAAACCATCAAAAAAATATGAAAAAAAACTGTAATTGCTTGCATTGCACTGTAGACAATTCACAACTTGTGGCAGGTGACGTGGCAAGTGGACAATCCACAACTTGTGGAAGGTGATGTTGCCAGGTGACGTGGCAGGTGGAAATCCACAAATTGTGGCAGGTGACGTGGCCAGGTGACGTGGCCAGGTGACAATCCACAACTTGTGGCAGGTAACGTGGCCAGGTGACGTGGCCAGGTGACGTGGCAGGTGGACAATCCACAAATTGTGGCAGGTGACGTGGCAAGTGGACAATCCAAAACTTGTGGCAGGTGACGTGGCCAGGTGACGTGGCAGATGGACAATCCACAAATTGTGGCAGGTGACGTGGCAGGTGACGTGGCAAGTGGACAATCCAAAACTTGTGGCAGGTGACGTGGCCAGGTGACGACGTGGCAGGTGGACAATCCACAAATTGTGGCAGGTGACGTGGCAAGTGGACAATCCACAACTTGTGGCAGGTGATGTTGCCAGGTGACGTGGCAGGTGGAAATCCACAAATTGTGGCAGGTGACGTGGCCAGGTGACGTGGCAAGTGGACAATCCACAACTTGTGGCAGGTAACGTGGCCAGGTGACGTGGCCAGGTGACATGGCAGGTGACGTGGCAGGTGACGTGGCAGGTGGACAATCCACAAATTGTGGCAGGTGACGTGGCAAGTGGACAATCCAAAACTTGTGGCAGGTGACGTGGCCAGGTGATGTGGCAGATGGACAATCCACAAATTGTGGCAGGTGACGTGGCAGGTGACGTGGCAGGTGACGTGGCAAGTGGACAATCCAAAACTTGTGGCAGGTGACGTGGCCAGGTGACGTGGCAGGTGGACAATCCACAAATTGTGGCAGGTGACGTGGCCAGGTGATGTGGCAAGTGGACAATCCACAACTTGTGGCCAGGTGACGTGGCAGGTGACGTGGCAAGTGGACAATTCACAACTTGTGGCAGGTGACGTGGCCAGGTGACGTGGCAGGTGGACAATCCACAAATTGTGGCAGGTGACGTGGCCAGGTGATGTGGCAAGTGGACAATCCACAACTTGTGGCCAGGTGACGTGGCAGGTGACGTGGCAAGTGGACAATTCACAACTTGTGGCAGGTGACGTGGCAGGTGACGTGGCCAGGTGACGTGGCAAGTGGACAATGCACAACTTGTGGCAGGTGACGTGGCCAGGTGACGTGGCCAGGTGACGTGGCAGGTGACGTGGCAAGTGAACATTCCACAACTTGTGGCAGGTGACGTGGCCAGGTGACGTGGCAGATGGACAATCCACAAATTGTGGCAGGTGACGTGGCAGGTGACGTGGCAAGTGGACAATCCAAAACTTGTGGCAGGTGACGTGGCCAGGTAACGTGGCAGGTGGACAATCCACAAATTGTGGCAGGTGACGTGGCAAGTGGACAATCCACAACTTGTGGCAGGTGATGTTGCCAGGTGACGTGGCAGGTGGAAATCCACAAATTGTGGCAGGTGACGTGGCCAGGTGATGTGGCAAGTGGACAATCCACAACTTGTGGCAGGTAACGTGGCCAGGTGACGTGGCAGGTGGACAATCCACAACTTGTGGCAGGTAACGTGGCCAGGTGACGTGGCAAGTGGACAATCCAAAACTTGTGGCAGGTGACGTGGCCAGGTGATGTGGCAGATGGACAATCCACAAATTGTGGCAGGTGACGTGGCAGGTGACGTGGCAAGTGGACAATCCAAAACTTGTGGCAGGTGACGTGGCCAGGTGACGTGGCAAGTGGACAATCCACAACTTGTGGCCAGGTGACGTGGCAGGTGACGTGGCAAGTGGACAATTCACAACTTGTGGCAGGTGACGTGGCCAGGTGACGTGGCAGGTGGACAATCCACAAATTGTGGCAGGTGACGTGGCAAGTGGACAATCCAAAACTTGTGGCAGGTGACGTGGCCAGGTGACGTGGCAGATGGACAATCCACAAATTGTGGCAGGTGACGTGGCAGGTGACGTGGCAAGTGGACAATCCAAAACTTGTGGCAGGTGACGTGGCCAGGTGACGTGGCAGGTGGACAATCCACAAATTGTGGCAGGTGACGTGGCAAGTGGACAATCCACAACTTGTGGCAGGTGATTTTGCCAGGTGACGTGGCAGGTGGAAATCCACAAATTGTGGCAGGTGACGTGGCCAGGTGACGTGGCAAGTGGACAATCCACAACTTGTGGCAGGTAACGTGGCCAGGTGACGTGGCCAGGTGACATGGCAGGTGACGTGGCAGGTGGACAATCCACAAATTGTGGCAGGTGACGTGGCAGGTGACGTGGCAAGTGGACAATCCAAAACTTGTGGCAGGTGACGTGGCCAGGTGATGTGGCAGATGGACAATCCACAAATTGTGGCAGGTGACGTGGCAGGTGACGTGGCAGGTGACGTGGCAAGTGGACAATCCAAAACTTGTGGCAGGTGACGTGGCCAGGTGACGTGGCAGGTGGACAATCCACAAATTGTGGCAGGTGACGTGGCCAGGTGATGTGGCAAGTGGACAATCCACAACTTGTGGCCAGGTGACGTGGCAGGTGACGTGGCAAGTGGACAATTCACAACTTGTGGCAGGTGACGTGGCCAGGTGACGTGGCAGGTGGAAATCCACAAATTGTGGCAGGTGACGTGGCCAGGTGACGTGGCCAGGTGATGTGGCAAGTGGACAATCCACAACTTGTGGCCAGGTGACGTGGCAGGTGACGTGGCAAGTGGACAATTCACAACTTGTGGCAGGTGACGTGGCAGGTGACGTGGCCAGGTGACGTGGCAAGTGGACAATGCACAACTTGTGGCAGGTGACGTGGCCAGGTGACGTGGCAAGTGAACATTCCACAACTTGTGGCAGGTGACGTGGCCAGGTGACGTGGCAGATGGACAATCCACAAATTGTGGCAGGTGACGTGGCAGGTGGACAATCCACAAATTGTGGCAGGTGACATGGCCAGGTGACGTGGCCAGGTGATGTGGCAAGTGGACAATCCACAACTTGTGGCCAGGTGACGTGGCAGGTGACGTGGCAAGTGGACAATTCACAACTTGTGGCAGGTGACGTGGCAGGTGACGTGGCCAGGTGACGTGGCAAGTGGACAATGCACAACTTGTGGCCAGGTGACGTGGCCAGGTGACGTGGCCAGGTGACGTGGCAAGTGAACATTCCACAACTTGTGGCAGGTGACGTGGCCAGGTGACGTGGCAGATGGACAATCCACAAATTGTGGCAGGTGACGTGGCAAGTGGACAATCCAAAACTTGTGGCAGGTGACGTGGCCAGGTGACGTGGCAGGTGGACAATCCACAAATTGTGGCAGGTGACGTGGCAAGTGGACAATCCACAACTTGTGGCAGGTGATGATGCCAGGTGACGTGGCAGGTGGAAATCCACAAATTGTGGCAGGTGACGTGGCCAGGTGACGTGGCAAGTGGACAATCCACAACTTGTGGCAGGTAACGTGGCCAGGTGACGTGGCCAGGTGACGTGGCCAGGTGACATGGCAGGTGACGTGGCAGGTGGACAATCCACAAATTGTGGCAGGTGACGTGGCAGGTGGACAATCCAAAACTTGTGGCAGGTGACGTGGCTAGGTGATGTGGCAGATGGACAATCCACAAATTGTGGCAGGTGACGTGGCAGGTGACGTGGCAAGTGGACAATCCAAAACTTGTGGCAGGTGACGTGGCCAGGTGACGTGGCAGGTGGACAATCCACAAATTGTGGCAGGTGACGTGGCCAGGTGATGTGGCAAGTGGACAATCCACAACTTGTGGCCAGGTGACGTGGCAGGTGACGTGGCAAGTGGACAATTCACAACTTGTGGCAGGTGACGTGGCCAGGTGACGTGGCAGGTGGACAATCCACAAATTGTGGCAGGTGACGTGGCCAGGTGATGTGGCAAGTGGACAATCCACAACTTGTGGCCAGGTGACGTGGCAGGTGACGTGGCAAGTGGACAATTCACAACTTGTGGCAGGTGACGTGGCAGGTGACGTGGCAAGTGGACAATGCACAACTTGTGGCAGGTGACGTGGCAGGTGACGTGGCAAGTGGACAATGCACAACTTGTGGCAGGTGACGTGGCCAGGTGACGTGGCAAGTGAACATTCCACAACTTGTGGCAGGTGACATGGCCAGGTGACGTGGCCAGGTGATGTGGCAAGTGGACAATCCACAACTTGTGGCCAGGTGACGTGGCAGGTGACGTGGCAAGTGGACAATTCACAACTTGTGGCAGGTGACGTGGCCAGGTGACGTATCAGGTGACGTGGCAAGTGGACAATGCACAACTTGTGGCAGATGATGTGGCAAGTGATACGCTAAATACAAGTACACTGCTGCTCTCTCAGCTGCTGGTCTCCCAAAATGGCTGAAATGGTTAAATAATAATGTTTTTTGAGCTTAGGGAGGGTCTTATGATGTTTCTTAACTAAACGCCTATAGACGCAAACGCGGTAAAACGCGGTAAAACGCCGCTAAAATCGCGGCAAAACGGGCGTTTTTAAACGCCGGTTTTAGCCTTTAAAAACGTGTGTTCAGCAGAGTTTGCACCGGCGTCTCGTGTGCATGGGGCCTTAATGAATTGTCGGCTCCCGGCAATACATAGAAAAGTCATTGATAAAAAAAATTAAAAAAAAGTGGAAGTAAACTTTCATCTCTTGTTTTTAGCTATAGATAAGCCTTTAATAAGGCTTACCTATAGGTAGTGTAAATATCTCCTAAACGTGCATTGTTTAGAAGATATTTACTGTACATGCAGCCAGTGATATCACTCGCGCATCCGTTCTGAAGAAACGGCCACCTGTGCCATGAACGGCGGCTCCCGTCGCATGCACAGGAATGACGTCATTGCAGCTCCGGCCAGTTACAGAGCCAGAGTCCGCAAACCCAGAAGCAAGACGGATGAAGATGAGAGCACCTGCAACACTGACAGAGATTCGTTTTAAGGTAAGTTTAACATAATGTGCTAGTATGCGCTTTAAAAACACAAATACATTTCATATGCAGATTATGTCCTCCTTTAAATACATGTTATATCCCTTGCAAATTTGTTGACAGAATCAACCCCGTTCAGAATTATTCCATACTTCAAACCACACGTACCATTCACCTGGAGCTGCGGGAGAGAAGCCGTGCGAGTTCAGCTGAACTCGCATGATTTTACTCCCGCTGGTGGTAAGTCCCGATTTTGGCCGCGATTACAGAGACATCTGTGCAGGTTTCTGCACAGATGTCAATGTAAATCGCGGCCCGAAATTGTAAAAAAGTATTACAGAAACTACTTTTTGAAATCGATGCAGCGTTGCACCGATTAGGACGGTGCCATTGCCGGTGAATGCCGCGGATTTGACATGCGATTTGACATGTCAAATCGCACCAGTGTGAACCAGGGCACAAACTGACACAGGACAATAAACAGATAGGATAGTTGTAAGAATTTACCATTTGCTTGTTGAAATAGATCCAAATGAATATGGCCTATGAATATCAAAGCAATCCTTGAGTAAGAATTACAGTATGTACATTTGAATAAAAGCCCATACACACAATCCAATTTTATGGCCATAATTGTCTGATGGACGTGTTGTGTCCAATAATCTGACCGTGTGTATGCTCCAATTGTTGGCTGAATTAAGGACAACAAATGTTGGCTGTTCATGCTCACCAACTGTCTGGCAATAAATCTGTTACGTCGGATTATCTGATCGTGTGTGTACGCAAGTTCGTCCAACTAAAATCCAAAGTACAAACACGCATGCTCTGAACCAATGCTAAACATCAGACAACAATAGCAGAAGTTGCCCAAAGGGTGGCGGTAAAGAGCTGAAAAACCACGTGGTTTGGTGAATGTTGGCTGAAAATGTTGTGCTGTGTGTATGCAGAACAAGTTCACGGGCAACGCTCTTCGGACCAAAATCCACAGAAAAGTCAGATGGAAGTCTGATCGTGTGTACGAAGCTTTAGATGAACAATCCTTTTTTGAATAAAGGCCCGTACACACGATCCAATTTTATGGCCATAATTGTCTGATGCTGGGAGGGAGATTGCTGGTGGAGCGGTGAGGGGTCGGCCGGAGAGAAAGATCTGGAGGATCCTGAGAATCGGACGGCGTTGCCGTATGGGTTTTCACAGCACTGGGTCTACACTTAGATTGTGTTTTTATCTTTATTCCATACACGGATCATTCCCAATTGATGTCTGTTTGCCACTTTGTTGGACTCAACTCATCAACATCATTTCCCCTGTGGTGGGAATAAGCGTATCTGACTATTTGTTCACTCAATGGTCCACCTCATCCGGTAAGGGTGTTTATTTTTAATGTTGGAGGATTTGTCACTTTGAACAACCATTTTTCGCTTGAAGATTTTCTACAACACGGGTGTTTCTTCAGTGTTTTTTACCATTTACTTTCAGTATATGGACTCTATGTATCACATTATTTGCGCTGCACTGTATTATTTTTATAATCTTCTGAGCTTGCCAGAACCACCTCTGGAGGGAGTCTATTCCACATTTTCACAACTCTAATGCCGCGTACACACAATGGGAATTTCCGACAACAAATGTTCGATGTGAGCTATTGGTCGGATATTCCGACCGTGTGTAGGCTACATCGGACATTTGCTGTTGGAATTTCCGACAACAAATGATTGAGAGCAGGTTCTCAATTTTTCCAACAAGAAAAGTTCTTGTCAGAAATTCTGACCGTGTGTAGCCTTTTCCGACACACAAAAGGGCTGCGCATGCTCTGAACCAATTTGACGCATGCTCAGAATCATTGTACTTAATTTTTCTCGGCTCGTCGTAGCGTTGTACGTCTCCGCGTTCTTGACCATCGGAATTGTGTATATCCAAGACAAGTTTTGAGCCAACATCCGTCGGAAAAAAAAACACGGTTTTGTTGTCGGAAATTCCGATCGTGTACGCGGCATCACTGTGAAGAAATCTTTCCGTATTCGGAGATGAAGTCTTTTTTCCTCTAAACAAAAAGAGTGCCCCTTGTCCCCTGTGATGACCTTAAATTGAATAACTCAACACCAAGTTCACTATATGGACCACTTATGTATTTGTACATGTTGATCATATCCCTCTTAATCTCCTCTTCTCAAGAGGGAAACAATTCAGTTCCTCTAATATTTTCTCATAGCTGAGCTCCTCCATGCCTCTTATCAGTTTGGTTGCCCTTCTCTGCACTTTCTCCAGTTCTCCGATATCCTTTTTGAGAACTGGGGCCCAAAACTGAACTGCATATTCCAGATGCGGTCTTACTATTGATTTGTACAGGGGCAAAATGATATCTCTCTCTCTGGAGTCCATACCTCTCTTAATACAAGAAAGGACTTTGCTCACTTTGGAAACCGCAGCTTGGCAGTTTATGCTATTATTCAGCTTATGATCTACCATAACCCACAGGTCCTTCTCCACTATGAATTCCCCCACTTGTACTCCCCCCTAATATGTATGATGCATGCATTTTCTTAGCCCCCAAGTGCATAAGTATACATTTATCAACATTAAGCCTCATTTGCCACTTAGTTGCCCAATTAGACAGTGCATTGAGGTCGGCTTGTAAATTGGAGACTAGCCTACAATATTTTTGTCAGTGTCCAATCCTGTGGGAAGCATTAAAACCTCACAGTACAAGACTTCTTGTTTCCCTCAAAGGAAGAGAAAGGAATGGCAACTGCCACTGCTAGCCTTCTAGAAATGCTGTCTGCGATGCTGTGTGAATTGTTTCAATATTTCTGAACAACAGATCAACAAAAATCATGCAACAAGAGTCAAAAAATCCTTCTTTCTACACTTGTTCTGGTTTAGTGACACAGAAAGGACAAAAGAACAGAGCATAAGTTTGACAGCAGGGCACTTTCAAACAGTGAAAAGGCCTACAGATTTCAGGTTTCAGGTTTTCTTTAGTCAATAATCCACGCAAGAGTCTCTGTAGACTCTTGGCTACAAGTTTAATAACGATAAAACATTTTGGTCACCTGAAATCATTTTTGTAATTACAGTAAAACCCTTCATGAGGGACACATATCTCTAGGGCAGATGCCCTGACCCCTAGGGCTAAGAGCCGGTTTACACAGGGGCAACTTGGGATCTGACTTGAAGTCGCCCCAAGTTGCGCGGTTGAGAAAGTCAATGTAAGTGAATGGAGCCGTCTTAATGTACACTACTGAAGTCGCTCCGACTTCAGAAAAGTTTCCTGTACTACTTCAATCCGACTTCTAGGCAACTTGTACCCATTGATTTCAACGGAAGTCGCCTCCCCTGTCTTAACTGAAGCAACAATACAGAAAGAGAAAAAAAATTCCAGGCAAACCCCTCTCCCCCCCGAGCTGATTGTTGTTTGATTGGCCACTGGTTTAGTCTCCTGTCCTGGAGGCGACTTGAAGTCGCCTTGTAAGTTGCCTGGGGTCGCGCTGTGGTGCGCGCTCAGGTCGTGTTCAGGTCGCCTTGGCCAGAGTCGTGTCGCCCCTGTGTGAACCGGCTCTAAGTTGTGTATTTGGAAAAAAAAAAAAAAAGTGCTTTTCAAAACCAAAATAGTAAATAATTCACTAAAACAGAACACTTTTTTTTTAAAATACAACCTCAGTGGCAAAAAAGTTTTGCTGCTGTGTAAAATCTACATAAAACAGAATGCAATCATTTTCAAATCTCATAAACCCTTATTTTATGATAATAGAAAACATCAAATGTTTAAACTCAATTTTGTTTACAATTTTAAGAAAAAAACAAGATAATTTTGAGATTAAAGGCAGCAACACGTCTCAAAAAAACTGTCATTTTCAGCATGGTGCAGTATCCCCTCTTTATTTAACGACAGTCAGCAAACATCTGAGAATTGAGGAAACTAGTTGCTGGAGTTTTGGGAGAGGAATGTTGTTCCCTTCTTGCCTGATATAGGAGTCTTACTTCTCAACAGAAAGTGCAGTCGTTGTAGACCCGAGGGGGACATGCAAGGAAAAAAAGGAGAAAAAAAAAGTGACCAGTTACACTTACCGGTAACAGTGTTTCTGGGAAGTCTTCCAGGACGGCACAATGAGAGATGACTGGCTCCACCTGACAGGAAACACAATCAATTCAAAGAGGTTAAAGCACCCGCCCCTCCCCGTGCTCCTCAGTTATGATAAAGTACAGACCCACACCAGTGCACGAGAGAGAAAACACACACCCAAATAACTCTATACAAACCAATGTATCAACCAAAGCGGTGGGAAGTAGGCCTGCCGTCCTGGAAGACTTCCCAGAAACACCGTTACCGGTAAGTGTAACTGGTCACTTTCTCAAGTCGTCTTCCAGGACGGCACAATGAGAGAGAAGCAAGTAGCTTCAGGCCTACCTTAGGGTGGGACGACTGCTTGCAGGACCTTTCTACCAAAGGACAGGTCCTGAGGTGACAGCAACTCCACTCTGTAATGCCTTAGGAATGTATTCTGGCTTGACCAAGTCGCAGCTTTACAGATCTGTTCCACCGAAGCTCCGGCTCTTTCTGCCCAGGAGGTTGCCAAAGAGCGAGTAGAATGAGCTTTAACTTTCGGGGCTGTTTTACCAGCCTGGTCATAAGCTATGGAGATTGTCTGTCTGATCCATCTAGATATGGATGCTCTAGATGCCTGTTGGCCCTTTTTCTGTCCAAAAAAATTAATTAGTAAATGGCTGGATTTCCTAAATTCACCCACTCTATCCAGATAAGCTAGCAGACACCGTCTGACATCCAGACAATGAAAGGAGGCCTCTCTTTCATTTTGTGGATTTGAACAAAAGGAAGGAAGAATAATTTCTTGTGATCTATGAAACTTTGACACTACCTTAGGGAGGTACAGGGGGTCCTGCCTAAGAATAACTCTGTCCTCGAATAAACTAAAGAAAGGCTCTTTAATCGTCAGAGCCTGCATGTCGCCTATTCTTCTGGCTGTAGTAATTGCCAGAAGAAAAGCAAACTTAAATGTCAGTAATTTAACTGAAATCTCTTCTAGTGGCTCAAACGGAGCCTTAGTTAATTGTTCCAAAACTAACGTAAGGTCCCAGGGCGGGACTCTAGAGATCCGCACCGGGGACAATCTATCCCTGGCCATTAGAAATCTTTTAACTAGAGGGTCCAGTGATAACTTTTTGTCCAAAAAATACGATAAGGCTGCTACCTGTACTCTTAGAGTCTTGGTAGCGAGACCTAAGTCGGCGCCATCCTGGAGAAAGTCCAGGATGACCGAGGTTTCTTGCTGGGATATCTTTCTCACTAGACACCAGTGAGAGAAGACTCCCCACACCTTCCTGTAGATACGTCTGGTGACTTCTTTTCTACTTGAGAGGAGAGTGTTAATCACTCTCTCGGAACATCCCCTCTCCCGCAGGTTCTGCCTCTCAAGCACCAGGCCGTCAGCTTGAAGAAGCTGGGATCTGGGTGAAAGACTGGTCCCTGCCGAAGAAGGTCCACCCGAACTGGTAGATGGAGGGGAGGTGCTACGGACCAGTTCTGTAGAGCGGGAAACCAGGCTCTCTTGGGCCACCAAGGAGCAATTAGAATGAGTCTGGTTTCTGAGAGACCTAGTTTTTGTAGGACTCTTGGAATGAGACTCAGAGGGGGAAAAGCATAAGCCAGGTGAAAACTCCATACCTGAGCCAGTGCATCCACCCCCCCTGAGCCCCACTCCCGGGACAGGGAAAAGAATCTTCTTACTCTCCTGTTCTCCTTGCGGGCAAAGAGGTCTATTTCTGGCCTTCCAAAATGTTGGCACACCAGGTTGAACACCTCTGGGCTCAGCTCCCATTCCCCCTGGAGAATCCGATGACGGCTTAGATAGTCCGCCTCTATGTTGTACCTTCCCTTTATGTGTACTGCCGTAATAGAGGCAATCCGAAGCTCTGCCCAGCCCAGAATTCCTAGAGACAAGGTCAGCAGGGAGGGAGACCTGGTTCCCCCCTGATGATTTATGAAGGCCACCGTGGTCGCATTGTCGGAGAGGATCTGGACCTCCCGGTCTCGGATCCTTTCCTCGAACGCTTTTAGGGCCTCCCCGACCGCCAATAATTCCGGGAAGTTTGAGGAGGCGTGTCTCTGATCCTGATTCCAGGAACCCTGGGCTCGGAGTTCGCCTAAGTGGGCCCCCCAACCCCAGGAGCTTGCGTCCGTCGTTATCCTGAGGGGGTCTGTCTGAGTCCATAGATGGCCCACCTCCAACTTCTGAGGAAGAAGCCACCAGCTCAGAGAGTCCTTTACTACCTCTGGGATGGAGATTCTGTGGTCTAATGTTCCTCTTGTTCCGTCCCAGGAGGATAAGAGGAATTGTTGGAGGGGTCTGGAGTGGAGCTGAGCCCACGGAACCGCAGGTATACAAGAGGTCATTAGACCCAGTACCCTCATGATGCCTCTGAAAGAGGACTCCCTTACCTCCAACAGAGACCTGACCGCTGTCATGAGGCCCTGGACCTTCTCCTGGGGTAAACAAAGCTTCCTTTGTAAGGAGTCTATCAGGAAACCCAGGTAAATCTTTCTTTGGTCCGGGATCATCGAGGACTTCTCTCGGTTGATGATCCAACCCAGGGATTCCAAGGTACTCACAACCTTGGCCAGGTCTGCGAGGAGGAGATCTCGACTCTGGTTGTAAAGTAAAAGGTCGTCGAGATAAGGGACTATCGTTATACCCTCTAGGTGTAGGAAGGCAACCACCTCTGCTACGATTTTTGTAAATACCCTTGGGCTGGAAGCCAGTCCAAAGGGGAGGGCAGCAAACTGCCAGTGTTGAATCCCCTGAGGAGACCCGATTGCGAATCTGAGGAAGGCTTGATGTCCTGGAAAGATCGGGACGTGAAGGTAGGTGTCCTTTAAGTCGATCGTTACCATGTATACCTCCTTCAGAAGGAGTCTTCTGAGGGTGTATATGCTTTCCATGCGAAATTTCTTGTGACGCAAGGAGGTATTCAGGGGTCTCAGGTTTATTATCAACCGGTACTTGCCTGACGGCTTTGGGACAACAAAGATGTGGGAGTAGACCCCCAGTCCGCGTTGTCCCGCAGGTACCGGGACTACAACTCCCTGTTCTGCTAGTTCTGAAATGTTTTGCAGAAGACCTGCTGCCTTGAGGGGGTCCCTGGGGAGATGCGTTAAAAGGAACTTTGAGGGGGGGGGGATGAAGAAACTCCAGCCTGTAGCCCTCCTTTATAATCTTGAGAATATGAGGGCTCTGGGTAATACTCTCCCACCTGGAAAGGAATTGGGAAAGTCTTCCCCCTACCCTTACGTCACTTAAAGTCTTTTTCATTTGATTTTTGGCAAAAAAGAGGATACCTCCTTTTTGCTTATCCTTTCCAACGCCCCACTTCCTATTACCGGCAGGCTTCTTGCTCGAGAAACGGTTTCTACCCTGGGGGCCTCGAAAAAATCTTTTTTGGTCCCTTTTAGGTTTAGTGGGGAACTTTTTGCCCTTTTCGGTAGATCTTGACAGGGCTTGATCCAGCCCTGTACCAAAAAGGAGTGAGCCCTCAAATGGGAGTCCACATAAGCGGGTCTTAGATGCGTTATCCCCATCCCATGTTTTGACCCATACGGCTCTGCGAGCCGAGTTTACGAGGGCACCCGTTTTTGCGGTGGTTCGCACGGTCTCAACTGCAGCATCTGCTAGGTATGCCACTGCGCTACCTATTACCTGTAGAGAGTCTAGGACTTCCCTGGACTTGGACACACGGGAAACATGTTCTATTAGTTTGGTTATCCATGTATCTGCGTTCCTAGCTATACAAGCTGAAGCCAACGCGGGGCTCATTGCTGCCGCATTGGCTTCCCAGGCTCTACGCAAGGTCGTCTCGGTACGGCGATCCATAGGATCCTTGATATTACCTGCGTCCTCGAAGGAGAGGTCGGATTGCTTTGACACCTGTGCCAAAGAGGCGTCCAATCTGGGAATCTTAAAGAGTTTCTCCTCATCCTCCCCCTTAAAAGGGCACCTACGCTTCCAAGTTTTATATTTCAGAAGCTTCCTCTCAGGTTCCTTCCACTCTCTAAGAATCACATCATGGAGAGCCTGGTGAACCGGGATGGTTCTGGGTTGGGCCCTTACCAAGCCTCGGTACAATCTATCCTGTGCGGATACCTGTTCCGTCGGCTCCTGAATTTCTTCAGAGGCGTAGATTGCACCAAGGAGGCCTTCCATGTCGTCAGCTGAGAAGATGTGTCTTCCTGACCTAGAGCCTTCTTCCTCCTCCTCAGCCTGACTATCTATCAGGCCCTCATCGGATAGTCCCTGATCAGGGATCTCCGAATCCACTTCTGCCTCTGAGACAGGAGGGATCTCAGGGATTCCGGGTGTCCTCTCCCCCTGGTTGAGGAGAAAAACTCCTGTGAGGAAGGGCCCTCCCTACTTGTCTGGGGCTCTGGTTCCTTAGCTTTAAGGGAGGCTTGAAAATCCTTAAGGGTGGCAAGCATCTGGGTTTGGACAGAGAGAAAGTCTCTCATCACCTGAGATGTTTCCTTCCCAGCCAGCTTCTGGATACATTTGAAGCAGAAGGGCTTGGAATGGGTTGAGGGTAATTTCTCGTTACAGTAACCGCATCTTTTGGAGCGGGCAGGGGTTCTAGAGGAACGACTGGCAACCCCCTGGGCAGTGACGTCCTCTCCTGCAATGTAAGGGTACACAGGAATTCATTAACAACCAAAAAGAACCCTGTGACAGGCAAGGGGAAAGAGTCGGGGTACCATCCCCCATCATGACCCCTGCTGGCTGGGTTGACTCACCCCCTGTGGTCTCCTCTGTAGCCGCGGCCGTAGTCGGCCTCTCCTCATGCTCCATGTAGGCGAGATGTTCTGCTCCCGATCGCAGTTCCACTGGAGGAGAAAAAAAGGGCGCCTCCTTCCTGGCGTCCCTCCGTTTTTGAATGCGGTAACAGACGCCGGCCGCCGCCATTTTGCCGGAGACCGGAACCGGAAATGATGCGGCACGCGATGGCATCATCCTTGACGCTAGAGGACGAATGTCCTAGACGCCGGGAAAATGGCGCCGCAATGCTATGCACCTGCATAGAGCGGCGCCCTAAGCAAACGGACCGCGCGAGCGGACGGAGGAACCTGCCAGCCCCCCCCTCCAGGATGGACACCCAAACAGGTAGGAGGGAGGAAGGAGGATATCTGGCCCCTGAAGTCCCGGGTACAGCCCCGCACCTAGGGAGCTTCAGTGCTCAGGGAGGCTCTTCAACTGCCCTCCCTGAGAAGGAATGGGATACCCCCCAGGACGGACAAATAGAGTCCTGCTAGGTCCAGAGGCTTCCCAGGCAAGCCCCAGGCCTTCAGTCTGTGGAAAAATAAATAAACGGTTTCGCTGTGGGGAAACACAATCAAGAACTGAGGAGCACGGGTGCTTTAACCTCTTTGAATTGATTGTGTTTCCTGTCAGGTGGAGCCAGTCATCTCTCATTGTGCCGTCCTGGAAGACGACTTGAGAAAAACAGCATTTTAGCTTGCACATGATTGGATAATAAAATCAGCAGAGCTTCCCCTCATTTCAGATCTACCACTCAGATTTACACCGACTGCACATGTAGTGCAAAGTGGATTTGCCTTTCGTAAATAACCCCCATTGTCCTGCTGGAAGGTGAACCTCCTCCCCAGTCTCAAGTCTTTTGCAGACTCTAACAGATTTTCTTCTAAGATTGCCCTGTATTTGGCTCAATGCATCTTCCCATCAACTCTGACCAGCTTCCCTGTCCCTCCTTTTAGGTCAAAAAGTTCAATTTTGGTCTCATCTGACCAGAGCTTCTTCTTCCACATGTTTACTGTGTCCCACACATGGCTTTCCTGCAAACTGCAAACAGGACTTCTTATGGCTTTCTTCCTACCACTCTTCCATAAAGGCCAGTTTTGTGGAATGCATGACTAATAGTTGTCCGGTGGACAGATTCTCCCACCTGAGCTGTGGATCTCTGCAGCTCCTTCAGTGTTACCATGGGCCTCTTGGCTGCTTCTCTGAATAATGCTCTCCTTGCACGGCCTGTCAGTTTAGGTGGATGGCCATGTCTTGGTATGTTTACAGTTGTGCTATACTCTTTCCATTTTCAGATGATGAATTGAACCCTGAGATGTTCAAAGCTTGGGATATATATATTATATATATATATATATATATATATATATATATATATATTTTTTTTTTTATAACCTAACCCTGCTTTAAATTTCTCCACAAATCCCTGACCTGTCTGGGGTGTTCCTTGGTCTTCATGATGCTGTTTATTCACTAATGTAATCTAACAAACCTCTGAGGGCTTCACAGAACAGATGAATTTATACCGAGATTAAATTACACATAGGTGGACTCCATTTACTAATTAGATTACTTCTGAAGGCAATTGGTTCCACTAGATTTTTACAAATGCACGCCACACTTTTCAGATATTTGTAAGAAAATAAATAAAAACCATTTATCATTTTCCTTCCACTTCAAAATTACGTGACACTTTGTGTTGGTCTATCACATAAAATCCAGATAAAATACATTTAAGTTTTTGGTTGTAACATGACAAAATGTGGAAAATTTCAAGGGGTATGAATACTTTTTCAAGGCACTGTATCTTTCAGCATTGATGGTGCCTTTCCAGGTGTGCAAGCTTCTAATTTTATACGCATTAATGCACCCCTATACCATCAGAGATGCAGGATTTTAACTGAGCGCCGATAACAAGCCGGAAGGTACCGCTCCTTGGTGCGGATGTCGCGGGACCCATGGTAGCAAAAAACAACGTAAAATTTTGATTCATCTGACCACTTTACGACAGATCATTTTAAATGAGCTTTAGTCCAGGAAGGACAACAGCATTTCTGGATCATTTTCAGATATGTCGTCTTCTTTGCATGTTAGAGCTTTACCTTGCCATTTTGGATGGCAAAGTATGTTCATAGACAGCGATTTTTGGGAATAAGAGAGGCCATGCATAATAGAAAGTCTGTTTTTAATGCAGTACCAGAGACCATGGACATCCCATAATGCATTTCAGCCTTGTACACAGAGATTTCTCCCAATTCTTGGAATCTTTCTGTAAATGTAAAATCATGTATTATAAATGCCTTTTTCCCCGCTTTTTTTTTTTTATAAGTGATCACATTTCCTCTGTTCTTAGCTAGGGGAAGAGAAACATCAGTACAATACGCTTCCCAGTGAAGGTCTGGGTGGGGGGGCACACAGAGTTCCCAGCATAGCTAGAGAATTGACCAAGGTGTGTTCTGCTTAGTTTTTAATAGGAAAGCAGAAAGACTGGCAGGACAACCAGGGATTTCACACAAAGGAAGCAATACAAAGGGCTAAGGGTACTTTTGTCATAGAAGTACATGGTACAGCAGGCACACATCAGGAATATAAACTGTTGTGTTTACATATTCTTTAATCCTGAGACACTCTGACTCTCTAAGGTGCCCTTTTTATGTCCAATCATGTTACTGACCCGTTGGCAATTAATCAAAATAATTAAATTGCTGGGAGGGCGTACATGAAACATCCTCCCGTGCTTGCGCTGCCTGCACGCCCCCTGCGGCGTGCTCTGTGATCACAGAGTCCTTGGGATCTTTAACATGTTATCAGCTGATCATATGATGTAAACAGAAGACAGTAATCAGCTTTTTATTTTCCTCTCGCAAACAAGCCAATTACCCACTTCTGTAAAATGGACAGCGATCCCACATAGTGCTGCCTATCAGTGCCACCTCATTAGCACACATCAGTGAGGGAGAAAAGTTACCTGCTTGCCAAATTTGATAAAACTTTTTTTTTCAAAAATTTGGGTCTTTTTTTGTTTGTGTAGCAAAAACTAAAAACCCCAGTGGTGATTAAATACCACCAAAAGAAAGCTTAATTTGTGTGAAAACAGGGCAAAAAATTTCATATGGATACAGTGTTGCACAACCGCACAATTGTCATTCAAAGAGTGACAGCGCTGAAAGCTGGCCTGGCCAAGAAGGGGGTGTACGTGCCCAGTAAGCAAGTGGTTAAGACATGTTGCTGCAATCAATTTCAAAATAACCTTATTTTTTTTCTTAAAATTATTAATTTTCTCAGAATAAACATTTGCAATGTTCTCTTGGGAATAAAATATGGGTTTATTAGATTTGAAAATCATTGCATTCCGTTTTGGGGTTGTATTACTAATACTATAATGTATTTAACTCTCTTTTACCAAGGAGAAGCGCTTGCCTCTAATCTACTTTTCACCACGAGGGGGGGGGGGGGGTCCAGAGGTGGAGATAGTCAACACGGAACATATTTCAGAGGGTAGTATTGGAGGCATTAGTGGGAGGTTGACTAAAGCACATAAACCCAAGGTAAGTATAGTAACAAGTCCTAGTTGCAATCTCGGAACGCATAAGAGGATAGTATCTGACCGGTCTTTCAGAGACTTGGTTCAACAGCTCTCATGATTGGCTGGCAACCATTCAAAAGGTATACCCTTTATCGCAGGGATAGAGAGGGGGGGGTTAAAAAAAAAAAGGGGGAGGGGTATGTCTGTATATCAAGAATAATGTACAAGTGAATGTGAGAGATGATATCACTAAGGGAGAAGGTGGAATCCTTATGGGTAGAGATCCAAAGGGATTAAGCTAAAAGGGAAAATAATACTGGGAGTATGCTATAGGCCCCCTAACTTTAGGGAGGAATTTGGATTAGCAGCAAGGATGGGAAGTGTTATCATAATGGGGGATTTTAATTATCCAGACATAGACAGAGAGAGTAACTAGTATAGCGCTACAAATACGAACTAAATCGCCTCAAGGCGCGTGCATCCAGTGTCGTCCTGATCCTTCAGAAGAGGTGGGTCTTAAGTCCCCCCCAAAGGCCGGATGGTTTTCTTCCATGCGGATGTCCGCGGGTAGAGCATTCTATAACCGTGATCCTTGGACTGAAAATCTTTGTTCTCCTTTGGTTAGTTGACCGGAGGGCGCGACTAGGGTTGTAGCGTTTTATTTTCTTGCATAGGTATTGAGGAGCATTTCCTTGTGTGCATTTGTGAGTGAGGCAGAGGGTCTTGAATGTAACCCGATCCTTTACAGCTAACCAATTTAGGGACCTCAAGGACAGGGTGATTGATTCCCAAGGTTTCCGTCCCCCCCCCCCATTTCCAGTTTGGCTGCTGTGTTCTGGACGACTTGTAGACTGGAAATCTGGTATTTGGGTGGTAGAGGGAGTTTGCGTAGTCGAGTCGGGCAGAGGGAAACATGTATTTGTCTAAGGCTCACCGGTTCCTAAATGTCTTGCAAGACAATTTCATGGGTCAGATGGTAGCCACGCCAACTAGAAACAAGGCGTTACTAGATCTACTGATTACCAACAATACAGACCTGATCACGGATGTGGAAATACAGGGCAATTTAGGAAACAACTATCACAGGTCAATTGGCTTCAGTATAAATAACACAAATAGCAAACATACAAAGACGACTTCAAAAGAGCCAACTTCCCGAAAACTACAAAACCTTCCTAGAAGATATAAATTGGGATAAAATCTTAGGAACAAAGAACACGAAGAAGAGATAGGTTTGCTTAAAGAGCATATTAAGAAGGACATTAGCCAGAGCATCCCATTGGGTAATACATGTAAAAAAAAAAAAAAAATGCATATAAAAGACAAGGTTGAGGGATCTGCATTCAATTTTTTTTTTAAAAATGCAACAAGAAATGCGGGGGTGCAATTAGGGTGGCTAAGATAGACCACGAAAGACACATAGCGGAGGAGAGCAAAAAAAAAAAGTCCTAAGAAATTCTTTAAGTATGTAAACAGTATTAAAAAAAAATACTGGCCCAATAAGGAAAGACATTTGGTTACAAAAGGATGGGGAGAGATGGCAAAAGGTATTGAATTTATTCTTCGGCTCAGTCTTCACGAGGGAATCGGGAGGCTTCCATAACCAAAACTGCAGTGTTTATCCTTGTGACACATCACAGGAAGCACCCTCATGGCTAAGAGTGGACAGAATTAGACTTGCGAAACTTAACATTAATCAATCACCGGGACCAGATAGCTTGCACCCGAGGGTCCTAAGGGAACTCAGTCAAGTAATTGCAAGACCATTTGCTCCCAAACTGACAGTCTGACTGGAATGGTACCAGCGGATTGGAGAAAAGCCAATGTAGCCCCACTATTTAAAAAAGACCCAAAATACATTCCTGGGAATTAAAGACCAGTTAGTCTAACATCAATAGTATGCAAGGTCTTGGAGGGGATGATAAGGGACTTTATACAAGATTTTGGTAATGAAAACAGTATCATTAGCAGGAATCAGCATGGATTCATGAAGAATTGTTCTTGCAAAACCAATTAACCTTCCATGAGGAGGCAAGTTGCAATCTAGATAAAGGAAGGCCTGTAGATGTGTATCTGGATTTTGCAAAAGCAATTGATACAGTTGCTCATAAACGTTTACTGTACAAAATAAGATCCGTTGCCATGGACCATAGGGTGAGTACATGGATTGAAAACTGGCTACAAAAGGCGAGTTCAGAGGGCGGTGATAAATAGGGAATACCCTGAATGGTCAGGGGGTGGGTAACCATCCTGATTAATTTGTTCATAAACAAACTGGAGGATGGGGTAAACAGTTCAATCTCTGTATTTGCGGGATCATGATAAGCAGGGCAATAACTTCTCTGCAGGATGTGGAAACCTTGCAAGAAGTTCTGAACAAATTAATGGGGTGGGCAACCACATGGCAAATGAGTTTTAATGTAGAAAAATGTAAAATAATGCATTTGGGTGTCAAAAATATGAATGCAATCTATACACTAGGGGGGAGAACCTCTGGGGGTATCTAGGATGGGAAAAGGCTCTGGGGGTCCTAGTAGATGATAGCAGCAGCTTGGCATTGCATGCCATTGCTGAGCCTAACAAAGCAAACAGAACATTGGTATGCATTAAAAAAAGGACATTAACTCCAGGGATAAAGTGATAATTCTCCCACTCTACAAGACTCTGGTCCAGCCGCACCTGGAGCATGCTGTCCAGTTCTGGGCACCAGTCCTTAGGAAGAATGTACTGGAAATGAAGCAAGTACAAAGAAGAGCAACAAAGCTAATAAATGGTCTGGAGGACATTAGTTATGAAGTAACGTTGCGAGCATCGAACTTATTCTCTCTGGAGAATAGACACTTGAATGGGGATATGATTTCAATTTACAAATACCATACTGGTGACCCCACAATAGGGATAAAACTTTTCGCTGAAAGGGAGTTTAACAAGACATGTGGCCACTCATTAAAATAAGAAAAAGAGGTTTAACCTTAAACTACCTACCTTTACTGTAAGAGCGGCAAGTATGTGGAGTTCTCTTCCACAGGCAGTGGTCACAGTGGATTAGATAAGCACCTGAACGACTGCAACATACAGGGATATACAATGTAATACTGACATAATCACACACATAGGTGAGGTTGAAAAAAAAGACAAGTCCAACCTACTATGTAACTATGATGCAACATCATAAGCCATCCCTTTCACTGGGCTGTAATACACACGACAAAACAGCATCTGCTAGCTGTATTTGGGGTGCCATCAAGAATTAAATTGGTTGTTAACCCACTTATATAAAATCATCCCATCCCCTCAGTAATATACCAATAAGTGTCCCTGTTATATAAAAAAATATGCTCATGTGCATCAGCTCGGCTCCCAGCACTCAGCTGACTCTTCCGGTCTTTTCTCTCCCCGGCTCACAGTTCTAGTGGGCGGGACCGAGCACTCCTGCTGACATCAGTCGGGGAGGAGTGTGAGAGCCGACAGTCAGTGGATCGATGGGAGCCACGCTGATATAGATAAGCATATTTTTTTTATATAACACAGGCACACTTATTGGTATATTACAGCACGGATGGGAGCTTTTTGTATCATATATAAGAGCAGCAGGAGCGGGGCAGGGCGCTGACACAAGCAGACAGGCAGAGAGGGGAGGGGGACAGACGAGACACAGACACAGGAGAGCAGGGCTGCGGCTGATGGAGGCACGTAAACCGACCAGTGTCAGGGCTCAGCAGCCATGATACACCGTTGTCAGTTTACAGGGGGAGGGTATAGCCAGGTAGGATCAGCCAGATATTAAAGGGGATACAGGGTGCCAAATTACACAGCGCAATCACTGTGCTGTATGACATGCTTTAAAAGGAACAGAATCAGTTTTTTTGGGGGGTTAACAAACGCTTTAATGGCATACACCCAAAAAGCTCAGGTGTGAATTGGACCTAACAGGCAAAAAACAATCAGTATTGCCCTGATCATGTGATTGTCATGACAGCTTACAAGTCACTGCAGATTAAAATGTTTAAATAGAAAAACAAAACTAGAAACTTGTTACTAAAATAACCAAAAATGCATAATGGTAAGCTAAGATAAAAAAACCCACACATTATAAAATACACTAAAACGTGACATTCAAAAATAAAAAAACCCAGTGCATTCGTGCTATAGATAAAAGTTTGAGAGTTAAACCACGTTTTGTATTTTTTAACAAAATGACAGTAAGATGGTTTATTGACTAACAGTATAAATGACACGGAAGTTATGATAATTTATTACAAGAGAAAAAAAAAAAAAAAAAAAAGAAGGAGGGTGAAAATACAACCACGCTTGTAACGCATCCTGCTTGTTTTCCCAATTTCTGCATCTCCTTGATGTGAAAACAAAATTTAAAAGCTCATCACATCGAAAAAAAGTCACCATTTTGCTTCAATTATTAGAATGGTCCTTAGCACACTGACAAATACACCAGCACCATCAGTGGATTTATATTACAATGAATAGGGTCTGTGCTTGCAATGGCAGACTGCTTGATCACCAAGCCATCATTCAGTTGGATCAAAGAAAAAAGATCTTTTAGGAACTGCTGGGCTTGCCCGAGTGTGCACCCATCCGTTGGGGATCTTGAGATGGATAATGTATATGACCAGGAGCCCGGAGGAATGGAGGGGGTGCCATAGGAGGGAACATATTTGGGCCAAATCCTGTACAGAAAAATAAAAAAATTAAAAATGTTTGCTTTTTGTGCCAAAGTTTTATTTTAAATAGATTTTCTTTTGTAAAAACGTACACAACGTGAAGTTTTTTCTTTAAAAAATTGCAGAAAAAACACATAGGCCCCTTTCACACTGGGGCGGTGGCAGGGGTAAAGTGACTATTTTTAGCTTAAATTTCGCTGTACTATTCGGCTGATAGCGGGGCGCTCCCCCCCCCGCTAGAGGCCGAGAGAGGGTTAAAACCACCGCAAAGCACCTCTGCAGAGGCGGTATAGCCCTGATGTCCATTGATTTCAATGGGCAGGAGCGGTATACACACCGCTCCAAAGATGCTGCTGCTAGCAGGACTTTTACCACCCTGCTAGCGCACCGCTCCAGTGTGAAAGCCCTCGGGGCTTTCACACTGGAGAGACAGCAGCGGCTGTTCCAGGTCGTTTTGCAGGCGCCATTTTTAGCGTTATAGCGCCTGCAAAGCGACCCAGTGTGAAAGGGGTCATACTATGTCATTCCTGCAATAAAAGCTTCTTACCACTGTGTATGCAAATCTCATTGTGTGCCAACACTTTTTAAGCAGTAACCGAAACAGTTTTTCCCTTTTTGGAATAAAAGGTTCTAATAAAAAGCCGACAATTGTAAGCACCCCTTTTCAGTACTAAATGATTTTTCTCAACCCTCCAACTCTTACTGTTTCTGCAGATAAACAATTGGTGCATAAAGGCTATATGGCCGAGTCTGGAGCTTAATAAAATGGGTAAGTCCATACTAAGCCCCCCAAAAAATAAAAAAACGGCTCTGAGTGAAGGCACTAGGAGAGATTACATGTGCAAGCCAAGAGTAGTTTTATACACTAATGAGGTAAAGAAAGGGTATTACTCACACATTGTGGATGGTCATAGGCACATAAAAATGATTTTGACACTGCACCTCAGCTGTTTTGACATGGGGGGGGGGGGGGGGGCGAGCGCACATCAGTAGAATTCCACATGGAGGACAAGCCGGGAACCTGCACTTCCTGGTCCCGTGGAACGCACTGTCGGGCTGGCGTGATGTCACTTCCCGGATGTGTAGCGGATACATCGGCGACACGTTTGCGGGGCATGCACTCCTTCAGGCCTTGGGTGCGCCATTTTGGAAAAGAGAGACACAACCGGGGTGGCAGCCTGCTAAGAGGTCCCGCCCCTGTATATGCACATATGGTGGGTTCTACTGATAACACTGGAAAATTCTAACCAACCCAATGGTTGAATGCAGAAATGGGGATAAAAAGTATATACGGTACATATAATACATAATAAAAAATATAAAACATCTTGATATTGTAAATATATAAAATATTAAATTGCTGTGTAGATGGAAAAGTGATATACTGTATAATGATACAAATGAGACCATATCATTATACCACATTTCCATATACACAGCAAATTTAATTTATTTACAATATCAAGATGTTTTATATTTTTTATTTCTTATGTATTTTTTTTCTATATACTTTTGTATATTTTTTATTTTCTCATTCTTTGTTTGTATTTTTAATCTAAAGATACGTTTTATGCATGTTTTTTGTTACATGTCCCCATTGCTGCAGTCAGCCATTGTGTTGGATAGAATTTTCCTGTGTTATCAGTATAATCCATCATATGCGCATATACAGGGGTGGGACCTCTTAGCAGGCCGCCACCCCAGTTGCGTCTCCTTAAGTCTTTTACCAAAATGGCGCCCCCACAGCATGCAGGAGCGCATGCTCAGCAAACGCGTACCAAAGCCACATCCGGGAAGTGATGCCACACCAGCCCGACCGTGCGTACCACTTACCCAGGAAGTGTCGATCCCACCGGACCACCCGACCGCAGGCAGACAGCCTGATCTCCATCTGGGCTTCTATTGATGTGCACCTCTTCCTTTTCTTTCCCCCATGATGTCAAGACAGCAGATGTGCAATGCCATCATTTTTATTATGCCTATGACCAATCACAATGTGCGAGCAATACGCTTTCTTCACCTCATTAAAGTCTATAAAGCTACACTTAGTTGGCGAATGTGTTCTCTCCTAGTGCTCTCACTTTTTCTGCACAGCCTGTTCTGTTAAAAGGAAACATACATAACAGTAGGATGAACCAATGAAAAACAAAGCCTGTGTTGTAAATGTTAGTGACAGACTGCAAGCTTATTGGCAGCCTCTGCTCCTATAAATCTGTGCAGCTGCCCACTCATGTACAAATGTGTGGTGTGAGGGATCGCAATAAGCACCAAGAGGGCAAAGAATAAAGCAGAAGACGACATGCACTTTTGGGGGCTTAGATCCAGGACCTACAGCCATGGGTATGTAGTTAGTAAGGAAGCTGGGTTCAGAAGACTAAAAGGATTAAAAAACAAACAAAAAAAAAACGGTTATGTTGTCTCCTGAATCAGTGCATTTCAGTATATTTGACTAAGGTGTACCTTAAATATGGACGACACTTAAATATTAAACACAAAGTTAGGTTTTATATACAATTTAACCTAACACTTAAGTTCTCTTATTTGCTCCCTTCTAGTCTGCCAAATATACCACAGGAAACATTTTGTTAAACCTGTGCAATAAAAAAAATAAACTGTTGATTTACTGAGAAATTCAGAGCTGTCCGATGTCAATCACCACTGTGTTATCTTAAAGTGGTTCTAATGGCAGAAGGTGATAAACATTAAGATAAAAAAAACCTTCTGTGCTGCAGTCCCCCTAATACTTACCTGAGCCCCAATCTCGATCCAGCAATGTTGTATGATATGAGAGTCTCGGCTGTCCGGGACTCTCCCTCCTCATTGGCTAAGACAGCAGCGCGTGGGTCAATAGGGTAGAGCCGTGGCTGTGTCTGAATAGAAAACACAAAGCAAGCTGCTTGCTGTGGGGGCACTTGACAGGAGGGAGGGGCCAGGAGCAACAGCGAGGGACCTGACAAGAGGAGGATCTGGGCTGCTCTGTGCAAAACCACTACACAGAGCAGGTAAGTATGACATGTTTGCTATTTTTAAACAGAAAACCAACAAAAAACTTTAAAAAGAGTCCTCCTTGTTCTCATCATGGACTACAGAACGATTAGCCTTTATGCTATGGATATCTTATAGTAGGAGTGGTTCAGTCGTTTAGCAAAAGATACTAGGTGGGGGTGAGAACTCTGTCCACAAAAAAAATGTGTGCTGTCAATCCACAATGACTAAGGCAGCATTTTCTACTCTTTTAAAATTATTAACAAAAACCTTATAATACAACTCATATAACCTAAAGCTTGTCTTAATTTACCAAAAAAGTTATTAAAATCACAGATTGGTTTTTGGTTTATACTGTAATAGAAGCAGCCAAAAAGCAATATTACCTGGAGGTGGTCCAGTTAAGCCAGGAGGAGGCAGTGCTATGTTAACTAAAGCAGGAGATCCATTTGGAGGAAGATTAAAGTAATTAGCAGTGGCTTCCTCTTCTGTTGGTGGAGGTGGCAAAGCTGTAGATAAAACAAAACAAATATTTACAGTGTAAACAATAAAACCAAAGCAGATCTGCAAGGCTGGGTTCACACATACCAGTGCGAATATGTCAGTTTTCACTGTGAATAAAAAATAAAGCATTTGTTCAGTAGTTCAAGTGCGTTTTTGATGTAGTTCTGATGCAAATTTGCAAGGCTCAAGACTGGATTTCTGTACAGCTGTGATTTCAGTGCTGGACAATACATAGTAGATAAAGGGTGTTATCTTCTGTAGGAGGAGACCAAATCGGTGCTAAAATCCTGAGCACACGTGCGATTCAGAAGCGTTTCCATAGAACTCAATGAGCCTGGAATTCGCACCTGAACTGCACCGCATTGCTCAGAAAACACACAGGACTCTATAAATCTACACTGCAGATGCACCATGTTTTGTGAACAGCTTCAAAGGAAATCATTTTTTCACAGGCCACGCGAATCAGATGCGGTTCAAAAACGCACCCAATTCGCATATATATGAACCAAGTCTCAATAAAATAACTATTGGCAAATAAAGTGAGAACAGAGGGGATGTATAAAACGGAGTAAACACCTTTAAGAAAATAAAATATTTTGAAAGTAAAAACATAGTAAACACTATAAAGCAGGGTTACAGTGGAAGAAAACCCTAACTATAACCATTCTTAACCAGGGCATTATTTGCTATTCACCACTATGCTACTTTGGCAATTGCTCGGTCATGCAACACTGTATGCAAATTAAATTTATATAATTTTTCCAGCACACAAATAGAGCTTTCCTTTGGTGAAATTTAATCACCACTGGGGCACACCCGGGTAGGCATGCCTTGCCAAAATGTGATAAATATAGGTGTATAAAAGTCCAATACCCAAGAAAGGCTCTGAATGCACAAATTGTCCTCTCTTTTCTTATCAGGAAGTACAGGAGGCTACAGAAGGGAACAACAAAAGGAGTTCTTGTGAATCCAGGAGTGCAGTTGTCAGCAGGGGATGACTAAGACTGGTGTCTTGCAGGAACATAGTCTTTCGGACACGCAGATTTGTCAGTTCAGGCGAAGATACGGTCAGCATATGAATAAAGGATTGGTCCAGGCAACAGGCAGAAATCGAATAAAAAAAATAAATAAAAAAAAACAACAGGCAAACCAGGAACACCGATCCCAGCTACACTGGTCTGGCAACAGGGTGTCTGGGTGGTGATGATTGGAGAACTGAAACTGGCTATACTATTAGGGCTCGTTCACACGAGGTTGGGGAGCAGTAAAACATTGCTGTTGAGCTGCGGTTTTAACACCCTTCAACCGCTACCCACTTTAGCTGTAGGAGCAGGGGGTGCACACATGCCATGGCTGCGATGCTTTGCAGCTGTGGAAGGAATTATACCCCCTTTTACACCTGCAAAGTAAATAAAGCTGCTTGCACGTGGCCCAAGGGGTTAAAGCTGATCGTGAAAAGGCGATACAATGGGGTTTATTTACTAAAGGCAAATCCACTGTGTACTACAAGTGCACTTGGCAGTGCAGTCGCTGTAGATCTGAGGGGGACATGCAAGGAAAATAAACAGCATTTTTTGCTTGCACATGATTAGATACTAGAAATCAGCAGAGCTTCCCCTCATTTCAGATCTTCTACTCAAATCTACAGCGACTGCACTTCCAAGTGCATGCACAGTGGATTTGCCTTTAGTAAAATCACTGCCTGTCAAATGCTGGTGTGAACAAGTCCTTATGGTGACACAAGCACTTAGGGAAAATATGACTTCTGTAGCGCTGATCAGGGATACTGCAACTGGTGTGGGGGTGATCAGGGATACTGCAACTGGTGTGGGGGTGATCAGGGATACTGCAACTGGTGTAGGGGTGATCAGGGATACTGCAACTGGTGTAGGGGTGATCAGGGATACTGCAAGTGGTGTAGGGGTGATCAGGGATACTGCAAGTGGTGTAGGGGTGATCAGGGATACTGCAACTGGTGTAGGGGTGATCAGGGATACTGCAAGTGGTGTAGGGGTGATCAGGGATACTGCAAGTGGTGTAGGGGTGATCAGGGATACTGCAACTGGTGTAGGGGTGATCAGGGATACTGCAACTGGTGTGGGGGTGATCAGGGACACTGCGACTGGTGCGGCAGCAATACATTTTTTAATCAAGGAGACAGGACAGTAGCTAGAACAAAGATTTATCTACCTTATATGGTTTGGGAAGCAAAGAGTAATGTGCCTCAGAGGTCTGAGCAGGGAAAGGGGTGTCAGCTAGTGCTGCACGATTAATCCTTAAAAAACTGATCTCGATTCAACCCCCCTCACGATCTCTGGGCAGAATTCATGTAAGGTCTCTTTTACACGGCAGACTGTTCAGATCCGCCTGTCAGTTTTTGAGGCGCACCTGAACGGACGCTCCCATACATCTCTATGGAGCGACTAATGTCAGCGGTGACATGTCCGCTGACATCCGATCCGCCCCGCCAAATCCAGATGGATGGAAACCCTATTTTGCATCAGTCTGGTGGATCAGATGAAAACTGACTCTACGGTCCGTTTTCATCCAATTCCCCCATAGAGGAAAGCGGAGATCTGACAGGTCCATTTTTGCACAGTGTGCAGAGACGGACTTATCTGCCGGCTCAATGGGAATTAACGGAGCGATCCCCGCTAGGCAAGCGGAGGTCTAAAAACAGATCCACCGTGTAAAAGGGCCCTAACAAGTGTAGAGAGTTCTCTGCTCACTTAGCTGTCAAAAGAAAAATACCAGGCAGCCTGCCAAGTTTTCACAACATTGTCTGGGCTGGTAGATAAATAGAAACATTGTAACTTTTCATTCTTAGATCAAAGGAATGAACTTCTGTTTGTTGAGGGAAGTTTAACCACTTAAAGACTAAACCTTTTTCTGACACTTGTTTCTTACAAAAGTTAAAATCAGTATTTTTTTGATAGAAAACTTGGAACCCCCAAACATTATATATACAGGCAGTTCCATAAATATTGGGACATCGACACAATTCTAATCTTTTTGGCTCTATACACCCCCACAGTGGATTTGAAATGAAACAAACAAGATGTGCTTTAACTGCAGACTTTCAGCTTTAATACATCCAAATTAGGTGAACAGTGTAGGAATTACAACAGTTTGTATATGTGCCTCTCACTTAAGGGACCAAAAGTAATGGGACAATTGGCTGCTCAGCTGTTTCATGGCCAGGTGTGTGTTATTCCCTCATTATCCCATTTACAAGGAGCAGATAAAAGGTCCAGAGTTCATTTCAAGTGTGCTATTTGTATTTGCAATCTGTTGCTGTCAACTCTCAATATGAGATCCAAAGAGCTGTCACTATCAGTGAAGCAAGCCATTATTAGGCTGAAAAAAAAACAAAAAAACAAAGCCATCAGAGAGATAGCAAAAACATTAGGTGTGGCCAAATCAACTGTTTGGAACATCCTTAAAAAGAACGCACCGGTGAGCTCAGCAACACTGGAAGACCACGGAAAACAACTGTCGTGGATGACCGAATAATTATTTTCCTGGTGAAGAAAACACCCTTCACAACAGTTGGCCAGATCAAGAACACTCTCCAGGAGGTAGGTGTATGTGTGTCAAAGTCAACAATCAAGAGAAGACTTCACCAGAGTGAATACAGAGGGTTCACCACAAGATGTAAACCATCGGTGAGCCTCAAAAACAGGAAGGCCAGATTAGAGTTTGCCAAACATTTAAAAAAAGCCTTCACAGTTCTGGAACAACATCCTATGGACAGATGAGACCAAGATCAACTTGTACCAGAGGGATGAGAAGAGTATGGAGAAGGAAAGGAACTGCTCATGATCCAAAAGCATACCACCTCATTAGTGAAGCATGGTGGTGGTAGTGTGTCATGGCGTGGGCATGTATGGCTGCCAATGGAACTGGTTCTTTTGTATTTATTGATGATGTGACTGCTGACAAAAGCAGCAGGATGAATTATGAAGTGTTTTGGGCAATATTATCTGCTCATATTCAGCCAAATGCTTCAGAACTCATTTGGACGGCGCTTCACAGTGCAGATGGACAATGACCCGAAGCATACTGCGAAAGCAACCAAAGAGTTTAAGGGAAAGAAGTGGAATGTTATGCAATGGCCAAGTCAATCACCTGACCTGAATCCGATTGAGCATTCCTTTTTACTTGCTGAAGACAAAACTGAAGGGAAAATGCCCCAAGAACAAGCAGAAACTGAAGACAGTTGCAGTAGAAGCCTGGCAGAGCATCACCAGGGATGAAACCCAGCGTCTGGTGATGTCTATGTGTTCCAGACTTCAGGCTGTAATTGACTGCAAAGGATTTGCAACCAAGTATTAAAAAGTGAAAGTTTGATTTATGATTGTTAATCTGTCCCATAAAAAGTGGGAGGCACATATACAAACTGTTGTAATTCCTACACCGCCTGATTTGGATGTAAATGCCCTCAAATTAAAGCCGAAAGTCTGCAGTTAAAGCACATCTTGTTTGTTTCATTTCAAATCCATTGTGGTGGTGTATAGAGCCAAAAAGATTAGAATTGTGTCGATGTCCCAATATTTATGGACCTGACTGTGTCACACTGTATTTGCGCAGTGGTCTTTCAAATGCAGTTTTTTGGGGGGAAAAACACTAATAAAAAAAAAAAACACAGCAAATTTAACCCAATTTTTTTGTATAATGTGAAAGATGCAGCTCTAGTGTTAGCAGATATGAAGTTAAATACACTCAATAGACAAACTGAGCTAAAGTATCCTTAAAGGTCATATAGAACTTGGATGAAAAGCCATCCTGATCCAGGCATTTACCCACAGGGATAGCCAAAATATCTGCGAGTAGCTCCTCTACAGAAAAAGGGGTCACCCAGCAAGTCTCTAGTGTCCGCATTGAGCATCGGCAAAGCTGTTTCGTTAATTGTAATCACGCAAGCGTTCATCAAAGGATGCAGGGGTATCGTCATGTGGATGGTGAGCCAGTTGTACAAGCATGAGAAATAATCCCGGAAAATGTCAAGTAGACGAGAGGGGACTGAGATCAACACGCCTGAAGAAGTTTTTATACTGTATATAAAGCATATGCTGTAGTAGACAGAAGCACGTTACTGCAGTACACTCGTTTTCAGTGGTTCCAATGCAAGGCACTCGAAGCAACTGAAGAGTTGAACCTTTTATGATTTAGGCTGGGTTCACACTATTGCAAATTGGATGCAGATTTCCCGGCATCCAATTCGCAAAGCAGGAGATTGTGACTGGCTCTCTGTGGAGCCGGTTCACACATCTCCGCAGCGGCTTCCGTGCGAATTGCACAGGAGTCCTGTGTGTCTTTTGGTCCGTTTCAGGTCCGAATTCAGCCCAAAATTTGTGCTGAAATCGAACCTGAAATAGTGAATGGAGATGCACCGGACTCCTGGTGTGAGCTGGAGTGTGAACCCAGCCTTAGCCAAACAATCTACATTAACTCTTTAAAAAAAAAAAAAAAAAAAAAAAAAAACCTTCCCCACCTTTAACACTCCCGAAACATGGATACCTACCCTCTATGCTTAAAGTGGCCTGCAATCAATCACTCTATACATTATCTATACTGAGATTTTACTGCACCAATATCCCACGACAAAATAATTTGTGTTGCCGACAAGTTAGTTCCAAGAAATAAATATCTCTTGTTCTCATTCCTTTCTGCAGATTATAGCTCTCTCTCCAGCCTGTCGTGTGCAGTTGTGGCACTAAATCTGTCATGTGTATTTATTCCATTAGACAACCACACAATAATCTACTTTGAAAACCAATGTTCTTATGTTGAGGAGTATGAGGATGTCAATCTTACATGTGCTCTATATAGAATGCATAGGAAAAGCCATTATATCTGTTCTCAGTATCCCCAGCAGTATTGTTTACTCATTTCCCCTCAAAAAAGTATAAAATGAGCAAGACAGGAAAAAAAAAAAAAAACATAGTGACAAGATTTTGATCAAAATCAAAATTTTACCTCCAGGGAGACCAGGGACAGGTTCAAGTTTCAATCCAGAATCCGTAACACCTTCTCGTTCTCGCTCTTTCCCTCGAGCAGCCTGAGATCTACAATATCAAACAAAGGAAATCAGAATGTGTGACCAACAAAACCAGGATGCTTGAATCAGCTGCTGATGGATTGTCATGCAAATTTAACGCAGTATTAAACCCAAAACTTTATATATTGCAGCTTATCAATCATTAGATGTGATGGTTGCATTCCTATTTTTTTCCCCCCTTCTGTTTTCACCTAATGATCTGGTCAGTAAACACACCTGCTGTATTACAGTGCCTCCACTCTAGACGAAGGAGCACAAGAGAACTTTGGACAGCAGCATTGTTAATCTGGAGGGAGGGGAGTGTTCGTTTATCTAAATCTGCTAGTGCATCTAAAGAAATTTAAGTTGAACTCCAGCTAACACCGGTACGACAAACGCTCATACATTGGGAGCTCATGTTTCCCTATGGGAGCCGTCTTAACTGGTCCAACACAAGTCGGCCCGACTTTGAAAATGCTCCCTGCACTACTTTGGTCCGACTTGGATCCTACTTCAGCCTATTGAAACTCACTGAAGTCAGATCGCCGTCTTGAGTGATCCGACTATGGCATGCGACCCGTACTCCAATGATCTTGAGGGGGAACTCCACACCAAATAATAATAATAATAAAAAAAAAAACGGCATGGGTCCCCCCTCCTTCGGTATGGTATGGATTTTAAGGGGAACCCCTTATGCCGTAAAAACGGCATGGGGTGTCCCCCCAAAAGTCCATACCAGACCCTTATCCGAGCACGCCCCCCTCACCCCAAAACACCTTGCCCCCATTGTTTATGACAAGGGCCTCTTCCCGACAACCCTGGCCGTTGGTTGTCAGAGTCTGCGGGCGGGGGGCTTATCGGAATCTGGGAGCCCCTTTAATAAGAGGGCCCCCAGAACCCAGCCCCCCACCCTATGTGAATGAGTGTGGGGTACATTGTACCCCTACCCATTCACCTGAAAAAAAAAGTGTCAAAAATAAAACAAACACACTACACAGGTTTTTAAAGTAATTTATTAAGCAGCTCCGGGGGTCTCTTCCGATGTCTTCTCCCCTCTCTGGCTCTTCTGCCTCCTCCGCTAATGTCTTCTCCACTCTCCGGTTTTCCCCCGTCTTCTGCCAGGTCTCCTCCGCTATCTTCTGCTCGCTCTTGCGCAGTCTTCTCCGTTGTCTTCTTCCCTCTGCTCTTTTTCCGATGTTGACACACCGCACTTTTCCGCTCTAATGCCAGGTGTGCCACTACTTATATTTGCATGGGGCGGGGTCACCGGAGACCCGCCCATTATGACGTCACCGTCCCATCATGCCCCAGGCGGTGACATCAGGAGGTCCCACCTCTTATGACGACGGAACACGGTGCCCCTGCCCCATGCCAATATAAGTAGTGGCACACCGGGCATTAGAGCGGGAGAGAGCGTTGTGTCAACATCGGAAGAAGAGCAGAAGGGAAGAAGACAACGGAGAAGACCGGACAATACATGTGTAGCCTGCTCGGATTGGCAGAGGTTGTTACTCGAATCTGAGCAGGCTTAGCAGGCTCTGTAGTCATCAACATAGTGCATCGCCTGCTGGGATTGGCTGAGCAGCGCATATACTGAATACAGTTTTACAGAGCACCCAGAGGCCTGATATCCATCTGGCGGCCTCTTCGTTTCTGAACATACCACACAAGGGGGTCATTTTATACGTTAAGTATAGCAAAAAGCCAACTTTTCAAAGTGAAAATTAGGGGGTCGTCTTATATGCCCAGCCGCCTTATACGGCGGCAAATACGGTATGCGAAATCCCTTGTGTTTCTGCTAGTCCCCTTGCTTTCCTATTTAAAAACTGACACTTTAGCTCATTGTCCTGACATGCCCCCACTGCACGCAGCCATTCACTGGAAAGTTCAGTGTATTGCTGCTTCTCCTCCCTCCAGCTCTCACACAGCTTTTTTTTTTTTTTTTTTTAGATCTATACAAATATGTTTTGCCTTTTATTTCTATTTTAAGCTGATAGAGTTGTTTTACAGGGTGATCGATTACAATCACATTAAGGTTACTCCATCCATACCTAAATTAGCAATTTTGGGTTAAGATCATTCCCTATACTTAAGACACTCAAGCCATGTGTCTATATTAAAATGTGATACTGAAAAACATTTAAATTGGGAGTACATGAATAAAATATTGTGGGATATTGATATTGCGCAGGTGAAAACAAATGTAAATGACAAAAAAGCATCTGGCAATCACACAACAGAACAGTTTGTGTAAAAAACATCTAAAACATAAATTGCATAAACAAGTGATAATAAAGTGCAAAAACACATATGACAAAAGTCAATCCAAAAAAAATGTCCAAAGAAAGCTAAGTGATAAAGTCTTTATAAAAGTGTCTAAAAGATAATCAACGACCAAACACCCATGTGGTCGTTCATTATCCTTTGGACACGATTTTAAAAGACTTTAATCACTCATCTTTCTTTGAACATTTTTTTGGATTGACTTTTGTAATTTTTTGTGTGTTTTTGCACTTTATTATCACCACTTGTATAGCATGGCAATTTATGTTATGTTTTTCTTTTTCTTTTTTTACAGAGACTGTTCTGTTGTGTGATTGCCAGCCACTTTTTTGTCATTTACATATATTGTTTTCACCTGCGCAATATCATTATCCCACATAACACAATATTTATTCACGTACTCCAATTTAAATGTTTTTTAGTATCAAATTTTAATTATGGACACATGGCTTGAGTGTCTTGGTTAAGTATAGGTAATGCTCTTCACCAAAAATTGCTAATTTAGGTATGACTGGAGTAGCCTTAACGCGATTGTAAACGATCACCTTGTAAAATAACCCAGTTAAAAAGTGTCATTTTTTTGGATTGACTTTTGTCATTTGTGTTTTTGCACTTTATCAATTTATGTTTTACATCAATAAATATGTATGGAGGTAATAAAACAGAAGAAAAAATCTAAGACTACCGTACCCAAATCCACATCTAAAAAAATAAAAAATAAGTATTGACTAACAATTTTATTACATTTTTTAGTGTCCATTCCAAGGTCACTCACCTTCCCCACTTGACATTGAGTCGACGACCATTAACTATTAGCTTGTTAAATGATTTCTCTGCTGCCGTTTCTGCCGACTGCCTGGTAGCAAACTGAATAAAGGCACACTGTTGTCGCTGAACTACTGTAATGGTTCTGATTTCACCAAATTGGTAAAAGTGACTCCTATGTGAAGGAAGAAAGTTCATTATTTTATTCATCAGTTAAAGAAACCACCAGGCTATATAAAATCTAAGACAGACGAAACAAACACCTACCTAAGCTCAGACTCGTTTATGTTATCACCTAGCCCTCCGACATATAGAGTGGAGATGCTTTTGTCTTCTGGAGGGTCGAGACGGGGCATTGTAGAAGCCCGTTTTAATAATTTGTCTGCTACAGGATCATTAATACCATAATAACGGTCTTTGATATTCTGATCTGCAAGAGGGTCATCAGGATCTGTTGGTTTCTCATGCCTGCAAAAGAAAACACCAGGTGTGAGAAAAAGAAAAAAAGTTTTCTTGATATTTTATTTTTTATATAGCTTTAACTTCAGTGGCAGACTCCACAGATTTTGTGGGACTTTGCAGGCAAAGTCCCACATACATTTTTAATGGGAGGCCACAGTTCTACCAACGTCCAAACATATTTTACACTAGCAATGGCGGTGATCAACGACTTCTAGCAGGACTGCGATATTACAGTGGAAAAAGAAAAAAACGGACACTGACACTTTGCGGGAACCAGTGACACTAAATTAGAGATGCACCGACATGTCGGCGGCCGTAAAAAGTGTTATCGGCATTTCGCTGATCAGAGAAACAGGTGCCGATAATGGCGTTGAAAAGGCACGCGATTTTTCCGCAATTTTACTACAATTTTGCTGTGCTTATGGCGCGTTTTATAGATCATGTTACTCAAATACTGCATCAAAAATGTAACCCGTGTAGGTTATTTATGCATTCTTGCTGCGTTTTCAATGCATTTCAAATGGGGAGGTGCATTTTTGGTGTGTTTTTTTTATATTGACCAAAAATGTAGCAAGCAACATTTTTAACACCACAACAGATACGCAACGGACCAGTGTGAAGACATGCATAGAATTTAAAGAGATGCATTTTTCTTGAGCCTTTCTTGTGCTAAAAAGGTGCCAATAATGGCCGACAAATTCATGTCCATTTAAATTGAGATTAAAAAAAGTCGAATACAAATATTTTATATACAATGCTGTGAAAAAGTATTTGCCCCTTTCTGATTTTTTGCATATTTGTCACACTTAAATGACTCAGATCAAACTAATTTTTATTATTACACAAAGATAACCTGAGTAAATACAAAATGCAGTTTTAAATTATGGTTTTATTTATTAAGGCAAAAAAGCTGTCCAAACCTGCCTGGCTTTATGTGAAAAAGTAATTGCCCCCTAAACCTAATACCATACATACTCGAGTATAAGCCGACCCGAATATAAGCCGAGGCACCTAATTTTACCACAAAAAAACTGGAAAAACGTATTGACGCGAGTATAAGCCTATAGTGTCCATCTGCATGCCTCACTATGTGCATGCCTCACTGTGCCCAATCTCCCTACCCTATTCTCCTGCGCTGTGTGACTAGACTGACGTTTAACATGGGAGTCTATGGAAGGGATGCCCGGCTTTGAAAAATCAGTGCTCCCCGGCCGTAGGTCACCTGGACAACAAACTTTGCAAACTTGTAGCGGAAGAGTGGGGCTACATGTGTGCCAAGTTTTGGGTCCAGGGGACCTACGTCTGGCCAGAATCAGGCGCACAAATATGAAGATGGACACAGAATCGTGTATAAGCTGAGGGGGGCATTTTCAGCACAAAAAATAAAAAAGTGCTGAAAAACTTGGCTTATACTCGAGTATATACGGTAACTGGTTGTGCCACCCTTGGCAGCAACAACTGCAATCAAGCATTTACAATAACTGGCAATGAGTCTTTCACATTGCTGTGGAGCAATTTTGGCCCACTCTTCTTTGCAGCATTGTCTTAATTCAGCCACATTGGAGGGTTTTCCCAGCATGAACGGCCTGTGTACGGTCATGATACACCATCTCAATTAGAGTTACACGATTCTGGCTAAAATGAGAATCACTATTTTTTTGTTTAGAATAAAGATCACGATTCTTGCGGCGTAACATCTTTCACATTACAAAAAAAAAAGTTTATTGCAGTGTATTTTTTCCCCAAAATATTGCGTTTGAAAGACCGCTGCGCAAATATCGTGTGACATAAAATATTGCAACAATCATTTTATTCTCTAGGGCCTCTGCTAAAATGTGTGTGTGTGTGTGTATATATATATATATATATATATATATATATATATATATAATAATTGGATTCAAGTACCAGCTTTGACTAGGCCACACCAAAACCTAAATTTTACTTTGTTTGAACCACTTGATGGCGGACTTGCTATTGTGTTTCGGATCTTTGCCTTTCTGCATGACCCAAGTGCACTTAAGGTCACAAACTGATGGCCGGACATTCTGCTTTAGGATTTTCTGGCAGAGCTCAAAATTCATGGTTCCATCAATTATGGAAAGTCGTCCAGGCCTTGAAGCTGCAAAGCAGCCCCAGACCATCACGCTACCACTACCATGTCTGACTGTTGATATGAATGGCTGTATTCGTTTTAGGCCATATGTAAAGGGATGCACACCTTCCAAAAAGATTAATTTTTGCCTCATCAGTCCACAGAATATTTGCATAAGTCTTGGGAATAATCGAGATGTTTTTTGGTAAATGTGAGATGAGAATTTGTGTTCTTTTTGGTCAGCAGTGGCTTTGGCCGTGGACCTCTCCCTTGGATGCCATTTTTTCCCAGTATCTTTCTTATTGTTGAATCATAAACACTGATCTTACCTGAGGCAAGTGAGGCCTGCAGTTCTTTAGATGTTGTTCTGGGTTCTTTTATGACCTCCTGGATGAGTCATTGTAATGCTCTTGTAGTAATTTTTGTAGGCCGGCCACTCCTGGGAAGGTTCACCACTGTTCCAAGTTATCTCCATTTGCGGATAATGGCTCTCCCCATGGTTCACTGGAGTTCCAAAGCCTTAGAAATAGCTTTGAAACCCTTCCTAGACTGACTGTTTCTAATCTGTTCTTGAATTTTTTTTAGATTGTGGCATGTTGTGTGGCTTTTTGTGATCTGTTAGCGTGCTTCACTTTGTCAGATAGCTTCCATTTATGTGATTTCTGATTCAACAGGCCTGGCAGTAACCAGGCCTGGGTGTGGCAAGTGAAATTTAACTCAGCTTTCCAAAAAATTGTGGTTAATCACAGTTCATTCATGATTCAGCATGGAAGGGGGCAATTACCTTTTCACATAGGGCCAGGCAGGTTTGAACAGCTTTTTCCCCTTAATAAATGAAATAATTTAAAAACTGCATCTTGGATTTACTCGGGTTATCTTTGTGTAATATTAAAATTTGTTTGATGATCTGAATCATTTAAGTGTATGAAATATGCCAAAAATAAATAAATCAAGAAGGGGCAAATACTTTCACAGCACTGTACATTAATACATTAGAATTCTTTTTTAAACTGTCGGTTTTGGTTTTCGGCCAAGTGCATCCTGGAATTTCCATTCAGTGCACCTCTAACACTAATAGTGATCAGTGCTAAAAATATGCACTGTACTAATGACACTAGGCTGGGAAGGGGTTAAACATCTAAGGCGATCAAAGGGCTGTGTGCCTAGCCAGTGTTTTTGTGTACTAGATTAGGTGCTTTTACTAATGGAAGAGATGGATTTTGTTCCTTGCTTTGCGTCAACACAAAATCCACCCCTTCCCCCTGTCAGAACAGAGATCTGCCTTATTTATACAGACAGATCCCCATTCTGTACATCTAGTGTCCAGGACCCGCAGATCGGCTTCTTCTGAATAAGCAACAGCAGAAGTGGCCCGCGGGAGGGAGCCCTGCCTTTTGGTCTGTGAACCTCTCACGGGTGTTCAGGAAGATACCAATATCTCAGGGTCATCCATAGTTCTCATCTGACAGCTCCTCAATGCCTGAGTCTCAATGGCACAATATCCTCATGTATACCCCCCCCCCCCCGTTCCTTGGTCCCATTGGCATTTGAGGTACTTCCAGACAGGTTTCTTGGCACAGTGGAGGAGACGACTCTCAGACGATCTTACTAACAGCAGTAATGCGCAGAAGCCTGCACTGGTGGACAGAGCCAGAGAATCTTTCCAAACCTCCTCACCTGGGTTCCCTTCTCTTGGATCAAGCGGACAAGGCCGGGGGAACCCATTGCGGGGAGACCAGAATACAGGGGAGATGGCCTTGTCCCACCAAGAGGGTGGTATCGAATGTTCTGGAGATGAGAGCAGCATTCCTAGCATTTCTGCAGAAACAAGGGGGCTCCTCAGGGAGGTAGAGCCGAATATTCTCTGCGCGTAAAGGAACCTTCTGGATCTTAAAGCGGTATATCTCCCAGGCAGATTGCCCACGGAGGCAGACACGTTGTTCAGAAACCTTTTGGACAACGAGTGGGCCCTTCATCCCCACATATTCCCACCAGATTGTCAGCCTTTGGGATCCCCCCCTCAGGCGGATCTATTCGCCACCCCGGAAAATGCCAAACTAACCCCGGCTCTTCTCTCGTCTCCAGCACCCACAAGCAGAGGCGGTGGATGTTCTGTCATGGCCTTGGAATTTCAACATGGCATATGCTTTCCCACCTCGCCCACCAATACTGAAATTCCTCCTGAAACTCCTCAGAAAGTCAGTACAGGTATTGACAATTCTGCAGTACTGGCCAAAGAGACCATGGTTGCCTCTAGCCATGCGCCTCAGCGCTAGTCCTCCAATTAGGATTACTCTTTTCCCTCAACTTCTGTCTCAGGGCAGATTAACTCATCAAAATCTTCAGAGATTGGAGCTTTGAATTTGGAGATTGCCAAGCGAAGGTTTGAGTCCCTAGGTTGCTCCCCAGGGGTTATATCTTCCCTTTTAAGGGCCAGAAAGCCTACAACAAAATGCGGTGTATGCAAAAATCTGGGACAAATTTTTGCCATTTGCTACTGAGAGTGATTTTAATCCAGTCTCCCCCTCTACGTCTAATGTTTTGGAATTCCTTTAGACAGTTCTTGATCTAGGCCTGGGCTCCCTCAAGGTATAAGTAGCAGCCATTTCTGCCGCAACTAATAGATGGGCAGAGGATCCTCTGGTGGTCACATTTCTCAGAGGAGTGATAAAGATCTGTCCACCTGTTAGACGCTCATTTTCCCAATTGGGATCTGTCCTTAGTTTTGGAGGTTCTGTCCAGCCATCCGTTCGCTCCCGTCTGTGTAACAAGAAGCGATCTGGAATCAAACTCATTAGACTGCATTTCTTTTGGCCTATACATCTGGCAGTTGAATCTCGGAGCTTCACTCTTTAGGGAAAGGCGATGACCTTCTTTCCAGACATAGTGAAACGTCGCCCTCTTCATGGATTTACACCTTATTCATCATCACGTTTGGAAAAAATAAAGGAAAGGAAGCCTCCAGCAGAACTTTGGCCTCATGGGTTGTTAAATTCGGAAGGCTTACAGGGCCAACATGGAGCCCCCTTCTCAGGTGAATGCTCATTCAACTAAGACAGTTTCGGTTCTTGGGCAGCAAGGGCCAATGTTTCCTTGGAGGCGGTTTGAAGGGCCGCCACCTGGTCTTCTTGCCATACGCTTTTCAAACACTACCGTATTGATCTGGGGGCTCTCACAACCGTGGAGTTCTGAAGGACAGTTCATGCTGCCATGTCCAGATCTAATTAAAATACTTTTTGTTAGCATTACCCCATCCATGTGAGCTAGTTATTTATCACCTGTATGCTGCCATGGAGGCAGCATAAAATCTGAAAATTGTATTATATTTACCTTAATTTTCCTTTCATGGTGCCTATCTATGGCAGCATACGCTCCCATCCTTGTTATTCTATAATACAGAAAATGTTGGGGAGGGGCAATGCCTTTCTTTTATGCTATTCACTAGTCCTGAGGGAGGAGTCGAGGCGGAGCTCTATCATCTGTATGCTGCCATGCATAGGCACCAGGAAAGGAAAATAACGCTACGATACAATTTTCTGGGTTTTTTTCTTCGTTTTGGATAGAGTAGAGATAAATTACTATGCTGGTCAGGTTTTTATTGCAGTGTGTACACCTATATTAGAGAGAATCACTAGCTCTATCAGTCCCGTTTACCATAATCACTGGGAGTGAAATGAAAAGAAAATCCCAAATTCTGGGTTGTTACCAGAACAGGATTAGAGGGGAAATCCAATGAGAACATTCGTTCTGGTAACAATTAAAAGGATTCCCTAATTTTGGAGGGATTTCCTCACTTCCTGTTTTGGCTATGGGACAGGAAGTGAAGAGCAATCTCCCCAATGAGACAAATAAAAATGAAAAAAAAAAAAACTCATTTTAGTTCTACTGTAAGGAAAATTAACTTAGACTTGCAACGCTTATAGACATTAGCAGTATGACAGATGATAAAAAAACAAAACAAACATTCCACATTTTTTGAAAGACAGAAAAGTTTTTTTTTTTTTAACTATAAAAACAAACAGCTTGGTATCAGTACTCACCTATATGGGCACTCTTCGCCTCTTTTACATTCTCCTTTCACCCAAAATGAACAGATGTGTGGACGGTTACGTTTGTAGTAAGGGGTAGTACGAGCCAGTTTTAAGAGCATGTCACTGCTTGATGTGGCTTTGCCTAAAGCTCCAACTGCACGACTACCATCAGAATTTGAAATCTATCAGGAAATAAAACCAAGGTTTTAAAGGCAGAAAACAGGTCTCACTCTCAAATTCACTGAACACACCATAACTTTGTCTAATGCAGCTATTCTGTCCAGGGGTTCTAAGGCATAGTTACTATTTTAGCATCTATAAACAAAGTGTTGTAGATGCTATTTTTTATGATAAATATCTCAGTGTGCCTGCAGCTAATATGTATTCATTTTTATCTATTATGCACAAGAACTGTATTTCTCTTTTTTTCCTTTACTATTTTAGCATATTTCCATAAGTTAACCTATTTGATTCAGTCTTTTACAAGACAATTATAAATATACATACTAGTTTCAAGGATGGCTCTCAAACTTACCTCTCTCTCCATGTTCTGAGTGTAGTATTCTTTGTTCACATCAGACCTAGGCATGTCATCCTTTAGAGAAACTCCAGCATCGCGTACTTGGATTGGCAGTCCTGTAGAATTTTTTTAATGTAAGCGCACAAATGACATTTTACAATATTTTTTTGGAAATACAATAAAACCCTATGCCGTAGTAAATCTATAGTGAAGCAGCTACACAAAATCAAATAGCTCTGCCAAATTTTGTATTCTGACTCCACAAACTTGATACTAGAAATGAAAATGTAATTCATGTACTGAATACTAAATTTCACATGTCTATATTTTTCCCTACATTTACATACAGACCAAACTGCAGCAAAAGTGTCAGAGTTCACTTGTATGCGTTGTATGCACATGGGAAAGTTCTGCTTACAACTAGTCACAGAAAACAATGGCTGTGCACAGCTATACGCCAACACTTGCATACAGACATACATTTCTGGACAGGTAATCTGCATCCAGGTTCGTATATCAATACATACGTTTACACAAATAGTGCGTAACAGCGTACAGCTATTGATTTCTATGGGGGAGTGTAGGCCGTGCCTGTGGCACTTTAGTGGGAAAACACTTCTGAATTTTATGTTGTATGGTCCAAGGCGCCCATGTGCAGAAAGGCCTAATACTTCAAAGAGATACTTGTGAAGTTGCAGGAAAAGTTTAGTTAAAAGAAGATTAAAACATATATGAACAAAAAAAAAGGTCACCACTTGGTCTGCATGTAAAAAGCTGAGAAACATGTATAGATAACCTAATTGAAAGAATAGGAATTCATATACTAAATACATGTATTACCCACCTACAATTATCAAAATACTATGTTTTCCATGATATTTGCAAGCTCAGAAACCATAATTTCCTTTTATATGGCCAAAAGTAAATAACTGCAGATTATATATAAATACTTAATGACCATCTTGCTAAAGTGCCACTCACCATACTCCAGATCTAGTAGACAGGTCTGACAGACATTTTTCAATTTGCTACATGTCTGGCATACCTCTGTCTTCTTAAAACGCATGCGCACCCCAGGACACCAGCGAAAAACTGTAAAAGGTCGAGCACATATCTGAAAAGACAGAAACAAGGCAGTTAAAAGCTGAACTGTTACAATAGAAAACACACATAATTTGTATGGCAGTAATGGTTGACAGTTGTAGATTACTGGAAAATGGCCGACACAGCCTGAAGTGGAATTTTAGGCAAACAGCACATACATAGAGCCAAAAACACTTTGCATTTTAGCTGCCAAAGATTGGTATTTCTGACCCCCTAGGTTCTCTCTCCACATGTACGTTTGTGGAAAAACCTGAACCTGACCCATTTTTATTTGCCCAAAAGTATGGACGAAAATATGGCATTAAAACAGGTTACATCTCAGAGCTCTTTGAAGTCCTTCAATGAGTTAAAAAGGTACTGTACCAACTATCCACTTCTCACCATGTTGGTTGACTTAAACACTGACAAACTTGATGAGTCTACTATTGTACCGTTTTTACTTTTAGTTTTTCCTTTTTGAATTTTGTATGCTTGTTACCTGGCAGCTTTATGCTGCAAATTTTTATATACTAGTATACCTTTAACCACTTGCCGACCACCCGCCGCAGTTTTACTGTGGCAAGAGGGCTTTGCTGCGCGAATCGCCGTACCGGTACGGCGATTTGTGCACTGGATTCTGTGGGCACGCGTACCGATTGGCCAGCGGGGAGCCAATCAGCGGGTCTGGCGGATACTATGTCTGCCGGCGATCGTTCCCCACAGAGAAAGAACTGGGATCTGCTAAAGTAAACTAAGCAGATCTCTGTTCTGACAGGGGATTACACTGAGATCTTGTCTTTCTGCTATGCAGGAAGATAGATCTCTGTGTTATTCCAGGCAGCCCAACCCCCATACAGTTAGTAAACACACCCAGAGAACAGTTAACCCCTTGATCCCCCTGATGTTAACCCCATCCCTGCCAGGTGTCATTAGTACAGTCAGTGCATATTTTTAGCACTGATCACTGCAATGTCACTGGTTCCCCCAAAAAAGTATCAAAAATGTAAATTAGGTGTCCTGTGCGCCGAAATGTCACAGTCACAAAAAAAAAAAAAAAAAAAAAAAATCACGCCATTACTAGTAAAAAAAATAAAAATGCCATAAATCTATCCCCTATTTTGTAGACGCTATAACTTTTGCGCAACCCAATCAATATACGCTTATTGGGTTTTTTTTTTTGTTCTTTTTACAGAATGTAGCAGAATACATACTGGCCCAAATTAATGAAGAAATTAGATTTTTTTTTTTTTATTTCAGGTATGTTTTATAGCAGAAGATAAAAGTTATTTTTTTCAAAATTGACGGTCTTACTGTTTATAGCGCAAAAAAGAAAAACCGCACAGGTGATCAAATACCACCAAAAAGAAAGTTTTTTTTTCCCCCACAAAAAGCAACAATTTTATTTGGATACAGCATCGCACGAATGTGCAAACTGTCAGCTAAAGTAACGCAGTGCCGTATCGCAAAAAATGGCCGGGTCATTAAGGGGGTAAAACCTTCTGGGGCTGAATTGGTTAAAATTCAATAAACAGAAGTTGACAAAAAAGATTTGAAATTCTGATAACCGTGCTGCTGTTGGTGAATGTGTATAATCATAAAGCTGGCTCGTTTTCTGGTTCAGCAAAGCAGCTTATGTCACCTCTCCAGCCTGTTTACTCATTGAGCAATCAAACAATATCTCTGCCCAATGACCAGGAAGTTGACCTAGTCAGTAGCAGAGTGAGCAACATAACTGGCAAAAGTATCTCTGTAAATGACTTTAAAAATGAATTTGCATGGTGGGAATGCCCAATTTGTCCCTATTGGTCAGATATTAGAACCCAGTTCAAATCTATCCTAGATTTGGACATACCGGATTTCCAGCTACATTTTCTGTTCTATGTCCCCACCATTCCTCTCAGTCATTAGAAATGTGTGCTGTCACACCTCTTGAATGCTGCTAGATATCTGGTCCAAATTTATTGGAAATTATCCCAAAGTGCCTAGTTGGATTAGACTGGATTAAGACAGTGACACATTTAATAGGTGCTGAGAAAAAGATGGGTACATGTAAAGTGAACTATGAAAAGTTTTATGCAGTCTGGCCACCTGGAATCATTATAGCGACATATTCCAGGGTTCTCGTCTAGGGGTTGACCGATATAGTTTTTTTCCAGGGCAGATACAGATTTTTCGACTGCCTTTAAGGCCAATATTCTCTAGATTTGTTTCTATTTTTTCACTGTCATTTAATTTTTTTTTTTTAGCACTTTTATTGTAAACTTCCCTTGTGACAGTAATAGGCAGTGACAGGTACTCTTTATGGAGGGATCTGGGGTCTATAAGATTATCATTTTTGAATACTTTGTATTTTTTAAAACTGGCGCCTTTAGAATGAGAGTAATCCAGAAGTGATGTCATGACATCGCTTTCAGGTTACTAGATCGGCTTTTTCCGGGTCTCTGGCCAGCCAGCGGACGTACCAGTTGGTCGCTCGGGCCTATCGGTAGGACGGGAGACCCGGACTTAGCAATGTCCCCTCTCGCTACTTGTGATAACGAGCGAGCAGCTGCTTAGACGCATCGGTTATTACAAGAAAGCCGACCGTCCGCTCTAAGAATGGTACCGGGTTGATGCCTGCAGCTGCAAGCATTACCCTGGTATAACCACTTAAAGCAATATCGGTAAATTTGCTACCGATTCTTAAAAAAAGTGACTATGGGGCGCTGATAATCGGTCGACTCTTAGTCTTTTCCATGTCTTCCCAAATGCCCACCACTGCCACAACGAATGCTGACCTTGGTACATCTGTTTAAAGTGGACCTTCAGCCTCTTCCACTACTTCCCTCCACTCCACCACCCCTCCTTCCATCCTCTGTAGTTAGCGCAGTTTTTTTCAGGCAAAAATGTCAGGCCCGTCTGCCCATGCCTTAGGCGGATAACGTGCACACTGCCCACTGTGCCATAACCTTCCATTCAGAAAAGGAGGGGCAGGCCAATCACCGCGTCATCGGAAGGCCCACCCGCTGAACCAGAAATAGCAGGCGGGCCTCTCAACATCAGAAAGAACATGGCAGCACGGCACAGAGCTGTAGTTGGGCATGAAAGGATCTCAGCGTGACATGGCTGGATCACCTGGATGGGTGAGTAATAAAATAAAAATAAGTCGTAAAACAGGTCTGCATCCTATTTGTGCTATGTTTATACCTTATTCTCTTTTTTTTATGTTTTCCCTATTGGTACATGGTTAAGTTTATGGTCACTCTGCGTGCAAACTTACCTAATTCTTACAACACTGTCTTGTCGCCAGAGTAAGTAGGTCATGGGAGACTTATTACATAACAAGCGTACTATATGAACATGCCTTTGAAACTACCAGAAACCACGGATGCCATTTGCACTTTCTCAAAATGTTTGTTTTGTGAGTGCTTGTTTTATGCCCACTTTATGTGCGATAACATTTACTTCTGCCTTTTATGACTTGCTATGCTGAATGGAGGACATGTTCGCTGAATTTTGTAACCTTTTATATTGTACGAGAATAATAAAGATTATATACAAAAAATAAATGATTCTTTCATCAAAATATTTTCATCATTTAGTGACAGTAATAAGACAACCAGCTGCATGCAATTATCAGGATAAAAACAAATGTACAGGACGCATTCATAATCTGAGTGGATTGCATTTTACCTTGCATTCTTTTCCATACTTCTCTTTGGTCTGAAAAAAAAACACAACACCTTGAAATTAATGAAGTTAGATTGCAGCAACGACTAGAATCATGAAGCCTTCAGTTTACTACAAGAATGGATCTGTACAATAAACTCTTCATTTCAGACCTGTTCCCATTTTAAACCGAATAATTAAGGACCAATTACCTTTTCCAGGAAAATTATGTGGCAAACCTTAAAAAGGACAAGTCTAGCCAAAGCTTGTTTGGCTGTACTTCTAGGGATCACCGGAGTGCAGTTCGTTTTGCACTCCCGTGACCCGTTTTCAGCAGACAGCTGACTGAAGACTGCTCTCTGCTGACGTCCACGAATGCCTGGACTGACACCCATCTCAGCCTCTCAGCAAGATGGCCGCTCTGCCCCTTCACAGTTCAGCGCTCCAATGAGCAAGGAGGGAGATGAGCAGAGAGCTGTGACTGGCAGTCTACCAGCTCTCTGCGCAGTGAGCTCTTAAAACCAAAGATCGGCGATGTTCGATCGCTTGGTTCTCAGTGCAGAGGCATCGGAGGACCGACGCTGCATCCACCTAGGCAAGTATGATTGTGGGAATTTTTTATACTGTTGTGGGTTTAGTAACACTTTAAAAGGTGTGTATGAAAAAAAAGAACACATTTTTCTCGGAAACTGACAAAGGTAATTGGCATTCATCATGGTTTCTTACATATTTAACCACTTTTGATATTCAGCAATGCGCTACTTTATCTAGCAATTGCTTGGACATGCAACACTACCCAAAACTCAATTTGCATCATTTTTTTTTCCCCACAGAAATGGAGCTTTCTTTTAGTGGTATTTGATCACCTTTAGGTTTATTTTTTTGCTATATAGAGAACCAGGATAGAGCAGAATCTTGGAGGGATTGATTCCTTCAATGTCACACAGTAAATATAACCAATTGTTTAATAAAGCCTTACCATTCTGATATATGGATTCTCTCCCAGGCATGTCTGACAAAGAATTGGGAAGTCCTAAGAAAACACCAATAGGAAATAGATAATAGATTAATTTATATATAAAAAAAAAAAAAAAATGTAATATATTACAGCATACCAGTCCTTAGACGTAGTGTCAGCGTTCGTTTTATTTTTTCAAGCCTTTCCTCCATTATTTTCACCTAGTGATTCTGTCAGAAACACACTTTTCCTAGAGTAACAACACATACAAATAAATAACTACATCAAAACAGGGCACTTTCGCCCCCTTCCTGCCCAAGTCAATTTTCAGCGCCGTCACACTTTGAATGACAATTGTGCGGTCATGCTACACTGTACCCATATGAAATTTGCATCATTTGTTTGACAGATAGAGCTTTCTTTTGGTGGTAATCACCACTGTGGTTTTAATTTTTTGCAAAACAAAAAAAAAAAAAAGTTAGGCTTAGTTTTTGTTACACAAATTTTGCAGTAAATTTTTCTCCTTTACCAATATGCACTGATGAGGCTGCAATCACTGCGCACGCTGTTCTGGGAGGAAGTCCATGGACGCCCTCCAAAAACTGGACAACCGCGCTGTAGCCATCTTTTGGCTATAGCACGGTCGGTAAATAGTTAAAGTGATTGTAAAGGCTTGTTTTTTTTAAAATAACAAACATGTTATACTTCCCTCCTCTGTGCAGTTGGTTTTGCACAGAGCAGCCCCGATACTCCTCTTCTCGGGTCCCCCTTTGCTGCTCCTAGCCCCTCCCTCGAGTGCCCCTCATCCAGCAGCTCGCTACAAGGGGCACCCAAGCAGTCAGAACTACATGTATCCATTCAGACACGGAGCCCCGACCTGGCCAACCCCCTCACCCGATTGATTGACTTTGACAGCCCCGGGAGCCAATGGCACCACTGCTCTGTCTCAGCCAATCAGGAGGAGTGTCCTGAATGGCTAAGGGGATCGTGGACATCACTGGAGAGACAAGGGGTTCAGGTAGGTAATTAATGGATGCCGATACACACAGAAGTTTTTTTTTATCTCAATATATAAAATGCATTAGGGTAAAAAACCTTCTGTCTTTACAACTCCTTTAAAGCGGTTGTATATCCCTTTTTTTTTTACTTTTACCTATAGGTAAGCCTATAATTAAGGCTTACCTGTAGGTAAAAAGAATATCTCCTAAACCTGTACGGTTTAGGAGATATTCCCTTTGCATGCAGCCGCTGACGTCAGCGCCGCATGCGCTGAATGCCCGGCTGAAGGTCCGGCAGACACTGCGCATGTGCGGGAGTGACGACATGGCGGCTCCGGCCACTCACAGAGCCATAGCCACGATACCCGGAAGACACGCTGAGGAAAAATGTCAGCTCCCTCGGCGTGGACCGGGATCACCTGCCGACGCCTCGTTCTAGGTTAAGTATTTCATAATGAGCTAGTATGCGGTGCATACTAGCTCATTATGCCTTACAGGTTTAAAAAAAAAAAAAATGTGTATATATATATATATATATATATATATATATATACACACACATATACATATATATATACATATATATATATACATATATATATACACACACACACACACACACACACACACACACACACAAACATACATACACACACACACTATATCTGGTTTTCTACAGTACGCAGAACATGGAGATGCAATTATTTTTAGAAATATAAACTGCTCAATACCCTCTCTCATTAGCAGTATATAGTAGTCTTGTGACTTCTACTAGTGTCTGGTTAAAGCTTGTAGGAGTTTTCATTCTACTCTGACTGACCTATGAGGCTGCAGGACTAGAGGTCGGCCGATATCGTTTTTTCTCTGGCCGATGCTGATATTTAGAAATCAGGGCAGCCGATGGGCGATATATGATGCCGATTTTTGCGGCCGATATTTTAGGCCGATTTTTTTTTCTTTTCTGGCAGGCGGCACTGGATGGGACTGGCAGGTGGCACAGCTGATAGTGTAGCTGTGGAACTGAATGCTCTCTGCAGCGCCGCGTGTGTGAAACTGTATGGAGAGAGGAGCTGAAGCATTCAGCGTGATGTCGGGACCCGGGGTGGGCGACACAGCGGCTATCCAGCCAATGATTGGGCTGTTTAAGAAAGGGGCGGGCCACATACACGTAGTGACCCGCTCAGATCCCATCGGCAGGTGTTGGATAGATGGGTCCTGCCTGCCTACCCTGGGTCCCGCCCACCCCTGACATTCAACCTCAATTTTGACAGCTCCTCTCTCTCCCCCTACAGTTTCACACACCGCAGTGCTGCTCTGCCAACAGTGTGAAGAAGGGAGGAGGATTCTCCACACTCTGCTGGCAGAGGCGCAGTGACTGCAGTCAGTGTTATATCGGCCTAATGTGGATAATAATTGGCTGATTTCTCCAAAATGGCCAAATGATTGGCCCTGTGCCGATCACATGCACCCTTTCCAAGGAAGAAAAAAAAACTCTCTAGCAATACACACCAAACTGAGCATGTGCAGAGTGACTCCAAAGGCTCTGTCTTATCAGAAGATTGGGGACAGTGGAAAATCAAATAGCCTGCAGCCAGTGCGCCCCAAGTGACATCAATGGGACTGCCTGCAAGGCGATGCAGGCAACACCTATGCAGCTCAACATGGCCTGTAGTATGCCCTGTGTGAACGATCGTTTAGACTTGAAGTTGGGGGGGGGCCCCCCCCCATCAAAAATATGTGGTTATCAGGGGGTTTAAACAGACCACTAATGCCTCTTTTTTTGAGCTGGGGGGGGGGGGGGTATTATTTAGCTATATTATCCCCTGAAGCTGGCAGGAAGGGAGAGGCAGAGAAGCCGTAAATTGCACAGGAGCCGCAGGATATTGGGGTGGGGGGGCATTGGTGCTGCAGGGGATCGGTGAGGAAGGGAACAGCAAGAGTGGGGAGGGAGTGCATTTTAGCCAAGCACAGGCAGGGATGTAGAGGAACAGGAGGAAAGAGGGCAGATAAGTGGTGTGTGCGTCACATTTTAGGTGAATAGCCCTGATAAGCAGCTTGTTAGACGCTATTCAGAGCTATTGGTTTGTTCAGCAGTCTGCTGAACAATTTTGCTATACGCTCATGCTCATGGCAAGGTCCATACATCGTACGGACAAGGCAGATAAGGGGTTAAGTGACCCTTTTAAATTTTAACTAGAATTTTGTGTCACATTAGCTATGTGGCAGAAAAAATAGGATTTTTATAACAGCTTACCTGTAAAATCCTTTTCTTGGAGTACATCACGGGACACAGAGCGACATAGTCATTACTAATGGGTTATATAGTTACCGTCAGGTGCTGGCACTGGCAACTTCCAAAACCGGAAGTACCCTCCCCTATATAAGCCCCTCCCATCCGGGAGCACCTCAGTTTTGTAGCAAAGCAATAAGTGTCCCCAAAGAGGGGCGGGAGCTCTGTGTCCCGTGATGTACTCCAAGAAAAGGATTTTACAGGTAAGCTGTTATAAAAATCCTATTTTCTTTCTCGTACATCACGGGACACAGAGCGACATAGTCATTACTAATGGGATGTCCTAAAGCAATGCCAAATGAGGGGGGGGATACACCATATATAAGCTGAGCGCTATCAGACATGAGGATCTTTTGCGGCCTGCAACACACTGCGCCCAAAGGCGACATCCTCCTGACTTCTAACGTCCACCTGGTAGAACCTAGTAAACGTGTGTACTGAAGACCATGTTGCGGCCTTACAGACTTGAGCCAGGGAGGCCTGGTGATGCACTGCCCATGAAGTTCCAACTGCTCTCGTGGAGTGCGCTCTAACTTTGAACGGAGGCGGTCTCCTTCTCAAGCCATAGGCTTGCATAATGACCTGTCGAATCCACTTGGCTAAAGTAGATTTTGACGCTGCCTGACCCTTTCTGGGGCCTTCCGGCAGAATAAACAAAGTATCCGTTCTGCGAATCTGAGCAGTGGCTTTTAGATAAGCTTTAACTGCTCTTACTACAACCAAAGAATGCAATAACTTTTCCTCTACCGAAGTAGGTTTGGGGAAAAAAGAAGGAAGAACCACATCTTGGTTCAAATGAAACCTCGATACCACCTTAGGAAGAAAGGCTGGATGAGGACGTAACACTACTCTGTCCTTATGGATAACCAGATATGGCTCCTTACAGGACATAGCTGCTAATTCCGACACTCTTTTAGCCGAACAAATGGCTACTAGAAAAATCAATTTCCTGGTGAGAAGCACTAAGGAAATATGCTGTAATGGTTCAAATGGTTGTTTCTGTAGAACCGACAGAACCAAGTTTAGATCCCATGGACATATGGGAATATTAACCGGAGGACTAATACGCATCACTCCTTGTATAAAGGCTTTGACTAGTGAATGCGAAGCCAAGGGCCTTTGAAAAAATATTGACAAGGCCGAAATCTGACCTTTGATAGTACTCAAGGCAAGCTTCCTATCTACAGCCCATTGTAGGAAGTCCAGAATTCTACCTATTACGTATTTACGTGGATGCCATTTCCTGGCCTCACACCAGGCGATGTACGCCTTCCAGATTCTATAGTAGATCTGCCTGGATACCGGTTTCCTGGCATTGATCATGGTAGACACCACAGCATTAGAGAGCCCTCTCCTTTTTAGAATGTGGGCTTCAATAGCCAGGCCGTCAAACCTAGGGCTGGTAAGGAAGGGTGGTATATCGGTCCCTGCGAAAGCAGGTCCGGACGATGTGGGAGGGTCCAAGGACTCCCCACAGACATTTTTACAATCTCCGCGTACCATGCTCTTCGGGGCCACGCTGGAGCCACCAGAATCACTGGTTTCTTTTCTACCCTGATTCTGCAGAGTAATCGAGGTAACAATTGTGGCGGTGGGAATGCATATATCAGCTTGAACTGATCCCAAGGGAACACTAGGGCATCCGAGCCGCACGCTAGGGGATCCCTTGTCCAAGAGACAAACCTGTCCACTTTCGTGTTGAACCTGGATGCTAGCAGATCTACATCCGGTGTTCCCCACCGCTGACATATTGTCCGGAAAACCTCGGGATGAAGGGACCATTCCCCTGGGCATAATTGTTGGCGACTTAGAAAGTCCGCCTTCCAATTCTCCACCCCTGGAATGAATACCGCAGATATGGCTGGGACATATCTTTCTGCCCATTTCAGGATGCAATTTACTTCCTTCTGGGCTGCACGACTCCTGGTGCCACCCTGATGATTGATATATGCCACTGCCGTGGCATTGTCTGATTGAATTCTGACAGGGGACCCTTGGAGTTTGGATGTCCATGCTACTAGGGCATACCGGGCTGCTCGTATCTCTAAGAGATTGATGGGCAGGGCCTTTTCCGCATCCGACCATCTGCCCTGGAGAGACCATTGCTCCAGTACTGCTCCCCAGCCTAAAAGGCTGGCATCTGTAGTGACCACCTTCCAAGAAATCGGACTGAAGGATTTCCCTCTTTCCAGATTCCGGGGAACCAATCACCAACGGAGGCTTCTGCGAACGGAAGGGGACAAGGACATTGGTACGTCCAGAGCCTGAACTTTTTTGTTCCAGGCTGACAGTATGGCCCTTTGCAACTTCCTTGAATGGAATTGACCGTAGGGTACTGCTTCGAATGATGCCACCATTTTTCCCAGCAGCCTCATGCACAGGCGTATGGATGGCTGTCTTTTTGAACCCACTAAGTGGATCAAATCTCTCAAAGACGACCCCTTTTCTCGAGGCAAGAAAATTTTTCTCTGGTCTGAATCCAGCCTTAGCCCCAAGTATTCCAGACTTTTGACTGGTTTTAGGGCTGACTTGTCTTGGTTGATAATCCAACCGTGATATTCCAGATACTTGATTGTCTCGTGAACAACCACTTCTAGTTTTTCCACTGAGTGGTCTATCAGCAACAAGTCGTCTAGATATGCCATTATCGTTACACCTCGTGTTCTTAGATTGGCCAATAATGGGGCCAGAATTTTTGTGAACACTCTTGGTGCTGTGGCCAGACCGAAGGGTAAGGCTCTGAACTGAAAATGGCGCCCTTCTATCGCAAAGCGTAGAAATTTTTGGTGGGCTGGAAAGATGGGGATGTGCAAATACGCATCTTTGATGTCGATCGAGGCTAACCATTCCTCCCCTTGTAGGGCAGTGGCTACCGATCGGATCGACTCCATCCGGAAAGTCCTGATATGTAGGAATTTGTTTAGCCCTTTTAGATTTAATATGGGCCTCACGTCCCCGTTTGGCTTCGGAACTGTAAAGAGGTTTGAGTAAAACCCGAACCCCCATTCTTCCAGGGGGACCTCTATAATTACTGCTTGAAGCAATAATTGTTCCAGTGCCAACAGGAGGGATCCTCTCTTCTGGGGATCCCTTGGCACGTTCGACCTTATAAAGCGGGAAGGAGGGGAGTTTTTTAACTCCAATTTGTATCCCAGATTTACTGCGGAGAGCACCCATCTGTCTCGGATCGTGTCCCGCCAGGTTTCTGTGAACAACTGAAGTCTTCCCCCCACCCGATTGGGTGGGGGCAACCCTTCATGCATTTGACTTTGGGGGAGGTTTTGTACCTCTCCTGCTCCAGGGCTTCTTGTTACCCTGCAACTGTCCCTGATTTTTACCTCCGGGATTTGACCGGGGAGGCCGTCGGAACTGTTTCACAGCCGATGTCCTAGGGACGGGAGAAGCCGGCCTCTTAAAAGAGGGACCTCTAACTCTATTTTTGACCGGCAAGAGTGTACTTTTACCGCTGGAAATTCTCTGGATATACTTGTCCAGGTCTTCCCCGACTAAGCGCTCCCCATGAAATGGGAAGCTGACCAGCAATTTTTTACAGGGAGCTTCAGCAGACCAGTTTTTGAGCCATAGAAGCCTGCGCATATGTACTACAGACAGCGTAAGGCGGGAGGCCTGATGGATTGAATCCTTTATAGCGTCCACCGCAAAGCATAAGGCTCTAGGTAGATCAGCTAGAGCAAGAGCCTGCTGATCTGGCACGTCCCTTAAGACCTGTTTCAACTGATCCTTCACTGCTTAGCAGACCTCAATAGCTGCCACTGCTGGTTGTGTCACCAAGCCTGCTGTAGAAAAAGCAGATTTCAATAAGGACTCCAATTTTTTATCTATTGGGTCCTTGAACATTTGGACATTTTCCACCGGACATGTCAGTGATTTATTCACACAAGAGATGGCTGCGTCCACTGTAGGGACCTTCCATTTTCTGACGAACTTATCCTCCATAGGATAGACCACCGGAAATCTCTTGGGGGGAGTAAATATTTTGTCAGGATGCTCCCAATCCTGGTAAATGAGCCCTTCCAGTAAAGGATGGATCGGAAAAGAACAAACAGTCTGGGGAGCTTTTAGCGACCCCAACGAGGAGACAGAAGAGGAGGATGGCTCCGCAAGTGGCATTTTAAATGCTGATCGGACCATATTAGTCAGGGACTGCACCCATAACCTCTCAGCATGTGATGCTGAGAACGGCTCCTCCACTGTTGATTCCTCTACAACTGAATCAACCTCATCCTGATCCCCCTCAGGTAGGTCGTTCTCTGTATGGGACTGTTGCTCTGTTAACAGGCACTCTGAGGGAGGAGACGGAGATCAAGCGCTTTTCTCCTGTGACAGGGAAGCAGCAATTAGTGCTGACAATCTCTCTTCCAGCCCTCCCAGAGCTGAGGAAAAAACCTCCTCTGTTACATACACAGGAGCAGGTGAACTGGGGACAGCCACAGTACCAGGTACTCCTGGGGGTGCCCTACGGTCACTAACCTCTGATTCTTCAGGGGAGACTGGTGCAGCCAAAGCATGCCCAAGATCCTCAGAGCCCGATGGAGACCCCCTATTCCTCCTGGAATTTCTAGTCCCGGAGTTTTTAGACGGCATATTCCTAAGCCACAAAGCTGAGGTATTCCAGCCGAAAATACACCAGTTACTGATAATAGTCTAGCATAAATGCTGCTATAATAAACAGTTGGTGTCTACTAATGTGCCTTTCTAGGGGATGCCTGTATCAACCGCTTGCTGTATGCCTTTAAATGTTGCCAGCTCTGTCTCTGTACTTCATAGCCAGCTTACTGCAATAATGTGGCTTTTTAAAAACCTGCTGGGACGCCCGCACATGCGCAGAAGCGCTGCGGCGCGCACAGAGCGTCATCCCCCAGGCCCCGCCCCTTTTTCCGGCCACCTCTATATATAGAGGCGCGTGCACGCGTACGCGCGTGGCCACGTGCGCCTCGGCGCTAATTTTCAAACATGGAAACCAGGGACAGGAGCCAGGGCCCCCTTTGCCGCAGGCCGGGGGATAGACGAACACTGCAACATGGCAGAGGAAACAGTTTCCTGTAGGAGAACTCACCAGCTGCCTGGACTTTGCTCTCTGAGAAGAAACTAGTCCATATGACAAGAAAAACATTCCACAGTGGCCTCTAGTGGACAAACACAGGTACCGCAGTTTAATATACTAAACATATATAAAAAAACATTCCTTTTTTTTTTTTTTTTCTTGACCACCATTAAAAATTATTACATTTTTTTTAGTAGTTACAGGCATGCACAGATATTAGCGGGAATACCGTTAGGTAACAGACAGAAAGACAAATTAGGCTTGGGGGTCCCCCAATAGAACCAAGTTCCTGGGGGCCCCCACTTACCTGTTCCCCGCCGCAGGACTTTGTTTGGTCCACAAAAGCCCAAACTTCACCTATCACGGCAGGCATTGTAATCAAACCTTCAGGGACCGGGTTCCCAAGGATTCCACTCCCCTGGACCTGTATAGCACCCTGCACAGAAAACATCTTGGTCGTGGGTATGACCAGAGCTCTGGATCCCAGGGTCCAGCTCTCCTAAGAGAAGCATTACAGGCAGAACCTTGCTCTTCTCTGCAAGGCCCGGGTACCGACCGTTTAGCTATGAAGCTTTTTTGGTCGGATCCGGAATAGCTTACTGAGGCCCAAAAGAACCTGTACGCAAGCTCAGTGAAAAACACATGTTTCTTCTTGGCCAACACCTTAGACACTGGCAAAAAACTGAGGTGCTCCCGGATGGGAGGGGCTTATATAGGGGAGGGTACTTCCGGTTTTGGAAGTTGCCAGTGCCAGCACCTGACGGTAACTATATAACCCATTAGTAATGACTATGTCGCTCTGTGTCCCGTGATGTACGAGAAAGAAATTATCCAGTACCTTTTTCCCAGGATTGTGAACGCAGTGACTGAGTGCTGGTCCAGGACCATCCTTTCAGTTGCCTTGAGTTCAACATTATTATTGGTATATGGCCAAACCGTCCTGTTCACAATGCAGGATGACATGAACATTAGCAGAGCCTGGATGATCTCAGACTCTGGTGCTCACCGACATCAACCAACGGTCCTCCAACCTTGGGGTTATGGAAAGGACACTCGACACACAATTTTGTTTTTAGAATCGCAGAAAACGCTACTATTCTTGAGTCGGCTGCTGTTCAAAATCACAGGGCCCCGTACATCCTACCTGTTTTTCCAAAGCTGAAACCAGATTAGAAGGATTCTTCATAAACAACTGACCAACATTATCACAAATAACCATGCCAAATGACCAAAGACCTGGTATCTATGGATCACATATAGCCATCCTGCCCTTTCAGTATAGCACTTGATTGTTTGTCAGGAACTCATATGGTGATTGGGAATCCTCAGCATCCTGTCACCCCACCTCCCCACCCCTCTATCCTTTCATACAGCTATGGATTTTTTTGGGTTATTAGCTTTTTGGATCCTGTCAGTGAGCTGGTTTTGAGCTGACACCATTTCTTTGACCACCCCAGGCCTTACAATTTAAAAAGGGATTGTAAAGACTCAGGCTGGTTTCACATCGCATCCAATTCGCATGACATTTTAAAATATGTTTATTTGAATCAGGCTGGTTCACATATCTGCGGTGTGGATTTTTTAGGCAGTACGGTCCGGCTCAGGTGCGAATTCAGGCCCATTATCTTCTATGGGCACGCATCTGATTCGCAGATGTGTTCCGTTGTGAACAGGATAAACTAAAAAAACAGACGACCATTTTGAAAAGCAAAACAATATTTTTTACTTTCTGCTATCCGATAAAAAAAAATAAAAAATAAAAAAATCGAATTTCTTCATCAGTTTAGGCCAATATGTATTCTGCTACAAATTTTTGGTAAAACATCAGCGACTTATAGCGGGATTGCAACGGACAAATCTGACACCAAGTGACAATTTTTTGGGGACCAGTGACACCAATACAGTGATCAGTGCTAAAAATGTGCACTGTCTGTACTAATGACACTGGCAGTGAAGGGGTTAACATCAGGGCAATCAAAGGGTCAAATGTGTCCCTAGGAAGTGTTTTCTAACTGTGGGGGGTGTGATTATACTGTAAGACCACAGAAATTTGTGTTCCTGCTTAGTAGAACCACATCTCTGTCTTCTCCTGTCACAGAACGGCGATCTGCCTTGTTTACATAGGCAGACCGCCATTCTGTCTGCCTCAGGAGTGATCGGTGGGTCCCGGCGAACATCAGGTTCGCTGGACCCACTGATTTAATCCCGTTGGGTCCAATTACAGTGAGTCGCTGGCGGCTCGTGTGCGTGCCCCGGAAGGAATAAAAAAATAAATAAAAATCACGTACTGATATGCGATTTCACGCTAAAGGGCCTCCCTGCTGCAGTAAATGTACATGGGGCTGTCCTTAAACGTTTAAAATTACCGAAAATTGTTAACATACTTACCGTAATTTTCCTTTGCTGCCGCTCATCATGTCAGCCTAGGGCTCTCATAGGATGACATGCAAGGATGAGCTCAGGCGTGTTCGCAAATCTACGTGCCCGCGCCCACTACGCAGTGCTAATCACAGGCAGTGAGACATTTCCTGATCCGCGGCTGCACAGATCGAGAAATGTCTTACTGCCTGCGATTAGCACTGCTGAGTGCCAGCTTCCTGGCGGGCGGATTTGTGAACACCCCTGAGCTCATCCTTACTATCATGATTTGCCCCGGGAATACGGAAAATTGTTACCGTAATTTTCTTTTCCTGAGAGCTCATCATGTCACCCTATGAAGTATGAACCATTTCTTTCTAGCAGCTCCTCAAATTGGGACTATTGCATCTTTCTTTTAAAGTTTTTAGTGCTGCACTTCCTTTATTCCTCTCCATTGTCATAGAGGCACACTGTGGGATTCTGCACATGCGAGTCTTTAGGATCCAGCAAAGACCTGCAGCATTTCTGTGAAGCGCGGTGGGTAGGGTGCCCCAGATATGCACACATGGCACAGGTATCAAGGTACCAGTCCCCAGCGGGGTGTACGCATGCGCCAGATACCCCCTCCCCTGCTGCAGATTTCCTGGGTTCCAAAGACGATGGGAGATTTTCAAAGATGGTAGCGTGAGACCAAAACACCAAGGGACTGAAGTTCCTCATTAAAACTAGTAAGGGCTTGGGCAAGGTCCTTGCAGCATACATCATTACATACTGATAACCGAAATTATGGGTGAAGCAAGCCATTAAACAATCACACCCCAGGGGTAGATCATATCCCATAGAGCACACAGGTCCCTGTACACCTAGAACAAAGGGGGGGGGGGGGCAAACCTCGAGTGCCCAGCACCACACATATAATGCACACTACTCGTCCCATTATACTGGCCACCATGTGTGCATAGATACAGGCGAGCTGGGGCCTACAACTCAGGCTTCACCGAGCCCAGCGCATCGTGTCACTGCCTATTATTCCACGAAATGCCTGACCACACACCGTCACTTCATATACACCCTTCTACTTACCGCGTCCTCCCAGTTCTGCCGGTTGTAAGTATTTGATCCAAGGGACGTAGCCATCTTGCCTAGCTAATCCCCCTCGGTTGCCGCTCTGCCCGTATTCTACGCATGCGCCGAGTGCCACTACCCACGTACAATTGCTGCAGCGTTAGGACAACGACGCATTACGTTCCATGGCGTGTTTCATATAGCGCCCTCGTGCGGCACCAGATAGTATTTCTACACGTTGTTCACACCTGTAGTTATTGATACACAGGGAAACTGTGTAAGTTTCAAATACGCTATATTAATTCTTGGTGGTATATTGTGCTAAAGTACTAATAAACACAGTTTAACCACTGCAACCCCGGAAAGATTTAGCCCCTGAATGACCAGGCCATTTTTTGCATTTTTTTTTGCGATTTACTGACAATTGCGCGGTCGTGCGACACTGTGCCCAAACAAAATTGATGTACTTTTTTCCCCATAAATAGAGATTTCTTTTTGTGGTATTGGATCACCTCTGCGGTTTAAAGTTTTTGCACTATAAACAAAAAAACTGTCAATTTTGAAAAAAAAAAAAATACAGTAAAACCTTGGATTGCGAGCATATTTCGTTCCGGAAACATGCTTGTAATCCAAAGCACTTGTATATCAAAGTAAATTTCCCCATAAGAAATAATGGAAACTCAGATGATTTGTTCGGCAACCATTTATTCATAAATCCTCCAGTTTATAGTCCATATAAAAAGATCATAGCAATGTGATAGGTTGTGTACCCATAAAATGTCTGTCCACAAATGGAAACCTCCACAAGGGAATTAGAAGCAAAATCCAGCAGGACCATTTGGCTGGCCAAAGACCAGAGCACTTTTTGCATCGCTTTAACTGACAATTGCGCGGTCATGCGACGTGGCTCCGAAACAAAATTGATGTTCTTTTTTTCCCACAAATAGAGCTTTCGTTTGGTGGTATTTGATCACCTCTGCGGTTTTTATTTTTTGCGCTATAAACAAAAATAGAGCGACAATTTAAAAAAAAGCAATATTTTTTACTTTTTGCTATAATAAATATCCCCAAAAAATAAATAATAAGCAAAATAAAATAAAAATTCCTCAGTTTAGGCCGATACGTATTCTTCTACATATTTTTGGTAAAAGAAAATCGCAATAAGCATTTGTTGATTGGTTTGCGCAAAAGTTATAGCGTCAACAAAAAAGGGGGAAAATTTAGGGACTTTTGATTTTTTTAAATTGTTTTTACTAGTAATGGCGGGGATCAGCAATTTTTAGCAGGACTGCGACATTGCGGCAGACAAATCTGACCCTAAGTGACACTTTTTGGTGACCAGTGACACCAATACAGTGATCAGTGCTATAAAAATTCACTGATCACTAAATGGGATTGGCAGGGAAGGAGTTAGCACTAGGGGTGATCAAAGGGTTAAGTGTTCCTTAGGGAGGTGTTTCTAACTGTCAGGGGGACGGACTGACTGGGAGTAGAGAGAGATCGCTGTTCCTGAGCATTAGGAACAGTGATCTCTCTCTCCTCCCCTGTCAAAACAGGGATCCGCCTTGTTTACATCCCCGTTCTGCCTCTCATTACCACGATCGCGGGTGGCCGGCGGACGTCGAGTATGTGCGGAAGGCGGTCGGTATGTGGTTAAATGAGCAACTATCTATGTGACCTAACCATAGTGTATCTCAATTAAAAATAAAAAAGTTGCGCTAATCAGAATATGGACCATCAATACTATATTAACAAAACAAAAAAATGAGTATTTATATATAAAAAAAAACAGCACAAAAACACGTGTATGCATATAAGTATCCCATAAAACATGAATAGTACTGAGAGGGATGTGTTAAGAGTGAGTTCACGTGATATTATATAGTCCAAAAAAAGGTGAAGCGTCCAGGGATTTCCACCTGCAGAGGTCAACCCCTCCTACTTACGTATCTGGCGCTACGGGGACCCTCTGCCGTTTTGTGAGGTCCATCTGCTGTTCTGAGCCTCGAAAAATTTCGGAAATGTCCGTAACTGGCCGCGCATGCGCAGAACGGCATTCGACGGAACATCGGAAAACATCGGAAATTTCCATAATTGTCGTTCTGCGCATGCGCGGCCAACTTACGAACATTTTCGATTTACAAACAGGAGGAAAGTTTCTAACGGGTTCGTAACCCGGGGACCCCCTGTACAAGTGCACTTGGAAGTGCACTGAAAGTCGCTGTAGATCTGAGGGGAAGATCTGAAATTAGGAGAAGCTCTGCTGATTTTATCTTCCAATCATGTGCAAGCTAAAATGCTGTTTTTTATTTTCCTTGCATGTCCCCCTCGGATCTACAGCGACTGCACTTCCAAGTGCACTTTTAGGTCAAAGTAGATTGCCTTTCGTAAATAACCCCTTGGTGTTTACAAGTTAAAATCATTTTTTTTTGCTAGAAAATTACTTAGAACCCCCAAACATTTTATATATATATATATATCATTTTTTTTTTCAGACACCCCAGGCCTAGAAAGTAAAATGGCAGTTGTTGCAATACTTTATGTCCCACCATATTTGTGCAGTGGTCTTACAAAAGCATTTTTTTATTTAAAAAAAAAAAAAAATTAAATTAAAAAACAAGAAAACAGTAAAGTTACCCCAATTTATTTTTTATATCGTGAAAGATAATGTTACGCTGAGTAAATTGATACCCAACATGTCATGCTTCAAAATTGCGCTTACAGGTTACCAGTTTTGAGTTACAGAGGAGATCTTTTGCTAGAATTATTGCTCTCGCACTAGCGATCGCGGCGATACCTCCCATGTGTGGTTTAAACACCATTTACATATGCAGGCATGACTTATGTATGCGTTAGCTGCTGCATGCAAACACGGAGGGACGGGGCACTTTAAAAAAAAAAAATCTTATTCATTTTACTTTTTATTTTTACACTGTCCCTTTAAAAATAATTTTTGGATCACTTTTATTCCTATTACAAGGAATGTAAATACCCCTTGTAATAAACAAACCATGACAGGACCTCTTTAATGTGAGATCTGGGGTCAAAAAGACCTCTGATCTCACATTTACACTTAAATGCAATAACAAAAAAAATTGTCCCTTTAAGGCTGTTGGGCAGAAGTGACATTTGAGGTTGCTCCTGTCATCCAATAGCATAGAGTCAAGTGGGGGCCATCATTCCCTTATGCCCTGTACACACGAGCGGAATTTCCATCAGGAAAAAGTTTGATGGTTTTTCCGACGGAATTCCGCTCAAGCTTGGCTTGCATACACACGGTCACACAAAAGTTCTCTGAACTTTCGAGCGTTAAGAACGCGGTGACGTACAACACTACGACGAGGCGAGAAAAAGAAGTTCAATGCTTCCGAGCATGCGTCAAATTGTTTACGAGCATGCGTGTTTTTTTTGCCCGTCGGAATTGCATACAGACTAACGGATTTTCCGCTAGGAATTTTTTCCGTCTGAAAAATAGAGAACCTGCTCTCAAACGTTTGCTGGCGGGAATTCCGACAGAAAAAGTCAGATGGAAAATACACGCGGTCGGAATTTCCGTTCAAAAGCTCCCATCTGACTTTTTCCGACGGGAAATCTGGTCGTGTGTACGCGGCATAACTCAACTTCCTTCCTCTCAACATCGGACCGTCTCCGCCACTACCGACGGATCTGGTAAGCGGCCGAGACAATCGGGACCTCTCCCGCCCCCGATAAAAATGATCTTGTGGAAATGGAGACCATTTTTATCTGAAAGCGGACCTCCTGCTGTTGAAAAAATTACCGGGGTTATGGCAGATATCCCAGTAGTTAACATCAAAGAAGCAACGTAAATCCACGGTGGGCGGTCCAGAAGTGAGTTTTAATACTTACTCATCCCACTGCCCACACCACCATTTTCCATTGTACAGTACAGTACTGTATTTTAGGGCACCAATGTTGAAGAGCTTTAATTTACTTCAAGCAGGTTTTGCATTCACATACAAATATTTGATAAGTAAAGCAAACACTACTGAAAGGGGTTGTAAAGGTTCAGTTTAAAAAAACAAAAAAAACATGTCATACACACCCCCTCTGTGCGGTTGGTTTTGCAAAGGGTGGCCCGATCCTCCTCTTCTGGGGTTCCTCCACAGCACTCCTGGCTTCTCCTCTTCTTGGAGAAGCGCTCTCCTATGGGACACCCAAGCGGGCGCGCTACCATGTCCTGTTGCTTCGTCTGTTGACACAGACAGCAAGACTCGGCTTGGCCCCTCGGCACCCGCGTCATTGAATTTGATTGACAGCAGCGGGAGCCAATGGTTGCGTTGCTATCAATCTATCCAATCATGACACGGGACACCGGCCAGAGCTGGTGTGCTCGTTCCCGTCGCAGGAATTACGGGGCTCAGGTAAGTATAAGGGGGGCTCAGGGGGCGCTGCTGCAGTAAAGAAGGTTAGGGGTTTACATCCCCTTTAAGGAAGGACAAGTGCAGATCTGAAGAAGGTCACATGCACCTGTCAATTCATTCTGAATGATCTCATAAGTGTCTCATATGGATGTCCAACTTATGCACAAACTCAAAGCTAGTCGTCAACACAGCTCCTAAGAGATACCACCTCTAGAGGACCCTTCTTCATCTGACATTTCCTGGGGTGTCCCACATCTGGTCTCCTGCTGCTCTCTGTGGCAGGGGCAGGCTGAGGGGTGGGCAGAATTGGCAGCTACAATGGGTACTGTAGCAGGAGGAGGGATTTAGGTGCAAAAAGGACAGGACCTGCAACTTATGCTTCTGAAGTAGATCAGAGCTCATGGGGGGTATGCTTTGATCTTTTCCCCTTAAAGTAGAACTAAACCACCTTACCATTTACAGCCAAGGAAGCTGCCTTCTTAGCCTCTGTTTGATCGGCAGTTGCCATGGGGCTGCATGTGATCAGTTATTACACCAGCCATTTGATGGCTCCACAGTTTGGTTTAGAGAACAACTGTGACAGTTTTCATTCACAGAATGTGACTTTTTAGGGAAATAATTAAATCAATAGGTTTGGCTTTGCTTTAGGTGCCAAAAGACCTTGTCTTGGCACAGCTCTGTGGCACCTCCCATACCTAGGTTCCTCTTAGACTCAGTAGTGATATAGGGGTGGCAGAAGGAACCACAAAGTGCGGTGGGGACAAGGCACCCGACAAACCCAGAAGTCAGCCACTCTTCAGGCAACAGTATCTAATGAGTAAAGAGAAGAATGGCAGTGGGAGCAGCAGAACAGGTAGGTATTAAAATGCTTCTTTTTCATATAGTTTTGATTTTTCTTCTGAGAAATCAGGGCCTCTTTAGGCCCCTTTCACACGGACGGATAGCTTTTAGCTGCAGATTTTCTAGTTTTCTACCGCAGCTAAAAGCACACAATGCTTTCCTATGGCCCCATTCACACACAGCGTTTAGCTGCTATTTCGTTACATGCGGTTCGGTGCGAATAGAAAAAATAGAATTGAATGCGTCCAGGTGCGATGTAGCGCAGCTATCTGCACATAACTGCAGGTAATCGCAGTGCACTGTGTCAGCTGCGGATAGCAGCGTGAACAAAAGAAAAAAACTACAGGAAGCACATCAAAATAAAAATGGTTGCTATGGGGATGACAATAATGGCCAACCGCAGCTAAACGCAGCCGCATGTAGACGCATGTAAACGCAGCTAATCGCAGAGTACAAATGCAGCTGATCGCTGTGCCTGGGGTCTTGAATTTCAAAAGAAAGAAACATGCTTTTAACTGCGGCAGGACAGCCACCCGTGTGAAAGGGGCCTAAAAGAGAAGTGTGGTATTTAAAAAAAACAACAGTAATACTCACCTAGATGGATGCAGCATCAATCTGATACTGCATCTGTCCTACGCTGCCTCTAAGACCGAGAACTGAGCAATCAAAGAGCACTGAAAGCTCTGTTTTCGGTTTTGAGTGAGCAGAGGTCTGGTGACTGTTATGTACTCTGTTCCTCCAGTGCTCACTGGAGCACTGGGCTGTGGAGGGGGTGGGAGCGGCTGGCTCAGGCTTTCAGTGGCACGCTGAGAGGCTGACCAGCTGCTGTTTAGGGATCTGGCTGGATCCCGACATTAAAGTTGGGATCTCTCCACAGCCTGGACCAGCTGAGTGACATTGGCCAACAAAAGACTTTAGAACTCTGTTGGCTAAAAACGGGTCACTGGAGTGCAGAACAAAGTGAACTTCTGTGACCCACAGGAGAAGTAGGGCAAAAACAGCTTTGGCCCTCATTCTCCTTTTGTTGTGTTGTTGAAAAAAGGAGCACAACACATTTACCAAGAACAAGATTTCAGTGTGATTTGTTCCACAAATAAAAATACTTGATATCAAAATCTATAGACACACTCCTAAACCCTGTGGACAGCCTACCCAGAAGAGTTGAAGCTGTTATAGCTGCAAAGGGTGGGCCAACCCAATATTGAACGGACTAAGACTGGGATGCCATTAAAGTTCATGTGCGCTTAAAGGTAGGCGTCCCAATACTTTTGGTAATATAGTGTATATAACATTTGCTGCAGAGAAGAAGGTTTCAGTCTCAAAGCGCAGTTCCGCCTTCCCTCCCTACATATTGTAGCTGCTGACTTTCAATATTAGAACACTTACCTGTCCTGGAGTCCAGCGATGTCGGCACCGCAGCTGATGTTTCCATTGCCTGTCGGGTGCTGCCGCCACCATTGCCGGTAAGGGAACCCAGCAGTGAAGCCTTTTGGCTTAACGGCCGGGTACCTGCTGCGCATCGCGAAGTGCGGCTGCGCTCTCCTACTGGCCTGACAGTAGGGTAGGGTGACCAGACATCCCCAGTTTCTGGGGACAGTCCCCGGATTGAGGACACTGTCCCCAGACCAAGTCTGTCCCCGGTTTTGTCCCCGGATTGGATTTGAACAGGGGCTGGGGCAATTTCAAAGACAGTCGGTGCAGAATTAATAAAAAACATTATGAAGTGGCTCTGCCGCTCATTTTAGCTTAGGGGGGTGTATTTTTTTCCATTATCTGTGCCCCTTTCTGATGATAATGTGCTGGTCGGAGTGGATGGAATATTTCTTCAGTTTCGGGTTCATGCCCATCCAGCTCCGCTCGCATGTTCTTCTGCCTTGGCTCAAGTCCAGGCCAGCCGCCTGCCTGCCTATCTCCTTGCCTTCCCTGGCGGAGTGATCTTCCTCCACTCCCCACCCAGTAGTAGCCGGGGCCCGGAGCGTAAGATTTGACAGGCTGTGAGGCGATGGGCAGAGAGTGGCTAACTTCTGCCATTACTAGTAAAAAAAATATATGTCCCCGGATTTAATTTAAAAAATCGGGTCACCTTACAGTAGGGGAATGAGGAGAGTGGAGGAGGGGAAAACGAACTTCTGACAGACTTTGCTGCACAGAAGTGGGGACAGGGTACCTGTCAAAAACAAAAAAGCTTACCCCTCCCCTCCGAAAGGCGGCAAATGTGGCACTAGAGGGGGGGGGGGAGACAAATAAGCGGAAGCTTGATTCAGTTACGGAATAGGTGTTTTGGGGTGCCGTTCAAGTCATTGGCGGCACATGTGGAAAGTGTCTGAAATGTAACCACTTGTCCCCCGCCCACTGTCAATAGACGGCGGGCGGAGGATACTCTCGTTCTGGGAGGACGTCATATGACGGCCTCCCTTTAAAACGAGCTAGGAGGCGCGCGCCCGCCGCGTTCACAAGGCCCCGGTGCGCGTGCCCGGCGGCCGCGATTGCCGCCGGGCACCCGCGATTGCCTGGGAAACGAGCAGGAAAGTGGATCTCTGTGTGTAAACACAGAGATCCACGTCCTGTGAGGGAGAGGGGACCAATGGTGTGTCCCTTGTACATAGGGACAACCATCGGTCACCTCCCCCAGTCAGTCCCCTCCCCCCACAGTAAGAACACTTTGAGGGAACATATTTAACCCCTTCCCGCCCCTAGTGGTTAACCCCTTCCCTGCCAATCACATTTATACAGTAATCAATGCATTTTTATAGCAGGGATCGCTGTATAAATGTGAATGGTCCCAAAAATGTGTCAAAAGTGTCCGATGTGTCCGCCGCAATATCGCAGTCACAATAAAAAATCGCAGATCGCCGCCATTACTAATAAAAAAAAAAAATGCTATAAATCCATCCCCTATTTTGTAGACGCTATAACTTTTGCGCAAACCAATCAATACGCGCTTATTGCGATTTTTTTTTTTTTTTACCATAAATATGTAGAAGAATACGTATCGGCCTAAACTGAGGAAAATTTTATTTAAAAAAAAAAAAATGGGTATTTATTATAGCAAAAAGTAAAAAATAGTGTTTTTTTTCCAAACTGGACACTCTTCTTTTGTTTATAGCGCAAAAAATAAAAACCGCAGAGGTGATCAAATACCACCAAAAGAAAGCTCTATTTGTGGGAAAAAAAGGACGCAAATTTCGTTTGGGAGCCACGTCGCACGACCGCGCAATTGTCATTCAAAGTGTGACAGCGCTGAAAGCTGAAAAATGGCTTGGGCAGGAAGGGGGTTTTCGTGCACAGTAGAGAAGTGGTTAAAGAAGAGTTCCACCCAAAAATGGAACTTTCGCTTTTTGGAACTCCCCCCCGGAGTCGCATTTGGCACCTTTCCTGGGGGAGGGGGTAGCAAATACCTGTCTAATACAGGTATTTGCTGCCACTTCTGGGCATAGATCACTGCAGTATCCGCGGCGATCTATGTCATGTCCGGCCCCTCCTATGGCCCCCCGGCTGTCTTCTGGGACACACACAGGTCCCAGAAGACAGTAGGGACCAGTGAGATAGCACAGTGCGACTCGCGCATGTGCAGTAGGGGACCAGGAAGTGAAGCCACAAGGCAGTAGGAAACCAGGAAGTGAAGCCGCAAGGCAGTAGGGTACCAGGAAGCTTCACTTCCTGATTCCCTTACAGAAGATGGTGGCGGCTCCACCCGAGAGCCAAGGGACAGATCGGCTTCGGGTGCTGACATAGCGGGCGCCCTGGACAGGTAAGTGTTCATATATTAAAAGTCAGCAGCTGCAGTATTTGTAGCTGCTGACTTAAAAAATAAAATAAAATTAAAATACAGTAAAAGCAACATTTTTTTTCATTTTATTTTTATGTCATACTAGTAACAGTTCTACATTCACCTCACAAGTATTTATGGGAGGGATAGACTAAAAGGAATATAATTCTCCATTACAGAACTCATGCTGCACATATTTATTGCAATTAGTGCAATTCCTTTTTTGCGTACTGTCTTCTGGTAAGAAACATGGAACTATATTATGCTCAGCAGAGATAGCGGAAGTCATCGTTGCAGTGCGGTGGCACGCTAGCTATTGGTCACAGACGTATGTGAGGAGTTTCCTCAGCACATGAGGGAAGTGTTATCAAACTGCCGGCCACATGGGGGCCGTGTTGTCACTTTGTCGGCCACATGCGCACACATGCGAGCACCAAGATGGCGGCGGATCCGGAACAGCTGGAGGAGAGGTGAGCAGTTAGAAGTATAATGAATTATGGGGAGCACGGGTGTCCGCATACATTTTATGTGACTAGTACGCCTAATACACGAAGTACTAGCACTGTCACCCGATCATTATAAAATTGTATGGCTCCTGTATACATGCTCTGTATAGGGCGGACAGGGCTAGATGTGTGTGCTGGGTAACATCTTACTCTAGTAACACCGGTTGTTGTGATCTATACAGATTATGGGGATTACAGGAACGACTTTCCATATCCAGTAATGTGTGATGTACATGTTTTCACATACTGATCGCCATACACTGTTAGCTTTTTACTTGTTTTATAGTCATTCTGAACATCCCTTTACCATTTAAGTGTATCCAGAACATAGGCGTGTGCCTAGGAACACCCTTATCACCCTGTGCGGTGCCAATTCCCCCTGCTTCCTGGTGCCCCCGTCTCACCCCTGCAGTGCTGCCAGCTTCCTTCCTCTCCTGCGGGGATGATAATGAATGAACACAGTGCCAATCTGTATCCATCACTTCTGTGTTCATTCTTAACTGAAGCATAGTAAACTGCGTTCACTATGCTTCAGTTTGGGAATACACAGGAAGCCATTCAGCACAGAGTACATACCATTTGTTCACAGTCCAGTGCAGCTAAGGCTGCAGAGAAAGGGACTGGGGAAGCTCTCTCCTCCGTTTCTTTCTCTCTGTTTGGACCCTTAATATTTCACAAAATCCCCCCCCCCCCAACGGGGCTCCTAAATGAAAAAATAAAAACTACTGACATTGTCCACAGGTCTGCTGATATACACACACGTGTGTTTGTGCTCTGGGGTGCACAACCTAATGCAATAGCCTGCGCACACCAATGAGCCAGAATGTTTTTTGATTGAGTGACGAAGGGTTAAAGTGTATCTGAACCCAGGGATAGACTGTAATATATTAGAACCTGCCAGTCCTTAAAGTAGAAGTTCAGCCTAACACTAAAATCGCTACATCTACAGACATCCACAATTAGGGATAAGCTCAGGCGTGTTCGCATTGAACATGTGCAGAGCCCGCCAAGGAAGTCGGCACCGTCGGAACGGCGCTGCGCTAATCACAGGCAGGGAGACATTGTCCCGATCTCTGCAGCCGAGCATCGGGAAATGTCTCCCTGCCTGTGATTAGCGCAGCGCGGTTCCGACGGTGCCGACTTCCTTGGTGGGCTCTGCACGTGTTCAATGCGAACACGCCTGAGCTCATCCCTATCCACAATCTAACACTAACCTATCTAGCCCTGTGAAGAAGAAATCAGCATACATCCCTTTTCTGAAGCCGCTCTGGTCCAGTCCCACGTTGAGCTGTTAGCTGCGGCTTCGCTGTGTAGGCGGGTGCAGAGGACGCAGCCCACAACAGAAGTCCCATAGTAACTCTATGGGTGACATCACTTCCCATTCATTTCACAGCCATTGTCGGCTGTCTCCTCTTCAGAGCTGCTGCCGATGGAGACCAGATTGTAGCGGTTTTAAAAAAGCTATTACAGTAAACCCCCGTTATATCGCGGTTCAGTCTTCGCGGTCCCGGTATGTTGCGTTTTTTTTCTGTAAGACCTATTAATATTATTTTATTGATTAAATTCTTGTTAATTAAATATTTTTTGTGTTTTCCATTGCTCTTGCTATGTCTCTCAGTATCTTTTATGTGTTTAAATGTGTTTCTATTGTTTTAAAAGTGTGTTTAAAGACCTTAAAATGCTTTTAAAAGTACAGTGAAAGTCATAAAAACCTGCCTAGTGTGTATTTAAATAGGGTATTTCTATTTCGCGGATTTTCACTTATTGCGGGTGGGTCTGGAACGTAACCCCCGCGATGGAGGGGGGTTTACTGTATACTGATTTATTTTTTAATGGGTTAGATAGGTTAGTCTTAGATCATGGATGTCTGTAAATGCAGGGATTTTAGCATTAGACTGGACCTCTACTTTAACCACTTCTGGACCGCCCACCGTACATATACTGCAGCAGGGCATTCCGACTGCGCGAAATCGCGTACCTGTACGTGATTTTGTGCACACGATGTAGGGGCCGCGCGTGCGCCGCTCCCGCTGTGATTGGACACAGCAGGAGCCAATCAGCGGGTCCGATGGCCGCCGCGACCCGCCAATCGTTCACGGGAAACGCGGAGCATCAGTGTGCCTATGTAAACAAGACACGCCGCTGATCTGTCATTGAGGAAAAGAGAGATCTTCTGTTTTCCTCCAGTGTAACACCCCCGCCGCCCCCCCCTACAGTTAGAAAGCACCTCCGTAGGACACACTTAACCCCTTGATCGCCCCTAGGTTAACCCTTTCCCTGCCAGTGTCATTTATACAGGGATCAGTGCATTTTTTTTAGCACTGTTCCCTGTATTGGTGTCACTTAGGTTCAGATTTATCTGCCACAATGTCGTAGTCCCGCAAAAAATTGCTGATCGCCGCCATTATCAGTAAAAATTTTTTTAAAATGCCATAAATCTAACACATAGTTTTGTAGACCCAATAACTTTTGCACAAATGAATCAGTAAACGCTTATTGGGATTTTTTTTTTACCAAAAAAAGTAACAGAATACATATTGGCCTAAACTGATGAAGAAGTTTGGATTTTTTTTATTGGGAATGTTTTATAGCAGAAAGTAAGGAATATTATTTTTTTATTCAAAATAGCTGCTGTTTTTTTGTTTATAGCGCAAAAAATAAAAACCGCAAAGGTGATCAAATACCACCAAAAGAAAGCTCTATTTGTGGGAAAAAAGAGGACATCAATTCTATTTGAGCACAGTGTCACATGACCTCTCAATTGTCAGTTAAAATGGAGGTCCACCCTAAGAAAAAAAAAAATGACATAAAAATGCTCCAAAAAAATTAAAGAAAATTATTTTTTTACTTACCAGATATTGTGGTTGCTAGGCACACCTTCCTAGTCCATGGCTGGACTTCTTCCTCGTCCTCCTCGCGTTTTCTGCTGGGGAATGGGGCGCAGTGTCTTCTGGGAACTGTGTGTATCCCAGAGAACAGCCGCCCATTCAGAAAACGCTGCGCGACTCGCGCATGCGCAGTAGGAAACAGGCAAGGCTCCACTGCCTTTTTCCCTTAGTGAGGATGGCGGCACCGGAACCTGCCACGATCGAGGGATCGGCCTCGGGGGGCCGACATCGCGGGCGCCTAGGACAGGTAAGTGTCCTTATTAAAAGTCAGCAGCTACAGTGTTTGTAGCTGCTGACTTAAAAAAAAAAAAAAAAAAAAATTGCGGCTGGAACACCGCTTTAAAGCAATGCAGCGCTGTATTGTTAAAAATGGCCTGGTCAGGAAGTGGGTAAACCTTCTGGGGCTGAAGTGGTTATTGCGGTAGTGAACTGCGACAGTTAAAAAACCAAAACCACCTGTAAGGCAATTGCATAATTTATGAAATACTTACCCTAGAATGAGGCCTTCTAGTGGCACGCTGTCACCACTGACAGGGCTTTCATCTTCCCCCAGTCTGTCTTCCAGGTTCGCGGACTTCGGCTGTATGAGTGACCAGAGCCGTGATGACGTTCCTCCCACGCATGTGCGTGGAAGCCCTCAGCTCCGGCACAAATCTTTGAAGGTCTGGTACGGTATGAGATGAATATTTTCTAAACGGTGCAAGTTTAGGAGATATTCACTGTACCTACAGGTAAGCCTTATTATAGGCTTACCTATAGGTAAAAATAACAAAGCAGACTTTACTACTGCTTTAACCACTTGACCTCCGGAAGATTTACCGATAGAGCAAGGGAGGGTTGCAACCCCTGTCAGATTTTTATTTTTTGCGTCATCTGTGTCCAATTTCCCTTCACTTCCTGTCCCATAGCCAAACGACCGTGCTGTAGCCATCTTTCGGCTATAGCCTGGTTGGCAAGTCGTAAATTTGGTGGTTCTATCGGGTTGCGGTCAGTCAAGTTACTCATCCCCAAACTCACTCATCCATGTCTTTATGGACTTTGCTTTGTGCACTGGTGTGCAGTCCTGTTTTAACTGGAAGGGGCTATCCCCAAACTGTTCCCACAAAGTTGGGAGCATGAAATTGTCCAAAATGTCTTGTTATGCTGACGCTTTAAGAGTTCCCTTCACTGGAACTAAAGGGCCAAGCCCAATCCCTGAAATACAACCCCACACCATAATCCCCCTCCACCAAATGATTTCGACCAGTGCACAAAGCAAGGTCCATAAAGACATGGATGAGCGAGTTTGGGGTGGAGGAACTTGACTGAACTGCACAGAGTCCTGACTTCAACTCGATAGCACACCTTTGTGATGAATTGCAGCAAAGACTGTGAGCCAGGCCTTCTCATCCAACATCAGTGTCTGACCTCTCAAATTCACTTCTGGAAGAATGGTTAAACATTACAGCCAACATTTTAGGCCGCTGTTGGCTGAAAATGGGTCACTTGAATGCAGAACAAAGTGCACTCCTGTGACCCACAGGAGAAGTAGGGCAAAAACAGCTTTGGTCCTACTTCTCCTTTTGTTGTGTTGTTGAATAAAGAGCACAACACAACATTTACCAAGAACAAGATTTCAGTGTGATTTGTTCCACAAATAAAAATACTTGATATCAAAATCTATAGACGCACTCCTAAACCCTGTGGACAGCCTTCCCAAAAGAGTTGAAGCTGTTATAGCTGCAAAGATTGAACAATACGTACAAAGACTGGATGCCATTAAAGTTCATGTGCGTACTTTGTGAAAAAAAAAAAAAAGTTCATGTGCGTGTAAAGGCAGGCGTCCCAATACTTTTGGTAATATAGTGTATCTTTAGCAGAGATGTGGGAGGGAACCAGCTGGTCCGCCCTCTACAGGCTGCCTTCAGAAACCTACAGGGGTGGAGACCAGACCAGTCACCCTACACAAGAAGAGAGAGCAGCAGTAACTGGTCTTTAATACAGAGGATTACTGCACAGATCTGTAGGAAATACACAAATGACACCATGATTCAATAAAGAACACCCATAGCTCTTGTATTTATACAATATTTGTTTAGCCTGGAGTTTAGATTTAAGATCACTGTGTGTGGAGTCATGCTGTGATTTTTCCATTTTGTAAGGGGACCTCTATTCTCTTTTTTAATAATTTGTGGTTTTGTTTTCTGCAGCAAGTTATGTTGTCAGGTTAGATGCAAACAATGTTTAGCAGATTCTTGTATACATGGTATTTTAAAACTACAACATTTAAGCCTAACTTATTTCCAAAGTGTCCACTGGTGGATGTTAGGATTGCCAGTGTTTAAAGGAGAAGTATTGCCAAAGCTCTTTTGGCCTTACTTCTCCTGTGGGTCACAGGAGTGCACTTTGTTCCGTACTCCTGTCACCCATATTCAGCCGACAGGATCTACCCAGATGCTTGGACCGGCAGCTGACTTTGCCTCTCAGCATACTATTGTGAGCCTGAGCCAGCCTTTCCTGTCCCTTCTACAGCCAGGTGCTCCAGTAAATGTGGGAGAGGCAGAGCTGATGACTGAGCTGCTCACCGTCTCTCTGTTCCCTGAAGACTGAGAACTGAGCGATCAGCGTCCTTTGATCGATCAGTTCTCGGTCTTGGAGGCGGTGGGGGACAGATGCGCATTGGATCAATGCTGCATCCACCTAGGTGAGTATGATTGTTTTTGTTTGTTTTTTAATTCTCAAACTTCTCTTTTAAAATCCTAATATAAATCACCTGTTTAGTTTCTATCTGATTTTTTTTATAATATGTATGATTGCAAATCCAGGTATTTATAAATAGTCCTAACATTCATTTTGATAACAATTCTGTATGTTATTTTTTTTGTAATAGTGATGATGGTTATGAGAAGTTTCTAGAGCAGAAAGAACAACTTGCTTCCCTGGAAAATTCTGGTGACGCGAGCGAAGAGGAAGTAGAAGACGAAGATGATGATGGGTGGTACTGGGAAGATGAGAGAACAAATCTTGTTAAGCGCTTATGTGGAAGAGGATCTAACCCTCAGGTATTGCTTTCTTTATTTCTAAGTACTATTCATAAAGTTTGCTTGTGTTTCGATTGCTGCCATATGTTTACACTTACATTAGAGCAGTGTTTTTCATTTAATTTTTTTCAGTCAAGGCATCCTTAAAATTTTGCACAATCCTGGGGCACACCAGGAGGTGTGTCCGAGCATGTGTGCTTTTTTGCGTATTCCCAGCACGTTGCATTTTTTAACCACTTCCGCCCCAGAAGATTTTACCCCTTTAAAGCGGAGTTCTACCCAAAAATGGAACTTCCGCTTTTCGGAATCCCCCCCCCCCCACATTTGGCACCTTTCAGGGGGGAGGGGGAAGAAGATACCTATCTAATCCAGGTATTTCACGCCCGCTGTCTCGCACGACTCGCACATGCGCAGTATTAAACCAGGCTGTTAAGCCGCAAGGCTTCACTTCCTGATTCCCTTACCGAAGATGGTGGGGCCTCCACCCGAGAGACAGATCGGCTTCGGGTGAGGATATCGCGGGTGCCCTGGACAGGTAAGTGTCCATATTTTAAAAGTCAGCAGCTGCAGTATTTGTAGCTGCTGACTTAAAAATATTTTTTTGGGGGCGGAATTCCGCTTTAATGAGCAGAGCATTTTTTGCAATACGGCACTGCGTCGCTTTAACTGACAATTGCGCGGTCGTACGACGTTGTACCCAAACAAAATTGACAAACTTTTTTTCCCCACAAATGGAGCTTTCTTTTGGTGGTATTTGATCACCTCTGCGGTTTTTATTTTTTGCGCTATAAGCAAAAAAAAAAGCGACAATTTTGGGAAAAAAATGTTTCTTCGTTATAATAAATATCCCCAAAAAATATATAAAAAAAACGAATTTCTTCCTCAGTTTAGGCCGATATATATTCTTGGTAAAAAAAAATCACAATAAGCGTATATTGATTTGGGCAAAAGTTATAGCGTCTACAAAATAGGGGATAGATTTATTGCATTTTTTTTTTTTTTTACTACTAATGGCGGTGATCTGCCTTTTTTTTTTTTTCTTTTTATCGGGATTGCGGCGGACAGATCGGACACTTTTGACACTTTTGGGGCTATGGACATTTATACAGCGATCAGAGATAAAAATAGCCACTGATTACTGTATAAATGTCACTGGCAGGGAAGGGGTTAACACTGGTGGCGATCAAGGGGTTAACTGTGTGTTCCTTCGTGCTCACTAGAACATGACAGACATCACTCCTCCCGATGACAGGGACCAGAAGATCTGTCATGTCACTAGGCAGAACAGGGAAATGCCTTGTTTACATAGGCACTTCCCCATTCTGCCTCTCCTCGCCGCGATTGCGGGTCACGGGTGGACATCGAGTCCATGGGCACGCTCCAGCGGCGGGTGCCTGCTACCCAGCTTCAACGGAGGGACATACGGGTACGCCCATTTGCCCAGCAGTGCCATTGTGTCGACGTACATCGGCGGTTGGCAAGGAGTTAATGATGCACGTAAAAACATTGCAGCGTGATTTTTAAAATTGCACAGCACCAAAACGCATGGTACTGCATTACCATGCTCTTTAGCAGGCGCAATCGTACACATTTGCTAGATGCGTGGGGGTGTCATTAGAAACTAATGACGCCCACATGCATCTGCAAAAGGAAACACATTTTTGTGTGGTATGGGAAAATGCACAATTTCCCCCTCCTAGCACAAAGTCTGTCCATCTCATCACTGCAGGAGTAGTGACAGCAGCAGACAGGAAGAAAAAGCCGGAGCTCCTCTCCCTCCTGTCTGTACACAGACAGTTCTGTGCAAGTTGGTAACCTGCTTTGGGGCAGTTTCTCTTGCTCAGTTTCATTTCAGCCCCTTCCAACTGTATGTCTTGTCAACATGGGACAGAAAGACACCCCATGCAGTTACATATAACCCAAAATTGCAGCACTAAAATAGGAAGTGATAAAATCAAAATGCAAATTATATATACAGTGATAAGTCCATGAGAACATCTAAAATATTGATGTTCAAATCCGTGAAAAAAATCCAACATAAAGTTCTTAAAGGGGTTGTAAAGGATCAAATTTTTTTTTATTTTTTTTTAAATAACAAACATGTTTTACTTACCTACACTGTGCAGCTTGTTTTGCACAGATTGGCCCCATACTGGTCTTAATGGGGTCCCTCTGCGGCTGTCTCGGCTCCTCTCCGCATCAGCTAACCCCCTTCATGGGAAGCTCTCTCCCAAGGGGGTTAGCTTGCGGGCGTGCTCCCGTGATAGTGATACAAACGGTGGATGGATATATATATATATATATATATATATATATATATATATATATATATATTCTCTCAGCCATTACCCACTGACTCTGGGGTAGTGGGTTTTTCACCCAGAGGTGTTCAAGGAACACTGCCGAAGGTGGGGAACCCTGGATGTGGATCTTCTGGCATCCAGTTTCCATACAAAGTTAGATTCAAATCCAGGGCCAGGGACTCTTGTGCGTTTGTGGTGGATGCTCTGGGGAAACTGTGGGATTTGTTTTCTCTAATTTATGCCTTCCCATCACAGCTTCTAGCTTGCCTGCTTAGCAGGATTCGGGTGGAAGGCATTCCAGTGATTCTGATCGCCCCAGCCTAGCCCAGGAAAACATGGTACTCTGACATAATCAACTTGTCGGTGAGTGAACCATGGACGTTATTAGATCGACTCACCCTCCGCTTGCAAGGTCTGATCTTCCATCCTTCTTTACAGTCGATGGCATTAACAGCATGGTTGTAGAAGCCAAAGTCTTGAGAGAAAGGGGAGTATCTGATTTGGTCATTCCTACCCTGCTGAAGGCTAGGAAGGTAACTTTAACCACTTGAGGACCGCCTCACGCCGATATACGTCGGCAGAATGGCACGGCTGGGCACAAGCACGTACAGGTAGGTCCTCTTTAAGAAGCCCAGCCGTGGGGCGCGCGTGCGACCCGGTCCTAAGCTCCGTGACCACGCCCGCGGGACCCGATCGCCGCCGGTGTCCCGCGATCGGGTCACAGAGCTGAAGAACGGGGAGAGGTAAGTGTAAACAAACCTTTCCCCGTGCTTCCTAGTGTGAGTGTTGCTGATCATCTGTTCCCTGTCATAGGGAACGACGATCAGTGATGTCACACGCCAAGCCACGCCCCCACACAGTAGTAATCGCTCCCTAGGAAACACTTAACCCCTTCAGCGCCCCCTACAGGTTAACCCCTTCACTGCCAGTGTAATTTTTACAGTAATCGGTGCATTTTTATAGCACTGATGGCTGTAAAAATGACAATGGTCCCAAAATGGTGTCAAAAGTGTTCGATGTGTCCGCCATAATGTCGCAGTCATGATAAATCGCTGATCGCCGCCATTACTAGTAAAAAAAAAAAATTATTAAAAAAATGCCCTAAAACTATCCCCTATTTTATAGACGCTATAAGTTTTGCGCAAACCAATCAATAAACGCTTATTGTGATTTTTTTTAATTTTTTTACCAAAAATATGTAGAAGAACACGTATCGGCCTAAACTGAGGAAAAAAAATATTTTTTATATATTTTTGGGGGATATTTGTTATAGCAAAAAGTCGCTCTATTTTTGTTTATAGCGCAAAACATAAAAACCGCAGAGGTGATCAAATACCTCCAAAAGAAAGCTCTATTTGTGGGAAAAAAAGGACGTCAATTTTGTTTGGGAGCCATGTCGCACGACCGCGCAATTGTCCGTTAAAGCGACGCAGTGCTGAATCTCAAAAAGGGGCCTGGTCCTTTAGCTGCAAAATGGTCCGGGGCTTAAGTGGTTAAGGAAGATTTACCACAGGACTTGGGACTTATTTTGTCTGTTGTGAGGCTCAGGGACTTCATTGTTGTAAGTAAATCTCGGCGTTCCTCCAATCTGGGGTCGACCAGGGACTAGCCCTGAGTACAATCAAGGGTCACATTTCAGCTTTGGCAGTCTTTCATAGACCCATTCCTTTGCATTTCTTGGTGTGTGCCTCTGTACAATGACATTGTGTTACCCTCTTTCTGTCTTAAGCCTCAGATGCTGGGAGGCGAGGCTCTACATACCTTGGATGTAGTTTGTGTAGTCAAGATTTACCTGAAATTGACTACTGCAGTTTGTCAGTCTGATTCCCTCTTTGTACTCTCATTTCTCTTTCTACCATTTCTTGATGGATCCTTACAGTGAGGGGAGAAAATAATTTGATCCCCTGCTGATTTTTGTACATTTGCCCACTGACAAAGAAATGACCAGTCTATAATTTTAATGGTAGGTTTATTTTAACAGTGAGAGACAGAATAACAAAAAAAAAATCCAGAAAAACACATTTCAAAAAAGTTATAAATTGATTTGCATTTTAATGAGTGAAATAAGTATTTGACCCCTTTGCAAAACATGACTTGGTACTTGGTGGCAAAACCTGTGTTGGCAATCACAGAGGTGAGACGTTTCTTGTAGTTTGCCACCAGGTTTGCACACCTCTCCCGAGGGATTTTGTCCCTCTCCTCTTTTTGCAGATCCTCTCCAAGTCATTAAGGTTTTGAGGCTGACGTATGGTAACTCAAACCTTCAGCTCCCCCCACAAATTTTCTATGGTATTAAAGGGGGGTGTGTGTGTATACATACATACATATATACATACATTTTTTTTTAAAATAACAAACATGTCATACTTGCCTCCACTATGCAGTTCGTTTTGCATAGAGTGGCCCCGATCCTGGTCTTCTGGGGTCCCTCGGCGGCTGTCTGGGCTCCTCCCCACAAGAGCTAACCCCTTTCTTGGGAAGCGCTCTCCCAAGGGGGGTTAGCTTGCGGGCACGCTCCCGTGATACAGCCGGCGGCTATAACCGCCGACTGTATCTCTCGGCCCCGCCCCCCCGGCGCGCCGCGTTATTCCTTTGATTGACAGCAGCTGGAGCCATTGGCTGCGCTGCTATCAATCTCCAATGACGAGCCGCCTCAAGCTGGGGGAAACCATTGCGGGAACGAGCCCACGAAGTTTCGTGGCTTAGGTAAGAAAAACGGGGGGGCCCGAGATTGCAAGGTGTTTTCTTTATCGTACATCACGGGACACAGAGCGGCATAGTAATTACTATGTGGGTTATAGAGCTTACCTTCAGGTGATGGACACTGGCACACCCAAGACAGGAAGTCCCCTCCCTATATAACCCCTCCCATATCGGGAGTACCTCAGTTTTGTTGCCAGTGTCTAAAGGTGTTGGTCACGGTTAAGCATGTATTCAAGTTAGTTCTGCGTATGGTCTTTAAGGCCTAAAGGCGAGCTATTCCGGATCCGTCCAAAGTGCTTCAATGCCAAAATGGACCGTACCCGGGCCTCGGGGAAGATGATGTGGACCATCTACAAGCCTGTAATGCCTCTCTTAGGAGGGCTGGACCCTGGGATCCAGTACTCTGGTCAGACCCAATACAAAGAGGTTTCTGGCAGGGTGCTATACAGGTCCAGGGGAGTGGTGTTCCTTTCAGTAGGACCCCGGTCCCTGAAGGTCAAATGACGTTGCCCGCCAAAGGGGCGAAGTTTGGGCTGTCTGTTCCGAACAGGGTCCTGCGGCGGGGACAGGTAAGTGAGGGTCCCTGATGAACTTGGTCCAGCAGGGACCCTTCAAAACTAATGTGTTTGCCTGTATTTAACCTACATGGTATATTTCCCACTGTACCTGATGCCTAAAATATCTTTGATAAACCTGAAATGTATTTTCTTATGGTTCTATTGGACATTATGTAGTACCCCTGTTTGGCCACAGGAGGGAGATACTTGAGAATGTCTATATAGCTGGGCATACCTTCTATAAGTGTAATGCCTAGACAGATGGAGGAGCATTCTTCTATGTACAAGCTCTGCAGTACCCATCTGTAAAAATGTTACCATACCTGCTAGGGGGACCTGGAAACAGCGTTCTTAGACATGGCGCTGTGGTCTCCCTCTATAGTGTCAGCTTGGCTCCAATGTAAAACTGCAGCTCCCTCCTGCTCCTCTCCCCATTCCTTCCAGGGAGCGTTTCTGTCGCGCGCGCAATGGCCCGTGTGTGTGTGTACTCTTACCTTTTCGCCGGGAAGCCCGCGCATGCTCGAAATTACTTCGACGCATGCGCGGTAGCTTCCTAGGCATAGGTAGGATGAACCAAGATGGCGGCGACGGCATCGAATGTGACGAGCGCATGCTCGTCGTATTCGATGACGTCACCGCGTTCGCTCTATTCAAAGAACCGCGGGTTCTTTGAATCGAGCGTGTGTACACTCGGCCGGGACAAGTTTCTTGTCCAAGAATCTCGTCGAAAAAAACGACATGTTTTTTTCAACGAGAATCTCGGCCGTGTGTACGAGGCTTCAGGCTGAAAAATTGTTAGTTCAGTCTTTAACAGACATGGTTCGGTCAGCTTTCAAGCTGCCCCTTTCAGAACCAGCAACTACATCGGTTTCTTCATTGGGCTCTTTGAAAGCCCCACAGGCTAATGGTTCCTTTCCAGTGCATCCATTGCTAGAAAATCTCATTTATAGAGATTGGGAACATCCTGATAAATTGTTCCTTCCTCCCAAAAAGTTTTCTGTGGTATATCCTATGGAGGAAAAGTTCACCAAAAAATTGAGCCTTCCTACTGTGGACGCTGCCATCTCTTCTGTGAACAAATCCCTGACATGTCCAGTGGACAATGTACAGATGTTTAAAGATCCAACAGATAAAAAGTTGGAAACCCTATTAAAGACTGCTTTTTCTACAGCTGGTACTGTAACTTAGCCTGCAGTGGCAGCCATTGGCATCTGTCAGGCCTTGAAAGACCAGATGAAGCTGGCTTTAAAAGACATGCCAGTTCAGCAGGCGCAGGATTTAGCAAATCTACCTAGGGCTTTATGTTTTGCAGTTGACGCCATTAAAGATTCCATTCATCAGGCCGCCCGCCTTACGCTGGTGTTGGTACACATGCGTAGACTCCTATGGCTGAAAAACTGTCCAGCCGAGACGCCCTGTAAAAAGCTCCTGGCTGGATTTCCATTCCATGGGGAGCGGTTATTTGGCGAGGACTTGGATAAGTACATCCAGAAAATCTACAGAGGAAAGAGTACCCTTTTACCTGTTAACCACTTAAGCCCCGGACCATTTGGTAGCTAGAGGACCAGAGGTGAATTCAGAATTTTGCACTGCGCTGCTTTAACTGTAAATTGTGCGGACATGCAATGTTGTACCCAAACGAAATTTGCGTCCTTTTCTTCCCACAAATAGAGCTTTCTTTTAATGGTATTTGATTGCCTCTGCGATTTTTATTTTTTGCGATATAAACGGAAAAAGACCGAAAATTTTGAAAAAAAATTATATTTTCTACTTTTTGTTATAAGAAAAATCGAATAAACTCAATTGTAGTCATACATTTAGGCCAAAATGTATTCAGCCACATGTTTTTAGTAAAAAAAATGTCCATAAGCGTATATTTATTGGTTTGCGCAAAAGTTATAGAGTTTACAAACTAGGGTACATTTTCTGAAATTTACACAGCTTTAAATTTATGACTGCCTATCTCATTTCTTGAGGTGCTAAAATGACAGGGCAGTACAAAACCCCCCCAAATGACCCCATTTTGGAAAGTAGACACCCCAAGGAAATTGCTGAGAGGCATGTTGAGCCCATTGAATTTTTTATTTTTTTTGTCCCAAGTGATTGAATGACTAAAAAAAAAAAAAAAAAATTACAAAAAGTTGTCACTAAATGATATATTGCTCACACATGCCATGGTTATATGTGGAATTGCACCCCAAAATACATTTTTCTGCTTCTCCTGAGTACGGGGATACCACATGTGTGGGACTTTTTAGGAGCCTAGCCGCGTACGGAACCCCGAAAACCAAGCACCGCCTTCAGGATTTCTAGGCACAAATTTTTGATTTCACTCCTCACTACCTATCACAGTTTCGAAGGCCATAAAATGCCAAAATCGCACAAAACCCCCCCAAATGACCCCATTTTGGAATATAGACACCCCAAGCTATTTGCTGAGAGGAATGGCGAGTATTTTACAGCTCTCATTTGTTTTTGAAAATGAAGAAAGAAAATATATATATATATATATATATATATATATATATAATTTTTTTTTTTTCAATTTTCAAAACTTTGTGACAAAAAGCGAGAGCTGCAAAATACTCACAATACCTCTCAGCAAATAGCTTGGGGTGTCTACTTTCCAAAATGGGGTCATTTGGGGGGGTTTTGTGCTATCTGGGCATTCCATGGCCTCCGAAACTGTGATGCACTAAATGCACTAAAACACACTATATTGCCCAAATGTTTGATGAAATAAAAAAGATGATCTTAGGCCGAGTACATAGATACCATACACGACATGCTTTAAAATTTCGCACAAACGCGCATTGGCGACAAACTACATACATTTTTAAAAGCCTTTAAAAGCCTTTACAGGTTACCCCAGTAGATTTACAGAGGAGGTCTACTGCTAAAATGATTGCCCTCGATCTGACCTTCGCGGTGATACCTCACATGCATGGTGCAATTGCTGTTTACATATGACGCCAGACCGACGCTTGCGTTCGCCATTGGGCAAGAGCAGGGCAGGACAGGGGTGCTTTTTTTTTTTTTTTTCTTTTTTTTTTCTTATTAATTTTGCTTTTTTATTTTATTTTTAAATTGTTCCTTCCAAGTATTTTTTTTTTTTTTTTTTCATTTTTATTGTTATCTGACGCTATAAAAACATGCGGCGAACCTAAAAAAAATTACTGGCTACGATCTGCATCACCGACACTAAGACAGCGTTTAGAAAAACAATTGCTTAGCGACAGTGGTGATAGGGGGTGAAAGGGTTACCTGGGGGGCGATCAAGGGGGTTAAACCTTTATTAGATAATATATTTGGGTACCTGACGCTATAAAAACCTGCGGCGAACCTAAAAAAAATTACCGGCTACCGATCTGCATCACAGACACTAAGACAGCGTTTAGAAAAACGATCGCTTAGTGACAGTGGTGATAGGGGGTGAAAGGGTTACCTGGGGGGCGATCAAGGGGGTTGAACCTTTATTAGATAATATATTGGGGTACCTGACGCTATAAAAACCTGCGGCGAACCTAAAAAAAATTACTGGCTGCCGATCGGCATCACTGACGCTAAGACAGCGATCAGAAAAATGATCGCTAAGCGACAGTGGTGATAGGCGGTGAAAGGGTTATCTGGGGGGTGATCAGGGGGTTAAACCTTTATTAGGGGGGGTTAGGGGGCTACACTGGACCTAAGACTAAACTTTGGTGACACTTTTACAGTCACAAATGTCACTGATTGCAGTGATCACTAAATAAATGGTCACTGCAATCAGTGACACTGTGACTGGGGGCTGGGGGGGTGATCTGGGGGGCCTGGGGGGGCGATTTATGTCCCTATGTGTCCTGGTGTCAGTGTAGTGTTGTGTGCACTGACCTGATATCTTCTCTTGTACGGCGCTCGGTATATGTGAGCGCCGCACCAGAGATGACATCACTTCCTCCTGCTCCCTCTGTCTGACACAGACAGAGGGGGCATTTCCATTCGCCGGGAGCGATCGCGAGGGGGTGGCCAGAAACGAATGGCTGCCCCCTCATCCCGGAACGCTCCCGGACACTTAGCCACCGCTCACTGTATAGGAGGGGGGTCCGATTGGACCCCCCAACTGTACAAAGGCAATCACATATGCTCTACGTGATTGTGCCTGTCGGTGCCATTCTGCCGACGTATATATACAGTGAGCGGTCGTTAAGTGGTTAAAAGGTAATTCAGAGGTCCTGCCTTCAAGCGGCCCACCTCGCCAGTCCTAGGAACTTCAGCCTCTAAGCAGTTCCGACGGCCTCCCCGATCCAATCCTGGAGGGAGAGCTCAGGGACAGCCACAGGGAAATAAAAAGCCCTGGAACCAAAGGAATACTAAACCAGCCCCCAAGTCGGCCTTATGAAGGGTCGCCCCCACTCAGACGAGTGGGGGGAAGACTTCTGTTGTTTTCAGGGGCTTGGCGAGAGACGATCCGGGACAGATGGGCTCTCTCCACGGTATCCTTGGGATACAAGTTGGAGTTACAGGAATTTCCTCCTCCTCGGTTTATAACATCAAACGTCTCAAAAGATCCAATAAGGAGAAGATCTCTCCTTTCGGCGTTAGACCGACAATTATCCCAAGGGGTAATTGTGGAGGTTCTGGTAAAGGAACAGAGGTTGGGATTTTGCTCAAACCTCTTTACCATTCCAAAGCCCAACGGAGATGTAAGACCCATACTAGATCTCAAAGGTCTAAACAAATTCCTAATCGTCAAATCGTTACGTATGGAATCAATTCGGTCAGTAGCCGCCACCCTACAAGGGGGAGAATGGTTGGCGTCCATCGATATCAGGGACGCTTATTTACATGTTCCTATATTCCCCAGTCATCATCAGTTTGTGGCGCTACCCTTCGGGTTGGCCACGGCTCCGCGAGTGTTCACGAAGATCTTGGCCCCTCTGTTGGCCGACTTAAGAACTCAGGGAATATCTATAAGGGCCTACCTGGACGACCTATTGATAATAGATCAGTCGGCTTCCAACCTAAGGGTTGCTGTACACAACACGGTACAATACCTGGAATCCCGGGGCTGGGTCCTAAATCTGGACAAATCGGCCTTGCAGCCAGCAAAAAGGCTGGAATATTTAGGCTTACTCATAGACACAGACCAAAGAGGTTTTTCTGCCTCAGGCAAAAATCTCTTCCTTAAGAGAACTAATTCAAGCGATCTGTGCAAAGAGGGAGCCATCCATTCGCCTTTGCATGCGGTTGCTGGGAAAGATGGTAGCCTCATTTGAAGCAGTTCTGTATGCTCAATTCCATTCAAGGAAATTGCAGAACACCACCCTATCCGCCTGGAACAAAAAGGTTCAAGCCCTAGACTTCCCAATGTCCCTGGCGTCGTCAGTACGCAGGAGTCTATGTTGGTGGTTGGTACCCCAAAATTTACAAAAGGAAAAGTCGTTCATTCCAATCTCTTGGAGGGTAGTAACTATGGATGCCAGCCTTCTAGGCTGGGGGGCAGTACTGGAGCAATGTTCACTCCAGGGAAAGTGGTCGAATATCGAGAAGACCTTGCCCATCAACCTGCTGGAAATTCGGGCGGCACGGTTGGCCCTGGAAGCATGGATTTCCAAGCTACATGGGTCTCCTGTCAGGATCCAATCAGACAATGCCACAGCTGTAGCATACATCCATCACCAAGGGGGCACCAAGAGCGGTGCGGCCCAGGAGGAGGTGAATCATATCCTGATATGGGCAGAAAAACATGTCCCATGCATATCCGCTATCTTTATTCCAGGAATAGAGAATTGGAAAGCAGACTTCCTGAGTCGGCAGCAGTTATCCCCAGGGGAATGGTCTCTTCACCCCGACATCTTTCAGACAATATGTCGGAGGTGGGGGACAGCAGATGTAGATCTATTGGCATCCAGGTTCAACACGAAATTGAGCAGCTTTGTGTCCAGAACAAGGGGCTCGCTTGCGGATTGGATGCACTGGTGTTCCCGTGGGATCAGTTCGCACTAATATATGTGTTCCCTCCGCTGCAGCTACTACCTCGACTCCTCTGCAGAGTCAGGATGGAAAGGAGGCCGGTGATTCTGGTAGCCCCAGCATGGCCTCGGAGATCCTGGTATGTGGAAATTGTGAGAATGTTTGTAGGCAAGCCTTGGACCCTTCCGCTTTGGCCAGACCTGCTCACGCAGGTTCCGATATACCACCCTTCTTTACAAACTCTAAATTTAACGGTCTGGCTATTGAATCCCACATTCTAAGAGAGAGAGGTCTCTCTAACACAGTTGTGTCTACGATAATCAATGCTAGAAAGCCAGTATCTAGACATATATATTATAGAGTTTGGAAGGCGTATGTGGCATGGTGTGAAGCCAAGAAATGGCATCCTCAGAAGTACGTCATAGGCAGAATACTTGACTTCCTGCAGTGGGTTGTTGTCAAAAACCTAGCCTTAAGTACTATTAGGGACAGGTTTCGGCCTTATCAATATTTTTTCAAAGGCCACTAGCTACACATTTGCTAGTAAAGACCTTCTTGCAGGGTGTGACTCGTATCAACCCATCAGTGAGGTCTCCCATATGTCCATGGGACTTAAACTTGGTTCTATCAGTTCTTCAAAGACAACCTTTTGAACCATTACTCCACATTCCTTTAGTGCTCCTCACCAGGAAATTGGTGTTCTTGGTAGCTATATCCTCAGCCAGGAGGGTATCAGAATTGGCAGCTTTGTCTTGCAAGGAGCCATATTTGATTATCCATAAGGATAGAGTGGTTTTACGTACACATCCAGCCTTTCTTCCGAAGGTCGTGTCAAGTTTTCATTTGAACCAAGATGTGGTTCTTCCTTCCTTTTTTCCCCAAACCTAGTTCGGTGGAAGAGAAATTATTACATTCTTTGAAAGTAGTAAGAGCAGTTAAAGTCTATCTTGAAGCTACTGCTATGATTCGGAAAACTGATGTTTTATTTATTCTGCCAGAAGGCCCCAGAAGGGGCCAGGCAGCGTCGAAATCTACTATTTCTAAGTGGATTCGGCAGGTTATTATTCAAGCCTATGGTCTGAGAAAGAAGGTGCCTCCATTTAAAATTACAGCACACTCTACTAGAGCGGTTGGTGCTTCTTGGGCAGTGCATCACCAGGCCTCCTTGGCTCAAATCTGTAAGGCCGCAACTTGGTCTTTAGTCCACACATTCACAAAATTTTATAAGGTGGATGTAAGAGGTCATGAGGATATCGCCTTTGGGCGTAGTGTGCTGCAGGCTGCAGTATAGATCCTCATGCCTGATGGCACCCAGCTTGTTATGGTGTCTCCCTCCCCTCATTTTGGCATTGCTTTGGGACATCCCACATAGTAATTACCATGCCGCTCTGTGTCCCGTGATGTACGATAAAGAAAATAGGATTTTTATAATAGCTTACCTGTAAAATCCTTTTCTTGGAGTACATCACGGGACACAGAGCTCCCACCCCTCTTTTGGGGACACTTATTGCTTTGCTACAAAACTGAGGTACTCCCGATATGGGAGGGGTTGTATAGGGAGGGGACTTCCTGTCTTGGGTGTGCCAGTGTCCATCACCTGAAGGTAAGCTCTATAACCCACATAGTAATTACTATGCCGCTCTGTGTCCCGTGATGTACTCCAAGAAAAGGATTTTACAGGTAAGCTGTTATAAAAATCCTATTTTTTCACCTTAATGCATAGGATGCATTAAGGTGAAAAAACACGAAGCTTTACAACCCCTTTAAGGTTTGGAGACTGGCTAGGCCACTCCAGGACCTTAATGTGCTTCTTCTTAAACCACTCCTTTTTTGCGTTGGCCATGTGTTTTGGGTCATTGTCATGCTGGAATACCCATCTACGAGCCCCAGACTGAGAGAGATTTTCATTTCAGGTATTTGTATAGCACCGTCAATTTATGCAGCGCTTTACATATACATTATACTTTCACATCAGTCCCTGCCCTCAAGGAGCTTACAAGCGAAGGTCCTTAACACACATTCATACTTAATAGGGCCAATTTAGACAGGATCCAATTAACCTACCAGCATGTCTTTGGAGTGTGGGAGGAAACCGGAGTACCCAGAGGAAACCCACGCAGGCACAGGGAGAACATGCAAACTCCAGGCAGGTGGTGTCATGCTCAGGATTCGAACCAGCGACCCTTTTGCTGCTAGGTGAAAGTGCTATCCACTACACCACATGCAAATAATCACACCAACTGTTGACACCCTCTCACCAAGCTGCTTGGCAATGGTCTTGTAGCCCATTCCTGCCTTGTGTAGGTCTACAATCTTGTCTCTTTGGACAGCTCTTTGGTCTTGGCCATGGTGTAGAGATTGGAATCTGATTGCTTCTGTGGACAGGGGTCTTTTATACAAGTAACAAACTGAGATTAAGAGTACTCCCTTTAAGAGAGTGCTCCTCATCTCAGCTCGTTAACTCTATAGAAGACACCTAGGAGCCAGAAATCTTTCTGATTGAAAGGGGTTCAAATACTTATTTCACTCATTAAAATGCAAATCAATTTATAACTTTTTTGAAATGGGTTTTTCTGGATATTTTTGTTCTGTCTCTCACTGTTAAAATCAACCTACCATAAAAATTATAGACTGATCATTTCTTTGTCCGTGGGCAAACGTACAAAATCAGCAGGGGATCAAATACTTTTTTCCCCTCGCTCTATTTTGCAAGCAGATGGTCTAAAGCACAGGTGTTAAACACAAGGCCCGTGGGCCGAATCCGGCCCGCCAGGCCTTGCTAAGTGGCTTGCACAGTGGCCTCCGGCTGACACCTGTTTAGTTTCTCACAGCCAAGTCTCCCAAGAGTAAACATCCTCCCCCTCAGTCCCGCGAGCGGCGCCAGCTCGGTCTCCAAGGAGACAAGAATAAATAACTTCCGCTCTCTCCTCCTCAGTCCCTTCAGCGGCACCTGAGCCGCACTGCGCTGTACGGAACTGCACAACTGATCGTAAAATCAGCTGTTGTACAGTTCCGTGTGGCGCATGCGCTGTGTGGCTGGCACTATCCGACAGAACACCCCGGATTTTTTGTGAGCTGAGCGCATGCGTGGTCAGCCCCGCATAGCTGTCAGGAAATTCCACCACTGACAGCTATGCCGAGCCAGCCTGATATGGTTTTTTTTTTTTTTTTCCCCATTCAGCAGGCTGAATCCTGAGGCCAGGCTTTTTGAGGACTTGATGAAGAGAGGCAGTGTTGTGCTGACGATTTTTTTTTTTTTTTTTTGAATCGTACGTTTTTATTGATTTTACAAAGGGAAAGTTGAACTTAAAATACAGTGATGGTCCCACATATCCATCTGTGACAATTCTTGAATACAGGTAAGGAATCTATTACATTTACTATTAGTGAGGGCACCACAATCATCATCACTTAGGCTACTTTCACACTGGGGCGCTGGGTGCGTCAGCGGCTTTACTATAGTTTTTGTGGCGCTATTGGGCCACTAACGGAAAAGGGTTAAAACCGCCCACAAAGCACCGCTGCAGTGGCGCTTTGCAGGTTGTTCGGTGGCACTGCCCATTGATTTCAATGGGCAGGGGCGCATTAGGAGCGGTGTATTCACCGCTCCTACAGCGCCTCAAAGTGCTTTGCAGGCGCTATTTTTAGTGCAATAGCGCCTGCAAAGCGCCTCAGTGTGAAAGTAGGCTGAGACTTGTGTTTGTCTGTCCAAATTGCCCAAGACTTAGAGAAGGTAGCACATTTTAATGTGTTTATAGCTAGCAGGCATTCAAAATTGTTAGCACAAAGTGAATCATAATTTTGCTTTTTGAAGAGAGGTTGAAATAAGAATGATTAAAAGATGGATCTCAAACTACTGCTAATTTTTGGGCATAAATAGAAACCAATTCATCTAAGTAAGACGGGGTACCTCGATAACTATATGCATCATATCAAAAAAAAAGGGAAAGCAAAGATGTGGAAAGTAGTCAATTGGAGGACCAAACCATGGTATTCATATGCCATACAAAGTTTAATAGTACAGAAATTTATATACGGTAATAGTGAAAAGAAACTCTCTTAGCACTATAAAATTTATAAAAAATATATTAAAGGGACTACGTCGTCACTCTAAAATATTGGACACACAGGACATTTTTGCAGAAATTTAAAATAACCGCAGCCACAATGGTCTATAGGTGCACATATACACACTGATCCCTTCCGGGTAAATTGTATGCTTCATGTGTCCTAGATTTCCACCTAACTTGACCAAATAATGGACTATATGTCCATGGCTCCTGGGTAACTAAGGAAATAAATGGTGAAATAAGACATATAGGGCCAGAACCCAGGAGGAGGAGTGGAAATGAGATGTTGCACACTGTGCACAGCGCGCTCCTGTACCCTGCACTCTGTACGTAGCGCGCTCCTGTACCCTTGCACTCTATACGTAGCGCGCCCCTAGAGTGGATACATAGTCCTACAGATACAACCGGCCCTTTGAGGGCAACCATACTGCTAATGCGGCCCCCGATGAATTTGAGTTTGACACCCTTGGTCTAAAGGGAAAAATTCCACTATTCTCAGGAACTGCTCACTCTACCTGGAGTATTGGTGCTTCCTGGGCTACTCAAAATCAGGCTTTGGTAGCTCAAGTTTTGTAAGGCTGCTACCTGGTCTTTGGTTCATGCTTTAACAAAGTTTTACCAAGTGGATGTTTGAGCCTCTGGTCGGCTTTGTTCCGTGAGGTTCTAAACTGCTCTGGTTTATTTGTTAGGGGGGTGTTACCTTGTCGCCCTCCCCTCATATTCAGTGCTTTGGGACATTGTTATCATTATGGATTTGAAGGTACCCTGTGTCCTGGGATGTACAATAAAGACATTTTTTGGCTTGCCTGTAAAATCTTTTTTTGTAAAGTACATCACAGGACACGGGGATTACACCCCTCGTTTATTGTTATTACATGGTTTGCTAATAACTAAAGTTATATCTAGCTGGGAGGAGTTATGCCTGTGAGGAAATTTCCTGTGTCCAATTATCTAAAGGTGGCAGCTTAACTCTATCACAATAGATATGAGGGTACCCTGTGTTCTGTGATGTACTCCAAGAAAAGAATTTTACAGGCAAACCAAAACCACATTATTATATCCTCCTCCCTTTTTTTTTTTTTTTTTTACATCTCTTATACATAGTTGGATGTCTGTGTTCAGGTCATCCAACTTTAGTAAATCCTGGTCCTTGGATTTAAATGAACCGAATGAATGTTGGCTATGAACTAGGGTTGTCCCGATACTGATACTAGTATTGGTACCGATACCGCACATTTGCCCGTGTACATGTACTCGGGCAAATGCTCCGATGCTTCACCCGATACCTGGACAGTCAGGGTGATCAGTGCGGTGGGGGAGTTGCAAGCACCGATCACCGCTGTATAGATTGCAAAGTCTGACAGCCGTTTCTCCGCTCCCCCCCCCCCCCCCTCCCCGCGCGGCTTTCAGCTGCTTTAGTGAAATCAGCGGTGATCGGTGCTTGTAACTCTCCCAAACACGATCACCGCTGACTGTCCCCATATCCTCCTCCAGTCCCCCTCCGTTCTGCTGCCGTGTCCCCCTCCGTTCTGCTGCCGTATCCCTCTCGATCTGTCAGGATGGAGAGCGGAGGTAGGAGCCGGTAAATCCGGCTCCTACCTTTTCTGAATGTACAGAGTCAGTGATCACTGACTCTGTCCATTCATATAACTGAAACATCGTAAACTGTGTTTACAATGTTTCAGTTTATGAATGGAGAGAAGCCGCTGTCTTCTCTACATTCATTTTCAGCGCAGCTGAGGCTGCTGAAAATGGGACTGGGGAATCTGTGTCCTTAGTCCCTTTCCCTGTCTCAAAGGGGAGATGTCAAGAGTCTGTTAAGACCCCTGATATCTCACCAAAGCCCCCCAACAGGGCTGATAAAAAAAAAATAATTGCAATAAATAATAAAAAAATGTATTCTAAAAAATAAATTAAACACACTGACACTGTCCATCCCCCCCCCCCCCCCCCCCCTAAAAAAAAAAGAAAGCATCCCAGCTACAAATTATATATATATATATATAATCACACACACACACACCCACCAGTATGATTACAATTCTCTAAAATACTCTGATTCTTTGCAACTAATTTGTATGGTTTTTTTTTACCAGTAAATGTTTTTATTTTAGGCCAACAGGCAAGATATGCAACACAGTTCATCTAAAGTGTATACAGTGACAGATAAGGTTTTACAGAAGTACGAAAATAAAATTAATCTAGGTAAGTGTGATTTATCATAAAAATAAAATTAAAAAGAACTAATGCTTATACAGAACACTCGTTTTTTTAAGTACTTAAAGCAGTTGCATGGCCCGCTTTTGTGATTTTTTTTTTTTACCTACCTAAGCCTATAATGAGGCTTACCTTTTAGGTAAAATTAATATCTCCTAAACGTACACTGTTTAGGAGATATTCATCTTGCATGCAGCCGCTGACGACAGCGGCGCATGCGCTCTGAAGGTCGGGTGTACTGTTGCGGAACTTCAGAGCTTATTGGCAGAATCGCGCATTCTTGGGAGTGACGTCATCGCGGCTCCAGCGACTCACAGCACCGGAGCCCACGAATCCGGAAGAGATGCCAGGGGAACATGTCAGCCCCCTCAGCGTTGACCGATCGCCGCTGCGGGGGCTTTTGTTTTAAGGTAAGTATTTCATAATGTGCTTGTATGCAATGCATACTAGCACGTCATGCCACTATCTTGCATTTTTTTTTTTGGGGGGGGGGGGAGGGGTTTCCCCAGGGTTTACTACCGCTTTAAAGCTGAACTTAAGGCAGATATATAAAAAGACACAAATATTGCAGCTCTGTAATCATTAATATACTGTTGAATGTATTTTTTATTTTTATGCAAGCAATGTAAGTACCTGTATTTGACTTGATATCACTTCTTAAACTCTACAGCAGAGCTTAAGGAGTGGTGAGGGAGAATCAACACAAAAAGACTGTCCAGCTACAGGGTAGGGGTGGGGAGAAAATTTCAATGTAAGGAGATCAGACTCCGTCATTCCAGGCAGGTCTGTGGTGTATGGGAAAGCTGTGGACTGGATGCACAGAAATGCCAATTCTTTGGCAATAAAAATGGTTCTTGTTAATGTATTTTATTTATTTAGCTGTTTGCCTGGAGCTCAAGTTAAAGAGGAACTTCACCCTACCTAACCCCCAAAATAAATCCCTAACATTTGTCCTTTGTCTCAAAAAACAAACAAAATAAAAACCATACTTACTACACCATGGAGTACACATTTGTCTTGCTTGAAACAATAGTTCTCCCATAGTCGCTCCTCTCCAGCGCCGCCATCTTTAATGGAGATCCAGCACATGTGCAGCATGCTAAAAGTCTTTGCCTTGTTTGTATTCACCAAGTCCCTGGTGCATGCATGCACATCAATGCAATCTCCCATTTCTCTGGCAGAAAATCTGGCCTGTCTAAGCACGCATATAAGGTCAGGCCATGTTAGTACCCAAGTTATGATGTGTATAACTGCATGTGATGTGAACAGTATGGGGGTGATGGGTGGAAGGTTAGGGCAATCTATCTAGATGAAGGATATAAAAGTGAGGCTATCAGCCCAATGTTTATAATCCAACAATATTCCCATGGTCCCATAGCTGCAACCCATAAGAAAGGTGGCGTAACGCTGTAACGTAATAACAAAAATACGAGAGAGCAAGCAATTAACATGAAACTCGTATCAGAAGTTACTTTTAAAGACTAAGCTCACCTTAAAGTGATAGTAAACCCGCAGCTCCTGGGGAAAAAAAAATGCATTGCATACTAGCACATTATGAGAAACTTGCCTTATAACGAAGTCCTCCAGCATCGAGATGTCATCGCTGAGAGGTCCAACATCCTTCCCCCGTCTTCCTTCCAGGTTCACGGCCTTCAGCTACATGAGTGGCCAGGGGAGCGATGAAGTCACTACTGCACATGCGCGGGAGCTGCCGTTTCAGGTCTGGCACCGTGAGCCGGACCTTCAGAACTCATGCGCCGGTGATGTCACCAGCTGCATGCACTCTGAATATCTCCTAAAGTTTAGGAGATATTCACAGTACCTACAGATAAGCTTTATTATAGGCTTACCTGTAGGTACAAGTTGTGTAACATAGTTTACTACCACTTTAAAAATAAATTCACATATTTTTGTGCATTTTTTTTTCCCACAGAAGCCTGCAAAGCCTTGCACCAGGGATCAGTGGATCGTGGGTGCAATGCCAGACTCCTGCAGGATATATCCTTCAGCTCCCTGTCTGTACGGAAGTACAGACTTTCAGTTGGAGTGCAAGAGGAAGGGTCAATGGACTACAAGTGCAGTGATTACCACACTTGTATTCCACAGTAGTTGTTTTTCTTTATATACAGTGGGTACGGAAAGTATTCAGACCCCCTTAAATTTTTCACTATTTGTTATATTGCAGCCATTTGCTAAAATCATTTAAGGGGGTCTGAATACTTTCTGTACCCACTGTATATACATACACACTTATTCACCAACCCTGCCTCCAGGTCAAACGGCATCCCTTCCCAGAATATTTTGGGAGTATGTGCACTGATTAGATCACAGGGGACAGCGCAGGTCCTTGCCACTGTCAAATACTTCCTTGGGGGAGCTGGGATCTGGCATTTTGCTCTAGGTTTCGGGGTTGTGTGTTTCTGTGGACACAAGTAGAGTAAGGAGAGTCTTCAGTAGTGCCAACTAGGAGCATGCACACAAAGTGGCCCCATGGAACCCTGTAAGGGAATGATGCCACCTGAATACGGGTATCTTAGAGAGCAGTTTGATAGAGGAAAATAAAATCGAATACAGGCTTGGAAATGTTTAAAGGTTTATTAACAATTTAAATATCGTTACAGCGCCTAGAAGTCTTTTGTAACAAGTTTGCATATTTTTAATGCACAATTTAGGAATGTATTACCAAAAAGTGTTTTAGTGAAATATTTGATATTTTTATGATTTTTTAGGTAGACTTAATCTGTCTGATTCAGTTATGAATAAAGTCACAGAAAAATCCAGACAAAAGGAATCGGACATGTGAGTAAAACAGAGTTTAATGGGTTTTGTTTATTTGAACTGATATGACTCTTGGATTTTATTAGATGTACAGGAGCAAACAAAGCATTTGTGATGTCAGTGTAGCTACACAAGGACCCTTTAGGAAATTGAGGGGGGGGGGGGGGGAGGGTGGAATTTTTATACTGGTTTGAAAAGGACTCCTTCCTGTTGACACACAGACCCAGACCCTGCCAACCTCTCGGGTAGGTAAGAAGTCATGTAATTTTCCATAATGCTTGAGCCCATGCCTCTAGTTTGCAATATGTTGCTGGTGCCCAAAGAACACTTCTTCCCTGCCTGAACAGCACTGAGACATGCAGAGTGCTTCACCATTGTCATTTAACATATTTTGGACCAGTGGCGGCTGGTGCTCAAAATGTTTGGGGGGGGGGGGGCGCAAACAAACTGAAAAATTCTGAAAAAAACCCCCCATCAATTGCAGCCTCGCTGTGCCCCAAGTGCTGCCACTGTGCCCCCCACCCGCCGTCTGCCCGGCACTTACCTTGTCTCGGGTGGGCAGCGGGTAACGGCGGCGAGTGGTGCCCGGTGTCCTCCATTTCTTCCCCGACATCTTCTCCCACCCCCTCCTCTTCTCGTCCTCTGCTATGATTGGACACCTGATAGGCGTCCAATCACAGCGCCTGTCGTTTCAGCCAATCAGGCGACAGGTAACACAGACCCGGTGCACCTGAGAGGCCATTGAATAATAGCAAAGTGAATTCCTTTGCTTTGCTAACCTACAGCTGAGTAAGAAGCGAACACACAGCGTTGCGCCCGCTTCTCACATTTTTGGACGCCCATTAGAGCCTCCGGCTCTAATCAGGTGCTTCCAAAAAAACACCCCCACCGCTGTAATTCAGGTGCCCGGTGCCCAAAAAGGGGCCGGACACCTGAATAGGGGGTGTCAGCAGCGACCAAAGATAGATTTATGCATTGCATGAATCTATCTATGGTGATTAGAGCAGTGACAGGAGAGGGGGGGGGGGGGCGGCGCTCCTGCGCCCTTTATGCACGCACCGTCACGGTTTTGGACTGAAAATGAAGAGAATGTTTGCTGTCTGACCCCAGAATAAACCATGAGAAAACTTGGGAGTATTTAAAAGGTTGCTTTTAGCTTGTCTCTATATGCCTATAGAACCAACAAGGGGCCTTCTAGTGACTCTGTCCACCACTGTGGATGTAAAAATTACTAGTTATTTAAAATAATCATTTGTTTGGCATTTGATTAAAGATTGGCACCCACATTTTACTGATCTAGATCTTAAAAGGCCACTATCAGAACAAGAATACAGGAGCTGCCCATGATGACGGTACCCCTTTAAAAACAAAACTGCAGGACCTTGCTTCATTGCGTATTACTTTTGTGCACAGGGGTCGGACTGTGAAGCAAGCCATTTGAAGCCATGAGAACAATGCTTCTAGGTACTTTCAGCTTTAAATGGATTGTGCCTGGGATGTGTTTATGCCGTTATTAACACATAATTATTATTTTCATAATCGACTAGTTGGTCAGCCGATTAGTTGGCCTGCATACAGAATGCATTATTTGTTTACATGTCAGGAAATACAGTGCAGCACACATACAACTCAGTACACCATCCATACATTTCAGTATACACAGTATATAGAACACATACAGCTCAGTACATTGTTCATACATGTTCGTAAGTGCCTGAAAACTTGTGAATGAGTGAGGAGCAATGCCTCATCGGACATGTAGTCCCGGGCAGGAGAAATAAGTGATTTAAAGTGATTCTAAAGGCTGAAGTTTTTTTGATCATAATGCAGTGTGTGTGTATATGTGTGTGTGTATGTATGTATGTATAATATATATATATATAATATAGTTCGTACGGTCATTAAATTCCTGGAAAAGTCATGGGATTTTGACATGGCACTTTCCAGGCCTGGAAAAGTTTTGGAAAATGACTGAACCCCACTAAGTTTTGGGAAAAGTCATGGAATATTTTAGTCACTACTAGTCGTGCAACGGATCGTAAGCGATCCGTGATCCGAAGAGGTCATCCTGTTCAGATCGGCGCGGCCATCTTGGTACACCCGGAGGCAGCCTATTAGCGGCTTAGCGGCACGCTGACGTCAGCAGGAACTCGAGGGTCACACACCGCGCCGTGTATTGCTGTTCTGAGGTCTGTAAGGTGGGGGGGGGGGGTGCCTGCATCACTGGGGGGTGTCTGCACTGGTGGTGTCTGTACTACTGGGGGTGTCTGCACTGGGGTGTCTGTACTGGGAGGTCTGCACTGGGAGGTCTGTACTACTGGGGGTGTCTGTACTGTACTGTACTTCCGTCAGTGCTACAGTTTGAATTTATTTGTGTGAACTGTGAAGTTAAGTCATGGATTGTGGAAACTAACTAGTGTCGGGTGATTGTATATAGTGTTTATACCACATTTACCACTGACTAATGCAGAGTTGCAATGCAAGGAAATCAGCTAAAAGTAGTTGGATCTGTATGTGCGTTATAATTAATTAATCAAAATTAGTCGTTTAATCGATTAAAAAAAAAGATTAATCGAACACAAAAATTTTAATCAGTAACAGCCCTAATTTATATTAGTAAAAATATGCTGGGTGTGACATGGATTTTCTTCTTATTTAACATGTATACATAGACATTTCATGAAACCATAAGGGCATGAATATTTACGTGAAGTCTTGGAAAAGTCATGGAATTTGATTGGTAAAAATGTGTATGAACCCTGTAATAAATTAAATAAATAAATATAAATATATATATATATATATATATATATATATATATATATATATATAATTTATATTTACAGTGGGTACGGAAAGTATTCAGACCCCCTTAAATTTTTCACTCTGTTATATTGCAGCCATTTGCTAAAATCATTTAAGTTCATTTTTTTCCTCATTAATGTAAACACAGCACCCCATATTGACAGAAAAACACAGAATTGTTGACATTTTTGCAGATTTATTAAAAAAAAAAAACTGAAATATCACATGGTCCTAAGTATTCAGTATTGGGAGCTCATGTCGCATGACGTGTGAAAATCAATGTTTCCCTATTGGAGCTGTCTTAACTGGTCCGACACATGTCGGTCCGACTTTGAGAATGCTCCCTGTACTACTTTGGTCCGACTTTGATCTGACTTCAGCCCATTGACTATCATTGAAGTTGGATCAAAGTTAGACCGCAGTCTTGCATGATCCGACTTTGGCATGCGACTTGTGCTGTACTGCTCTTGAGGGGGAACTCCAGGCCAAATTGTAAATAAAAAACCGGCATGGGTTCCCCCCTCCAGGAGCATACCAGGCCCTTGGGTCTGGTCTGGATTTGAAGGGGAACCCCTACGCCGAAAAACGGCATGGGGGTCCCCCCCAAGATCCAAACCAGACCCTTATCCGAGCACACAACCTAGCAGGCCGCAGGGGAAGAGGGGGGGGGACGAGAGAGCGCCCCTCTCCCTCCTGAACCGTACCAGGCCGCATGCCCTGTACATGGGGGGTTTGGTGCTCTGGGGCAGGGGGGCGACCTGCGGCCCTCCCCACCCCAGAGCACCCTGCCCCCATGTTGATGAGGACAGGGCCTCTTCCCGACAACCCTGGCCGTTGGTTGTCGGGGTCTGCGGGCGGGGGGCTTATCGGAATCCGGGAGCCCCCTTTAATAAAGGGGCCCCCGGATCCCGGCCCCCCACCCTATATGAATGAGTATGGGGTACATCGTACCCCTACCCATTCACCTGGTGGAAAAAAAATGCAATAAAAAAAACACACAGCTTTTTAAAGTATTTTATTGCACAGCTCCGGGGGTCTTCTTCCGACTTCGGGGGTCTCCGGTGTCGTCACCGCGCTCTCCGGTTTTCTTCTGCCGGGCCACCGCTAACTTCTTTAGCTCTTTTGCTAGCGGGGCCCGGTCTTCTCCGTCGCCTTCTCCCCTCTTCTCCTCTCCGGTTCTTCCTTTCTTCTGCCGGGCCTCCGCTAACTTCTTTTAACTCTTTTGCTAGCGGAGGCCCGGTCTTCTCCATCGCCTTCTTCTTCTCCCGCTATCCGGTTTTTCTCCCGCTTCTTTCTTCTGCCGGCCCCTCCACTAACTTCTTTAGCTCTTTTGCTAGTGGAGGGGCCGGTCTTCTCCGTCGTCGCCGTCGGCATCTTCTTCCCTCTTCTCCTCCTCGATGTTGACTCATCGCTTCCTCTCACAGTAATGCTAAATCTTCGGCCCGCAGAGATTAATATAGGCTTCTCATGACGTCACAGTCACATGTTCCGGGGCACATGGCCCCGTAGCATGTGACTGTGAGGTCATGGGAACATGTGACTGTGACGTCATGAGAAGCCTTTATTAATCTCTGCGGACCGAAGATTTAGCATTACTGCGAGAGGAAGCGACGAGTCAACATCGAGGAGAAGAAGACGGCGACGACTGAGAAGACCGGCCCCTCCACTAGCAAAAGAGCTAAAGAAGTTAGTGGAGGGGCCGGCAGAAGAAAGAAGCGGGAGAAGAACCGGATAGCGGGAGAAGAAGAAGGCGACGGAGAAGACCGGGCCTCCGCTAGCAAAAGAGCTAAAAGAAGTTAGCGGAGGCCCGGCAGAAGAAAGGAAGAACCGGAGGGGAGAAGGTGACGGAGAAGACCGGGCCCCGCTAGCAAAAGAGCTAAAGAAGTTAGCGGTGGCCCGGCAGAAGAAAACCGGAGAGCGCGGCGACGACACCGAAGACCCCCGGAGCTGTGCAATAAAATACTCTAAAAAGCTGTGTGGTTTTTTTATTGCATTTTTTTTCCACCAGGTGAATGGGTAGGGGTACGATGTACCCCACACTCATTCACATAGGGTGGGGGGGCCGGGATCCGGGGGCCCCTTTATTAAAGGGGGCTCCCGGATTCCGATAAGTCCCCCGCCCGCAGACCCCGACAACCAACGGCCAGGGTTGTCGGGAGGAGGCCCTGTCCTCATCAACATGGGGGAAGGGTGCTCTAGGGTGGGGGGGCCGCAGGTCGCCCCCCTGCCCCAGAGCACCAAACCCCCCATGTTGAGGGCATGCGGCCTGGTACGGTTCAGGAGGGAGGGGGGGCCGCTCTCCCATCCCCCCCTCTTCCCCTGCGGCCTGCCAGGTTGTGTGCTCGGATAAGGGTCTGGTTTGGATTTTGGGGGGGACCCCCACGTCCTTTTTTCGGCGTAGGGGTTCCCCTTCAAATCCAGACCAGACCCAAGGGCCTGGTATGCTCCTGGAGGGGGAACCCATGCCGGTTTTTTATTTAAAATTTGGCCTGGAGTTCCCCCTCAAGATTCATACCAAACACAGTGCCTGATATTGGTGGGGATCCAAGTCGGATCCCCGTTCATTGAAAGTCGGACATATGTCGGCTTCATGTCGCAGGGCAAAGTCGGATCCAAAGTAGGACAGATGTCATGTCGCACTAGTGTGAACCCAGCCTGAGATGGTTCTACACCTTCATTTGAGTCCAGGTGTGTTTGATTATACTGATTGGACTTGATTAGGAAAGCCACACACCTGTTTATACAAGACCTTACAGCTCACAGTGCATGTCAGAGCAAATGAGAATCATGAGGTCAAAGGAACTGCCTGAAGAGGTCAGAGACAGAATTGTGGCAAGGCACAGATCTGGCCATGGTTACAAAAAAAATTCTGCTGCACCTAAGGTTCCTAAGAGCACAGTGGCCTCCATAATCCTTAAATGGAAGACGTTTGGGATGACCAGAACCCTTTCTAGAGCTGGCCGTCCAGCCAAACTGAGCTATCGGGGGAGAAGGGCCTTGGTGAGAGAGGTAAAGAAGAACCCAAAGATCACTGACTGAGCTCCAGAGATGCAGTCGGGAGATGAGAGAAAGTTGTAAAAAGTCAACCATCACTGCAGCCCTCCACCAGTCGGGGCTTTATGGCAGAGTGGCCCGACGAAAGCCTCTCCTCAGTGCAAGACACATGAAAGCCCGCATGGAGTTTGCTAAAAAACACCTGAAGGACTCCAAGATGGTGAGAAATAAGATTCTCTGGTCTGATGAGACAAAGATGGAACTTTCTGGCCTTAATTCTAAGCGGTATGTGTGGAGAAAACCAGACACTGCTCATCACCTGTCCAATACAGTCCCAACAGTGAAGCATGGTGGTGGCATTATCATGCTGTGGGGGTGTTTTTCAGCTGCAGGGACAGGACGACTGGTTGCAATTGAGGGAAAGATGAATGCGGCCAAGTACAGGGATATCCTGGACGAAAACCTTCTCCAGAGTGCTCAGGACCTCAGACTGGGCCGAAGGTTTACCTTCCAACAAGACAATGACTGTAAACACACTAAAATAACGAAAGAGTGGCTTCACAACAACTCCGTGACTGTTCTTGAATGACCCAGCCAGAGCCCTGACTTAAACCCAATTGAGCATCACTGGAGAGACCTAAAAATATCTGTCCACCAACGTTTACCATCCAACCTGATAGAACTGGAGAGGATCTGCAAGGAGGAATGGCAGAGGATCCCCAAATCCAGGTGTAAAAAAACGTGTTGCATCTTTCCCAAAAAGACTCATGGCTGTATTAGATCAAAAAGGTGCTTCTACTAAATACTGAGCAAAGGGTCTGAATACTTAAGACCATGTGATATTTCAGTGTTTCTATTTTAATAACTGCAAAAATGTCAACAATTCTGTTTTTCTGTCAATATGGGGTGCTGTGTGAACATCAATGAGGAAAACAAATTACTTAAATGATTTTAGCAAATGGCTGCAATATAACAAAGAGTGAAAAATTTAAGGGGGTCTGAATACTTTCCATACCCACTGTATATAAAAATCTTTGTTATTCTCAGAGTGGATTATATATTTTGTTACCCAACCATATAGCTGGTTACTGTATATGTATAAAGGGGTGTAAATAAAGGCCTGCAGAACACCCACTTAGCACCAGATCAAACCCACAGACCTCTAAGCAGTACAAACAGAGATAAAACATTGTAAAAATATTTTCCAATATAAAAACACTGAGCAGCCGTTTAAAAATTAAAATAAAAATAAAACCACGGTATAAGAATAAAACAGTTCGGTCTCTGTAATATTAAAATACACAAAACAGTGCTTTAAAATCAATGATCGACTCGTGAAAAAACCACTGAATAAAGAAAGTCTTAGATGTAGTCAAGGTGATGTAAACAATCCAAAGTGCTGAATGGTGTCTTAGTAGTAATCTTAGTGTGCACCTTCCATCAGGGAGAAACAATAATCTTAATCCACCGCGTGATGCACTCTCCCCAAGGGGGTTAAACTCCCCAGAAGATTAAAAAATAAGAGCCTTAAGCAGATACACCAGCCACTTTTCCACGGACCATCACCAGCAGGCGGAGACAACAGGCACTGGAGCTCCACACAAGGTCATAAAAACAAGGAACAGCAATATAGTGTAATCCTGTTTAATATTCCCAAGTAGCCCATACACTGAAAGCCCCCCTAAACCTATTTACGTACATCAAATCACAAAAAAATAGCATAAAAGTGACCCCAGAGGGCGCTATCACCAGATCCAGCCATCCATGGAGAGCAGGTGAATCCTTGCAGACACCGCAGCAGCTTCTTAGTAGGAGAGCAGAGTGTGTGAAGCGCACACGTCACTTCCGGATTAGCGGGGATGTCGTGGGTCACGCACTGACGCGGCGTTTCGTCAAACGACTTCAACAGAGAGCGTACTCCCCCAGCATCACCGCAGGCAATAAATCGGAATGTCTCTCTGTGTTAACCAATCAGCGTGCATGGCAACAAGTGACGGGCTAGTCACTGCCATCTGATTGGACGCTGAAGGGTCAATGCAATAAAACAGAGACAAACGAGATATGTATGAAAACACACAGCAATCACATAGCCTGTTACATTGCTAACTTTAATACATCACATCTGAATAATGGTTTTATTATCCATGCTCGGACCACCATAATATAATAAGTACATGTAATATAGTACACTTAAACATTTAAAAAGCACTCAGGTGGGTACTGTATATACTCGAGTATAAGCCGACCGAATATAAGCCGAGGCACCTAATTTTACCACAAAAAAATGGGAAAACGTATTAACTCGAGTATAAGCCTAGGGTGTCCCTCTGCATGCCTCGCTGTGCCTCACTCTGCCCATGACTAGACTGACGTTTAACATGGGAGTCTATGAAAGGGACGCCCGGCTTTGAAAAATCGGGGCTTCTCGGCCGTAGGTTCCCCAGACAAAAAACGTTGCACTCTTATAGAGGAGAAATGGGGCTACATGTGTGCCAATTTTCGGGTCCAGGGGACCTACGACCAGCTGGTACCGGGTCCCCAAATTCACCGGAGAAATTACCGTTTAACATGGGAGTCTATGGAAGGGGTGCCCGGCTTTGAAAAATCGGTGGTCCCCGGCCGTAGGTCCCCCGGGAAACAAACTTTGCACACTTGTAGAGGAAGGTACCGGGTCCCCAAAGTCCGGGAGATCAGGCGCAAAAAGGTGACTCGAGTATAAGCCGAGGGGGGCATTTTCAGCACAAAAAAATGTGCTGAAAAACTTGGCTTATACTCGAGTATATACGGTAGTTATATTTACCACTACATATAGATATACAAGAATAAATCGTTTTTTTTTTAAACTTTACATCTTTCATCCGATTAATTTGAAATTATATTCAGCCAACTAATTGATTATGAAATTAATAATTTGTTGCAGCCCCACGTGTAACCCAAATAATACTTTACTTTGCAAGTGGCATATTTCTTACACAAACCTTTTCTTTTTTAACAGGTATCGAGTTAAAGATAAATCTGATAGAGCTACAGTTGAACAGGTATTCTATTTTCTTTTTGATTTTGCCATAGAACTATATTATTCCACAAAAACAGTTGTTTTAGGAGCTGTGTTCTTGGTACTGGCAGTAGATGCAGCATCATGGGGATTCAGTATGGCTGAATTAGATAAATTATGGAGTTCAGTGTAAGAGGTTACAATTAATCCATGCTTTGCCCACCGGATGCTCAGTCTTTGCTGGGTTAGTGTTGGTTTCAGGGGTGTATTTTAACTTTTTTTTAAGATTTAATATTCGGATGTAAGAGTATTAGGAGTTAAAACTGAACTCCAGCTTTACTTTAAGGCAACCCATACATTAAAAAAATTTTTTTTCCATTTAACACGCTGGTTAAAAAAGTACCCGATTCTCCTATCCAAACACTCGATGTGGACAGGGGAATCTTTCCTGCTGAGTTATTGTGTTCTGATAGTGGAGAGACTTCCTCGCCATCAGAATTCACTGATCAGTTCTGCTGGCTACGGCCAGTGGCACTGATCAAGCGGGAAGAGCCCGTAAGTGGTTGTACAGAAGTCGATCGGTACAGTTGTACAGGCTTCTCTACTTTGCTGAAGGTGCTTACTTTTAATTTCACTGTGAATTTCTTACAATGCGCATTAAAAGCTTTAACAAAACAAACAGAACCCGTCTCATTTCCCGGCTGGAGGAAGTCCAGCATTTATATAGCCTCACCAGCCTGACTGTCCTTGGCCCCTCTTTTATTGATTGATTATCTGTTCTTTCAATCATGAAGGCTGAGCATTACATGTTGGTGTTTCTCAGGGCAGTCTGCATGAAAATATAGCCTGCCTATGAGCACCTGTTTCCCCAGACTGAAATACTCTCATAAAGGTATTTCGATATTTGCATTACTTCTTTCAAGAGCCAGCTCACTGCTTGCATCAGGGCTGAGGACTCTTGAGATGAATACTGAGGCAGCGTGCTGTGATGTTTTCAGGAAATCTCCACACAGCGCCCTGCTGGCCCCTCCCACAATCCATGATCTGCTTGCATTGCGGAGACCCAGTGATAACCTCACACAATCTAAAATAGGTCTTTAATAAAAATAGAAATGTTTTATTTGAAAAATGGACTTTGCATGTTGAAAAAGGGGGGTGAGGAACAAGGGAAGGAAAAATATAAGCAGAGTAAACCAAGTGGTTGTAAATCTTAACATTTAAAAAAAAATGACATGGCATACTTTCCTGCTCTGTGCAGAGCATCCCTTTTCCTCCTCTTCCCGGGTGCCCCATCGGCGCCTCTGGCTCTTCTACCCCATCCCCTTTTACCTTTATAACTACTTTAAAGAGGAGTTCCAGCATGTTAAAAAAAAAAAAAAAAGTAAAAGTCAGCAGCTACAAATACTGTAGCTGCTGACTTTTAATATAAGAACGCTTACCTATCCAGGGATCCCGCAATGTCGGCATTCAAGCTGATCCATCCATCGGCTCCGGGTGCAGGCGCCAGCATCTTCACTAAGGGAAACAGGAAGTGAAGCCTTGTGGCTTTACAGCCTGTTTCCTACTGCGCATCGCGCTGCACTTTCTGAATGGATCTGCTGTTTCTTGGGACCTGAGTGTCTCCCAGAAGGCATCGGGGGGGGGGGGTCAGGAATTTCATAGATTGCTGCACAATGTTTGCAGCGATCTTACCCGGAAGTGCGAGCGGGTACCTGGTTTTGACAGTTATCTGCTCCCCCCCGAAAGGTGCCAAATGTGGCAGCGGAGGGGGGGAGGAAGCAAACAAGCGGAGCTTCCCCTTTTGGGTGGCACTCCTCTTTAAGCTATACAAGCTTTATTTTATGGGTTTGGGTATTATGTGAAAAGAAACATCTGGTCATTGCTTACAGTTGCATGTTAATCTGATCTGTTTTATAAGGTGCTAGACCCGAGGACACGGATGATTCTCTTTAAGATGCTTACAAGAGGGGTAATATCTGAAATAAATGGCTGCATCAGCACGGGTAAAGAAGTAAGTATACAGCTAAATGCTTTACGAACCCTTGGCTCAATTTCTTGTGTAGTGTTTGTGTACATTTCACAGAAAATTAGATCATTTTCGGGTTTAGAAATTGGTTTGGTGAATAAACATTTGCTGAGATTCTATAGGGTTAAAATTATAATAACTATATGTTGTCAAAATGTCGTGATGAGTGGTTCCCAGTAGAAAAAATTAGATATTCCGAAACAATTGGCATCTTTCTTTCCTGAGGTTAACCAACAGAAAACAATTTGACTGAATTGGCTAGATTATTTTAAAGAATTGTCCTTTCAAAAGGTTGATACTTTGATGTATATTCTAAGAAGAAAAAATATCAATGATTATTGCAGGTATAATTTTTCTTTAATTGTAGTTGTATATGCTGGTATCGGAGGGTGTGATATAAAAATCCTGTAATTTTTCAGTACCAGAGCTCTTATTTTCATATGTGTTTTTACTGAACACGGGCATTATTATGAAGGATTCTCTCTCTCTTTAGGCTAATGTCTACCATGCAAGTACTACAGATGGACAAAGCAGAGCAATAAAGATTTATAAAACCTCCATCTTAATGTTTAAAGACCGTGATAAATATGTGAGTGGGGAATTCAGGTGAGAACTTTTAAAATGCATGTGATTAACTTGTCAGGGTGTTACTGTTTTACTGCGTTATGAATCCTATGTTGTCTAAGCAGAGCCAGATTTAAGGCTAGGTCACTTAGGCCATGGCCTAGCGTGCCACCACTGCTAGGGATGACCGATTGCAGCTTAAGATGTTTTATCTTGCACCCCTATCTGCCACTGTTATTGTTTTATATGCTCATATAGAGCCTATAAACAAATAAGTAATTGCCACCTTCAAAGGCATTATTAGTGGGCCACCACTGCTAATAATTACCCCAAGTACAGATCTATTGGCATTTCCTAGAAATCACCCCAGTGGGTGGGTGGGGTGTGTTTCCTGGGCAGAAGCTGACCTCAGACACATAGTATTTGCCTTTTGCAAGCTGGCTTGCTTAGCTGCCTTACACTGTGCATAACTGAGCTTGTATGAGGTGTGTAATATAAAATTGAGACATGCTTTACTGAGCATAGCTGTTTTTGCATTTGATGATTGGTAGTTTGTTTAAGGTATAACAGTTATATTGCTTTTATATTCTTGCTTTGCTTTTCTTTAAAGTATGTTGCTTACTGTCATTTTTGACATGCTGACTTCATCTCCAGTGCTGTTTAAAGTACCTCTGAAAACGTGCACCCATTTAAGTTTAATGCTGTTTTGTTATGTGTTCCTGTTGAATGAATTGGGGTTTAAACAAGAGAACAACACATAGGTAAGCGCAGCAGGTTACATATGCAGTTTAACTGCAACTGAGTACAATGAGTATAGGCAATAATAAAGGAGATGCACAGTAAGAGAAATGCTATAGGAATAACTTTATCACAATGCAAATAGATTCTTAACAGTATGATGGTAAGCAGAAAACGTAGTATAGCACAGTAGTCATTAAAGTTTGTAAGTGATCTAATGACCTTGAATGTTGATTAACACCCCTGATAAAAAAAATGTGTGGCTGTTAATACTGTAATGTAAATGCCATTGGTTATAGGTATTTATAGTACAAGGCCTGGTAGATACTATAAAAATGCACTGCTGCTGAAAATAATAGAGAGAAAAAGGTAGAAGGAAATGGGGCGTAAGAGTTAGGGGGGAGCAGTTCCTCTGGGAACAATATGGCCCTGTATGCTTGAGGCATGGAATAATTACTGGTGCGGGAAGAGCCATCATGGGAACAATAATGACTCATCAAAACTAGGGGGCAAGTAGTGAAGTTACTCAAGGATGCCACAGTGGCTCATATTTGCTCAACTTATCCAACTGGATAGCTTCCCCTTGACATGGATCATGGTCTGAGTAATTCTGTTTTTAGTTTCAATTAAATTGCCAAAGCTTGGAAGTCTCACAATCTCAATGGTTGTTTGGCGGCAGTAGTGATCCGTAGCAGTAATTTAAATTGGCAATATGTCAAGTTTGTGGGTCTAGTGTTGAGAAGGGCTCTATAGGAATTTGGAGAAATGGTAGCATCAGATAATCTTGATGGCGCAAAAAATATCCGTCCAGAAACTTGGGACTATTCGACAGTCCCACCAAATGTGGATGTGGGTACCATTGTCACTACAGCCTTGAAAACAAAGCAATGAATAATTTGGGGCATATGTCGCAATCCTGGCAGGGACCATATACCACCACGTAAGGACCTTTTATAGTTTGTTTTTAGTGCTGCTCTTTGGGAGGAAGACCTTGTGGCATTCCATTACATGAGTCAGTGCGCAATGTGATTTCAAGGTCATTCTCTCATTTGGTTGTGTATGAGGGGAGGGTAGAGTTTAGTTCAACGATTAGTTGGACATACAGGATGGGGATCACGTTTAAACACCTGTTTAACCACTATCATACAGGGCATTTTCACCCCCTTCCTGCCCAGACCAATTTTTAGTTTTCAGCGCTGTTGCACTTTGACAATTGCGCGGTCATACAACACTGTACCCAAATGAAATCTTTGTTTTTTTTTCCCCCACAAATAGAGCTTTTGTTTGGTGATATTTGATCATCTCTGCGGTTTTTATTTTTTGCGCTATAAACAAAAGAAGAGCGACAATTTTTAAAAAAACACTATTTTTTACTTTTTGATTTAATAAATATTAAAAAAAATTTTTTAAAAAAAAAAAACATTTTTTTTTTCCTCAGTTTAGACCGATATGTATTCTACGTATTTTTGGTTTAAAAAACCCGCAATAAGCGTATATTGATTGGTTTGCGCAAAGGTTATAGCGTCTACAAAATGGGGGATAGATAATTTTTTTTTATTGTGACATTGCGGCGGGAATATCGGACACTTTTGACACGTTTTTGGGACCATTCACATTTATAAAGCGATTAGTGCTATAAAACTGCACTGATTACTGTGTAAATGTGACTGGCAGGGAAGGGGTTAACACTAGGGGGAGCTGAAGGGGTTAATATGTTCCCTATTGAGTGATTCTAACTGTAGGGGGAGGGGACTCACAAGGGGAGGAAACCGATCTGTGTTCCTCTGTACTGGGAACACACATCGGTCTCCTTACCTCTGACAGGAGGTGAATCTGTAGATCCACACTCCTGCCGTGATCGTGGGCAATCGCGGGTCCCCGACGGCCATCGCGGCCGCCGGGCAAGCGCACTGGGTCACGAGCAGCGTCATATTATTATGGCCCGGTAAGGAAGGGGTTAAACTGTCATATGAGCATATGAGTCATAACTCATGAGTTGGGCAGTTCAGGCTTTATACCATTATGACCACTGACCGGTAAAGTGAATAGCATTGATTATCTTGTGACCATGACCTCTGAAAATGGGTGCGATATATAATGCCGCGTACACACGACCGTTTTTAATGTCATTGAAAAAAAACTGCATTTTTCTCGATGTGATTTTTCGTGTTTCTTCTCAAGCCTGCCTTGCCTACACACTATCGTGGAAAAAAATGTTTGAGTAAAGCGCGGTGACATACAACACGTACGACGGCACTATAAAGGGGAAGTTCCATTCAGATGGCGCCACCCTTCATGTTAGTAAAGTTTGTTGAGCGACGATTCTTTTCAGCCTCATGCTTTTCAGTCCGTTACAGCATGACGAATGTGCTATCTCCATTACGAACGCTAGTTTTACCAGAACGAGCGCTCTCGTCTCATACTTGAGTCTGAGCATGCGCATTTTCTTCACGTCGTTAAAGCCTACACACTGCCGTTTTTCATGACGAGACGTGAGAAATTAGAGCATGTTCCAATTTTTTCATGGCCATTTTTTACGTCGTGAAAAATGCTCTGAAGCCCACACACGATCATTTTTAATGACCATTTAAAAAAATTAAATTTTTCTCGTCATTAAAAACGGTCGTGTGTACACGGCATTAGGCAGCAAGTGAAAATGTTTTCCCTGAAGTTGATGTGTTGAAAGCGTATTAAATAGACAAGCGTAAAGATTTAAGCGACTTTGACAAGGAACAAATTGTAATCGCTAGATGACTGTCAGTCACTCCAAAACAGCAGCTCTTATGAGATGCTCCTGGTCTGCAGTAGTCAAGATCTACCAAGCCCAGGGAAGGAAAACTGGCAAACTGCTGACAGGGTCAAGGGCAGTCAAAGGCTCAATGATGCATGTAGGAAGAGATAGCTGGCCTGTGTAGTCCGATCCAATTGAAGCGCTACTGTAGTTCAGATTGCTGAAAAAGTTAATGCTGGTTATGATAGATGTTGGAACATACAGTGCATTGCAATTTGTTGCATATGGGGCTGTGTAGCCGCGGACCGGTCAGGGTGCACGTGCTGACCTGACCTGTGTCCACAGCCAAAAGCACCTACTATGGGCATGTGAGCTTTACAACTGGACCATGGAACAATGGAAGAAGGTGACCTAGTCCCACGAATACCAGAATGATTTAAGGAACACCACAAGAAGTTTAGGGTGTTCTCAAAATCTCAATCGAATCAATTGTCTGTAGGATACGCTGGAAGAACGAGTCCTATCCATGGAGACCCTACTTTGCAACTCACAGGACTTAAAGGATCTGCTACTGATGATTTGGTGCTGGATACCACAACATAACTTTTAGAGGTCTAGTGGCTTCCATGCCTCGACACGTTATATTGGTTAGTCTTAAAGTTATGGCTGATCAGTATACGCTGATCAGCCATAACATTATGACTACCCACCTAATATTGAGCAGGTCCCTCCTTTTTCTGCCAAAACAGCCCTGGCCCATCGAGGCATGGACTCTACTAGGCCTCTGAAAGTATGCTGTGGTATCTGGAACCAAGTCATCAGTAGCAGATCACTGCCTCCGCCAGCTTGCCTTCTTCTCATAGCGCATCCTGGTGCCATCTCTTCCCTAGGTAAGTGATGCACATGCACCTGGCCATCCACATGATGTAAAAAAAAAATGGGATTCATCAAACCAGGCCACCTTCTTCTTACTCACTGTAGTTTTTTTTGGGCTGTGGGCACAGGTTAGCATGGGCACCCTGACTGGTCTGCATCTATGCAGCCCCATTCACAAAAAACTGTGATGAACTGTGTGTTCTGACACCTTTCTGTCGGTACCAACGTTATCTTTTTCAGCAATTTGAGCTACGATGGCTCGTCTTTTGGATCAGCCTTCACCCCCTATGTACATTTATGATCCTTGGCTGGCCATGACCCTGTCACCGGATTTCCTTTTTTTTTTAAAACCACTTTTGCCAGGTCATGACCATTGCAGACCAGAAACATCCTACAGGAGCTGTGGTTTTGGAGTTGCTCTGACCCAGTCATCTAGCTTTTACAATTGGGCCCTTGTGGAAGTCATTCAAATCCTTGCACTTGCCCATTTTTTCTGCTTTCAACACTTCAACTTCAGTGTTATTCACTTTACCTGTCAGTGGTCATAAAATATTTTGGCTGATTGGTGTAGTTTCAGGAGAATTTGTGCAAATGCCAAGCAAGTTTTGAAAGGTTTTCAATTGATAAAATGTTTTATATTTTTAGATTTCGACACGGCTATTGCAAAGGGAACCCGCGAAAAATGGTGAAGACCTGGGCAGAGAAAGAAATGAGAAATTTAATAAGGTAAATTTAATCTGGGCTGTGATCGCTTTTACATTCATAAGGTGGGTATTTTGTACACCATGCTGTACTTGTTTATGCCATGTATGTATGGTGAGGGTCATTGGCAAAAAGGGTGGATGGGGCAGATTGTGTAGTTGATGTCCTTGGTGTGGAAACCAAAAGCATAGGTGGATGAAGATAAAAAACAGAATACCTGTCTTATACAGCGGTGGCCAAACATTTTCAGAATGACACAAATATTATTTTTCACAAAGTCTGCTGCCTTTTTGTGATGGTTATTTGCATATACTTCAGAAGGTTATGAAGAGTGATCAGATGAATTTCAATTAAAGTCCCACTTTGCCATGAAAATTAACCTGATCCCTTAAAAAAATTTCCACTGCATTTGTGAAGAAGGCTTCAGGGCGCCCAAGAAAGTCCAGCAAGCGACAGGACCGTCTCCTAAAGTTGATTCCGCTGCGGGATCCGGTCACCACCAGTGCAGACAGAAATGGCAGCAGGCAGGTGTGAGTGCATCTGCACGCACAGCAAGGGGAAGACTTTTGGAAGATGGCCTGGTGTCAAGAAGGACAGCAAAAAAGCCACTTATCTCCAGGAAAATCATCAGGGACAGACTGATATTCTGCAAAAGGTACAGGGATTGGACTGCTGAGGACTGGGGTAAAGTAATTTTCTCTGATAAGTCACCATTCCGATTGTTTGGGAGAAGAAAAGGTGAGAGCTACCATCAGTCCTGTGTCATGCCAACAGTAAAGCATCCTGAGACCATACATGTGTGGGGTTGCTTCTCAGCCAAGGGAGTGGGCTCACTCACTCACAATTTTGCCTAAGAACACAGCCATGAATAAGGAAAGGTACAAAAACATCCTCTGAGTCCAACTTCTCCCAACCATCAAAGAACAGTTCGGTGACAAACAATGCCATTTCCATTATGATGGAGCACCTTGCCATAAGGCAAAAGTGATAACTAGGTAGCCTGGGGAACAAAACATTGAAACTTTGGGCCCATGGCCAGGAAACTTTTTCCAGACCTTAATCCCATTGAGAACTTGTGGTCAATCCTCCCCCCACAAATTCTAACAAACTCCAAGCATTGATTATACAAGAATGTGCTGCCATCAGTCAGGATGTGACCCAGAAGTTGACTGACAGCATGCCAGGGTGAATTGCAGAGGTCTTGACACTTATGAAGTGCTTGTAATTCTACGTCAGTATACCATAGTAGCATCTGACAAAAATATCTAAACCCTGAAGCAGCAGACTTTGGGAACATTTTATATTTCTGTCACTCTTAAAACTTTTAGCCATGGCTGTAAATAACTTTTTTTTTTTTTTTTGTAATATCAGGGCCTGCTATTTTGGTTTTGCAGCTTTAACCTCTTGGCAACATGCTCACAGTAGATATATTGCGACTTCCTGGTTTAGCAGCACGCATGTGCGTGCACCCCCTGCTGACCTGTGCTATGATTGGATGCAGCATGAGTTTGTCAGCAGATTTCAGCCAATGATTTAAGGCTGAAACCTGCTGATCGGCTGTGGACAATCACAGCACAGTGTTCTGTGTTGAAAAACGCACAGAACTCTGGGCACAGACAGCAATCTGTCCTGTTTTTTTATTTTTTTTTATTTTTATTTTCTCCCTGAAATCAGAGTTGGAAAAAGAGCAAACAGGATTGTTAGTAAAAGCAGCACACTTTAGGCTGGGTTCACACTAGCTGCGGCCGTGGGTTGCAGCATGGGGTCCGGTGCCTCCCTGTTCTCCATATCAGGTCCGAATTATTATTACCTGAATTCAGACCTTAAACAGAGGCAAAGATACACAGGACCCTTTTCCATTGCGAATTTGCGGCCGCCCCGGAGCTTTGAGAGCCGGCAACAATCTCCTTTAATGCGAAGAAACCTGCATCCAATTTGCACAAGTGTGAACCCAGCCTTACACTTTCTAAGCACACGAGTAATCCCTTAACGTTGACCCCTTTCCAGCCAGTGCCATTAGTACAGGGTACAGTATTATCACTGATTATTGTATTAGGCTCCTTTCACACGGACGGCTGTTCTGCTGCTGTTAAAAGCATATTTCTCTTACCGTCCATGAACTGACACAGCCTCTTCATACTTGACAAGTGGGTTTATGTCCCTGCTCATAGGAGAAGACTAGGCAGAATGTTAAATGTTACAACATACATTCCAATACCAGAGCTGAACAGCCCCGCCCAGGGGGCGGTCCCTCTGGACATAACCCTCTTACCTGCAGCCAACAGCCTCAGTATTTTTCTGCCTAGCAGTGGAGTGGACGTGGCTCTCTTCAGAGCCAGTCTCCTGAAGATATTTTTTATTCCTTTTGGAATTTTATTATTTTATTTTTGAGATCTTCTATCAACTGTCGGCTGGGCAACAGGTTGGGTACAAGATATCCTCGTAGTCTTCCCTGTCCGACCATCGACCGTGCTGATCCTCGCTTTGCGTGAGACTCAGTTCACGACATTCTCCAGGGGTGGCCGTTGCTTTTATGTTCCGCGGTCCGCACAAGATTGAACAGTTCTGCTGTATTTTACGTGGTGGACCGGGCCGACAGCTACTCAGTACCGCACTGTGATAGGTCTTTCAGGAACACGCCAGTGGGTCCTTCTAGGACGGGTAAATAGTCTCTCCTGCCTCCGCAGGTGAGTACATGCTGTGTGTTCCTCTGTTATGGGGGATTTTCTTTGTCTCCTTCTTGTTGTTTGTTGCTCTCTGTCACCTTACTCTGGCGCTGTGCTGTCTGGGGGTCACTTTGTCCCGGGGGGGCCTAATGGTGTCTGCATTGAGCTGGGGAATGTTTTCAGTGTTTTGGGGCCTGGTGCGCCATGTTTTTTTCTCATACTGTATGTCTTTATATGTGCGCATGGCGGCCATCTTGCCGTGGATCGCTATGGCACAGTTACCTTGCAGCGGCCATTTTCTTGGAGCCGCGCACGCTTTTTGTGCTGTTTGGCCTCTATCGCTGCTGACACGGTGCGATTCACCTCACACTCTCCTCACTGCACTCGCGCTGTAAGCAAAGTGCAGGCTGTAGAGCCGAGCGGTCCTATCCGGGTTGGTGAGTCCCCTGGGTAACCCCCCCACAGTCAGCGCAGCCAGAGGGTGGGCTTTTCTTTTACTATTGACAAAAGTCTAAGAGAGTAGCGAGTTATGGAGTCTGGTTCACCTGCTTCCCCATACATGTCAGAGGCAACAGGCAGTGCTCCTGCACCTGCGGTCCCCATAGACCAGTTGTCGGCAGTCCTGGAATCATTTCTTGCCAGAATGGAAGCGGCGTGCGAGCGCTGGGGAGCTATTAAGCGCTCTCTCCCCACACAATCTCCACAAGGGGAGTGCTCTGATTCAGATGAGCCTAGCTGCTGCTCAGGACCCTAGCTTTGAATTTTTTGATCAGGACATTCCTTGTGAGGAAGACTCCTGCTCTGAGTCAGTACATGACAGGGCGCTTGTAAGTGAAATCATTGATGCTGTGAGGGACACTCTCTCAAGCTGGATGCTGCGGCTGAGGAGCCTCAGGTGGAGGTTGTCTCCTTTGGTTCTTTTGAAGCCAAGCCTTCTAAAAAAGTTTTTTCCTTACATGCCTTTCTTTGACAGGTTCATAGATCAGGTTTGGGAAAAGCGGCAGAAGACTTTTGCGCTCCCGCGGCATCTGTCTATTAGGTACCCCTTTTGAGGCCCTGATTAAAAAATGGGCCTCTCCTCTGGTAGTCGACCCCCCGGTCGCCCGTTTGAATAAAGCCACAGCTCTCCCGATGGCGGGGACTCTTGCCTTTTAAGGACCCCACTGACAGGAGGTCGGAAGTGGTGAGCAGATCCATGTTCGCCTTGCTGGGATCCGCCTTACGTCCTATAGTAGCGGCGACCCTAGTGTCTGACACTCACGGAATGGGCAAAGATTTTGCACCAGACTGTGCAGGAGCATAATCTTCTTCCAGAAACTATTGCACTGGCCCACCAACTGGTTCAGGGCTTAGTGTATGTGTGCGATGCCACTTTGGGCGCTGCACCCTTAATTTCTAGGGTCTCGGTGTCTGCGGTGGTGTTGCGTCGTCTTATCTGGTTGAAATGCTGGTCTGCTGACCTGGCCTCTAAGAAGCTTCTGACTGATTTGCCCTTTAAGGGCGGTAGGCTGTTTGGTGCTGCCCTGGATGACATTATTAAGGATGTCACGGGGGGTAAGAGCACCCCCCTTCCTCAGACTACTAAAGGTAAGGAGCCCCGCTGTAAGCCGGGCCCCTCCTTTCCAGCACATAGAAGGTTTTTTCGTCAGTCAGAGTCCACGGGTAAGCCCTCCCAAACTGACAAGAGTGCAGGTGGTGGACAGAAGCGTCCCTGGGTGCGTAAGCCGAACAAGCCGGCTACCAAGCCCGCCACCGCATGAAGTCTTGCCCCTGCCCGACTCCGGGGTGGGGGTACGTCTTTGCAGGTTCACAGATCGATGGACCACTGGGATCTCTGACCGGTGGGTGTGAGAGGTGGTCACCTCGGGGTACAGGATAGAGTTCCGTTCTTGGCCTCCAAACAGAGATTCTTTCCCTCAAAGCTCCCTCTCCTTCCAGCGCGTTAGGCGGCCCTCTTGGGGGCAGTGCAGGACTTGCTCAGGTACGGAGTAATTGTGCCAGTACCGTCGCAGGAGAGGTTTCAGGGATTTTATTCAAATCTGTTTGTAGTCCCAAAGAAGGACGGAGTACGTCCAATCCTGGACCTCAAGGCCTTAAGTGCTTTTGTGAAGATTCAAAAGTTCCGCATGGAATTCATTCGCACAGTGATTGCTGCGCTCCATCCTGGGGACTTTCTGGCGTCCTTGGACATCAAGGACTCCTACTTGCATGTCCCAATCTGCGCGAGTCACCAGAAGGTTCTGCGCTTTGCGATCGGCGAGGTCCACTATCAATTTGTGGCCCTTCCCTTCGGCTTAGCGTCGGCACCGCGGGTTTTCACCAAGGTGCTTGCCCCGATTCTGGCTTTGCTGAGACAGCGAGACATTGCTATCGTGGGCTATCTGGACGATCTTCTTCTGAGAGTAGACTGGCTCAGAATTAGAAGAAAATGTGACGATAGTCAGTCAGACCCTCCGGGACTTCGGTTGGCTACTGAACACTGTCGGTCCTGGTTCAGACTCAGCGTCTGGAGTATCTAGGATTGATCCTGGACTCCTCGGAAGCGAAGGTTTCCTTCCCTTGGAGAAGTTAGACTCTTCAATCTGCGGTTCGGGTTCTGACGTCCCGAAAATGGTCGTCGATCCGTTTCTGCATGAGGGTCCTGGGACTCATGGTGGCCTCCTTCGAGGCCGTTCCGTATGCCCAATCACATACTCGGGCCTTACAGAGGGAAATCCTGTCCACTTGGGACAAGTCCCCGTTCTCATTGGATCGTCAGATCCAGGTGAGTCTCCTGGTCAGGGCATCCCTGACGTGGTGGTTGAGATCCCCGGCCCTTCGGACCGGGAAGTCGTTCCTTCCTATACATTGGACGGTGATCACGACGAACGTCAGCCTTACAGGCTGGGGTGGAGTTTGGGGAGTCCTATCAGCCCAAGGGCTTTGGACTCCGGACGAATCCAGTCTACCGATCAATGTCCTGGAACTCCGGGAAATCAGACTGTGCCCTCTCATGGTCGGAGAGGCTACAGGGACACTCGGTCAGAATCCAGTCGGTCAATGCCACAGCGGTGGCTTATGTCAACCATCAGGGGGGAACTCTGAGCTCAGCTGCGGCGTCCGAGGTCGCTCACATCCTAAGGTGGGCGGAAAGAAGTGTGCCGGCTCTGTCGACCGTTTATATTCCAGGAATAGACAACTGGCAGGCGGACTATCTGAGCCGCCAGACGTTGGACCAGGGGGAGTGGTCCTTGCATCCAGTGGTGTTTCAACTTCTTTGCCGGCAGTGGGGCACGCCGGATGTGGACCTGTTGGCCTCTCGACTCAATCGCAAGGTGTCGAGATTCGTGGCCAGGTCCAGGGATCCCTGGGCAGACGCCTCAGACGCGTTGGTTACCCCGTGGGGTCAGTATCGCCTGATGTATGCCTACCCTCCACTGCAGTTGCTTCCTTGCCTGCTTCGCAGGGTGGAGGCCTGAGGGCATTCCGGTGATTCTCATTGCTCCGGATTGGCCACTGCGTCATTGGTACGCCGATCTTGTGTGCCTCGTCGTGGATGTTCCCTGGCGTCTGCCATTGCGGGAGGACCTTCTGTCTCAAGGTCCCATACTTTATCCTGCTTTACAGTCGCTGGCTTTAACGGCATGGCTATTGAAAGCCAGGTGCTGAGAGACCAAGGTCTCTCGGATTCGGTCATCTCGACCATGCTGAGGGCACGGAAATCTTCCTTAAGAAAGATATATCACCGTACCTGGAAGGCTTACATTGCTCTGTGCGAGGAGCTGGATTGGCGTTCACGGACTTATTCCGTTCCTAGGATCCTGCTGTTCTTACAGCGTGGTGTGGCCCAAAACCTTGCTTTAAGTACCATCAAGGGTCAGATTTCTGCCTTGGCTGTCTTCTTTCAACGACCGCTGGCAGGCCATTCCCTGATTGGTGCCTTTGTGCAGGGGGTTCGCCATGTGCTCCCCCCTGTTAAACCTCCTCTCCCTCCTTGGGATCTGAATTTGGTGCTCTCGGTTCTTCAAGAACCGCCCTTTGAAAAAATCAGAGATATTCCTCTCTTAACCTTGTCTCAGAAGGTGGCTTTCCTGGTAGCCATTACTTCTGTCAGGCGGGTGTCTGAGTTGGCGGCATTGTCTTGCAAGCCGTCTTACCTGGTCCTCCATAAAGATAAGGTGGTGTTGCGTCCGCGGCCTTCTTTTCTTCCGAAGATGGTCTCGGCCTTTCACCTTAACAAGGACATTGTTCTTCCGTCCTTGTGTCCTCATCTATCGCATCCCAGAGGGTTTGCGCTTCACACGTTAGACGTGGTACGTGCCTTGCCGGTGTACCTGTCTGTTACTGCTCCCATTCGAAAGTCTGACTTACTATTTGTGGCTGTGTCTGGTCCACAACAGGGCCAAGCGGTGTCGTCTGCCACCATTTCTAGGTGGGCGCCTCCCTTTCCGGTTACGGCGCATTCAACCAGGGCAATTGGTGCTTCCTGGGCTTTCCGACATCAATACCTTTTCAAACTTTTACAAGGTTGATGTGGTTGCATCTTCTGATGCTTCCTTCGGCCGCAAGGTTTTGCAGGCGGCTGTTTAAAGTTGCAACTCCTCTGTTGAGGAGCTCTGCTTGTTAGGAGTGAAGTTTTTTTTTCCGTTTAAAACTGCTCCCACCCCTCTTCTTTGACACTGCTTTGGGACGTCCCACATGTCAAGTATGAAGAGGCTGTGTCAGTCCATGGACGGTAAGAGAAAATAGGATTTTTGTACTCCCCGTAAAATCCGTTTCTCTGACGTCCATGGACTGACACAGCACCCACCCTTCCTTTTTTAAGGTTTGTACTGCTTTGTTACGAACTGAGGCTTCTGGCTGCAGGTAGGAGGGTTATATCCAGAGGGACCGCCCTCTGGGCGGGGCTGTTCAGCACTGGTATTGGAATGTATGTTGTAACCTTTAACATTCTGCCTAGTCTTCTCCTATGAGCAGGGACATAAACCCACTTGTCAAGTATGAAGAGGCTGTGTCAGTCAATGGACGTCAGAGAAACGGATTTTACGGTGAGTACAAAAATACTATTTTTGTTATTTTGAAATTCAAAGACTCCAGGCACAGAGATCACATGCATTTGTACATTGTGATTAGCTGCGTTTACTTGCGTTTACATGCGGCTGCATTTAGCAGCGCTGGAACATTCTTGCCATTTCTGATGTGCTTCCTATTTTTCTTTCCTTGTTGCCGCTGCTATCTGCAGGTGAAATAGTACACTGCAATTGCAATTATGTGCAGATAGCTGCAATAAATCGGTCCTGGACGCACCAAACCCCATGTAACGAAACCGTTGCTAAATGCAGTGTGTGAATGGGGCCATAGGAAAGCATTGTTTGAGTTTAGCTGAGATAGATAACTTGATCTATCTGCAGCTAAAAGCTGAATTCTATCTGCCTGTGTGAAAGGGGCCCATGACAGTTAGTTGGCATCTGTCCAAGACAGTCAGTCAGCGCTAAAAACCAAACAGTTTTTGGGGACACAAGTATAGTTCTGATCGTGATCAGGCTACCGATCTGTACAGACACCATACTGGTAATGGCAGTGATCAGTGACTTATAGTGAACAGTGTGGCTAATATCTTCAGCCATAATCCTGGTAAACCACTTGCAAACCGCAAAGTATATGTACGCATATTTTGGTCGGCAAGTGGATAAACAGATAGACACTTATTTTTAATGTTTTACACAGCTATACCTTTCATTGAAGATGCACTTGCTGGCAGAAGGGACTCTGGCAAGGGGTTATTAGCTGTGCAAGACAACAGTGATAGACAATGAGAAGTATTTAGTTGCTTTGTAAAAAGTGATTTTCGTTGTCCTGTTTTGGTCCTAGTACAGTCTGCATGGATGTACTTTTCCTACTGTTAAAAAAAACCTTTTTCCTCACTACAAAAACACTGATTTCACTAAACCGTTAAAAAAAATGAAATGACCATAAAAATCACGTTCATTGTCTGCTTTTTTATTATTCAAGGTTAAACACTGCAGGAATTCCTTGTCCGGAGCCCATTTTGCTAAAGAGTCATGTCCTCTTGATGGAGTTTATTGGGAAAAATGACATGTGAGTAACTCTTTAAAACTCCCCTTTCAAAGTGAACTTTAAGAGGATTATGTATCTAAAGTATTTAAGCAAGTAGTGCTTTGTGAACCACTTTTTCATTAGCAGAGTCCTTGTTTTTAAAGCTGTGTTTATCAAAATGCCTGGAATATGCATTGCCCTGTAGCAATGGATCTAATTTTGTCCTGCTGTTGTAAATGGCAGTCCAGTTATAAGGGGGAGCTCATACAGCTCTTTTTACAGTTTCAGACACACCTGTTTCTCTTATATTTTCTTTCTCGTACATCACGGGACACAGAGCGGCATAGTCATTACTATGTGGGTTATATAGTTTACCTTCAGGTGCTGGCACTGGCAACTTCCAAACCGGAAGTACCCTCCCCTATATAAGCCCCTCCCATCCGGGAGCACCTCAGTTTTTTGCCAGTGTCTAAGGTGTTGGCCAAGAAGTAACGTGTTTTTCACTGAGCTTGCGTACAGGTTCTTTTGGGCCTCAGTAAGCTATTCCGGATCCGACCAAAAAAGCTTCATAGCTAAACGGTCGGTACCCGGGCCTTGCAGAGAAGAGCAAGGTTTTGCCTGTAATGCTTCTCTTAGGAGGGCTGGACCCTGGGATCCAGAGCTCTGGTCATACCCACGACCAAGATGTTTTCTGTGCAGGGTGCTATACAGGTCCAGGGGAGTGGAATCCTTGGGAACCCGGTCCCTGAAGGTTTAATTACAATGCCTGCCGTGAGAGGTGAAGTTTGGGCTTCTGTGGACCAAACAGAGTCCTGCGGCGGGGAAAAGGTAAGTGGGGGGCCCCTCAGGAACTTGGTTCTATTGGGGGACCCCCAAGCCTAATATGTCTTTCTGCCTCTTACCTAACGGTATTCCTGCTAAATATCTGTGCATGCCTGTAACTACTAAAAAATTTAATAATTTTAAGAGTGGTCAAGAAAAATAAAAAATAAAAAATGGTTAAACCGCGGTACCTGTGTTAAACCACTAGAGGCCGCTGTGGAACCTTGTTTTCTTGGAAAGAAAAAATCCACATGACAAGTCAAAATCCAGGCAGATGGTGAGTTCTCTGAATGGGAAACTGTTTCCTCTGCCATGTTGCAATGCTCGTCCATCCCCCAGCCCTGTGGCAAACAGGGCCCTGGCTTCTGTCCCTAGTTCCTTTTCAAAAAGAGCGCCGAAGGCGCGCGTGCCCGCGCCTCTATTTATAGAGATGAGCTGGAAAAAGGGGCGGAGCTTGGTGGATGACGCTCTGTGCGCGCCGCAGCGCTTCTGCGCATGTGCGGGCGTCCCAGCATGTTAAAAAGCACAATTAGGTGTTGTCAGCTGGTTATGGAAGGCAGAAACAGAGCTGGCAACATTTAGAAAGGCATACAGCAGGCGGTTGATGCAGGCATCCCCATAGAAAGGCACATTAGTAGACACCAACTGTTTATATAGCAGCAATTGTGCTAGACTATTGTCAGTAAGTGGTGTATTTCGGCTGGAATACCTCAGCTTTGGGCTTAGGAATATGCCTTCTAAAGTCTCCGGGACTAAAAATCCCAGGAAGCAAAGGGGGTCTCCATCGGGCTCTGAGGATCTTGGGCATGCTTTGGCTGCACCAATCTCCCCTGAAAAATCAGAGGTTAGTGACCGTAGAGCACCCTCAGGAGTACCTGGTACTGTGGCTGTCCTCAGTTCACCTGCTCCTGTGTATATAACAGAGGAGGTTTTTTCCTCAGCTCTGGGAGGACTGGAAGAGAGATTGACAACATTGATCGCTGCTTCCCTGTCAGAGGGAAAGCGCGCCCGATCTCCGTCTCCTCCCTCAGAGTACCTGTTAGCAGAACAACAGTCCCATACAGGGATCGACCTACCTGAAGGGGATCAGGATGAGGTTGATTCTGTTGTAGAGGAATCAACAGTGGAAGAGCCATTCTCAGCATCACATGCTGAAAGATTATGGGTTCAGTCCCTGACTAACATGGTCCGATCAGCATTTAAAATGCCCCTTGCGGAGCCATCATCCACTTCTGTCTCCTCGTTGGGGTCGCTAAAAGCTCACCAGACTGTTTGTTCCTTTCCAATCCATCCTTTACTGGAAGGGCTCATTTACCAGGATTGGGAACATCCTGATAAAATATTTACTCCTCCCAAGAGATTTCCGGTGGTCTATCCCATGGAGGATAAGTTCATCAAAAAATGGAGGGTCCCTAAAGTGGACGTAGCCATCTCTTGTGTGAATAAATCACTGACATGTCCAGTAGATAATGTCCAAATGTTCAAGGACCCAATAGATAAAAAATTGGAGTCCTTATTAAAATCTGCTTTCTCTACAGCAGGCTTGGTGACACAACCAGCAGTGGCAGCTATTGGGGTCTGCCAAGCAGTGAAGGATCAGTTGAAACAGGTCTTAAGGGACCTGCCAGATCAGCAGGCCCTTGCCCTAGCTGATCTACCTAGAGCCTTATGCTTTGCGGTTGACGCCATAAAGGATTCAATCCATCAGGCCTCCCGCCTTACGCTGTCTGTAGTACATATGCGCAGGCTTCTATGGCTCAAAAACTGGTCTGCTGAAGCTCCCTGTAAAAAATTGCTGGTTAGCTTCCCATTTCATGGTGAACGCTTATTCGGGGAAGACCTGGACAAATATATCCCAGAAAATTTCCAGCGGTAAAAGTACACTCTTGCCGGTTAAAAACAGAGTTAGAGGTCCCTCTTTTAAGATGCCTGCTTCTCCAGTCCCTGGGACATCGGCTGTGAAACAGTTCCGACGGCCTCCTCGGTCAAATCCCGGGGGTAAAAATCAGGGACAATCGCAGGGTAACAAGAAACCCTGGGTCAGGAGAGGTACAAAACCTCCCCCAAAATCAAATGCATGAAGGGTTGCCCCCACTCAATCGGGTGGGGGGAAGACTTCAGTTGTTCGCAGAGACCTGGCGGGACACGATCAGAGACAGATGGGTGCTCTCCGCAGTAAGTCTGGGATACAAATTGGAGTTAAAAGACTCCCCTCCTTCCCACTTTATAAGGTCGAACATGCCAAGGGATCCCCGGAAGAGAGGATCCCTCCTGTTGGCACTAGAACAACTAAACAACTATTGCTCCAAGGAGTAATTATGGAGGTTCCCCTGGAAGAATGCGGGTTCGGGTTTTACTCAAACCTCTTTACAGTCCCGAAACCAAACGGGGACGTGAGGCCCATATTAAATCTAAAAGGGCTAAACAAATTCCTACGTATCAGAACTTTCAGGATGGAGTCGATCCGATCGGTGACCACTGCCCTACAAGGGGAGGAATGGCTAGCCTCGATCGATCGACATCAAAGATGCTTATTTGCACATTCCCATCTTTCCAGTTCACCAAAAATTTCTACGCTTTGCAGTAGAAGGGCGCCATTTTCAGTTCAGAGCCTTACCCTTCGGTCTGGCCACAGCACCACGAGTGTTCACAAAAATTCTGGCCCCATTATTGGCCAATCTAAGAACACAAGGTGTAACGATAATGGCATATCCAGACGACTTGTTGCTGATAGACCACTCAGTGGAAAAACTAGAAGTGGTTGTTCACGAGACAATCAAGTATCTGGAATCTCACGGTTGGATTATCAACCGAGACAAGTCAGCCCTAAAACCAGTCAAAAGTCTGGAATACTTGGGGCTAAGGCTGGATTCAGACCAGAGAAAAATTTTCTTGCCTCAAGAAAAGGTGTCGTCTTTGAGAGATTTGATCCACCTAGTGGGTACAAAAAGACAGCCGTCCATACGCCTGTGCATGAGGCTGCTGGGAAAAATGGTGGCATCATTCGAAGCAGTACCCTACGGTCAATTCCATTCAAGGAATTTGCAAAGGGCCATACTGTCGGCCTGGAACAAAAAAGTTCAGGCCCTAGACTTACCAATGTCCTTGTCCCCTTCCGTGCGCAAGAGCCTCCGTTGGTGGTTGGTTCCCCAGAATCTGGAAAAAAGGAAATCCTTCAGTCCGATTTCTTGGAAGGTGGTCACTACAGATGCCAGCCTTATAGGCTGAGGTGCAGTACTGGAGCAATGGTCTCTCCAGGGCAGATGGTCGGATGCAGAAAAGGCCCTGCCCATCAATCTCTTAGAGATACGAGCAGCCCGGTATGCCCTAGTAGCATGGACATCCAAACTCCAAGGGTCCCCTGTCAGAATTCAATCAGACAATGCCACGGCAGTGGCATATATCAATCATCAGGGTGGCACCAGGAGTCGTGCAGCCCAGAGGGAAGTAAATTGCATCCTGAAATGGGCAGAAAGATATGTCCCAGCCATATCCGCGGTATTCATTCCAGGAGTGGAGAATTGGAAGGCGGACTTTCTAAGTCGCCAACAATTATGCCCAGGGGAATGGTCCCTTCACCCCAAGGTTTTCCGGACAATATGTCAGCGGTGGGGAACACCGGATGTAGATCTGCTAGCATCCAGATTCAACGCAAAGGTGGACAGATTTGTCTCTCGGACAAGGGATCCCCTAGCTTGCGGCTCGGATGCCCTTGTGTTCCCTTGGGATCAGTTCAAGCTGATATATGCATTCCCACCGCCACAATTGTTACCTCGATTACTCCGCAGAATCAGGGTAGAAAAGAAACCAGTGATTCTGGTGGCTCCAGCGGGGCCCCGAAGAGCATGGTACGCGGAGATTGTAAAATTGTCTGTGGGGAGTCCTTGGACCCTCCCACATCGTCCGGACCTGCTTTCACAAGGACCGATATACCACCCTTCCTTACCAGCCCTAGGTTTGACGGCCTGGCTATTGAAGCCCACATTCTAAAAAAAGAGAGGTCTCTCTAATACTGTGGTATCTACCATGATCAATGCCAGCTAGCCGGTATCCAGGCAGATCTACTATAGAATCTGGAAGGCGTACATCGCTTGGTGTGAGGCCAAGAAATGGCATCCACGTAAGTACGTAATAGGTAGGATTCTGGACTTCCTACAGTGGGCTGTAGATAGGAAGCTTGCCTTGAGTACTATCAAGGGTCAGATTTCGGCCTTGTCAATATTTTTTCAAAGGCCCTTGGCTTCGCATTCACTAGTCAAAGCCTTTATACAAGGAGTGATGCGTATTAGCCCTCCGGTTAATATTCCCATATGTCCATGGGACTTAAACCTGGTTCTGTCGGTTCTACAGAAACAACCATTTGAACCATTACAGCACATTTCCTTGGTTCTTCTCACCAGGAAATTGATTTTTCTAGTAGCCATTTGTTCGGCTAAAAGAGTGTCGGAATTGGCCGCTATGTCCTGTAAAGAGCCATATCTGGTTATCCATAAGGACAGAGTAGTGTTACGTCCTCATCCAGCCTTTCTTCCTAAGGTGGTATCGAGGTTTCATTTGAACCAAGATGTGGTTCTTCCTTCCTTTTTCCCCAAACCTAGTTCGGTAGAGGAAAAGTTATTACATTCTTTGGATGTAGTAAGAGCAGTTAAAGCTTATCTAAAAGCCACTGCTCAGATTCGCAGAACGGATACTTTGTTTATTCTGCCGGAAGGCCCCAGAAAGGGTCAGGCAGCGTCAAAATCTACTTTAGCCAAGTGGATTCGACAGGTCATAATGCAAGCCTATGGCTTGAAAAGGAGACCGCCTCCGTTCAAAGTTAGGGCGCACTCCACGAGAGCAGTTGGAACTTCATGGGCAGTGCATCACCAGGCCTCCCTGGCTCAAATCTGTAAGCTTGCAACATGGTCTTCAGTACACACGTTTACTAGGTTCTACCAGGTGGACGTTAGAAGTCAGGAGGATGTCGCCTTTGGGCGCAGTGTGTTGCAGGCCGCAAAAGATCCTCATGTCTAAGATAGCGCCCAGCTTATGTATGGTGTATCCCCCCCCCTCATTGGGCATTGCTTTGGGACGTCCCACATAGTAATGACTATGCCGCTCTGTGTCCCGTGATGTACGAGAAAGAAAATAGGATTTTTATAACAGCTTACCTGTAAAATCCTTTTCTTGGAGTACATCACGGGACACAGAGCTCCCACCCCTCTTTTGGGGACACTTATTGCTTTGCTACAAAACTGAGGTGCTCCCGGATGGGAGGGGCTTATATAGGGGAGGGTACTTCCGGTTTGGAAGTTGCCAGTGCCAGCACCTGAAGGTAAACTATATAACCCACATAGTAATGACTATGCCGCTCTGTGTCCCGTGATGTACTCCAAGAAAAGGATTTTACAGGTAAGCGGTTATAAAAATCCTATTTTTTTTGATTTACCTCTGTTCTCAGCAATATTTTGCTTACGTTTTAAGGCCAGCTCCCTTGCTGAAGAATGCCCAGTTATCGGATACCAAAGCCAGAGAGATTTACTTAGACATCATTCAGTATATGCGAAGGATGTACCAGGATGCCAGGCTTGTGCATGCAGATCTCAGTGAATTTAACATTCTGTAAGTAATGCACATGGTCATATTCTAATTGTGATTTAGGGTGGAAGAAATGTGTTCAGTACTGAGGCGTAAACCTTCTCTAAACCACTCCTAACAGAAGTCTTACTAGCCGCAGTGGTATCAACATGATCTCTATGGAACAAGATCTCTATGGAACTAGATCCAAGTCTGATTCTAATGCCAAGCAAGTGTGAATAGTGCTAAAATAAATCCCAATTTATTGTCTAATTTATTTTGTAAATAACAACCCCCCCCCCAAAAAGCAAAAAGTTGGGTAATACCAATTAACTTAAAACACGGCATTGGATTTTTTTCTTTAATTGGTTATTAAAGAGGAAGTAAACCCTGATGGGTTTACTTCCTCTTTGTTTCCCTGCAAAGGTAAAGCATAATGGGCTACTATGCATCGCATAGTAGCCCATCATGTGACACTTCCCTGCAGTGGAAGCCCGCAAAGTCGCAGTCTTCCTCCATGGCAGCGAGCGTCCATCTTCACCCCTCTTCTTCCGGGGGCCGCAAACTCCCGCGCTGTGACTGGCCAGAGTCGTGTGACTTCACTCCCGCGCGGGTGCCGCCACTCGCGGCTACATTCACCGCTTCCTGACTCGGGCTCCGCTGTCTACGGTGCACTGACCGTTTCTTTTGCAAATATCTCCTAAACCGTGTAGGTTTAGGAGATATTTGTTGCACCTACAGGTAAGCCTTAATCTAGGCTTACCTGTAGGTTAAAATGGTATGTAGGGGTTTACAACCACTTTAAAGTATGATTGCAAATGACAAAATAAACCAGTCTCAAAGCAAACTCCACACACAAATTAATAGAGGGCTTTAACCACTTGTCTACCGGGCACTTTTACGCCCTTCCTGCCCAGGCCGTGCAACGCTGTACCCAAATGAAATGTTTATCGTTTTTTGGAGACCGATAGAGCTTTCTTTTAGTGGTATTAAAGCTTTGTTTTTTTGTTTTTTTTAAATAACGAACATGTTATTTTTACCTGCTCTGTACAGTGGTTTTGCACAGAGCAGCTCCGATCTTCTTTTTGGCTCCCCCGCTGGCACTCCTGGCTCCTCCCCCTCGAGCAGTCCCCCCAGAGAAAGCCGGTGCATGTTCGCTCCTTTGCTGCTGCTTTATGCGTCCATATGACCACCCCCCGCTCTCTCCTCATTGGCTCACTGGCTGTGATTGACAGCAGTGGGAGTCATTGGGCTCCTGCTGCTGTCTCAGCCTGCTGCTGTCTGAGTCCCGGAACAGCCAAAGCGGACGGGAGAACGTCGCTGGATTGGAGGAAGCTCCGGTAAAGATTTGGGTGGGGTGGTGCTGCGCGCATTATGTTTTTTACCTTCATGCATAGAAGGTAAATAACCTCAAGTTAACCTTAAGTTACTACTATTATCACCACTGAGGTTTTCAATGGCCAGTAAGTGGTCAATAAAGCTCAATAAGCTAATAAAACTCAATAAAGCTTTTATATTCAGGTCATTTGAATGTGCAGTATTCTTGTATGAGAAATTACTTGAATTAGTTAACAGTGCCAAGGAAGTACTTTTATACTTGTGTACTGAAAACCCAGCAGACTTTGCTCAACTGATCCCTAATGTGCCGCCATCACTCTGAGAGCCAACATTGTTGCTTCTAAATTAAAAGCTTGATTGTTATATTCAGCAGTGTAAACACAATATAGAGGCAAGGCTGATAGTTTGCCCTGAAAATAAAGTACATTCCCATTGGCATGTATCGACCCTTGTGGCTGTCATAAGAGATGACTTGGAAATGTTTGTCAGAAAAACACTTTGAGGAATAATTGCTTGTTGGAAGGTTTTAGTCCTAGTATTGGCTAAAGTGGGCACAGTGATCCGTATGCATTAATGTAATGAATAATTTGGCACTTACTTTGAATGTAATGTGATGTATCTCCAAACACAGTGGTTTATCAAATGAACAAAATAAAAAATATTAATGGATGTGCAACTATACACAATAAATAATATTTCTTCATAGACGATAAAGTGCAGTATTCCAAAGTGAACAAATAATGATAATCCTGAATGTGCAAAAATCGCAGCAATATAATTATTTTCTTCATGGATAATAAAGTGCAATGATTCCGAAGTGACAATATAGTGAATAAATGTGCCAATTCATAAAGTTCATAATGAATAAAGTGCTTGTGCCAAAAGACAAGGGAATCCAATATGTCCAAATGCTTCCACCATCCGTAGTGCGCTAGTGGTTTGCCCCCGCCTCTCACCTTGGACAAAGACCCCTACAGGTCCAGTAAAGCCTCTGTATAAACGTGGCTCCAGGTTCCAAGGCAGTAAAATCCTCTTTGCAGGGACACCCAGCCAGGTAGATATTACGGCTTGCAGTGGGGATGTAAATCTCTTTACAGATTCTTCCTTCCCATCATATGCAGTTTACATGCAGCAAAGAGTTTTCTTGGTGTAGTATTCAAATATAAAATTTATTAAACATAGTGACTTACAGTTAAAAAATAGTGCTGTTCAGCTTCACAAACAAAGGAACTGCCTGTCTCGGCTGCGGCCGGAAGTGACATCACCCGCCTTCTCCCAACGCGTTGCGTCACTGATCACGTGACTTCATCAAGGCTATGGGTGTACGATGCCGGCTTCATATAACGAATTCCGCTGTCATTGTTACCACAGCAGTCCTTGCAACACCTATTCTGACATCAATTCTATATTTTGACTAGGGATGCACCGAAATTTTGGCCACCAAAACTTATCGGCCGATAATGGCCCTTTCGGCAAACAGCCGAAACAGAATTCTTGCCGATACTGGTGCCGAAAATCGCGCATGCGCAGTAGAGACGGCAGAATCAGCGGGTGACGTCACTCGTTGTGTGGGCAGCGTGCACGTTCCTCGCGGTTAAGACGCCGCACTCGTATACACGTTCCCTGCTGAGACACTGGCACCTTCCCCGCGGACGCTCTTCGTGCTTGTGAGACGCTGCTGGGACCCGAGAGATGGTACTGAGACCCTATAGACCCTACTGGTACTGGGAAGCGAGAGACGGATTCATAGAGGGCTGCACATGGCCTACTCAAGTACAAGACTGGGCACTCTCACTCCTGGATGGCTACCATTACTATTCGCCGGTGAGCATTGCTGCTTTTGCCTTCTTAAACTGACAGAAACAAACTTGAAAAACTAGTAATTTTATTTCTGACTATTTAAAATGACTGTGTCTGCACTGAAGTACATCTGATCTGACTTGCAAGTAATTTTTTTTTTTTTAGAGCTATTTCTGTAGTATACAGTATATAAAGTTCATGCGCTTGCTGTAATTGAATGTGTCACTTACTTTGACAGCGTAGTATAAGTTATACAGTACTGACATGACAGCAAGCGCACAAATGATTTTAAACATGACCGCATGCAATAAATATATATATATGTCTGTGTGTGTGTGTGTATATGTGTGTGTGTGTGTATATATATATATATATATATATATATATGTGTGTGTGTATATATGTATATGTATATATATATATATATATATATATATATATATATATATATATATATATATATATATATAAAATGTGTGTATTATATTTCATAATTCATATACATTAATATAATTATTTATTTTTATTGTGTACTGTCATGTTTAAAAAATGAATGCGCTTGCGGTCATGACAATGTCGTATAACTTAATACTATGCTGAGACAAAGGGGTTGATTTACTAAAAGCTGGAGAATGAAAAATCTGGTGCAGCTGTGCATAGAAACCAATCAGCTTCCGTTTTTTTTTTTCAGGCTGGGTTCACACTGATACGACACGACATTCATCCGACTTTCATCCTACTTTGCTCTGCGACATCAGTCCTACATTGATCCTACATTGGTCCGACATCCATCCGACATTCATGAACCGGATACTACTTTGATCCGACTTTGTGATAGTCTGACTTGTCCTTTGACCAATCAAAACAATCCCAGGGTGAGATAAATTCCTTTTACTGCTGCTGTAATCACCATGTCGGATGTCGGATGGTTAGGACAAGGATCCTACTTTGATCCGACTTCAATGATATTCAATGCGCTGAAGTCGGATCAAAGTCGGACCAAAGTAGTACAGGGAGCATTTTCAAAGTCGGACCGACTTGTGTCGGACCAATTAAGACGGCTCTCATAGGGAAACATTGATTTTCACATGTCATGCGACATGAGCTCCTAATGTCGGAGCGTTTGTCGGACCAGTGTGAACCAGGCCTCAATGCTTAAGGCTGGGTTCACACTAGTGCGACACGACATCTGTCCTACTTTGGATCCGACTTTGCCCTGCGACATGAAGCCGACATATGTCCGACTTTCAATGAACGGGGATCCGACTTGGATCCCCGCCAATATCAGGCACTGTGTTTGGTATGAATCTTGAGGGGGAACTCCAGGCCAAATTTTAAATAAAAAAAAAAACCGGCGTGGGTTCCCCTCCAGAGGCATACCAGGCCCTTGGGTCTGGTCTGGATTTGAATGGGCGCCCCTACGCCGAAAAAACGGCGTGGGGGTCCCCCCAAAATTCAAACCAGACCCTTATCTGAGCACACAACCTGGCCGGCCGCAGGGGAAGGGGGGGGACGAGAGAGCGGCCCCCCCTCCCTCCTGAACCGTACCAGGCCGCATGCCCTCAACATGGGGGGTTTGGTGCTCTGGGGCAGGGGGGCGACCTGCGGCCCCCCCACCCCAGAGCACCCTGTCCCCATGTTGATGAGGACAGGGCCTCTTCCCGACAACCCTGGCCATTGGTTGTCGGGGTCTGCGGGCGGGGGGCTTATCGGAATCCGGGAGCCCCCTTCAATAAGGGGGCCCCCGGATCCCGGCCCCCCACCCTATGTGAATGAGTATGGGGTACATCGTACCCCTACCCATTCACCTGGTGGAAAAAAATTGCAATAAAAAAACACTACACAGGTTTTTAAAGTAATTTATTACACAGCTCCGGGGGTCTTCTTCCGACTCCGGCGCTCTTCTTCTGACTTCCGGGGGTCTTTTCCGACTTCGGGGGTCTCCGGTGTCGTCTCCGCGCTCTCCGGTTCTTTCTTCCGCCGGGCCTCCGCTAACTTCTTTTTAGCTCTTTTGCTAATGGAGGCCCGGTCTTCCCGTTGTCTCGTCCGGCTCTCCGTTGTCCTTCTGCCGGCCCCTCCACTAACTTCTTGGTAGCTCTTTCGCTAGTGGAGGGGTCGGTCTTCCCGTCGGCGTCTTCTTCCCTCTTCTCCTTCTCGATGTTGACGCGTCGCTTCCTCCCGCTGTAATACTGGCTCTCCGCTCCGCTCTGCATTAATATAGGCTTTTTATGACGTCAGTCACATGTTCCCATGACGTCACATGCTCCGGGGCCATGTGCCCCGGAACATGTGACTGTGACGTCATGAGAAGCCTATATTAATGCGGAGCGGAGCGGAGAGCCAGTATTACAGCGGGAGGAAGCGACGCGTCAACATCGAGGAGGAGAAGAGGGAAGAAGAAGCCGACGGCGACGACGGGAAGACCGGCCCCTCCACTAGCGAAAGAGCTACCAAGAAGTTAGTGGAGGGGCCGGCAGAAGGACAACGGAGAGCCGGACGAGACAACGGGAAGACCGGGCCTCCGTTAACAAGAGCTAAAAAGAAGTTAGCGGAGGCCCGGCGGAAGAAAGAACCGGAGACCCCCGGAAGTCGGAAGAAGAGCGCCGGAGTCGGAAGAAGACCCCCGGAGCTGTGTAATAAATTACTTTAAAAACCTGTGTAGTGTTTTTCTATTGCAATTTTTTTCCACCAGGTGAATGGGTAGGGGTACGATGTACCCCATACTCATTCACATAGGGTGGGGGGGCCGGGATCTGGGGGCCCCCTTATTAAAGGGGGCTCCCGGATTCCGATAAGCCCCCCACCCGCAGACCCCGACAACCAACGGCCAGGGTTGTCGGGAAGAGGCCCTGTCCTCATCAACATGGGGGCAGGGTGCTCTGGGGTGGGGGGGCCGCAGGTCACCCCCTGCCCCAGAGCACCAAACCCCCCATGTTGAGGGCATGCGGCCTGGTACGGTTCAGGAGGGAGGGGGGGCCGCTCTCTCGTCCCCCCCTCTTCCCCTGCGGCCTGCCAGGTTGTGTGCTCGGATAAGGGTCTGGTTTGGATTTTGGGGGGACCCCCACGCCGTTTTTTTTGGCGTAGGGGCGCCCCTTCAAATCCAGACCAGACCCAAGGGCCTGGTATGCTCCTGGAGGGGGAACCCATGCCGGTTTTTTATTTAAAATTTGGCCTGGAGTTCCCCCTCAAGAGTAGCAGAGCACAAGTCGCATGCCAAAGTCGGATCATGCAAGACTGCGGTCCGACTTTGATCCGACTTCAATGATAGTCAATGGGCTGAAGTCGGATCAAAGTCGGACCAAAGTAGTACAGGGAGCATTCTCAAAGTCGGACCGACATGTGTCGGACCAGTTAAGACGGCTCCCATAGGGAAACATTGATTTTCACACGTCATGCGACATGAGCTCCCAATGTCGGATCGTTTGTCGCCCCAGTGTGAACCAAGCCTAATTAAACAAACTGAAGTTAGAAGCTGATTGTCTACCATGCACAGCTGTACCAGATTTTTCACTCTCCACAGTTTTAGTAAATCAACCCTATAGTGACCAATTCAATGACCACGTCATGAAGTAGAATGGCTCCAAAAAATAAAATAGCATGCAATTGCAACAATTTGCAAGAAATCCATTTCAAATCAAATTTATTCAGTTCAATTATATTTTTTTGGTACAAGTCCGATGTACTGCAGTGCAGACGTAACTACCTTGCATGTCAAGAGCAGCACCAAAAAAAATAAAAATAAAAAATAAAGATACTATTTTTTTTTATTTATTTTTTTAAAGCTGCCTCCTGGGGTTTAGCTTTTAAATTGATTTCGCCCCCCCCCCCCCAGATTTCACTATAAATCATTCTATGATATTATTCTACGTTACCAGCAAAGGTGGACCATGTCTGCAGTGTGGACGTTTTTTCAAGTTTCTGATAAAGACCCCAAGTTTGCAATCTGTACTCTTTGCTCTGCAGAAATTTCAAAAGGGGGTACAGTGCCAAATAATTTTTCAACAACAGGTTTGTTACACCACCTGAAAACACGTCATCCAGTTCAGCAATTTAGATTACAAGAAAACAACACAACTTTCAAAAAGTCACCCTCAGGCTTAACACCATTTGTGCCCACAGTCTTTGAAAAGGTTCGAAAATATGCAAGTGACAGTCCCAAAGCTCGTGCCATTACAGCTAAAATTATGGAATTTATTGCATTAGACGACCAGCCATTCTCTGTTGTGGAGGACGTTGGATTCCGTAGGCTCATGCAACATATTGAGCCGCGTTACTCAATACCAAGCAGACGCTACTTTGCAGATACCAGTCTACATGAATTGTTTAGCAGTGTTAGAAAACACGTTCAGGAGCTCATGACTACCGACATCATAGCAATCAGTTTTACTACCGACATTTGGAGTTCAGATGTCAGTCCAACGAGCATGCTCAGCCTGACAGCGCAGTGGATAGATGACAAATTTCAATTGCAAAACATCCTACTTAACGCACGTGAAAAATTGTGGGTCACTTTAAGCATTCTCCGCTTGCTTATTCCAGATTACAAGCTTTGCAGATGCAGTTTGGAATGGCACCGAAACGACTGCAGCAAGATGTTGCCACTCAATGGAACAGCACCTACTATATGCTACAAAGTCTTTTTGAACAAAAGCGTGTTTTAGCTGCATACATTGCAGATTACGAGCTGTCAGCAACACTTGCACATCAGTGGACGTTAGTTGAAAACAGTTTGGCTCTTCTATCTCCATTTGAACAGTTAACAAAAGAAATAAGCTCAACGAATGCTTGCATTGCTGAAGTTATCCCCTTGATTGCTGCACTGAAGCGTCTGCTTGGAAAAGAGGTAGAAACAGACCATGGCGTAAAAACGGCTAAAACCACTCTACCGGAGGCTGTTACCAACCCGTTTCAAGACACCAAGTCCAACCCTCTGTACTGCATTGCAACCATTCTAGATCCTCGATTTAAAGAGCATTGCTTTAATGTGGAGGAAAAGCAGCGTGCACGGGAAATGATACTGGTACAAATGGAGGTGGTGGAAGCATCTAGTGAAGGAGTTTCGAGATGTCGCACACAGGAAAGTGAGAAACGGTTGCATACTGAAGAGGAACACACCCCCTCCATATCTCATATGTTTGAAGAAATTTTACATGAATGCACCCCAATCCATAGCAGTGCCACAACAAGTGCAGCTACCCAACAGCTTGGCATTTATTTAGCCGAACAGCCTATTGCCAGAAGTGACAATCCCCTTGAGTACTGGCGCATCAACAAAGAACGTTTTCCCTTGCTTGCACAGATTGCACGCAGATATTTATCTGCCCCAAGCACCAGTACAGAGAGTGAGAGACTATTCAGTCTAGCATCTCATATTCTTGATGAGAAGAGAAACCATCTCTCCTGTGAGAAAGCTGAACAACTTTTGTTCCAAAAGCGAAATCTGCCACTTTTACTGAAATAGCTTTAAAAATCCGTAACATAGACCAATTAATTTACCATGTTGAACATAGTAAATGAATTGGTATTGGACTGTGCTATTGGACAATTGGAACATACAACATAGTATGACTGACTACCTAGTATGTTCCAATTGTCTAGATGTGCCATTTGTTGGTTGTTCATTGTAGTTCTTCTACAGTTTTTTGCACTTGTCTTCAAAAGCTGGAGGAGTTCTCGCTTAAATTGAACTACTGTACCATAGTTTGTTGCTGTTGGGCCAAACTATGTCTCTCCCTAAGCTGTCAGCCTGCTGCATGTGCAAATGCAAAACTGTATGGTCTGTATCTGTGGCTGTCTACATACTACAGTATTATCCAGCACTGTGTTCCGGGTATGGGCGGTGACTTCCATAAACACAGACTAGTCTACATTGCTTGCTGTGATTGGCTGAGCACCGCTGCTGCAGACTAGTCTGTGTTTCAGGATGTCTCCGCCCATACCTAAGGCCGGAACACAGTGCGGTCTACTGTATGACTGACTGTGTATGTAACCTGCAGATGCATTACATACACTTTTATATCACACATCCAGCCGCTGACACCTTGGGGAGAGAACTTGGGGGGGGGGGGGGGGGGGGGAAATACTAGTTCTCATTTAAGTTGAAAGAAAATAATAAAATACATTTTTTTTATTATAGCATAGTATAACTGTTACTGTACTATGTTATATTTACAGAAACTGTCTGTCTGAAACAGAATAACGGCCTTCTGCCATATTTTTGTTATGGTTAGTTGACTCTCAAGAGAGTTGTTTTAATAAGTTATACATAGTTTGTTGTTTTGTTGGGCCAAACTATGTCATTGTCTCTCCCTAAGCTGTCAGCCCGCTGCATGTGCAAAACTGTATGTTCTGTATCTGTGGCTGTCTACTTACTACAGTACTATATTATACCGCACTGTGTTCGGGTATGGACGGAGACTTCCAGAAACACAGAATAGTATACGTTGCTTGCTGTGATTGGCTGAGCACCGCTGCTGTAGACTAGTCTGTGTTCCAGGATGTCTCCACCCATACCCGGGGCCGGAACACAGTATGACTAATATGTATGTAACCCGCAGCTACATACATACACTTATCGCACATGCTGACACCTTAGGGAGAGAGAACTCTAGTTCTGATGTAAGTTGGAAATTATTAAAATAAAAAAAAGTCAGTCTTTGTCATTTTTGTATTATGATTATAGTAATATTATTTTATTATTATATAATATTTTTTTTTTATTTTATGCCTGTTTTATTTGGTAAGGTGGTGCATTTTGCACTGACTGCAGTCTTATTTTATTTTTCTATCTTCTGTGTCCACTGTCCAATTTATGTGGGGTACTTTCTGACATTACTGGATTGTACTATTCTTTTCATCCTAAAATTAATGATTAAGTTGAATATAAATAATGAATAAGAATGTAACAAAATTTTGTATATCCAATAATTTTTTGGGGTAATATATTAAAAAAGCATATATTGGTTTCGGGCCTTTTCGGTATCGGCACCAAAAAACCCATTCGGTGCATCCCTAATTTTGACCAGCGCAATATAATAAAGAATCTAACGAGCATTCCACATAATTATAAAAAACCCTGTAGTAAGCAATCAATAACATTCCTGTTATTCCTAAATTATCCACTAGATGCCGCTATTCATTCCATTCTCTGGTCTATTTTAGTTGATGGGTGTTATTCTGGGTCTAGTCAGCAGGTGGGCTGTCTTGTTTACCATATCATTGCAATATACAGGAATGTTGTTGCTTACTAGGTTTTTTTTTATTTTATTTTTTTATAAGTATTATGTGGAATGCTCCTTAGATTCTTTATTATATTGATATTGCGCTGGTCAAGATATAGAATTGATGTTGGAATAGGTGTTGCCAGGGCGGCTGTGGTAACCATGATAGTGGAATTCGTTATATAAAGCCGGCATCGTACACCCGACTCCATACCCTTGATGAAGAATTGGCACGTTTATTCACTATAGTGTCACTTCGGAATCGTTGCACATTATTATCTATGAAGAAAATTATTATTTAAATATTACTGCAATATCAACACATTCAGGATTATCATTATTTGTTTGCTTTGGAATACTGCACTTTATAATCTATGAAGGAATATTATTTATTTGTGTATAATTGCACATCCATTAATAATAATTTTTATTTTGTTCATTTGTCACACCACTGTTTGGAGATGCATCACATTACATTCAAAGTAAGCACCACATTATTCATTACATTATTAGCACTATGTGGGAATGCCATTTATGTTGGCAGCTACTGAGTTCCATATTTAATATTTTATTTTGGTTTGCACATTAGTACTTACGCTTTATTGATCCATATGCATTCATGCCATTAATAGCTTTCTAATAATTTCAATGTATGCAGCAGTTGAACAGTAAAGTAATATGCACTATGCTATTGTCTTATTTGCACAGTTAAAGTATAACTAAAGGCAAAAGTTGATTTGGATAGAGTGGAGAGGGATTAGAAAACGTGTCGGTATTTATTGCTGTCTGTGCCCCCTAAAGGAGATTTACCCTCTCTATTTGTCCTGTTTACCATTATTGTCAAAAGTTAAAGTAAAAGAAAATCCCAATTGGGTTGTCCCCAGAAATGTAATTGAAGGGAAATTTTACAATGGGTAAAATGGTTCTGGTGACCTGGGGGTCCCTAAGGAATTCCCTGAATTTGCAGGGATTTCTTCTCACTTACTGTTATGAGACAGGAAGTGAATGGAAATCTCCACAAAAGTGACAGGGCTTGCTCTATCCAAAATAAAAAAAATAAAAAGTTTTGCCTATAGTTCTACTTTAATGAGAAATGAGTTACGCATACAATGCTCATGCCTTTTATGTAGGAAATGCACTCGGTGTGGCTCCAGTAAGAATTTAGTCACAGATTTTTATTTTTATTTACATTTTTCTTCTCTTATCGAATGTAAAAAAAAAAAAAGTGTATTTGGATAAACTAATTTTTGTTTTTTCTTTACTCCTACCGCTCAATATAAAAGCTATAATAATGGCCAAGTTTATATAATTGATGTATCTCAGTCAGTGGAGCATGATCACCCACATGCTTTGGAATTTCTTCGCAAGGACTGTGTCAATATAAATGGTGAGTTTTCTGGATTTGCACATGATTTTAAGCATTATGATGCTAAACAGCCACCAGGGCTGCGTAGTCAAGTTTTTAAGTGCCTGGCCCATAACATCAGCTGGTGTGGGTATGAGAGATGGTATTTAAAGCAGCCAAGTGCAGTGAGTAGGGTGATTTTTATATTTTTTATGGAAAGGTTAACTTCTATAATTAAAAAAAAAAACCAACATTTTTTTATTAGTTTAAAGAATGAATGGGAGGGGAGACTCCCTCCCATAGAGCAAATAGGACTTTATATGATATGAGGTTGTCGCTGAGGGGAGCACATAAACAAACTTACTTAAAAAATTGCTTTTATTATACAAACATGGATAAAAACATCATAAGAACATATGTAAATGTGTGAATAACACATAACTTTAACAAGCCAATAATACTTGTTCACAGCTAAAACATTGAGTTCATAGACATAGAGTAAACCAACGTGTTTCGCAGAGATGTACCTCCGCTTCTTCAGGGAAACCCATTAAATCAGAAAAAAAAGAACATCATCATTGTAATCATAACAATCTATTAAATAAGTTCATCATTTGACAATAATGAAAGCAAATACAATAAAAAATATTTGAACGTGCTCAAGTTGTTGTAAGTTTGTAAGTGAGAACTCCTCCATAAAGGTCTTGTGGACTTGGAATATATTGAAGCCAAAGGGTCAGCACAACAGATGGGGAATTTTGTACCTTCTGAAGCTGTTTAGCAGTTGCCTTTAGCTGTACAAATAAATGTTAATGGGTTCTTCAAGCATTGAAGAAAGCGGGTCAGCATAGCGTCCAGGCAACTAGAATTCTAAGAAGAAATAGTCAGTGGCAACTGTGTTTCTTTTACAACAAATTTTCCTCAAAGCTGAAGTTTAGTTACATTTTAGTTTTTTTGTCTTTTTTTGCTATGCAGCACCAGGGACATAATAACTTATATGCAATAAAGTATGTCCCATGTCTGACCGGCTGCTGCATAGTGTAGGAATCTCAACAGCAACTGTTGTGAGCCTGCTTCCTTCCTTCATTGAACTCGTAGTATTATTTCCAAGAATGTATCCTGTCATCTTTGTGCTTATCCACCATTCACAGAATGCTTTGCATTGTGTAAAACAATAGAATGAATTCTATGAATGGAGGAGAAGAAAGGAATGGTTGGGAACGTGGTGCAACTCTGACATTCTCACAAAGGTTGATGTTGACCGTAGCAGCATTTGGAAGATCAGTGCTGTGGGGAGAATATTTCTAGACTTTTCAGCAGCCAGGTGGACATGGGACACACTTCATTAGAGGTAAGATATGTGTCTGCTGCTATATAGCCCAAAAAAAAAATCTGCCAAAATAACATGGCTATATAAACTCAGATGTCTGTAACGGAGTTTGGATGAAAATGTGGATAAACATGTTTTTACTGGAGGAAAATATAGATATCCTTTTCATGATTCTTTCTGCGGGGCTGTGTTTGTAAATTAGTTCTGTAAGGAAAGTATCCACACATAAATACAGGGTATACCATTTTTAAATGCGTATTTGGCTGGCTTAAACAGTAGATATTTATTTTCCTAAACCTGTTTTCAGTACATTTTACTAATAAAAAATAACCTAAACATTTTTGTGCTTGGCAGATTTCTTTGTGAAGTACGATGTTGCAGTAATGACGGTACGAGAACTGTTTGAGTTCATCACAGATCCATCCATTACTCAGGATAACCTGGATGCCTATTTAGAAAAGGTATTTTGATCTTAAAATTTTTTTTTTAAATAGCGGCCTACCGGGCCAATTCTGACATTTCTGTCGTACATATAAAAAATTATCATTTTGTTTTGTTTTTTGCTAGAAAATTACTTGGAACCCTCAAACATTTTTTATATATATATATATATATATATTAGACAAATTTCAAGTGATTGTAAAGGTAAATTTAAAAAACAAACAAACATGTCTATAATTGCCTGCTCTGTGCAATGGAATTGCACAGAACAGCCGCGAGCCTCCTCTTTTTGGTTGCCCCGCCGGCCCTCCTGGCTCCTCCTTGCGGTCCAGTGCTCCCATGGGAAGCCACCTCCCATGGGGGCATTTGTGTGTGCTCGCACCCGAGCCCCGCTGCTGTGTCCATTGACACACACACAGACAGCAGGACTTGGCCCCGCTCCCTTGTCAGTAGCTTTGATTGACAGCACAAGGCTCCCAGTTCCCCAGCAAAGCCAGCGAGACCTGTAAGTGAGTGGAGAGAAGAGATGCAGACGTGCATGGCGCTCGATCAAATGAGGGCTCAGGTAAGTAAAATGGGGGGGATGCTGACACCTAAACATTTTTTACCTTAATGCATGGACCAGCTCTCAATGGAGCCGGTTCACACAGCTCTGGGTTGGCTTCGAAGCAAATTTCACAGGAGTCCTATGCGTCTTCTGGTTCAGTTTCAGGTTCAAAATCTGACCTGAAACAGTGAACAGGGACGCATCGGACCTTTGCTGTGAGCAGCTCCGCACGGTGATGTGAAGCTGAATCTAGTCTGTTTTATCAGTTTATCCCTTTCATGACTAGGCCTTTTTCTGACATATGGTGTTTACAAGTTAAAATCCATATTTTTTGCTAGAAAATTACTTGGAACCCACAAACATTATGTGTATTTTTTAGCAGAGAATCTAGAGAATAAACTGGCCATTGTTGCAATATTTTTCAATATTTTATGTCACACGGTATTTGTGCAGCGGTCTTTTAAACGCAACTTTTTGGGGAAAATACACTTTTTTTATTAAATTTTTATTTATTTTTTTAAACGGTAAACTTAGGCCAAATTTTTTGTATAATGTGAAAGATGATGTTACGCAGAGTAAATAGATATCAAACCTGTCACACTTTAAAATTGCGCACACTCGTGGAATGGCGTCAAACTACAGTACCTAAAAATCTCCATAGGCGACCCTTAAAAAAAAAATAACAGTTACCAGGTTAGAGTTACAGAGGAGGTCTAGAATTTGAACACCGTTTACATATGCGTGTGTGACTTCCGCATGCGTTTTCTTTACTTCGCGGGGATGGGGGCCCTTTAACCACCTAAGCCCCAGACCATTTGGCTGGCCAAAGACCAGGCTACTTTTTGCGATTCAGCACTGCGTCGGTTTAACAGACAATTGTGCGGTCGTGCGACGTGGCTCCCAAACAAAATTGACGTCCTTTTTTTCCCATAAATAGAGCTTTCTTTTGGTGGTATTTGATCACCTCTGCGGTTTTTATTTTTTGCGCTATAAACAAAAATAGAGCGACACTTTTGAAAAAAAAGCAATATTTTGTACCTTTTGCTATAATAAATATCCCCATTTTTTTTTAAAAAGCAAATATTTTCTCAGTTTAGGTTGATTATGTATTCTTCTACATATTTTTGGTAAAAAAAAATCGCAATAAGCGTATATTTGAAAAACTAAAAAAGGGGGGTTGACAAGAAGTATCAATCTAATATATAAATTTGGGTGGAGAGGAAGGTAATGAATAAATGCAAAACAATTCCTAAACTACCCAAATAAAAAAAACATACACCTGAATTATAGGATTGAAATTCAAAAATCGGTGTGTTCCTCTGAATCGGGGTAATGCATATAAAAAAGAAAGAGAAGGGTTATAAACGTATATATTGATTGGTTTGCGCAAAAGTTATAGCGTCTACAAAATAGGGGATAGTTTTATGGCATTTTTATTATTATTATTTTTTACTAGTAATGGCGGCGATCTGCTATTTTTATCGTGACTGCGACTTTATGGCGGACACATCGGACCGTCTTTTTTTTTTTTTTTTTTTTTCTCGAGAATCTCGTCGCCCTGTTTCTCGATGAGAAACCCGAGCGTGTGTACACTTACCTGTCGCCGTGGAAACCCGTGCATGCTCGAAATGACTGACGCATGCGCGGTAGCTTCATAGGTATAGGGTGTAGCAAGATGGCGGCGACGGCATCGAATGTGATGAGCGCACGCTCGTCGTAGTCAATGACGTCACAGCGTTCGTGCCATTCAAAAGAGCGGCGGTTCTTTTGAATCGTACGTGTGTACACTCGGCCGGGACAAGTTTCTTGTTAAGATTCTCGTCAGGAAAAACAAAGTTTTTTTTTCCTGACGAGAATCTCGGCTGTGTACAAGGCTTCACAGTAAAGAACCGTCTACGCAGTTTAAGGTTAAATCGCTTTTCTTCTAGTTCTTTATGATTGATATTGTGTGGAGGCCTTCACTGTTAAAGGATTTTTATTAAAAATAGATGTTTTATAGGCTATGGAGATAGCAGTTGAAAGAACAGAAGAAGAAAGATCAAGTCAAGATAAGGTTGATGAAGAGGTAAGTGCCTTGCAGCATATGCACAGTATAACAACCAGTCAAATATCTGCATTTACCAATATGAAAAAAATACAAAGTAAATAAGATATCAGATACAGCTGCAGTGTGATTTTTACCGGAACAGTTGTCCCCTCTGGAGGATTTTTTACTACTGCTCAGGTGACATGTGAATTTTTGTGGTATGTTTCTGGTCACTTGTGCCAATAAATAGTGGTAAATCTGTGTCGCCAAACCAATAAGCTTAGTCCAACCTTTTTGTTGTTATCATGCAACCAATTTCCCAGCTGGGCTCTTGTCAGCCCCATCCACTTGATACTCGAAAGTCAATGCTGGAGTTCTTGCATAATCTGCAGTTTATCAAAAATCGAGTGATCCAAGCAGCTTACAAATGAAATCATCACTGACAACAGACTAGCTATGAGTAAGCCTTTGTAAGATGAAATGCTTTTTGCTGTGTACTGGACCACTTTTTGTTAATAAACAAACTCTCCAGGATTATGTATAGACTCCATTGTTGACTTTTTTGGAGTATCAAGTGTTTATCCTGTGCACAATTTAATAAGTCCTAATAAGTTTACTAAAATCTGGTTTTAATGGGAATATTCCCCTGCAACCCAGGAGGATGGGTACCCTTATGTGTGGTTAGATCTGAGGACCGGTGGTTTAGAAGCGCTGACCTCCACTGGGACCCTGTTGAGTTGACAGCCTGCAATTATTCAATTGCTCTAATTAAAAAAAAATACATTGCAGAACTCTTTTCTGTTCGTGTGTTAAGATGTTTCTCTGTATGAAAAAACAAAAAAGGATCGCTGGATGTTAATTTTGCAGAACAGTAATCTTTGTTTGAAATTGGATACAATTTTTAAAAATGTAATTAACATTTTCATACTGCAACGAACGATTTAATCTGATTATCGATTAGTTGGCCGATTTTTTTGATTAATCGGATAATAACCTTAAAAAAAGTGTGATGTATAAAAAAAAAGCAATTTATTCTTAAATATTGCTGCAATGGTAAATATAAATAACCAACTACTGTATATGGTTAGGGAGCAAAATCTCGAATCCACTCCTCTGAGAATAACACAGAGATATACTTTATATACTATTATGCCGCGTACACACGGCCGTTTTTCTCGTCGAGAAAAACGACATTTTTCCCATTCAACGAGAAAAACGATAGTCTGTGGGCTTTCTGTCGTTTTTTTCGGCGAGAAAAACGGCATTAAAAACGACGAGAAAAATTAGAACATGTTCTAATTTTTCTCGTCTTTTTCGACATGTTTTCCGCGGCAGTGTTTCCCATAGGGAAACACTGCCGCGGAGCCCACAGACGGTCGTTTTTCTCGACAAGAGAAAAACGACGTGAAAAACGACCGTGTGTGGGGAACAAGCCGTTCCCTCGTTTTTAATGACATTATTCACGGCGGTTTTTTAACCGCCGTGAATAATGATCGTGTGTACGCGGCATTAGAGGTTGAATCTGGTAAATATCATCAGACTCAGAGATAACATTTTTTATTTAAAGAAATTTTTTTTTTTTTACTGTTTTGACGCTTTTCAGACAGAACTGTAATATATTATAAGCTGGCCATACAAAAAAGATTTAATTTTAAAAACCTTGGTTTGATTTTCTAATCGTTAGTGGGGTCAAATCAACGTTCGTATTCGAACACAGTGACCGGAAAATTCGAAGGAGCAGAATAGAAAACTTCTTGGTCAAAAGGAATTTTCAGACAGTGTATGTGGTTTTCGTTCAGAAATTACATTTGTTTTAAAACTGAATGTTCAAAGCAAGTGAAATTTTCAAATTACATTCTTTCATTCAGCGAATGTACAAAGATTTTTCATATGAATATTCTCGTCTGAAAATCGATGCGTGTATGGCCAGCATAAGGCTCGGCTCACACCCTATGCAGTTTGCTTTTGATCCTTTTTTACACTGCTTTTTGCTGTGCGTTTTGCATTTTTTTTTATCCTTTTTTTTCTTTTTTTGGCCAACTTGTTGTTGGACAGATTTAAAAAACGCATTTGTTGCACAAACGCACTGCATGCATTTCTGCAGCTTCTCCATTCAAGTCTGTTGAACCAAAAAAAATCACTGTTTTGCATTAAAAAAAAGTAATAGATTTTTTCCAAATACTCAGCGGCTGAAGCATAGATGTGAATGTGTCCCATAGGAAACCTTGTTAGGTGAACTGTAGTGCGTTTCTGCAAGAAACATAAAAAAACGTATAGGTGTGAACCAGGCCTAAGACGTTTAGTAGCAGCAGCAGCATGCTTTTTTTTCGTATCACTTATCATGGGGTTAAACAAAAAAAAAAAAAATTCCTTTTATAGTACAAAAAGTGCAGATAATCGCTACTATAAGGGGTTCATTTATCCTGTGTGAAAAATAAATAAAAATAAATTTTTATGTGTGTGTGTGTGTGTGTGTATGTATATGTATATGTATATATATATATATATATATATATATATATATACCCTGAAGTAGGATATATGGGCATTTTAACTAGGAGTCGGACATGAAGCTATATTAAGGGTGCAAGGGAGATATAAATCGTTTATAATAAGTAGTACTAAAGGCTGAGACTTTTTTATTTTTTTGGGATATATTTATTTTAAATATAATGCACAATACTAGTAAACGTTTACTTTAAATGTAATTGTAATGCCTTATATTGCCTCTAGTCTATCAGCCTCCACCTTCTCTGGGTTTAGATGCTGATCTTGCCTGCACAGTCTTTAAAAAAAAAATCACTTTAACCACTTGACAACTGGGCACTTAAATCCCGTTCCTAACCAGACCAATTTTCAGCTTTCGGTGCTCTCACATTTTGAATGACAATTACTCAGTCATGCAACACTGTACCCACATGAAATTTTTGTCCTTTTTTTTTTTTTCCCCCACAAATAGAGCTTTCTTTTGGTGGTATTTAATCGCCGCTGGTTTTTTTATTTTTTGCGCTATAAAAGAAAAAAAGACTGAAAATTCTGTAAAAAAAAAAATGCATTTTCTTCGTTTCTGTTATAAAATTTTGCAAATTAGTAATTTTTTTCTTCATAAATTTTGGCCAAAATTTATACTGCTACATATCTTTGGTAAAAATAACCCAAATTGGAGTATATTATTTGGTCTTTGTGAAAGTTAGAGTCCACAAGCTATGGTGCCAATATCTGAAAATTGATCACACCTGAAGTACTGACGACCTATCTCATTTCTTGAGACCCTAAAATGCCAGAAAAATACAAATACCCCCCAAATGACCCCTTTTTGTAAAGTAGACATTCCAAGGTATTTAGAAAGCGGCATGGTGAGTTGTTTGAAGTTGTAATTTTTTCCCACAATTCTTTGCAAAATCAAGGGTTTTTTTTTCACAAAATGTTCATACTGGCAGGTTTTTTCTCACACACAGCATATGCATATTACAAATTACACCACAAAACATATTCTGCTATTCCTCCCGAGTATGGCAAAACCACATGTGTGAGACTTTTACACAGCGTGGCCACATAGAGAGGCCCAATATGCAGGGAGCACTTTCAGGCGTTCTGGAGCATAAATTACACATCTAATTTCCTGACTACCTCTTACACTTTTGAAGGCCCTGGAGCACAAGGACAATGGAAACGCCCCAAAAATTACCCAATTTTGGAAAGAAAACACCCCAAAGTATAATCTATGAGGCATAATGAGTCTTTTGAACGTGTAATTTTTTTCTACAAATTTTTGGAAAATGTGGAAAGAAAATGAAAACGCATTTTTTTTTTTTTTTAACCCAAAGTTGTCCATTTATACAATATTTCTAATACATAGCATGTACATACCAAAAATGACACCTCCAAAATAGATTCTCCTACTCCTCCTCCTCCTAAGTATGGCTGGGGGCTGTAGGAGACTTTTCTACGGCCGGGTATGGCTGGTGGTGGATGGGTGGATACGTATGACAGAGGGATGGCTGAGTGTGGATGGCTAATACAGAGGGATGGATGGCTGGGATGAGTGCTGCAGTTGTCACTGAGCAGCGCTGTGGGCACTACACATCCAGCCCACAGCGCTGCTGCATCCGATCTCTCCCCTCTCCGCGCACACTGTACGGAGAAGGGAGAGAGGGACCAGACATGACGCCTATTTGTTTACATGTGATCGCTCCGTCATTTGACGGAGTGATCACGTGGTAAACGGCCACTGTCAGCGGCCATTTACCGTGATGAACCGGGTCCTCTGGACCTGACGGTCATGGATACTCCCGTGTGCACACCATTCTGGGAGCACGTCCATGTACGCCCTCCCAGAGTTATCGAGCTGCACTGTAGCAGTCATTCGGCTATAGTGCGGTCGGCAAGTGGTTAAGCAACAAACATGTTATACTTACCTGCTCTGTGTAATGGTTTTGCACAGAGGAGCCCTGATTCTCCTCTTCTGGGGTCCCCCACCGACGCTTTTGGCTCCTCCTGCCTTTAGAGTGCTCCAATAGCAAGCTGCAAAGTATAGTATATAGTGCCCCTATAGCAAGGGAAAAAAAACTTCTGCCTTTTTAGAACCACTCACTTCCTGCCCAGGACTACATGTCCCATGAGGCATTGCTCCTCACACATTCACAAGTTCTCGGGCACTTACTGACATGTATGGATGGTGTACTGAGCTGTATGAGTGCTGCACTGTATTTCCTGATATGTAAACAAATAATGCATTCTGTATGCAGGCCAACTAATCGACTAACTAATCGGCTGGCCAATTAATCGATTATAAAAATAGTTGACAACTATTTTCATTGATTAGTTGTTTTGGCCCTAGTCTAGATAACTGTGTGTCTTCCATGTATGACAAGTGATGGATGTAATATTTTTTGGATTCTGGCAAAAGAAAAATTAAAAAACAAAAATGCAAAACATGGATTGCTAAATGAAACCTTTGCCTTTTTGCAGGCCTTGCAGTATCTGTGAACTTGGATATATCACAGCTCTTTTTTTTATTTGTAGGTGTTTAAGAGGGCATATATTCCCCGAACTCTGAATGAGGTGAAAAACTTTGAAAGGGATGTTGAAGTGATGCAGAAGTTAAAAGAAGAGGACCTTTCATTGAACACCCAACATGATAATGTGAGTAACTTACCCTAGTGTATCTGATTTTATTGATCTGTGGATTGGTAGGTAGCGGTGATATAATATTATAACTTTTTATTAAGGTTTTCATTTATAGCAATAATTGTAAGTGATATGCGTTACTGTTAAATACCGTTATTTATGGTATTATTGATATTCTGAAGTAGAGAGTCCGTTCAGTTCTTGTGTAAAAACTCAAAAATGTATTTAATAATAAAATGGCAAAATATTGCAAGAACAATATCAAAATGTAGAATGTAAATATAACCTCCAATAATGTAATTATATTCTTAAGATGAAGATTGGATCCGATGTGTGTCTGTGTTTGAGTGAAACGTCCTTGTGGTGTGTCTGTAGCAATCTGCTCAAAATGACAACTTGTTAATAGCTTTTACTCCTAAAATCTGACCCCCACCATATCTTTAAAAGGGCTGGTTTAAAGTTCTTCTGAGTGAGTCTTATTGTCCTACAGACTCTTCCAATGAGAGCTAGCTTCCCCTCCCCTCACTGAGGCCTGGCTGTTGAAATACAAGACGAAACAGCTACACTGACATACCATAGGACTCCCTGGAGATTAATATGAACCATATGTACAACATATACAAATTGTGTCTCTTACATAGTTACATAGTCAGGTTGAAAAAAGACACAAGTCCATCAAGTTGAACCATAAAAAAAAATTAAAAAATATCGTACGATCCCATATACCCAATTCTATACCCAAAGTTGATCCAGAGGAAGGCAAAAAACCCCAGCAGAGCATGATCCAATTTTCTACAGCAGGGGATAAAATTCCTTCCTGATCCCCCGAGAGGCGATCGGATTTACCCTGGATCAACTTTACCTATAAATGTCAGTACCCAGTTATTATGTACATTTAGGAAAGTATCCAGGCCTTTCTTAAAGCAATCTACTGAGCTGGCCAGAACCACCTCTGGAGGGAGTCTGTTCCACATTTTCACAGCTCTTACTGCGAAGAAACCTTTCCGTATTTGGAGATGAAATCTTTTTTCCTCCTAGATGTAAAGTAATGTGTAATGTTATGTGTCTCCAGTTTATGAATTTCTCTTAGAGCATTTCCACTGGCCCAAACAACTGACTGAAGTCTGAGTTTCCTGTAGCAATATATCTGGAAAATATTATGCGCAGCCCTTTGGTCACATTTGAGGTCCCCTATGTCAAGAAGGCTGACCCACCACTGGTTTAACCCTTTTCAAATTTAGAGCATTTTTTTACAAAATTGATGACCGTCTTCAAAGAAAATGTAAACAACCTCCAGCCTGCTGTAATAACCTAGAATCTGTTTACAGGTCAGTGCTGTCACTGATTTATTCCTTATGTCGGTGGCAAAAAAGGGTTAAGCAAACCAGTTGATTTGCCTTGCATGGGCAAAACACAGGTTTACTTTAATATACTGGTAGTAAAGATAAGAAAAGCTGTTCTTGTGAATTGAATCCCTTCGCGCCCATGGGTCATTAAAGCCTAGATACCTAGACATGGCAATCAGTATGAATCTATTAAATTGACAAATATGTCTACATCGTTTATATTAGTGTATTATGCTTTTTAATACTTAAAGCGGAGTTCCACCCACTTCTGCGAGGTGGTCTTAAAAACGAAAGACCACCTCTCCACCCCTCGTTTTTGCATATTTAAAAAAAAAATTCCCTTCTATCCTACCTTTTTATAAAGTACATAGTGTACTTCCGATCCATCCGGTCCGCGGCGCAAGATGTCGTATCCTTTCTGTGCAGCAAGCCCCCCCCCCCACTGTCTTCTGGGACCTGTGTGTCCCCAGAAGACAGCTGGCCATTCACAAAGCACCGCACGTCTCACGCATGCGCAGTAGGAAACGGGCAGGGAAGCCGCAAGGCTCCACTGCCGGTAGAGCTGGGCGATTTTTGGCCCCAAAAAAATCTGCGATTTAAAAAAAAAAAAAACTTCACGATTCGAATCGAGTTTTTTTTTTTTTTCCTGATGGACACCGCCCCGGTCCTAAGGAGCTGCGGGCAGGAGTTTTTAGGCGAGGCCACGGCTTCGGCCTAGTCCACCGCGATCCTGGGAAAAGGCCGCGGACTAGGCCGACGCCGTGGCCTCGCCTAAAAACTCCTGCTCGCAGCTCCTTAGGACCGGCGCCCGCAGCTCGCCGCGATGCTTGGAAAAGGCAGCGAGGCCGTGGCTTTGGTCTAGTCCGTGGCGTCCGGCCTCACGGCCTTTTCCCAGGATCGCGGCGAGCTGCGGGCAGCATTTTTTTTTTTTTTGCCGGTCCTATGGAAAAAAAAAAATTAGAAAAAATCGATTTGGTCAAAATTTGAATCGATTTGCCCTTGCAACTCGATTTTTTTCCCCAGCCCTAACTGCCGGTTTCCCTTAGTTAGAATGGCGGCGCCTGCACCCGATCTGATGGATGGATCTGCCCCGGGGGCTGACACCCCGGGCTCCCTGGACAGGTAAATGTCCTTGTTAAAAATCAGCAACTACAGTGTTTGTAGCTGCTGACTTTAAAAAAAAAATTAATTTGTGAGTGGAACACCGCTTTAATAGTATTAGGCAATTATAGAATTAAACAGATGCACACTGCCATCTTCAGGCTTCAGTCTCATCCACATGCTGAAAATTTCTTTTGGGAATGAAGCTTTCAGCCTGCATGCAATCACTATCATAGCTGACATGGTGATCACATGATCAGAAACCTCAGGACCAAAGCTGTCCGTGACAGACAGATTTGACAGCTAGCAACCACACACAGTGTTGGCTGGTAACTGTCAAAGGGGGAACATAAATACATTTTTCCCCAACACGGGGCATCATGCAGGGGAACAATAAGTATAATGGAAACTTTAGGGCTAGTACTGTTCTGAGATTGTGTGGTGCTGATTGTTTTGTTCAGTATTTGAAGCTCACGATGACCACCCATTAGTAGGAAAGAGAATATTTTAAATGAAGCCCTTTATGTTTGAGTTTTGCAAGTTATAACTGTGCAGGTTTACTTAAAAAGGGTTTAGAATTCTGCCTTATTTCAGCTTTATCTACTTATTCCAACCAAGCCTGAGACTTTACTCGTCAGGAGGTTAGCAAACCTGTGCTTTGCTCATGTAGAGTAATGCAACAGGTTCGCTTTAATGCCTCATTTTCATCATGTGCAGACGTGCGTTTTTATGCACCACATCACTGGTATCGTGTGAATTTTTTCTGCACAGATATCTGCAACATGTGAAGTTTTCTGCACAGAAAAAAAAACTCCAGTGACAGCAGTGTTATGGTGTGAACAGGATACAGAAAATTACAGTTTTCTTTGTGTCCTTACAGAGACCTATGCTAGAAATATGCACGTCTCTGCACATGGTATGAACAAGCCCAAAATATTCTATGCAATTCAAGTTGAATCTGCATGTTTTTTTCCACCCCCCCCCTTTTTTTATTGGTTGCACATTAGGTGTGAATGAGGTCTAATGGTGGCTCCACCAGCAGCACACATCTTTATGCTCCCCCACTGCTTCTTCTGGCCACAAGGGGGTAAAGTGGAGGCCCTGTGTAAACTCCAGCTCATAACTTGGATCCTACACAGGACTGAGTACTCTCTCCTTGCCCCTGTGTGACAGTGCTGTTTGGCTGGTCTGTTTGTGGTGTTACTTTACTTTTTCTTTTCTTTTGCTTTCCTCACTGCTGCATAATAGGATATCTGCAATCCTTCTCACAAAGTCATTAGACTAAAATGTTCTCCACACAATTGGTGATCCTGATCGGTTGATTGGTTGTTGGCAAAGGTAAGGTTTCCTGTACCAAGAAGCAAGTATATATAAATAAGCAGTTCTATTTTTATTTCTTTGTAGATTCTCTATCAGACCGTCACTGGCCTAAAGAAGGACTTGTCGGGTGCTGAAATGGTAAAAAAAAAAAAAATGTGCTTATAAGAATAAATTTACATTTTGTTTTACAATTGTCAGTAAAGTCTGCCACACACAAGCAGATCACTTTAAACCCCTTTAGTTTGACTTTTTTTTTGTATGTCATTGCATTCCTCCTTTGTTCCTTGTGAACTAGAGTGAAGTTATATAAATAATAGATGTTTATTTTATTATAAGTTTGAGTGTGTGTTATTGTACCTGTTATGTCTTTGTTTATGAGTTTTTATGCTGTACATTGGACCAACTCAGTCATTGGCTTCATTTCCATTACAGTTGATCTGCTTGCTTTTTAAAACACTGGGGGTTATTTACTAAAGGCAAATCCACTTTGCACTGCAAGTGCATTCGGAAGTGCAGTCGCTGTAGATCTTGGGGGGAGGTGCAAGGAAAATAAAAAACAGAATTTTTGCTTACACATCATTGGATGATAAAATCAGCAGAGCTTCCCCTCATTTCAGAGCTTCCCCTCAGATCTACAGCGACTGCAGTTTCAAGTGCACATGTAGTGCAAAATGGATTTGCCGTTCCTAAATAAATCCACGGTGTCATATACTCTTATAATCTGGGATCCCTGTGTTATATAAAGCAGATATTTTCAGTAAACAAAAATAAGCAGACAAGACCTTAATTTGCTGAATAAAAAAAGCTGTTTTCTCTTTTTGTCCATGAACGGACACAGCCTTCTTAATTCTTGACAAATGGGTTATGTGACTGTTCATAGGAGAGGACTAGGCAGACATGTTAGATATTTAAATACATGTTACTTTAACAGAGTTGAAAAGCCACGCCCAGGGGGTGGTCCCTCCAGACATAACCCTCCTCCCTGCAGTTAGCAGCTCAGTTTTGTTCTGCCTAGCAGAGGAGATGGACGTGGCTCCCTTTGGGCCCAGAGTCCTGAGGAAAATTTTTATTTTATTTTAATTTATTTTAATTAATTTTATTTATTTTGTGATTCTTCTATCAACAGGCTGGATATATAGATCCTTGTAGTTTTCCCAGTCCGGCCAGCGAGCGTGTACAGTCCCGTGCAAATAGGCGTCGGGTCTGTCACGACATACCCCATGGTTCCAAAGGTGGCTGGTGAGCTTGTGCTCCGGGGTCCACATATGACTGGGCTGCTTGCTGTCTCAAACACAGTGGACCGGGCCGACGTACTACTCGGTTCTAGTCTGTCAGGGACGCACCAGCAATGTCCACGCATGGACGGGTAAGTACAGTTCCTTCCGTTTTGACGGTTTGGAATAGCTGGACTTTCCTGGAGGGTCATTAGGGGGTCCCTGTCCTCCCCTTCCCTCCCTCTGCCCCTTCTTTCCTCCTCCCCCTTGCGGGGGCCTGCTGCGTCGGCGGGGTGTCGCTGTAGGGGTCTCCGTATCCCGGTTGGGGGCTGTGGGGTGTCGGGGTCCGCTCTCTGTGGGGGTGGTGTGTTTTTTGGTAGCCTCCGCTTGGCGTTTCTGCTGCCTTCTCGACCACTTCAGTGTGCTCGGGCGCCATTTTTGGTAGCGCCGGCGCCATTTTCTAGTGGTTTTTTTCTGTATTGAAAAATTCCATTGGCGGCCATTTTGTCGTAGCCGCGCTGTGGCGCAGGTCTTCATTGCGGGTGGCCATTTTCTTGTAGTGTGCGCCCTTTTTTCCTGAGGAGCCCGGCGGCCATTTTAGGAATGTTTTTTTCACTGTGTGGCTTGGCCTTTAGCGCCGGAAGCTTCCTGAATGGCGCGAATAGCGCTAATCGCCTCACAGATTACCTCAGGTGTGTGAGGCAGAGCGGACAACGGTGCTACGCAGTCTCTGGCTGGGTGGTGTGGCCCTGGGTAGCCCCCCCCCCCCGGTCAGTGCAGTTAGGAGGGTGAATTGTCAGTAGAAACATATACTTTGTTTTTACACACACACTAATACATATACACTGAATACATACACAGTGTGTATGTATTATACTACTGTTTTGACTTGGTCCCTATGGACTGTTAGTGGGTCAGAATGGAGTCTGAAGCTAATTCCAGAGGCAGCAACAGGTGCCCCTGCACCTACTAGGACAATTTGTCTGCAGCCTTGGATGCGGGCGTTGGGGGGTATGTAGCGCCCCCTCCCCCCGCCATATCCTGGGAAATGCTCTGACTCGGGACCACTGTTCTGAGGTGTCAGAGGATGCCATCTGCCCGGAGTTTGCATGTTCATGTCTGCGTTGGTTTCCTCTGGGTGCTCCGGTTTCCTCCCACACTCCAATGACATGCGCGCCTTCGGCGCAATACACAGTATAAACAATTTGTTTTTACAAACAGCACTTATCAGTGTAGTATCTGCTGGGACATCCACTGAGGACTCAGTCCTTCTTTGGGTCGCACTAACCGTAGGTTTTTCCTTATGATTGAGTTCTTTGATGGATCATAGATAAGGAATGGGGACTGCCGCAGAGGTCCTTTTTGGTCCCTCAGCGCACGGCGGTCCGTTATCCTTTTGAAGAGTACTTAAAAAAAAAGGGTTTTTTCCCCATGAAGTTGAACCCCTGATATCAGGGGTGCCACGGACCGTGTTCACCATGCTGGGGTCAGCGTTGTGCCCATTAGTGGCTAAGACTTTGGTGTCTCTGACACTCACTGAATGGACAAAACATTTGTACCAGACAGTGGAGGAGCATCAGCTCTCTCTAAAAGTTGTGACACTGGCCGACCAGCAGGTGCAGGGTCTGGTGTACATAGGTGCGGCAAGCCTGGATGCGACTTCTTTAGTCTCCAGGGCCTCTGTGTCCATGGTGGTCTTGCGCCATTTGAGAGGGCTGATATGCTGGTCCGCTGACCGAGCTTTTATGGAAGCTCTGACAGATTTACCTTTCTAAGGTGGGAGGCCCTTTGGTGCCTCACTGGATGACGTTGTTAAGGATGTCACATGAGGTAACTGAACTCTTCTACCTCAGTCCACTAAGAGTAGAGGGCCACCCCGTAAACAGGGACCTTCCTTCCCCGTACAAAGGCAGTATTTTTGAGGGTTGTCATTCCCATACCGCTGCAGGACAGGTTCAGGGATTCTACTCGAATCTGTTCATGGTCCCAGAGGAGGACGGAGTCGTCCAATCTTAGACCTCAAGCCCCTTAATGCCTTTGTCTAGCCTTCCTGTTTTTCCGACAGGTGGGTTTGCGAAGTGGTCTCTTCAGGGTACAAGATTGAGGTTTTTTCTTTCTTGTTCGCCGAAAGGTTTCTTTCTTCAAATCTTCCTCTCCTACTGTCTCGTCGGACTGCCCTGAGGGGGCAGTTCAAGATTTGTTGGGGGTTCGGAAATTCAGGATGGAGTCGGTTCGCTCCATCCTGGGGACCTTCGGGCGTCCCTGGATATCAGGGACGCGTGCTTGCATGTCGCCATATGCGATAGGCACCATTAGTTCATGCGTTTAGCGGTCAGGGAGGGCCACTATTAATTTATGGCTCTCTTTTGACCTAGCGTCAGCACCAAGAGTTTCACCAGGGTGCTCGCCCTGATTCTAGCCTTGCTGAGACAGCGCAGCATTGCCTTCATAGGTTGTTTAGATGGTCTTCTTCTGTAACCTGTTTCCAGATTTAAATTAGAGGAGGACGTGTCTATAGTCAGTCAGACTCTCCAAGAATTTGGGTGGATGCTGTACCTCCAGATGTCGGTGCTAGTTCAGACTCAGCGCCTAGAATACCTGGGGCTGCTCTGTACTCTTCGGAGGCGAGAGTTTTCTCCCTCCAGGGAAGTTGCAGACGCCCCTGGCTGCGGGGAGTTGAGCCTCATGGTAGCCTCCTTCGAGGCAGTACCGTATGCCCAATGCCACACTCGGAGGGGGAGATTCTGTCCTATTGGAACAAATCCCCGTCGTCTCTGGATCATCAGATTCAGGTAAATCGCCTAGTCAGGGCCTCTCTGACTTGGTGACTGACATTCCCGGCCCTTCAGTCCGGGACGTTTTTTCCTTCCTTTCTATTGGACGCCAGCCTCACAGGTTGGGGGGGGAGTCTGGGGGGTCCAGTTGGCCCAAGGTCGCTGGACTCTGAACTTCGGGCGATCAGGCTGTGTCTCTCCTCGTGGTCGAGGAGACTACTAGGACGCCCGATCAGACTCCAGACTGTGGCTTATGTCAACTATCTGGACATTCTGAGGTGGGCGGGAAGAAGCGTGCCGGCTCTGTCGGCCGTCTACATTTTAAGGTGTAGAACCCTGGCTGGCGGACTATTTGAGTCGCCAGTTGCTGGACCAAGGGGAATGGTCATGCATCCGGAGGTGTTTCACCTCTTTTGCTGGAAGTGGGGCACGCTGGACGTGGACCTCCTGGCTTCTTGACTCAATGGTAAAAAAAAAGTAAAAAAAATTTAAAATGGCGCAAATAGGGTTCTGGCAGAGCATAGAATCCAAATGGATCTGATGAAACAGCGGATTCTGTGAAACGCGTCATCCCATTGGTCCGTTCTCCACTCCACGTCACTTCCGGTCTGACGGCACGTTGCGCTCCACGCTGAAGCGCAGCTTCCTGGTTGTCTCCTGGCTGTTTCCGCGGTACAGGGATAATCACATCAACCCCGGCTCAGATGCTCAGACTTCCTCTGCTGACACCGCAAACCTGCCTCCAGCCTTTCTCTCATCCTGCCTACAGCCATCCTCTCATCTGGGACCTACATCTCCCCCGAGGACCGCCTCAGATGACACCGGACCACCAATAACCCCTTACATGCCTTATATTGTCCTGCACCCCGTGAGTAGCCATTTGGCTGTCTTTTATCTAATTTGCCATTAAAGCCTGTTATACTGCACTTAGTTTGGCGCACCTTCCTTTCTTCTTCTTGACTCAATAGCGTGGGGTCGAGATTCGTGGCCCGGTCCAGAGATCCCTGGGCAGACGCGTCATACGCGTTGGTCGCCCCGTGGGGTAAGTATCGGCTAATTTATGCCTATCCCCCACTGATGCTTCCTCGTCTGCTCCACAGAGTGCGGACCGAGGGGATCCTGGTGATCCTAATCGCTCTGGATTGGCCCCGGCGTCCTTGGTACGCCAACTTCGTACGCCTGGTGGCGGATGCACTGGCGACTGCCAATGCGGGAGGACCTTCTGTCTCAAGGTCCCATACTTCATCCTGCTTTACAGTCGCTGGCTTTAACGGCATGGCTATTGAAACCAGGTACTAAGGGACCGAGGTCTTTCGGATTCGGTCATCTCGACCATGCCGAGGGCACTAAAATCTTCTTCCAGGAAGATCTGCCATCGCACTTGGAAGGTCTACATCTCTATGTGCGCAGAGATGGAGTGGCGTCCACGGACGCATTCGGTTTCCAGGGTCCTGCTGTTTTTACAGCGTGGAGTTGATCAGAAACTTGCCTTAAGCTCCATTAAGGGTCAGATTTCAGCTTTGGCTGTTTTCTTTCAACGGCCTTTGGCGACCCATTCCCTGGTGGGTACCTTTTTTATACAGGGGGTTTCGACATGTGCTTCTCCCAATTAGACCATCTCTTCCTCCTTGGGATTTGAACCTGGTGCTCTCGGTTCTTCGAGAACCTCCCTTTGAGAACATCAGAGAGGTTCCTCTCTTAACAATCAGAAGGTGGCCTGTCAGAAAGGTTTCTTAAATGGCAGCCTTGTCTTGCAAGTCACCATACTTGGTCTTCCATAAGGATTAATTGATACTACGCCCGCAGCCTTCGTTTCTTCCGAAGGTGTTTTCGGGCTTCCACCAGAATGAGGACATTGTATCCATTCTTGTGTCCTCGGCCGTCGCATCCCAGAGAGACTGTGCTCCATACTTTTAGACGTGGTACGTGCCTTGCGGGTGTACCTGTCTGCTATGGCTCCGTTCCGGATGTCTGATTCACGGTTTGTGTCAGTGTCTGGTCCACAAAAGGGCCTAGCGGTATCGTCAGCCACCGTCTCTCGGTGGTTCAGGAAGACCGTTGTGCGGGCCTATGCCCTTTAGGGGTGGGCGCAGCTCCCCCTTTTCCAGTCACGGCGCTTTCAACCAGGGCAATTAGTGCTTCCTGGGCTTTCCGACATCAAGCGTCTTCCTCTCTCTCGTGCAGGGCGGCGACTTGGTCATCTGTGCGCACTTTCTCCAAATTTTACAAGGTTGGTGTGAATGCATCTTCAGATGCTTCCTTCCGCCGCGAGGTTTTGCAGGCAGCTGTTTAAAGTTGCAACTCCTCTGTTGAGCTCTGCTTGCTTGGGGTGAAGTTAGTAGTTTTTTGATATTGTTCCCAATCCTCGTTTTTTTTTACACTGCTTGGGCGTGTCCCATATGTCAAGAATTAAGAAGGCGGTGTCCGTCCATAGACGAAAAGAGAAAATAGGATTTTTTGTACTCGCCGTAAAATCCTTTTCTCTGTCGTCCATGGACGGACACAGGCACCCACCCCTCCTTTTTAGGTTTTTACTGCTTGTAACGAACTGCGCTGCTAACTGCAGGGAGGAGGGTTATGTCTAGAGGGACCGCCCCCTGGGCGGGGCTGTTCAACTGTGTTAAAGTAACATGTATTTAAATATCTAACATGTCTGCCTAGTCCTCTCCTATGAACAGGAACATAACCCATATGTCAAGAATTAAGAAGGCTGTGTCCGTCCATGGACGACAGAGAAAAGGATTTTACGGTGAGTACAAAAAATCCTATTATCTTGGAAAAAACAATTCTTATAGATGAAAAACAAAATCATAGCTCAGTGCTGATGAACATAGGCTGCATGCAGAACATTTGTAAGGTCCTCATTTTGTGTGTGCAGATACCAGCTCTGCTGCAGAGCACTGATCACGGGCAGCAGGACGACTCGGATTCAGATGGTCACAGTGGAGATGAGTCGGTTTCAGACTCTGAAGAAGTTCACCGGAAAGATCAGACGCCTAACCTAGAAATGGATAAAAAAGTAAGTGGCTGAGTTCATTGTTGTTCTTATGAGACAGATCATATTCAAAATGATCTTGTGACTGCCATTATTGGAGTCCAGAAATTGCATCAGTGCTGTCAGTCCTCATGTTCTGCCTCACTCAGATTACTCAAATTATATTTTTAATCTACAAAATCACCATATGTATAACAATAAATCAGTTAAAGATTCAACTGCTTCAAATCGCCCACAATTTTTTTTTTTTTTTTTTTTAATTTACTAAAATTCTCTATCAGTGGTTGTTGTCTCTTTTCAATTAAAAATATTGTTGATAGATCCACCCATGTAGTACAATTAATTTCTTAAAACGAAAAGTCTTTAAAAATGTGTACAACATATAGAGGTCCTCCAAGACCATGTTAAAACTACAATTCTTCATCAAAACAATTGTATTTGTGTATGACCAGCGCAAAGGTATCTGATGACTGAGATTAAGGCAGGCCATACACTGTGCAAATTTCTTTCCTGCTTCTGCAAGTTGTAGGAAAGAATTTGGCATGATCCCCCCCCCATCAACAGACCGTGCTGACAGGGGAATCCCTCCTGTAGAGACATTGTATTCTCCCAGTGGGGGAAGCCAGTGATTATTGCTAGCAGCTATAGTAGCCACTAGCGATAATCGGACATAAAATCTTACAGGAGATTGCACAATGAGAAAAATGTTTGATCATCTTATGTCTGCAGTTTATAAGTGGTGTTATAGCAAGAAATGCCGCCCCCCCCCCCCCTTTCCTTGTTTCCGCCGTGGCGCCGGCTGGTCACAGAAGCGATAAAAGACTAGCTAGTCTTTGATTGCCTCTATTATGGCCTTCGAGGACTGGAGCAATGTCATGATGTCACTTCTGGTCCAGGGTGGAATTAAACAATTTTTTTAAATTTTTTTAAGCAAAAGACCAATTGTTTTTTTCCTTTTGCGTTTAAAGGAGAGATTTGGGGTCTTTTTGAACCCAGATCTCTCCATAAAGAGGACCTGTCATTTCTATTACAAGGAATGTTTACATTCCTTGTAATAGGAATAAAAGTAATACAAAAAAAAATAAAAAAATTAAAGGGACAGTGTAATAAGAGAAAATAAGAAAAAAAATGTAAAGCACCCTTATCCTTTCTTGCTCACACGCAGAAACCAACACATATGTAAATCGCACACTCATATGTAAACAGTGTTCGCACCGCATATGGGAGGTATCGCCGCCAATGTTGGAGTGAGAGCAAAAATTCTAGCACTAGACCTCCTCCAACTCTAAATAGGTAACCTGTAAAGGCATTTAAAACGTTGCCTATGGAGATTTTCAAGTACCGTAGTTTGTCGCCATTCTACAAGCTTGTGCAGATTTAAAGAGTGACATGTTGAGTATCTATTTACTTGGTGTAACATCAACTTTCATATTATACCAAAAAATTGTTTTTTGTTTTTTTTAATGCATTAATAATATATATTTTCCCAAAAATTTACTAGCCATTCATTATGTGTGACATAGAAAATTGCAACAATCGCCATTTTATTCCTTAGGGTATCTGCTAAAAAAAGATTATATATAATGTTTGGGGGTTAAAAGTAATTTTCTAGCAAAAAATACTGATTTAGGCTTATAAACAAAGTGCCAAAAAAGGCCTGGTCTTCATGTGGATAGTTTTGGAAGACAACAAATTACCACTTTGAACTGTACGATAGTAACTTTTGCTAGATCTGCAAATTGTAATTTTATGTTATATCATTGTGAAAACAAGATGTATTGTATTTTACTATAATCTCCCAAGAGTAAATTGACACGTATTTAGAGCTGACAACTGTTCCAGTCTTTTTTTTATTAATTATTAAATAATTTTTTAACATTCCTTATTTACCTTTCAAAAGACAAACAAGAATGTAGGCATATCAATACAGCCAAACAATCAAAGGGAATACAAAGATATCCAGTGGCAGTAAATCTCTTGGAAGAATCACCCACTCGGATCCAAGCAACAGAACACCCATTGACATGCTAGCAAACCCACATCCTGTCCACACCATTTTTTAACAGAAACCTACAGCCACCATAGAGAAAGAGGAAAAAAAAAGGGGGGGGCAGGTCAGGGGGGGTCAATAGGGGAGGTTGAAAGGGAATCTCATTCCCCCACAGCCAGAGCCCCACCATAGTCCCGTGAGCAAGTGAAAAGCATCCAGTGAAACCACTTTTGTAGAACCTGTTTTTCCTTACCCTGTAAGGATTCAGACAGGCTTTCCATAGAAAGAATGAATATCTGTTATTCTCGCAAACCAGTGCAGGAGCCATGGGGGAATCTCTGGTTTCCAGAGTGCTGGAATACACGCCCGAGCGGCATTCAACAAATTTATCAACATGGATTGTTAAAACCTGTGGTTCCAGTCTTTTTTTGCCTGCTGCTTTCTCTAACTGCTGAAACATCTACTTTGTTTCCATTCATATTGTTTTTTACTGTCACATTAAGCCTCACCTTTCTTAATCTTGTTTGTATGAATTCCTACGTGGCTCCCTGTAGTTTTAAAAAGACATGCATGCAACTTATTTCATGCAGTGTTCCTCTTTTCAATAGGAAAATAAGAAACTGGTAAAAGAAGCACAGAGAGAAAAGAGAAAAAACAAGATCCCAAAACACGTGAAGAAAAGAAAAGAGAAGACCGCAAAGACGAAGAAAGGCAAATAATGTACAGCAAAGTCTAAAGAGTACTTGCTGTGTAATTTTTCCATCTTACAGATGAGCTGGCAACATTTACAGTGTGCATGGACACACAATTTATACGATTCCCATAGACATCAGACTTGTACTCTACCTGCAGTTATGATGGATTGCAATCACTACTTCGATGTCTAAGGGTCAGACGGTGTCTGATTTCTTCATGTCATCTGCTTCAGGAAAAAGCAGACTAAATTGGACAATGTTAACTGATCTTGCTTTGGGACTTGTTTGGATCATTTTCTAGCAGTTAAGCCTCGTACACACGGCTGAAAAACACGTTGTTTTTTTCGACGAGATCCTTGGACAAGAAACTTGTCCCGGCCGAGTGTACACACGCTCATTTCAAAGAACCCGCGGTTCTTTGAATGGAGTGAACGCGGTGACGTAATTGAATACGACGAGCATGCGCTCGTCACATTCGATGCCGTCGCCGCCATCTTTGTACACTCTATCCTATGCCTAGGAAGCTACCGCGCATGCGTCAAAGTCATTTCGAACATGCGCGGGCTTCCCGGAGGACAGGTAAGTGTACACACACACAATTTTCTCGTCGAGAAACAGGCTGACGAGAAAATAGAGAGCAGGTTCTCTATTTTCTCGTCGAGATTCTAGTCGGTTTTCTTGACGAGAAACCATACACACGAACAAATTTCTCGGCAAGAAATCTCTGCCAGCAAGTTTCTTGCTGGTTCTTGCCGAGAAACTCGGTCGTGTGTACGAGGCTTAAGATCTTTCACTCATGCCCAAGGCCATTTCTGTCTTTGCACTGCGCTATAGACACACAAATATTGACAGGAATTGGAAAAGATCAAACTGACTATATTAACTATTCCCAAGGTAACATAATTACCAGTGTTTAAAATTGAATTTGGGAATGCATTTTGTCACGTTTAAAGTAATATACATATGACCATTTCTTGATACAGCTATTTCTTTATCGTACACCACGGGACACAGAGCTAGTCATTACATAATGGGTTAAGGGTCACCAGCGGTGATTGGACACTGGCACAACCAATGGAAGACAGTTCCCCTCCATATAACCCCTCCCATCAGGGAAGCACCTCAGTTTTTTCGCCAGTGTCGAAAGGTGTTGGACGCGTTAGGAGGTGCTAAAGGAAAGCTCTACCAAAGAGACCCTCTGGGGGTAAAAGAGCTATGCTTTCGGATCCATCCAAGACGCCTACAAATGAGCTGAATCTGGATGGGATCCGGGCCTCATCCATGAGGCGTCGCCTGTAATGTCTCTCTTCGGAGGACTGGGCTCTAAGATCCAGCACTTTCGCTATTTCGCTATAAAGTCCTGGTAAGAGTCTTGTACAAGGCCCAGGGGAGAGGTATCCTTTAAATAGGAACCCATATCCCTGAAGGTTGGCACACATAGCCCACCGTGAAGGGTGAAGTTTGGTATCTGTCTGAAATTTTTCAGCAGAAAAACCTGCGGCGTGGATAAGGTGAGATTAGAAGGTCCATAACTAGGTTGGGACCTTTTTCAAAAAGTGGATGTCTTCTTTTTTTCCACCACTGGGGGGAGTAAAGAGCTGAATATACTCACCTCACTCTGTTCAGTGTCGGCTTCGGCGAAGTACACTGCTCGTCACCTCCGCTGCTGAGCTTGCTGGGGCACCCCGATCCTCCTTTCGGTGGCCGACCAGACACCTGCAGATGCAGGTAAGTGGGAACAAGGGCTGATGAGAGTCCTCTCTCACTATGGCCACCGCCATAGCGCTAAGGGCCGCGCGCGAGCGCGCTTTATCGGAGGGGGGGGGGGCGAAGGCGTGCGCGGGCACGTGGCGCGCGCAGGCACAGAAACGGCGCCAATTTTAAAAGACTGTCAGTGTGAGAAGCACTGCAGCAGCAAGCAAGCTCGTTAGTTCTCTTATTCCTGGCAGAGAAACACAGCAGCTATACAGGGACGTAAGACTCCATGTGGTTGGATTGGGTACTTCCTAGAAGACATCCATGTTATGCATAGTTATGTGTTAAAAGTTGCATACTTAATGTATTTGCTAAACTGAACACGGTAGTATATGCATTTAGGTACCTTGTATTTTGTCTAAACGGTAAGCCTTCCAGGGGAAGTAATACGGACAAAAAGAGATAAGAAAGCACCACCGCCTGAGAGGAGGCTCTAACTGTGCTGACTCGGTACCTTTCTCTCCTGTGTTGCTAAATGCACCTGTTCAGGATGAGCCATTACCTCTGTCAGGTATGGCGGCTTCCCCAGTGGAGCTTGGGCCTGTATATGTCACTGAGGACACTTTATCAGCTGCCCTAAATAATCTGGAGGGAAAAAATTGCTACCTTAATCGCTAAGTCCTCTAAAAAGGAACAATAAGCGAAGCAGGTCTCTTCCAGTATTGGACCTCCCTTCAGAAGTACCTGAGGGAGGAGGATGAGGAGGAGGTGGCTACATCAGCAGAGGATGAGGAGCCAGATTTTAAGGTCACAGGTACAATGCTATAGCAGTGCATTTAAGTTAACCTCTGCGGAGGTAACGGAATTACCTGTCTCCTCCCTAGGGTCATTAAGATCCCTGCAAGGTGCATGCTCCTTCCCGGTTCATCCGTTACTACAGGATCTAATATACGCAAACTGGCAACATCCAGATAAGCGTTTCTCACCTCCAAAAAGGTTTAACATTCTTTATCCTATGGGGGAAAATTTTTTTTTTAAGAAATGGAGCCTGCCTGCGGTAGTTGCGGCTATTTCTTGTGTAAATAAAAACCTGACATGTCCGGTGGATAATGTACAAGGGTTTAAAAGATCCTTCTGAGAGGAAGTTGAAATCCTCCTTCCTTTTGGCCGGCTCAATTACCCAACCTGCAGTAGCAGCAGTCGGTATGGGTCAGGTCATCAGCCAACAGGTAAAGCAGGGGCTGAAGGAACTGTCTTCAGAGCAGGCTAGAAATTGGGAAAAATTTGCCTAAAAGCCTTATGCTTCACAGTGGATGCCATGAGAGATTCTATCATACAGGCATCACGCCTTACACTCCAGCTGGTACAGATGCGCAGAGTACTTTGGCTTAAGCATTGGTCAGCGGAGACCCCATGCAAAAAGCTGTTGGCAAGTTCCCGTTCCATGGCGAACGCCTATTTGGGGAAGATTTAGAAAAATATATACAGAAGATCAAGTGGTAAAATGACTTTTACCTGAGAGAAAGAAAAACAAGAGATCTTGTTTTAAACGCTCTCTCCCCAGCTCCCGGGAAATCTGACTCCAACCAGTGGCGGCGGCCTGTTTTAGCCGCCCACAAAAGCCAAGGGGCAAGCTCAGAAGAACAAAAAGCCGTGGGGTGCAAGAGCTAATAAGCAAGCCCCCAAAGCCTCTCAGTGAAGGGGCGCCCCCGCTCGGCCGAGTGGGAGGAAGGCTTTGTCAGTTCTGAGCAACTTGGTGGTCAGAAATCCAGGACAATTGGGTAGTATCCACAATATCCTCAGGGTACAAACTGGAATTTCGAGAGATCCCATCTTCTCAATTCCGAGGTTCAAGACTCTCCAAGGATCCACAAAAAAGAGAATCCTTCTTCAAAGGTTTGAATCACTTAAGGGCTCAAGGGGTAGTTACAGACGTACCCCAAAAAGAGCGAGGTTCAGGTTTTTACTCAAACCTCTTTGTGATTCCAAAGCCAAATGGAGATGTCAGACCCATCCTGGATCTAAAATCCCTAAATCGGTTCCTGAACGATCGCCATTTTTCGAATGGAAACGATCCGATCCGTGGCCGCCACTTTAAAGGGCGGAAAATTCATGGCGTCCATAGATATCAAGGACGCACATTTACACATACCCATCCTCCCCGCTCACCAAAGATTCCTAAGGTTTGCGGTAGAAGATCGCCACTTTCAATTTGTGGCTCTGCCGTTTGGTGTAGCCACCGCGCCCATAGTATTCACAAAGGTGCTAGCTCCTCTGTTAGTAACCTAAGAACACGGGGCATTGCGGTAACAGCCTATCTGGACGATCTACTAGTAATAGATCAGTCAAAGGACGGATTGGGTCACGCTGTACACACTACAGTAGGATACCTGGAGCATTTAGGATGGATTATAAATTTACAAAAATCCTCTCTCCAGGCCCAAAGAAGGATAGGGTACCTGGGCATGATCATAGATACAGCCCAAAACGAGGTATACCTGCCAGAACCGAAGATACAGTCTCTGAAAGACCTGATCCACAAGGTCAAAGCAAACAAGAGGCCGTCTATTCGCCTTTGCATGAGACTATTGGGAAAGATGGTAGCCTCCTTCGAGGCGGTTCCTTACGCCCAGTTTCATTCGAGACTACTTCAAGGCAATATTTTAGCTTCCTGGAACAGGAAGAGCCAAGCTCTGGATATACCCATGCGCCTGTCCTCACAAGTACGCCACAACTTCGATTGGTGGCTAGAAGCCAGGAATTTACGGAAGGGAAAGTCCTTCCTCCCAGTGGCCTGGAAGGTGGTATCTAGGAATACCAGCCTATCGGACTGGGGTGCAGTATTCGAGGAGGCTTCTACCCAGGGAACCTGGGCCAAGACTCAGGGGATCCTGCCCATCAATGTGCTAGAGATCCGGGCGGTATATCTAGCCCTCAAAACCTGGACATACAGGTTACAGGGCTACCCAGTTCGGGTTCAATCCGACAATGCTACTGCAGTAGCTTACATCAATCACCAAGGAGGCACCCGCAGTCGGGCAGCCCAAAGAGAGGTGAACCGGATCCTGGCATGGGCAGAAGAGCATGTACCTTGCCTTTCTGCAATCTTCATTCCAGGGATGGAAAATTGGCAAGTAGACTACCTGAGTCGTCAGCAGCTGCTACCAGGGAGTGGTCTCTTCACCCCGAGATCTTTCAGGCCATATGTCTGAGATGGGGAAACCCAGATGTAGACCTGCTAGCTGCCAGGTTCAACAAGAAATTGGACAACTTTGTGTCCAGAACGAGGGATCCTCTAGCCTACGGGACAGACGCTCTAATAATACAGACGCTCTAATAACTCCATGGAATCAGTTCTCACTGATCTAGGCATTCCCTCCGATCCCTCTTCTACAAAGACTGCTTCGCAGGATCAAGGAGGAGGGAATACCAGTAATCCTAGTGGCCCCAAACTGGCCCAGGAGGCCTTGGTATGCCGAGATTGTAAAAACGGCGATAGGAAGGCCCTGGAAGTTTCCACTCCGACACGACCTGCTGTCACAGGGTCCAGTATTCCACCCTTCCTTACAAAGGCTAAAGTTGACGGCCTGGCTGCTGAGACCCACATTTTTAAAAAGAGAGGGGTCTCTGGTCCGGCTCTTTCTACGCTCATTAATGCTAGAAAGCCAGCCTCCAGACTCATCTATCAGAGAGTCTGGAGAGCATACGTTTCCTGGTGTGAATCCAGAAGTTGGAATCCTCAGAAATATGAAATAAGCAGGATTCTTGCTTTTTGCCAGTTAGGAGTGGATATGAATTTAGCCCTTAGCACCATCAAAGGGCAAATATCGGCTCTATCGGTCTTCTTTCAGGAGACCATTGGCGTCTCACTCCCTAGTTCGGACATTCATTAAGGGGGTACTGAGGATAAATCCTCCAGTTAGGACTCCCTTGTGTCCATGGGATTTGAATTTGGTATTGTCAGTGTTGCAAAAGCAACCTTTTGAACCTATTCGCCATATTCCTTTAATTATATTAAGTAGGAAGTTGGCTTTTCTGATTGCTATAGCTTCTGCTAGGAGAGTATCAGAGCTAGCAGCTCTTTCTTGTAAAGAGCCTTGTCTAATTTGTCACAAGGACAAAATCGTACTACGACCCCATCCGGCTTTTCTACCTAAGGTGGTGTCGGCTTTTCACTTGAATCAAGACATTGTTCTGCCTTCTTTTTTTCCAAACCCGCGGACGGCGGGGGAAAATTATTACACTCTCTAGATCTAGGGAGAGCGGTAAAGGTGTATCTGCAAGCAACCGCTAAGATACGTAAAACAGATGTTTTGTTTATTTTACCAGATGGGCCCAAGAAGGGCCAAGCGGTATCAAGATCCACCATTTCCAGGTGGATTAGACAAGTAATTATTCAAGCTTATGGTTTAAAGAACAGGACTCCTCCTTTTCCTGTTAAGGCGCACTCTACCAGGGCGATAAGTGCTTCATGGGCAGTGCACCACCAGGCTTCGATGGCTCAGATCTGTAAGGCTGCAACTTGGTCCTCAGTCCATACATTTTCCAAATTCTATCAAATAGATGTGAAAGGACATGAGGATTCCGCCTTTGGGCGAAGTGTGCTGCAGGCAGCAGTATAGGGCTTCTGGTCCGCAAGCGGCCTGTTTTGATCTGTGTCTCCCCCCCTTCATATGAGCATTGCTCTGGGACGTCCCATTATGTAATGACTAGCTCTGTGTCCCGTGGTGTACGATAAAGAAAATAGGATTTTTATAACAGCTTACCTGTAAAATCCTTTTCTTGGAGTACACCACGGGACACAGAGGTCCCACCCTTCTTATGGGAACCTTACTGCTTTGCTACAAAACTGAGGTGCTTCCCTGATGGGAGGGGTTATATGGAGGGGAACTGTCTTCCATTGGTTGTGCCAGTGTCCAATCACCGCTGGTGACCCTTAACCCATTATGTAATGACTAGCTCTGTGTCCCGTGGTGTACTCCAAGAAAAGGATTTTACAGGTAAGCTGTTATAAAAATCCTATTTTTAAAGCTTTTGAGATCATTTAAAATTATGGTTATCTTAAGAAAAATAATTTGTGTAATGACCCAAAACAATCCATTTAAATACATATGTAGTGCAAATAAAATGAGCTAATGTATAAAAAGATTTGCGGACCCCCTATAGCTCATAAAAAAAAATAAAAAAATAAAAAAAAAAACTTGTCTGAGCTACTGCCTAAACTCATGGTAGTTCCTGGCTAACAGGGTCCCCCTAATGGGTTCTCAAAAATAAACAAGCAGCTTTTGTAACCTTTTCGTGTTCAGTCAGCTTTTTTTTACCCTGCAGCAGGCTATCGCAGTAGAGAGACTAAAGCCTCGTACACACGGTACGATTGTTGGCCAACCGTGCGTTTGATTTTTGTCCAAAGGGCGTGTGCCAGGATCTTGTCTTGCATACTAACGTTACACAATTGTCGTGCCACAAACACGAATGTAGTGACATACTACAAGGAATTTCAGATCTTGAGCGCCACCTTTTGGGCCCCTTCTGCTAATTTCGTGTTTGGTGAGCATTGATTTCGAGCATGCGTGTTTGTACTTTTGACTTTAGTGTGATGGATTTGTGTACTGACCATACAAAAATCTGACGTGGAGCCATTGTCCGCTGAAAATTTACTAGCCATTCATCCAACATTTGTTGGCCGAAAATTGGACAACAATTGTCCTAAATTCTTACTGTTAGTACGCTACTTTAGACAACAGTCTGTCAACAGACAATCCCCCTCCAACAATCGAACAGTGTGTACGAGGCTTAAGAGAGCCTCAGTCAGCTTGCATATATAAAGGCCTATGGATGTCTGATGCCAATAATAAGCTCTACAAAGACCCCCAGGCTCCACAACCCAGATTCTAAGAAAACAGTTTTCCTCAATATTGGTCATAAACCTTGGAGCCCCATACTATAATGTGTAGTTGGGAAACACGTGTACATCATCCACAATCCTGCCAGACAGTGCCTCACTATATACAAAGTTCTTGTCCCCTTCACACGCGAAACAGGGTGTAGACTCACCTGCAAATCACATTTTCCTCCAATTAAGTTTAGGAAAGAAATTGAGGCCACAACTTAGGCCCCTTTCACACGGAGGTCTGTTCAGGTCCGCCTGTCAGTTTTTTAGGCGGACCTGAAACGGATCCTCCATGTACCCCTATGGAGGCACGGATGTCAGCGGAGACATGTCCGCTGACATCCGCTCCGCCAAAGTGTGACGGAGGAAAACCCTATTTTTCCTTCCGTCGGCGGAGCGGATCGGATGACAACGGACTCTACGGTCCGTCGTCATCCGATTCCCCATAGGGGAGAGCGGCGCTCTGACAGGGCGGTCCCTGCACAGTGTACGGGGACCGCCCAGTCATCCGTCGGCTCAGCGGGGATCAACGGAGCGATCCCCGCTGAGCAAGCGGAGCTTCACGGGGCGGATCTGCACGGATCCGCCCCGTGTGAAAGGACCCTAAGAGTTTATTTTAGTTATAAGGCACTGAAACACCTGCCTGAGCTCCTCCTTATAATTTACTTGTAAAGTGTTTATTTTACAAATAAGCTCATTACAAGTGAAATGCTCACATGCACTAACGCATTACATTTTCATGCAGTGTCAAGAACCTTACAGCTTTAAAGGATAAGGAGCCAGGTATGTGTACACAATATCAAATAAAATAAAAATAAAAATTGCAGCACTATAACAACTATCTACCTAACTTTCTGTTAAAAACTTTCTTAATATGTATATGCACACATGCATCAATAAATTCTTAGTGCCTTACTGTTGCTAAAATTGCTCAACCAATCAAAAAGTGCTAGTGAACAGTAAACAAATATTCCGGTACTTCAACTCTATACATAAAGTACTATATATAAAGTGCTACCAACCAAGAATATATATATATATATATATATATATATATATATATATATATATATATATATATATAAATATGTTATCCATGTCCAGGAACAGCATTTTGGGGTGCCCCATTAACCACTTCAATACCAGACACTTTTACCCCTTCCTGCCCAGGCCAATTATCAGCTTTCAGAGCGGTCACACTTTGATTGCAAATTACCTTAGTCATGCAACGCAGTACCCAAATTAAATTTTTATCATTTTTTGAGACATGTAGAGCCTTCTATTCATGCCATTTAATCACCACCGGAAGCTGAAATGCTGAGAGGACTCTCCTTGCAGCTGAGTGCTTGGTTTTCCCTGTCATATGGGAGGCAGTAAACGCGTCAACTTCCTGTCTTTACTGACCCCCACCCTCCCAAACCGCAAGTGTAAACAAGGTCTTAGGAGCTCCTTCACGATGGCAGGCAGGAAGGCAGTAAAAGCATGCAGTTGAGCTATGTTTTTATTGACCACCCACCAGAAAAGGGAGCTCTAGCTACTCAGGGCTGTACACATGCCATGGGCTGATGCTTTGCTTCATGGCCACGGCAAAAAAAAATGGAATGGGGGCACACTGCAACTGTGTGCAATGCAGACAACTGCAGCTCAGTTGGTTTAACCGCTTCCCGCCCAGCCACTGGACATATCCGGCCGGGTGGGACAAACGTAGCTTTGGGAGGACATGCTTGCAAGTCCTCTCAGAACTGCCTTGTGCACACCCGTGGGGAAGCACAGTGGCTCATTCCAGTGACAGATGTGTCCACTTGACACAGCACATCACTAGGTACTGTGTGATTGCTGTGACCAATCACAGTGATCACATGTCCAGTAGTTACAATGGCTGTCATTTTTTATACAGCCATTGAGAACTACTGTGATCTCTGATTGGTCACAGTGTTGGTATGGCACAGTGCCATTCACAGCAACCCTGCACCATGTGATAGCTGTGGCCTATCACAGTACATAGTATATGATGCTTCATTTTTAACTTTTTTAAAGCACTTTTCTTATAATTTATAGCTTTTTTTTTACTTTGGTCGTGAGCCACATAGGTTTTATTTTTAGCTTTTTAACGACCTCCCACCCACCGTATAGTAAATCCAGATCCTGATCCCCGCTCGCAGTCGCGACGTTCCTAGGACACGGTGCGGCCCCAATCTGGGTAAAGAGCCGATGACGCCATGTGATCAGCTGTGTTCAATCGCAGCCGATCACATGTAATCACGGAAGTGCCGTTTTTCGTCTCTCCTCGCCTCACACAATCAGTGGCATCTCCTGGCAGCCCGAGTGTACAGATAATCAAAGCACTCTTCATTGGTGCCCTGATATCAATGTAGCCCTAGCAGTGATGCCAGTCAGTGCCTGCTCACCAGTGCCACCTATCAGTGCGGCATATTTGTACCTCCCCCATCAGTGCATCAGCGCACATCACTGAAGGAGAAAAATTTCTTATTTACAAAATTTACTGACAGAAACTAAGAAAAAAAAAAAAAAAAACATTTTTACATTTTAAATTTTTGCTAAAAAAAAAAAAAAAGACAAACTCAGCGGTGATTAAACCCCTGCAAAAGAAAGCTCTATTTGTGGGAAGAAAATTATAAAAATTAAATTTGGGTACAGTGTTGCTAGACTGCGCAATTGTCATTCAAAGTGCGACAGCGCTGAAAGCTGAAAATTTGCCTGGGCAGGAAGGGGGTGAAAGTGCCCAGTATTGAAGCGGTTAAACTTGTGGGAATATATTGGGAATATATTTTGTAGTGTGTTTGCATATACAGTGCCTTGCGAAAGTATTCGGCCCCTTTGAACTTTTCATCCTTTTGCCACATTTCAGGCTTCAAACATAAAGATATAAAATTTTAATTTTTTGTAAAGAATCACCAACAAGTGGGACACAATTGTGAAGTGGAACGAAATCTATTGGATTTTTTAAACTTTTTTAACTAAGAAAAAAATGAAAAGTGGGGCGTGCAAAATTATTCGGCCCCCTTGCGTTAATACTTTGTAGAGCCACCTTTTGCTGCGATTACAGCTGCAAGTCGCTTGGGGTATGTCTCTATCAGTTTTGCACATCGAGAGACTGAAATTCTTGCCCATTCTTCCTTGCAAAACAGCTTGAGCTCAGTGAGGTTGGATGGAGAGCGTTTGTGTACAGCAGTTTTCAGCTCTTTCCACAGATTCTCGATTGGATTCAGGTCTGGACTTTGAATTGGCCATTCTAACACCTGGATACATTTATTTGTGAACCATTCCTTTGTAGATTTTGCTGTATGTTTGGGATCATTGTCTTGTTGGAAGATAAATCTCCGTCCCAGTCTCAGGTCTTTTGCAGACTCCAACAGGTTTTCATCCAGAATGGTCCTGTATTTGGCTGTATCCATCTTCCCCTCAATTTTAACCATCTTCCCTGTCCCTGCTGAAGAAAAGCAGGCCCAAACCATGATGCTGCCACCACCATGTTTGACAGTGGGGATGGTGTGTTGAGGGTGATGGGCTGTGTTGCTTTTTACGCCAAACATATCGTTTTGCATTGTGGCCAAAAAGTTTGATTTTGGTTTCATCGGACCAGAGCACCTTCTTCCACATGCTTGGTGTGTCTCCCAGGTGGCTTGTGGCAAACTTTAGACAAGACTTTTTATGGATATCTTTGAGAAATGGCTTTCTTCTTGCCACTCTTCCATAAAGGCCAGATTTGTGCAGTGTACGACTGATTGTTGTCCTGTGGACAGACTCTCCCACCTCAGCTGTAGTTCTCTGCAGTTCATCCAGAGTGATCATGGGCCTCTTGGCTGCATCTCTGATCAGTCTTCTCCTTGTCTGAGCTGAAAGTTTAGAGGGACAGCCAGGTCTTGGTAGATTTGCAGTGGTCTGATACTCCTTCCATTTCAAAATGATCACTTGCACAGTGCTTCTTGGGATGTTTAAAGCTTGGGAAATCTTTTTGTATTCAAATCCGGCTTTAAACTTCTCCACAACAGTATTACGGACCTGCCTGGTGTGTTCCTTGGTCTTCATGATGCTCTCTGCGCTTTCAACAGAACCCTGAGACTATCACAGAGCAGGTGCATTTATACAGAGACTTGATTACACACAGGTGGATTCTATTTATCACCATCAGTCATTTAGGACAACATTGGATCATTAAGAGATCCTCGCTGAACTTCTGGAGTGAGTTTGCTGCACTGAAAGTAAAGGGGCCGAATAATTTTGCACGCACCACTTTTCAGTTTTTTATTTGCTAAAAAAGTTTCAAATATCTAATAGATTTCGTTCCACTTCACAATTGTGTCCCACATGTTGGTGATTCTTCACAAAAAATTAAAATGTTATATCTTTATGTTTGAAGCCTGAAATGTGGCAAAAGGATGAAAAGTTCAAGGGGGCCGAATACTTTCGCAAGGCACTGTAGTTGTTTTAGAATTCAAATTTTTGTTCTTTGTTCATCGATGCCAATATTCCCTCCTAGTCTAAGGCTTGAAGATCAGCCCTGAGCCTTGGAAAACATACTCTCATATGGTTTTTATCTTTCCAGTATGTGCTTGTTATTTACAGCCAACATTAACCACTTCAGCCCCGGAGGATTTGGCTGCCAAATGACCAGAGCACTTTTGTTATTCGGCACTGCGTCGCTTTAACGGACAATTGCGCGGTCATGCAACGTGGCTCCCAAACAAAATTTACTTCCTTTTTTTCCCACAAAGAGAGCTTTCTTTTGGTGGTATTCGATTACCTCTGCGGTTTTAATTTTTTGCGCTAGAGACAAAAATAGAGCGAGAATTTTGAAAAAGAAAACAATTTTTTACTTTTTTGCTATAATAAATATCCCCCAAAAATATATAAAAAAACAAATTTTTTCCTCAGTTTAGGCCGATACGTATTCTTCTTCTACATATTTTTGGTAAAAAAAATCAATAAAAAAAATCGCAATAATCGTTTATTAATGGTTTGCGCAAAAGTTATAGCATCTACAAAATAGGGGATAGTTTTATGGCACTTTTATTAAATTTTTTTTGGCAGACACTTTTGACACTATTTTGGGACCATTGTCATTAATACAGCGATCAGTGCTATAAAAATGCACTGATTACTGTGTAAATGACACTGGCAGGGAAGGGGTTTAACCACTAGCGGGCAAGGAAGGGGTTAAGTGTGTCCTAGGGAGTGATTCTAACTGTGTGGGGGCTGGGCTACATGTGACACAACACTGATCACTGCTCCCGATGACAGGGAACAGAATATTAGTGTCCTGTCACAAGGCAGAACAGGGAGATGCCTTGTTTACACAGGCATCCTCCCCCCGTTCTACAGCTCCGTGACGGCACGGCGCGAAATTCAAAGCAACGTATATATACACACACACGTTGCTTTGCGCAGCCATGCCATTCTGCCAACGTATATGTTCGCGACATGGTCGGCAAGCAGTTAAATGAAGTCATGTTATGGTCACTGCTACCTAGATGTTCATTTATATGAACATTAGTAATAAGCTCTGCATGGTATAAGATTATCAGGTCCAGCAGAGCACCATGCCTAGTGGGGTCCCTCTATGAACTGTACCATGAAGTTGTCTTGTAATAAGTTTATAAATTTTTGCCCTTTAACTGTTTCTGCAGTGCCATTTACTTCAGTCAATTTCCAGGTACAGTTGAACCTCGGGATACGAGCATAATCCATTCCAGGAGAATGCTCGTAATCCAAAGAACTCGCATATCAAAGCGAGTTTCCCTATTGAAGTCAATGGAAACGAAAATAATTTGTTCCGCATTGACTTCAATGGGATGCAATACTGCAAGCGGCCAGAGGTGGGGGGGGCGCCGGAGAGCCTCAGAAACGTCCGGAAAGGCTCGAGGACACGTCGGCTGACCTCGGCAAACGCCAGAAAGGCTCAGAAACTGAGTATTGCCGTGTCTTTCCAAGCATTGACGATCGGCTGCGATCAGCGCTTTTCGGCTTTGCTCGGCTTCGGCGCCCCCCGCACCTCAGACCAAACCATTGCAAACCGAGTTTTTATTTAAAAGTCGCTCGTAAATCAAAGCGCTCATTAACCGCGTAACTCTTAAACCGAGGTTCCACTGTAGTTAGAATCCCCCATTATTTTCACTGACTCATCTCTTGTAGCCCTTTTTCTTTATGGAAATTTTAATAAAATTTGGAAAATGTAAAGACATACTCAACTGAGGCAGTGATAACAAAACAATAATCTCATATCCAGAGAATCATAAACAATTTGTTAATAACACATCTCCCTTGTTAATCCAAATAACTTTCTCACTCAGGTCATGTACTTAGAAAAACCTAACCTCAGATTCAGGATCCTTCAGATACAAACGTATGTATGGAAATTCCCATAAGATACAATATTTATTTGTATATTGTAGTCCAGGGGTGCCCAACCTTTTGAAGGGCGAGGGCCACTGAAGCGACTTTGTAACCGGTCGTGGGCCACAATGAATGGAGCGGGCAGATGACAGGCCCATGTCCACTCTGCATATGCAGAGCAGACAGGGGCACAGCCCACTCTACTCTATTGGCCCTCCAATCCTATCTTCCCAGATGGAAGGGGACGGGACCCCCCCTTCTGTTTTTTTTTTTTTTTTTGTGGATCGAATTAGAGGTAGGTGGGTGTGTAAACGATCACAAGTCCGTTTACATCTGTGGCTCAAAAGAACGAAGGGTCCAATTGGGTCGGACTGATCGTGTCAAAGGGGCCTAAACTAAGGCTGCTTTCACACTGATGCGCTGCAGTATACCCACACTGAGGGTGCAGCGCAGTGCACCTGTGGCTTTCCTGCGGTTAGCTGCACTTTGGCAAAGACTTCTATTATATCCTGCAGGTGTGGTGCACTTTCTGAAGTGCACCAACCCACAGGTAATAACAGACGTCTATGGCTCAGTGCAGGTAACCCGCAGGTGTTCTGCGCTGCACCTGCAAATCAGTTTGAAAGCAGCCCAGTAACCACTGCAGAACAGATATGCCCATATATACACTGATTTTAGTATTAAACTTACCTTTTTAATAACAGTCTTCCATTCAGGTATCACCAGCTGTCCCAAGAAGAATGCATTTGATATCGCGACAGCTGTGACAGAGCAGGTGGTCACGGGCCACTGGTTGGGCAACCCTGTTGTAGTCCTTTCTATCTGTGTAGCTGAGTCTCCACCGCATTAAAACTGGGTGGCCTATAGCAAACTCCAATTATTACCTTTTTTGAAATGTGCACACCCTTGTACAGTTCCACCCAGAGGCGAAAGCTTGTGGGCCCTGATGCAAAAGTTGACCTGCAAACCCCCCCCCGCGCGCAGATACACCCACCGCATGCCAAGATACTCAAAGTGGCTTAAGAGTTTTGAGTTCCCAGATTTTCCCCTTACATCAGAGGACAGGGACCCCTGGCAGGTCACTTGGCAGAGCTTTTTTTCCCCCCATCCCAGCACTGTATACAGCTCCTCCCCCCAGACTACACAGGGCTGAAAACGCATGCCTACACACACAGTCTGTCAGCATTCACGGGGTGTATCTGGCTTTTATGTTGCCGTTCTGACCTGTGAAATTCTCTGTTCGGAACGGCAGTGTAGTTGCAGTAGGCAGATACACGATGTGCAGATCTTGGTTGACTTGCTGTGTTCTAAAAGAATGTGGTTTTAGCCCTGCGGAGTAAGAGCAGTATAGAGTGCTTTAATGGGAAAGGAGCTTGGCAGCCAGGGAAGAGGGGCTGTTCAGGAGGCATTGGGGAGGGGGGGACTTGGATCTCGAGAGCCAAAGCCATGTGACACAAAATCTGGAGTCTGTAGCTCCTCAGGGGTGTGTCTTTTCCCCAGTTGTCAGGGAAGTGGGGTAAGCGGACATCCCCCGGTGGCGACTAGGAGACACTGAGCGGTGTCTTACCTCACCAGTGACATTGGTTCCATTGTGGCTACAAGACAACACTCTCCTCCTCTTAACCCACTGAGCCTGGTTACCATTCCATGTTGCCAGCACACAGCACAGACACTGACCCATTCTGGACTGTTCTCACCCCGTGCTCATCACCATTCAGGAAATGGCTCACAGCTTCTCCCCAGCCAATGAGAACAGAGGGGTGTGGACTGTGGAAGCCTAGTACTGGAGCGCGACTGTGGGGCCCTATGACCGATCGGAGCTGTACTTTGTGGAGGATATGATAATATGACAGGAAGGCTGCAGGGTCGCCCTGGAGCTAGGGGGCGCGGTTTTGACCCCTGCAACCCCTTATGCTACGCCCATAATTCCACCCATAATGCTTCAGCCTCACCACACTCTCCATCAACTAGGTCCTATTTCACACTCCTTTTAAGACTACTTCTCACATACAGACACACCACCACCTTTCCGTTTTTACCCTGTCTCTCCAAAAGAGAGTATAGTCAAGAATATTAATAGCCCAATCATGTGAAGAATAAAGGCAAGATTTAACAATACTAATTAAATCATAGTTCTGTGTGCACCAAATCTTCCAACTCGCCTATTTTGCTTGGCAGACTTCTGGCATTGGTGAACAAACTTTAATTCATTATCACATTTTGCAAACTTATTTTGCATTTATTTTATTTTAGTACAAATAGTACAATTTACTAGTTGTTTGTAACATGGGAACCTTATGTTCTGTCATAACCCTCCCCCTACCCCACCCACCAATAGGGACTGCCCCCAGTCTGCCACATTTTAATCTAATTCACCCTTCCCCCTCAATCCTAGTTTTTTTTTTTAACAGAAAGAACTCAATCCTAGTTTAACCACTTCCTTACTGGGCACATATACCCCCTTCCTGCCCAGGCGAAATTTCAGCTTTCGGCACTGTCACGATTTGAATGACAATTGCGCGGTCGCGCAACGTGGCTCCCAAACAAAATTGACGTCCTTTTTTTCCCACAAATAGAGCTTTCTTTTGGTGGTATTTGATCATCTCTGCAGTTTTTATTTTTTGCGCTATAAACAAAAAAGAGCGAAAATTTTCAAAAAAACACAATATTTTTTGATTTTTGCTATAATAAATATCCCAATTTAAAAAAAAAATAAAAATAAATGTTTTCCTCAGTTTAGGCCGATACGTATTCTTCTACATATTTTTGGTAAAAAAAAATCGCAATCGGCGTTTATTGATTGGTTTGCGCAAAAGTTATAGCGTTTACAAAATAGGGGGTAGTATTCTGGCATTTTTATAACGTATTTTTTATTTTTTTTTACTAGTTATGGCGGCGATCAGCGATTTTTTTTTTTCCGTGACTGCGACATTATGGCGGACACTTTTGACACTATTTTGGGACCATTCACATTTATACAGCGAACAGTGCTATAAATATGCATTGATTACTGTATAAATGTGACATCGGCATTACAGTGACGCGCTGGGCACGTGCACGTCCCCCCAGTGGCCGGAGGAGCGGAGGCCGTAAAAAGACGGCCTCCCGGCATTTAAGAACCACCTTGCGGCCGTACATAGTTGTACGGCGGGCGCGAGGTGGTTGAATACTCCTCCTGCCTTCCCATAAACCACTCCTCCATCACAGCAGACCTCCTTCCATTTAGGTGCAAACTATATTTGGCCTATATGTTGTTCCCCAATGAAGTGTCAGCCCAGTGCCCTAGAAACCCAAATCCTTCCCACTTACACTAGGTCTTTAACCATGAATTCAGTTCTCTAATCTCCCCCTCTTTCCTGTGTTGTGCATGGCACAGGCAATATTTCAGAGAATATCACCTTGGAGATCATTCCCTTCAACTTGCAGCCTAGTTCTTTAAATAGATTCTTAAGGATCCACCTGCCATGTATTCTGTCATTAGTTCCATTATGGACCAAGACAGCTGGGTCATGCCCAGCCCATCCCAGTAATTTATTAACCCGGCCCACCACACACCGAACACTGGCACCAGAGAGACAGCAAACCTTTCGGTTGAGGTGATCCTGGTGACAAATTATTCAGAATGCAGCCGAGAACTGTCAGAAAGGATTTCTTATAAAGCCATCATGGTGGGGGGGTGGGGATGGGGATGGGGATGGGTTCCTCTTTGCTGGTGTTTCCCAATCTTTTTCCAGTCAGGGCAACCTTGAAGTTTACCCCTAGGGCGGTGGTTCTCAACCTGGGGGTTGGGATCCCTTCGGGGGTCGAATGACCATTTGCCAGGGGTCCCTAAATCCCGGGCTGTTCCTGAAGCCCGCGCCGCTCTTCCAGCCTTCTCATGGCTGCCCAGCAGGGCTGTTCCTGGGGCCTGCAGCCTCCCACTCAGCCTATTTGCAGCTGCCCAGTTTACGGCATGGATGGGGAGCGGGGACTAGAGGTCCGCTGACTGGTGAGGAATGTGAAGTGGGAGGGGCTGGAGGAGACCCTATCTCCTGATTTCAGCATAGGGGTCACTGCTGCGAGACCCCACAAAGCCAGAGACACAATGAGTAACACTGCCTGTGATTATTTTTGCCATTAAAAGTCCTCACTACAGATCTCAGATAACCTTGATCAAGAACACCTAAGTTGGCTGATCAGAACTCCTCCAGCACTGCTACTCTTCCTACCCCCGAAACAAGGAGTAAGAGAAGGAATAAAAAGAGAGAATACGTGGAAGGTAGAGGAAAAAAAAGGGGAGTAGCAAAGAAAAATGGAGAGAAAGAACAAGAAAGATGGCTAGAGAGAGGGATGGGGGGGGGGGGGGATAATAAATTAGGATAGAGAGAGATGAAAGGGAAAGAAAGGAGAACAAAGAGAAAGAGTGGTCCATCCTAAAATGCAGAGTGGAAGGGACTCAAGGAGCGCTAAATGTCCATGGGTTTGGGGTGCAAATTACTTGCCTTGCCTTGGGTGCTGACAACCCACGCTACGAAAATAATTTTACTGTTAGGGGTCCCCACAACTTGGGAAATTTGATCTAGCGGTCACAGCACTAGAAAGGTTCAGAACCACTGCCCTAGGGGAATGGAGCTGCACTGCAACCATCCTGCAACTGTGTGCAACTTGCAGTATAGTGATGATGCATTTAAGGGGTTAAAACAGGCGGTCAGGAGGCAACTTATTGCCGCTTTCCCGGCTGTCAATTGCCTCTGAAAAGAGATCTGAGTATGGATCGCTTTTCAGAGGAACAGTATTTTTTTGCTGGTACTATGAACAAGCAAAAATAAAATGGTTCTGATTGTACACATATAGGCAGTGCTGTATTATGGCCTAGGCCGACACTTTGCGGGGGGCAGCGAAAAAGCCACGCCCCCCCTATCCCCATCCCACCCTGTCTCTCTGTCCCCCATCCCACCCTGTCTCTCTGTCCCCCATCCCACCCTGTCTCTCTGTCCCCCATCCCACCCTGTCTCTCTGTCCCCCATCCCACCCTGTCCCTCTGTCCTCCTCCCATGAAAATGACAGGGCGGGCCTTAAAAAGGAAGGGGTGTAGTCTTGACAGGAAGGGGTGCGTCATATATAAAGTAGTGGTGCGCGAGTTTCGTCAGGCCTAGGGCAGCACAAAACCTAAATACACCACTGCATATAGGGGGGTCAGGATTAAAAGCGCATACATAACATTTGCATGCATACATACATATACTGTACACACACATTATATATAATTACAGTTGTGCTCATAAGTTTACATACCCTGGCAGAATTTATGATTTCTTGGCCATCTTTCAGAGAATATGAATGATAACACAAAAACATTTCTTCCACTCCTGGTTAGTGTTTGGCTGAAGCCATTTATTATCAATCAACTGTGTTTACTCTTTTTAAATCATAATCACAACAGAAACTACCCAAATGACCCTGATCAAAAGTTTACATTCCCTGGTGATTTTGGACGGATAACATGCACACAAGTTGACACAAAGGGCTTTGAATGGCTATTAAAGGTAACCATTCTCACCTGTGATCTGTTTGCTTCTAATTAGTGTGTGTGTATAAGGCTGGGTTCACACTAGTGCGACACGACAGCCGTCCTACTTTGGATCCGACTTTGCCCTGCGACATGAAGCCGACATATGTCCGACTTTCAATGAACGGGGATCCGACTTGGATCCCCGCCAATATCAGGCACTGTGTTTGGTATGAATCTTGAGGGGGAACTCCAGGCCAAATTTTAAATTAAAGAAAAAACGGCATGGGTTCCCCCTCCAGGAGCATACCAGGCCCTTGGGTCTGGTCTGGATTTAAACGGGCGCCCCTACCCCGAAAAAACGGCGTGGGGGTCCCCCCAAAATCCAAACCAGACCCTTATCCGAGCACACAACCTGGCAGGCCGCAGGGGAAGAGGGGGGGACGAGAGGGCGGCCCCCCCTCCCTCCTGAACCGTACCAGGCCGCATGCCCTCACCATGGGGGGTTTGGTGCTCTGGGGCAGGGGGGCGACCTGCGGCCCCCCCACCCCAGAGCACCCTGCCCCCATGTTGATGAGGACAGGGCCTCTTCCCGACAACCCTGGCCGTTGGTTGTCGGGATCTGCGGGCAGGGGGCTTATCGGAATCCGGGAGCCCCCTTCAATAAGGGGGCCCCCAGATCCCGGCCCCCCCACCCTATGTGAATGAGTATGGGGTACATCGTACCCCTACCTATTCACCTGGTGGAAAAAATTGCAATAAAAAAACACTACACAGGTTTTTAAAGTAATTTATTACACAGCTCCGCGGGTCTCTTCCGACTCCGGCGCTCTTCTTCCGACTTCCGGGAGTCTTTTCCGACTTCGGGGGTCTCCGGTGTCGTCTCCCGCTCTCCGGTTCTTTCTTCCGCCGGGCCTCCGCTAACTTCTTTTTAGCTCTTTTGCTAACGGAGGCGCGGTCTTCCCGTCGTCGTCGCCGTCGGCTTCTTCTTCCCTCTTCTCCTCCTCGATGTTGACGCGTCGCTTCCTCCCGCTGTAATACTGGCTCTCCGTTCCCCTCCTCATTAATATAGGCTTCTCTTGACGTCACAGTCATATGTTCCGGGGCACATGGCCCCAGAGCATGTGACTGTGACGTCATGGGAACATGTGACTGTGACGTCATGAGAAGCCTATATTAATGCGGAGCGGAACGGAGAGCCAGTATTACAGCGGGAGGAAGCGACGCGTCAACATCGAGGAGGAGAAGAGGGAAGAAGACGCCGACGGCGACGACGGGAAGCCCGGCCCCTCCACTAGCGAAAGAGCTAAAGAAGTTAGTGGAGGGGCCGGCAGAAGAAAGAACCGGAGAGCGGGAGAAGAAGAAGGCGACGGAGAAGACCGGGCCTCCGTTAGCAAGAGAGCTAAAAAGAAGTTAGCGGAGGCCCGGCGGAAGAAAGAACCGGAGAGCGCGGAGACGACACCGGAGACCCCCGAAGTCGGAAAAGACCCCCGGAAGTCGGAAGAAGAGCGCCGGAGTCGGAAGAGACCCGCGGAGCTGTGTAATAAATTACTTTAAAAACCTGTGTAGTGTTTTTTTATTGCAATTTTTTTCCACCAGGTGAATGGGTAGGGGTACGATGTACCCCATACTCATTCACATAGGGTGGGGGGGCTCCCTTATTGAAGGGGGCTCCCGGATTCCGATAAGCCCCCCCGCCCGCAGACCCCGACAACCAACAGCCAGGGTTGTCGGGAAGAGGCCCTGTCCTCATCAACATGGGGGCAGGGTGCTCTGGGGTGGGGGGGCCGCAGGTCGCCCCCCTGCCCCAGAGCACCAAACCCCCCATGTTGAGGGCATGTGGCCTGGTACGGCTCAGGAGGGAGGGGGGCCGCTCTCTCGTCCCCCCTCTTCCCCTGCGGCCTGCCAGGTTGCGTGCTCGGATAAGGGTCTGGTTTGGATTTTGGGGGGACCCCCCACGCCATTTTTTCGGCGTAGGGGTGCCCGTTCAAATCCAGACCAGACCCAAGGGCCCGGTATGCCTCTGGAGGGGAACCCACGCCGGTTTTTTATTTAAAATTTGGCCTGAGTTCCCCCTCAATAGCAGCACAGCACAAGTCGCATGCCAAAGTCGGACCATGCAAGACTGCGGTCCGACTTTGATCCGACTTCAATGATAGTCAATGGGCTGAAGTCGGATCAAACTCGGACCAAAGTAGTACAGGGAGCATTCTCAAAGTCGGACCGACATGTGTCGGACCAGTTAAGACGGCTCCCATAGGGAAACATTGATTTTCACACGTCATGCGACATGAGTTCCCAATGTCGGAGCGTTTGTCGCCCCAGTGTGAACCAGGCCTTAGGCTGGATTCACACTGGGGCGACAAACACTCTGACATTGGGAGCTCATGTCGCATGACGTGTGAAAATCAATGTTTCCCTATGGGAGCCGTCTTAACTGGTCCGACACATGTCGGTCCGACTTTGAAAATGCTCCCTGTACTACTTTGGTCCAACTTCAGCCCATTGACTATCATTGAAGTCGGATCAAAGTCGGACCGCAGTCTTGCATGATCCGACTTTGGCATGCGACTTGTGCTCTGCTGCTCTTGAGGGGGAACTCCAGGCCAAATTTTAAATAAAAAAAACGGCGTGGGTTCCCCCTTCAGGAGCATACCAGGCCCTTGGGTCTGGTCTGGATTTTAAGGGGAACCCCTACGCCGAAAAATGGCGTGAGGATCCCCCCAAAATCCAAACCAGACCCTTATCCGAGCACGCAACCTGGCAGGCCGCAGGGAAAAAGGTGGGGGGACGAGAGAGCGCCCCCTCCCTCCTGAACCGTACCAGGCCGCATGCCCTCAACGGGGGGGGGGGTTTGGTGCTTTCGGGCAGGGGGGCGACCTGCGGCCTCCCCACCCCAAAGCACCCTGTCCCCATGTTGTTCCAACATGACAATGATCCAAAACACAAGGCCAAGTCGACCTGTCATTGGCTACAGCAGAATAAAGTGAAGGTTCTGAAGTAGCCATCTCAATCTCCTGACCTCAATATCATTGAGCCATTCTGGGGAGATCTCAAGTGTGCAGTTCATGCAAGACAGCCCAAGAATTGACAGGAACTGGAGGCTTTTTGCCAAGAGGAATGGGCAGCTTTACCATCTGAGAAGATAAAGAGCCTCATCCACAAATACCACAAAAGACTTCAAGCTATCATTGATGTTAAAGTGGTTGTAATGTATCTCCTACACGGTTAGGGGAGATATTTGCTGAAAACACAGCACCGATGTCTACAGCGCATGCGCGCCGTAGACAACAGGGCAGCTTCACTAATGGGCCGGCTGCATGAATGGGATCATGCCGGCCCCACGCGTGTGACGTCATCGCCGCTGCGGCCAATCACAGCGGTGATAGCAGGAAGAAGCTCCGAGGGGACATGGCAGCAGAGGAGAATGAGGAGGACTTCGGGGGCTTCGATTTAAGGTAAGTGCCACAAAATGAGCTAGTATGCTATGCATACTAGCTCATTATGCCTTTCTCTTGCAGGGGTGTTTTTGGCAGAAGAAGTTTTAGAGGGTTTACTTCCTCTTTAAAGGGGGCAATAGATGGTATTAAGAACTGGGGTATTTAAACTTTTGATCAGGGTCATTTGGGTAGTTTCTGTTATCATTATGATTTAAAAAGAGTAAACACAGTGGATTGATAATAAATGGCTTCAGCCAAACACTAACAATGAGTTAAAAGAAAAGTATTTGTGTTATCATTCATATTCTCTGAAAAATGTCCAAGAAATCATAAATTATGCCGGAGTATGTAAACTTATGAGCACAACTGTATATATACACACACATATAAACCAGTGGCAGCTGGTGCTCAAAATTTTTGGGGGGTGCAAACAAACTGAAAAATTCTGAAAAAACCTCCATCAATTGCAGCCTCACTGTGCCCATCAAACGCTGCCACTGTGACCCCCCTCGCCTGCTCGCAGTCTGCCCGGCACTTACCCTGTCTCGGTGAGGCAGCGGGTGACGGCGACGAGCGGGCTCCTCCATGCATCTCCTCCTGTCCTCTCCTCCTGATAGGAATCCAATAACGGCGCCTGTCATTTCAGACAATCAGGTGACGGGTAACAGACCCGAGCACCTGATTGGCGGAGAGGCGGTTCAGTGTTAGGAAATCGAATATTCATTCGTTTTTCTAACACACCTATTTTGAAGCCCATTAGAGCCTATGGCTTTAATCAGGTGCGTCCAACAAGGGGCCGGATGCCTGAATATGGGGTGTCAGCGGCGGCCATGGATAGATTCATGCAATGCATGAATCTATCCATTGGTCATAGAGGGGGGTGGCTGGAGAGAGGGGGTGGCGCCCGTGCACCCTTATGGATGCGCACTGCCACTGATATAAGCACATACATACATACACACATGCACACTCACATACATACATATGCGCACACACATATAAACACACATACAGTAGATAGTCTTAAAAATCGGCAGTCCTTTACCTTACCTCTTCCTGACAGGTACTGCACTGTAGAAGGAGACAAAGAACACAGAACACCGTGTGTTTTCACTTTAGGTTAAATCGGTGTGACAAGCTCCCTGCACAGTGCAGATTGCAGTTCGATTTAGGATCGGGGAGCTCGGTTCCAGCTGCCCTTGCTGCTCCTCCTATCGAAGTATACAGGGGGCTCTATCGCGACCTCAGCGACCCCTATACTTCCGCCACTCGCTCTGATCATCACCACAGCAGTACAATGTCACCAGACCAGTGCTGCCAGTCAGTGTCCCTGTTCACCGCCACACCAGTCCAAGTGTCCCTGATCGCAACCCCAGCAGTTACAGTGGCCCTGATCTCTGCCACACCAGTCACATTGTTGCTGATCACGCCACACCAGTCTAATTGTCCCGGACCACCGCCACACCACTCGCAGTGATCTTGTTCACCGCCACACAAATCTTATTGTCCTAATCACTGTTGCACCAATTACAGTATTTTGCAAACAAAGTATGGCGCTCACATATTATAAGTTAAATCACCACAATATCAAACCAACATGTGAATAAGAATTGTTAGGATTGAAGTCCATCAACAAACAATCATAAAAATGGTGAACATAAATTAAATTCCTAAAATAATATCAAATCTATATATAGATATATAAAGTCCAGAGTGACTGTAGCCCAACACCAATCAAGTGTTTCGGTATGAAGATGTCCTTTTATCTTCACCACTAGTGCGCAAGTGATAGATGTGAAACTCACCAGAGGTGTTTGACCGCTTTTTACAGGAAGATCAAAAAAACATTTAGATACTCAAAACTGGAAAGTTCCTCTGCTGTAGCCACTCCACTTATTTCCTCCAATTTGGGGAAAGGATGAAGGAAATAACTACATGAGAAATATTTAAAAAAATGTGAGGTAGTCAGGAAATTCAATGCGAAATTTAGGCTCCTTGAAAGTCCACAGGTGGTCATTGAATTTTGGACTCCTGTATTCATTGAGGCCTGGTTCACACTGGTCTGACAAACGCTCCGACATTGGGAGCTCATGTCGCATGACGTGTGAAAATCAATGTTTCCCTATGGGAGCCGTCTTAACTGGTCCGACACAAGTCGGTCCGACTTTGAAAATGCTCCCTGTACTACTTTGGTCCGACTTTGATCCGACTTCATCCCATTGAATATCATTGAAGTCGGATCAAAGTAGGATCCTTGTCCTAACCATCCGACATTTGACATCCGACATGGTGATTACAGCAGCAGTAAAACGAATTTATCTCACCCTGGGATTGTTTTGATTGGTCAAAGGACAAGTCAGACTATCACAAAGTCGGATCAAAGTAGTATCCTGTTCATGAATGTCGGATGGATGTCGGACCAATGTAGAATCAATGTAGGACTGATGTCGCAGAGCAAAGTAGGATGAAAGTCGGATGAATGTCGTGTAGTATCAGTGTGAACCCAGCCTTATGCCCCATACACACGATCATTTTTAATGTCATTTTTAAAACTGACGTTTTTCTTGTCATTTTTTTTCTTGTTTCCTCTCAAGCCTGTCTTGCGTACACACCATCATTTTAAAAAATGTTCAAGAAAAGCGCAGTGACGTACACCACGTACGACGGCACTATAAAGGGGAAGTTCCGTTCGAATGGCGCCACCCTTCATGTTAGTAAAGTTTGTTGAGAGACGATTCGCTTTTTTCAGTCTAGTGCTTTTCAGTCCGTTACAGCATGACGAATGTGCTATCTCCATTACGAACGCTAGTTTTACCAGAACGAGCGCTCCCGTCTCATACTTGATTCTGAGCATGCGCATTTTTTTTCACGTCGTTAAAGCATACACACTATCGTTTTTCACGTCGTTAAAAAAAACGACATGAAAAACGACGTGAAAAAAGAGAGCATGTTCGAAATTTTTAATGCCCGTTTTTCACGTCGTTAAAAATGCTCTGGAGCATACACACGATCATTTTTAATGGCCATTTTTTTTAATGGCATTTTTAACGGCATGAAAAATGATCGTGTGTATGGGGCATTAGGCTATGAAAAATTCTCACACATGGTATCTAGAAGTATGTTGCATGACTGTGTAATTGTCATTCCAAGTATGAGAACACCCACAGCTGAAATTTGGCCTGGGCAGGAAGGGGGTTAAAGTGTATTGAGGTGGTTAAACAGGAAGTGAGGAGATGAAATATCAAATGCCCTCTGAAAAATGATCTGCCATGGATAATTTTCCAGAAGGGTAGCAATGATTACCGCACATCTGAAAAGCCCTTTTAGCACCCCTTCCTCTGTCAAAGCCTCTTTAGTTCTATGCACCCCCACCTCCCCTTTTTCTCATCTGTCCCACTGACAGTCCTCCTCAGACTGACACCAGCAATGCAGCAGCAGTTTTTTCTCACTGACACTGATGCAGCACCATTGTTTCTCTTAGCAAAACCACTGACACAGGTTTTTTTTCCTTTAGTGATGCCACCGACACAGGGACATTTTTTATTGGGGATGGGGTCTGGGATGCAGTTTGCTATCTTTGCCCTGGGCAAAGGTAGAGAGATATCCTATAATTTATTATGTACCCAAAATATGTTAAAAAAATAAAAGTTTAATACTTTTTGTGAAATTAATCTGTCAAACTGACATGTGGTGAGCTGCACTCAAAAAATGTGTAAAAAAAATTGTTGCATTACCCCTCTAAATATATAAAGACGCAAATTGCTATTGTTTATATAATAAAATAATGTGCTGAATAAACACCAGTGAAATATCTTACAGCAAGTGAGTCACAAAAACATCAAGCGAAAACTCAAATGGAAAATATAAATCTAAAATTGGTGTCAATTAAATATGAATATAAAACGTGTTAAAGCAGAGGTCCACCCAGAAAAAAAAAAATACATTAAAAATCCTAAAAAATAAAAATAAAAAAATTCATTAAAAAAATAAATAAATTATACTCACCCGAAATGCCTGTTGCTATGCGGAAGTCCCCTAATCTGCCTTCTACTGTGCCTCTTCCTTGTCCTCGGATTGAGAACTTCCATTTCCTCTTCTTGTGAATGGGGCGCACTGCCTTCTGGGAACTGTGTGTATCCCAGGAGGCAAGCCGCCCATTCACAAAGCGCCGTGCGAGTGGCGCATGCGCAGTAAGAAACGGGCAGTGAAGCTGTAAGGCTTCACAGCCTGTTTCCCTTAGTCAGGATGGAGGAGCCGGGAGCCTGGCAGCAGCGATCGATCGCCGTGGCAGGACCGACATCGCGGGCGAGTAGGACAGGTAAGTGTCCTTATTCAAAATCAGCAGCTACACTGTTAGTAGCTGCTGACTTTTAAAAAATAAAATAAAATACAAGCTGCACCTCCACTTTAATTTAAGGGATAATCCACATGTGTTGAATTTCAGTGCCCCACCACCAATGAGCCATGTCTCTTCCCAAACATATACATCAGACATGGATCATAAGGAAATAGAATGAGACACAGGGTAATTCCATAAAAAAATGCCATTTATTGACTTAAAATGGTGAGATGCTCACAAACACAAAGCTGTATCAAGCATAGAGACTCAGCGCCTCTCGATCAGGTGGGCATGATGACATCACCTGATCAAGCACAGAGCAGCTCTGATGTAGGGGGGTGCCCTCAAAACACGTCATATTTGGTGAATTTCACTGAGTGTCATCTGCATCTTTTTGAGGCTGGGGTTGAAGTTCCTGTTTGTTACGAGCTTAAAGGCCCGTACACACGATCAGATTTTCCGACAACAATTGTTTGATGGCAGGGTTTTTGTCGGATAATCCGACCGTTTGTACGCTCCATCGGACAATTCTTGTCGGAATTTCCGACAACAAATGTGGGATAGCATGCTCTCAAACTTTCCAACAACAAATGTGTTCCAGAGAAAGGAAGCCACTCAGGTGTAGATGTCCTCCAAGTAATTGCTTGTTCCCAACAACCACGGGTGCAGGAAATGCAAACTCAAGCAAAGCAAAAGAACAAATCTTCTGGACAACAGCACTCTGAATAAAAGCCTTTATTTTGTAAAAATCCAAAATCCAAAAATCACACTGCAGGTCACAACACAATGGTCAAGCTGACACGTTTCACACTGTCCTAGTGTTTAATCATAGCTATAATTATTCGGAGTGCTGCTGTCCAGAAGATTTGTTCTTTAACAATTGTGTTTCGTCGGACTAAAATCCAAAGTACAAACACATTAATTTGATATTTTTTGGATACAGAGCTTTCTTTTGGTGATATTTATTCACTGCTATTATTTGCTATATATAGGAAAAAACACCAAAACTTTTGAAGAAAAAAAAAAGTTTTTCTTAGTTTCTGTTATAAAACTTTGCAAATAATCTTTTTACAAGAATTTAGGCCAAATGTCCGTGGTGAAAATATTAAAAAACAAATAGGCTTATATTATGTAGTCTGGGTGAAAGTTAGAGAGTCTACAGGCCATGGTACATATAATTCCAAAAAAAAATCTTTTTTTACATCATGTTATCGGAGTAGTTTTTGGAAAATGAAATTAAATTAAGTTGTCATTTTAACAAGTTATTTCTCATATACAGCATAAGCATACTTACAGTTATACCCTAAAACATATTATGCTACTTCTCCCAATTTTTGGGACTTTTTCACAGCTTAGATTCGTGTTTCTCAACTCCAGTCCTCAAGGTTCCCCAACAGGTCATGTTTTCAGGCTTTCCATTATGTTGCACAGGTGATTTGATCAGTTTCACTGCTTTTTTTTTTTTTTACAGTAAAGTTTTTTATTAACACTTTAACAACATACAAAGCATTGACAGTTGAAAAGGTAAAATCTTTGCACCACATCACAGGTTTACATCAGTATTCCAGACATAAGGTGAAAAATATCAGGTAGAACATGGATATGCAATTAGCGGCCCTCCAGCTGTTGCAAAACTACAAGTCCCATCATGCCTCTGCCTCTGGGTGTCATGCTTGCTGCTTTCAGAGTCTCGCTATGCCTCATGGGACTTGTAGTTTGGCAACAGCTGGAGGTCCGCTAATTGCATATCCCTGAGGTAGAAGATACAATCAAATGGAATCAAAGCATTTGAGACTTAATAGCTGAGCAAGGGAGAAAAGTGGTCAGAGTCTATACGAGCAGCCACCCCAAAGCAGTGACCCCTCCTGGCCCCAAGGGGGGGGAGCAGGAGAGGAGTGCGATGGTGAGGGGGGGGAGGGAAAGCAGGGAGGGGGGGAAAGGCCCAGGGCCACCCTTCACAACCAACCAATCACTGTACCCAGGAAGGCTAAGGTCACGGGGGTCTCAGCCGCAGGCATCAACCCAGCTCGACCAGATTTTGTCAAATTTTGCTGGACGGTTCCTGCTCTCATACGTGATCCTGTACAGTGGTAACACCCTACCAATCGCAGTCTGCCAAGAGGATTTAGTAGGAAGTTCCGGCCCCCTCCAACGGAGCAAGATTTCCCTCCTAGCATTGAATAAGGTGAAGGTGATGCATAGTTTAACATATCTATCTCCCTCAATTTCACCCAAATAGCTAAGCAAGAACAGTTTCACTGCCTTAGTAATTACCACAGCCGTTTCATCTGAGGGAAATCCTGAAAAATGTGGAAAGAAAATGAAAATATATATTTTTTTTTTTTACAAAAACAGAATAACAGAGTTGGAAAAAGGATCACCCCTCTTATGTCAGTATTTTATTGAACCACATTTTGCTTTAATTATAGCCTTTAGTCTGTTCGGATGTGTCTCTACTAACTTTGCACATCTAGACTTTGAAATGTTTGCCCACTCTTCTTTGCAGAACTGCTCAAGTTAATTTAAATTTGATAGTGACCTTTTGTGGACTGCAGTCTTCAAGTCATTTCACAGATTTTCAATGGGGTTTAAGTCTGGGCTCCGCTTAAGACAACCAAGGATATTCACCTTTTTCTCCTTCAACCACTGTGTGGTCATTTGTGCTGTGTGCTTTGGGTCATTGACATTTGGAAGGTACACCTTCTTCCCATTGACAACTTTCTTTCAGAGTGGAACAGATTTTCCTCAAAACAATCTATTACCACCTCCATGCTTTACTGTAGGAATTTTGTTATTTGGATGGTGAGCTGTATTGCAATTCCACCAGACATATTGTTTGGTGTTGAGGGCAAATAATTCAATTTTAGTCTCATCTGACCACCTGAAACACCTGAAACACACCTTGAAGATTATGAGGCCAGATGTTACGGTCAGATGTGACTAAAATCAAAGGCGCACTTTTAAGGGGCATAAATTACGCATCTGATGATCATCAGGGATGCTGTAACTGGTGTGGCGGTAATCAGGGACGCTGTAACTGGTGTGGCAGTGATTAGAGGACAATGTGACTGGTGTGGCAGTGATAAGGGGCAGGGCATGATGTGGTGGTGATCATGGATCAGTGGCTGCTGGTGGAAAAAAAGTTTGGGGGGCGGCAAACAGTATTCAATTTTTTAAATATATATACACTATATTACCATAATATGCGCCCCTGCACGCTTTAAGAAACAAAGTCAAAAGATATAACATGTGGCTCAACCGTGCCGTCCGCAGTCAGTCACTCCCCTCTGCGATACCCGGGAGCCTGTTAACCCAGGCCATCAGATGGGCATGACGGAACCAGAATTGTAAGTACCAAGTGATCAGCTCAAACTAAGGTGATCTGCCCGCAGACCCTTCCTGTTCTACAGTGGTAGTATCTGTCTCCAGTCAAATATCCCATACTTAAATTTTTTAGGCCATCCCCTAGCAAGGTATGCTTCCTTATATAAAGGAATCACTGAACTAACCAGCGACTTCCACATGTTCAGGGTAGGCGTGGAGGAGAGGAGGAGACTTTCGTAAATTTTACAGATTTGGCTCCTATTGATTTCAGTAGGGTTCTGGCTTGGCATTCAAAATTCTTTGAAGTTTGTCAAACCCTGCTTGAACTGAACCCCAGGCACATTTGATTCACCCCTACTTCAAAATCTGTGTTTAAAACAAAAAGCACAGATATTGTAGACTGTTGAAAAATGTATTTTAAGATGGTATATGCAAAAATGCAGTCCCTTGAAAAAGTATTCACACCCCTTGAAATTTTCCACATTTTGTCATATTACAACCAAAAACATAAATGTATTTTATTGGGATTTTATGTGCTAGAGCAACATAAAGTGGCACTTAGATGTGAAGTGGAGAGAGAGGTAGATAATGGACAGAGGGTGGGAAACCAATGGATAGACACCTCAACCCTCCCTATGGTTAGGCTTTGTGTTAGGGTGACCCTGTCGGGGTCGAGAGCATAGTCGTGAGGGTTACTGAAGCTGAGAAGCAGAGCCAAATGGACCACAACACCTAATACTTATCAAAGGTGCTATTGTCTAAAGCCAACATCTCCATTCTCATAGTATCGTTCATGGTCGAGACCCATCGTGACAAGGGAGGGGTGGTTTTTGTCTTCCAAAATTATGGAATGAGCTGTCTTGCTGAAGACATAAAAAAACAGAGGATATTCAGTTTCTGCGATGTTAAAGACCCAGGGAGTATCAAGAGGAGGGCAATCATTGGGGTAGGCAATAACGTTTCTTCATAAATTTTATTGTAACATGCAAATACCTGAGTCCAGAAGGGGCGGATCCTCTCACATTCCCACCAGACATGTAGATAGGTCCCTGTAGTGGAATTACAGCGCCAATAGGAGGCCGGAGTTGACGGAAAATTTTTGTGTAACGTCGGAGGGTCCCTGTACCATCGGGACAAAATCTTGTAATTCTTTTCTTGGGAATAGCAGGATATCGTTGACTTGTGGGTAAAATGAAATGAGGTCTGCCAATCCACTCTGGAGATGTCCTTTCCCAAATCTGCAGACCACATCCTGGTGTAAGGTGGTAAGTCATCATGTGTAAGGGCTTGTAGGAGACCGTATAGGTATGAGAGAAGATGTCTGGGCGTTTCAGAGAGGAAGCACAGCCTTTCATATTCACTATAGGAGCGGTGTATTTGGGAGGAAGCATATACGTGTTTTGTGAACGGGGAAAAGTGAAGGGTGGTAAGCCAATCACAAGAACCTGCCCGAGTAGCTGGCGTCCCTTGTAGTGGGTGTACAAAGGAATGTGCTTGTGGCCACTCGGAGCATTTGAATGACCCCAATGTCATTGCTCCCGTGCCCTGGGGGAAAGCGGGGTTGTCAAACAGAGAGGTCAATGGGGAGGGGTCAGAAGGCAGAATGGAGCACAATCCCCTGTTAAACCAGAGTCTAAGGGTGGCGAGTATTAGCGGTGAGGAGGCGGATAGGTGGGCAAGGTCGTTTCTGTATTCCCATAGAAGAGCCCGGAGTTCTACGAGGGCTAAATCCTGCTCTTCTGTGTCGGAAGCTTTCAGGAAAGGATGGGGAAACCACTCCAGAATGCACACCATGTGGGTGGCTTTATAGTAAATCTCATAGTCAGGGAAACCCGCCCCACCCTGTAGCTTCGGAAGGGTGAGTAGTTTGTACTTCACCCTAGGTAACCCGCGGTTCCACAAGAACCGGATAGCGAAGGAGTGTAGGAAGAAAAAGAAGGACTTGGGAACCATGATGGGGATCGTTTGTGTAACACTACCCCTGTAGGAGCTGCAGGTTTTAAGTTTTGGGCCTACCATTACCTTTCTGTTCACCACACTCGTGTCAGGGATCCCTCTTGAAGAGCTTTCATGAATGTTCACACCAACGCTTGGTTACTTTTTCTTCAAGAGCTTTATTATATCAGTTCCAACAGAGGGGCAGAGGGATAGGGGAGGTTCAGGTACCTTGCTTTGCGTATCACGGGCACAATCTTAGATCCAGCGGACAAATCAGTTCCACGCTGGATTCAGCAACCACCGGATAGGCCTACTCTCACTGACCTAGCAACCGGTGCGAAGCTCGTTCAAAGTCTCTGCCACATACTTGATGAGCGCCGTCGCATCGTTCCACAATCTTCCGCCACAAGATCGTGTAACCACACTGACACTTTGCAAAAGTTCCTTCAAAAGTAAATTTTTACAGACTCTAATAGGTTTTCTTCTAAGATTTCCCTGTTATTGGCCCCATCCATCTTCCCATCAACTCTGACCAGCTAGGGAAGCTGGTCAGAGTTGATGGGAAGATGGATGGGGCTAATAAGGAAAAGCATCCCCACAACATGATGCTGCCACCACCATGTTTCACGGTGGGGATGGTGTGTTCAGGGCAGGGCCGTCTTATTCAGCGGGCACACCTGGGCACAGACCAGGGGTCCCAGATGCACATGGGGCCCCATCAGGGCCGGTCGGATCTTGAGCAAAGCTACAGTGCTAGGGTGGAATTGTTAGTTAACTTTGTTAGCAGCGGTGCAGCGTGAGGGGCTGGTATGGTATGAGACAGCCCACTCCCCTCTTCTGCACACAGGTGCCATTGGAACGAGACCGCTAAGTGGAGGAGGCAGATCATCTGCTAAGGGGCCGTTCTCTTGCTTAGAATGATGCTGCCTCCCAACCCCCTGTCCCCCCTATCCATGTACCTCCGTGAGTTGGTCCCACCCCCTCCGCGAGCTGGCCCCGCCCCTCCGCGATATGACCCTGCCCCCTCCACGAGTTGTCCCCGCCCCTCCGCGAGCTAGTCCTGTCTCCTCACCCCTTGCTCCAATTCAATCCCTGCTGATCTCTCCTGGCCTCGTTTTTGCCCTCCCATCCCCCACCTGTCCTCAGTAATGGCGGGGGACTGAGACTTCCCTGGATTCCCCCTGGAGTGACAGGAGCCAGCATGGGGGAGGGGTAAGTTCTGACCACGCTGGTACTTGTTGTGCAGGCAGCAGCGGGACACCTGTGGACATAAAGGGACCCCAGCACTGGGGGCCCGTTCCACCTCCCTGTCACATCATGTCAGGGGTGCTCAGCCGCTGGCCTGTGGGCCACATGTGGGTATGGCTAGCTGGCTGGCTCTCCCCCCTGCCTTGGGGACAGCAGCAGCCACCAGCCATGCCCGCCCTGGAGGACAGCAGCAGCCACCAGCCATACCCGCCCTGGAGGATAGCAGCAGCAGCAGCCAGCCATGCCCCCCTGGAGGACAGCAGCAGCCACAAGCCATACCCGCCCTGGAGGACAGCAGCAGCAGCAAGCCATGCCTTCTTGGAGGACAGCAGCAGCCTCCAGCCATACACGCCCTGGAGGACAGCAGCAGCAGCAAGCCATGCCTCCCCTGGAGGACAGCAGCAGCCACAAGCCATACCCGCCCTGGAGGACAGCAGCAAGCCATGCCCTCTTGGAGGACAGCAGCAGCCTCCAGCCATACACGCCCTGGAGGACAGCAGCAGCAGCAAGCCATGCCTCCCCTGGAGGACAGCAGCAGCTGCCAGCCATGCCCGCCCTGGAGAACAGCAGCAGCCGCCAGCCATGCCCACCCTGGAGGACAGCAGCAGCCACCAGCCATGCCCGCTCTGGAGGACAGCAGCCGCCAGCCATGCCCGCCCTGGAGGACAGCAGCAGCAGCCGCCAGCCATACCCACCATGGAGGACAGCAGCAATAACCGCCAGTCATACCCATCCTGGAGGACAGCAGCTGCCAGCCATACCCGCCTTGGAGGACAGCAGCCGCCAGCCATACCCGCCCTGGAGGACAGCAGCCGCCAGCCATACCTGCAGGAATCCTGAGGAAGAAGTGAAGATTGAGGTCAGTTTTTAATTAAAATAAAACAGCAATGGACATGTCTGTTTTCTACATTGGTATACTAGCTACACTGGGCTGCTTTAAAACTGTTCCGCAGGTGCAGCGTAGTGCAGCTGCGGGTTACGTGCACTGCGCCATAGACTTCAGTTATTACCTGCAGGTTAAAAGCGATAACAAAAGAAAAAAGAGGAACTATGTATATAAAAATGATTTCTGTTTGCACCTCTGCTCAGGTTTTGAATTAAGTTATACTTCAGAAAACATGATGGATACCATTGTTCTCACTTCAGTATTCACAATGCAATCCACTAAAGATTCTGAATAATTTTCTGTTCCCACACATATTCTGAACAATGCAAGCTCTTTAACCACTTGCTGCCCCACCACATGACAGTGGCAGGGCAGCAGCTCCAGTCTCAGTGATGTACCACATACGCATTGGTGCACCCCCTGATGCGTACAGTGGCACGATCTTGTGACCGCTGTGTTTGTTGGACATAGCGGATCACAGTGCTCGGAACATGTGATTGCTATGATTGGTCATAGCGATCATATGATTACAATGTAAACAAAACAGTCATGAATGGCTTCCCATTCCTGCCTGTATTGCTTACTATTGTGATGATGTGGGATTGGTCCACAGCTATCACATAGTACCTTGGACAATCACATCACCCTGTATCATGTGATTAGCTGTAGCCAATCACAGATCACAAGCTGTCATGAATAAAAGGCATTAATAACAGCTAAAACTAACAGTGTAAAAAAAAAAATCCCTGATCACACTCCCAGAATAGTACAGTGTCACAATGGTGAAACTGAACTACACTGATGACAGGATGTAAAAAACAAATTAATAAATAAAAAAAAATCTTAACAGAAAAAAATAATTACATTTAAATTTTTATTTTTTTTAACATGCTGTCACCAGTCAGTATCCCTGATTACCATCAGACCAATGATATGATGACGCTGTACTGCACTGGTGACAGTATGTAAAAAACGAAATTGTGTAAAAAAAAATGTTGATTTAATTTCTTAATTTTCATAAAAATTGTGACAAAAAAAAATACAACTTCAAAAAACTCACCATGCCCCTTAACCACTTAAGCCCCGGACCATTTTGTAGCTAAAGGACCAGAGGTGTTTTCAGAATTTTGCACTGCGCTGCTTTAACTGAAAATTGTGCGGACATGCAATGTTGTACCCAAACGAAATTTGCGTCCTTTTCCTCCCACAAATAGAGCTTTCTTTTAATGGTATTTGATTGCCTCTGTGATTTTTTTTTGGCGATATAAACGGAAAAAGACCGAAAATTTTGAAAAAAAATGATATTTTCTACTTTTTGTTATAAGAAAAATCGAATAAACTCAATTTTAGTCATATATTTAGGCCAAAATGTATTCAGCCACATGTCTTTAGTAAAAAAAATGTCAATAAGCGTATATTTATTGGTTTGCGCAAAAGTTATAGCGTTTACAAACTAGGGTACATTTTCTGGAATTTACACAGCTTTAAATTTATGACTGCCTATCTCATTTCTTGAGGTGCTAAAATGGCAGGGCAGTACAAAACCCCCCCAAATGACCCCATTTTAGAAAGTAGACACCCCAAGGAAATTGCTGAGAGGCATGTTGAGCCCATTGAATATTTTTTTTTTGTCCCAAGTGATTGAATAATGACAAAAAATAAAAATAAATAATTGTCACTAAATGATATATTGCTCACATATGCCATGGTTATATGTGGAATTGCACCCCAAAATACATTCTGCTGCTTCTCCTGAGTACGGGGATACCACATGTGTGGGACTTTTTAGGAGCCTAGCCGCGTACGGGACCCCGGAAACCAAGCACCGCCTTCAGGATTTCTAAGGGCGCAAATTTTTGATTTCACTCCTCACTACCTATCACAGTTTTGAAGGCCATAAAATGCCAAAATAGCACAAAACCCCCCCCAAATGACCCCATTTTGGAAAGTAGACACCCCAAGCTATTTACTGAGAGGCATGTTGGGTCCATGGAATATTTTATATTTTGCCACAAGTTGCAGGAATATGACAAACTTTTTTTTTTTTTGCACAAAGTTGTCACTAAATGATATATTGCTCACACATGCCATGGGCATATGTGAAATTACACCCCAAAATACATTCTGCTGCTTTTCCTGAGTACGGGGATACCACATGTGTGGGACTTTTTGGGAGCCTAGCCGCGTACGGGATCCCAAAAACCAAGCACCGCCTTCAGGATTTCTAAGGGCACAAATTTTTGATTTCACTCCTCACTACCTATCATAGTTTTGAAGGCCATAAAAAGCCAAGATGGCACAAAACCCCCCCAAATGACCCCATTTTGGAAAGTAGACACCCCGAGCTATTTGCTGAGAGGCATGGTGAGTATTTTACAGCTCTCATTTGTTTTTGAAAATGAAGAAAGACATTTTTTTTTCTTTTTAAAATTTTCAAAACTTTGTGACAAAAAGCGAGATCTGCAAAATACTCAACATACCTCTCAGCAAATAGCTTGGGGTGTCTACTTTCCAAAATTGGGTCATTTGGGGGGGTTTTGTGCCATCTGGGCATTCCATGGCCTCCGAAACTGTGATAGGCAGTGAGGAGTGAAATCAAAAATTTACACCCATAGAAATCCTGAAGGCGGTGCTTGGTTTTCGGGGTCCTGTACGCGGCTAGGCTCCCAAAATGTCTCACACATGTGGTATCCCCGTACTCAGGAGAAGAAACAGAATGTATTTTGGGGTGCAATTCCACATATAACCATGGCATGTTTGAGCAATATATCATTTAGTGAAAACTTTTTGTACATTTTTTTTCTTTTTCTTTTTGTCATTATTCAATCAATTGGGGCAAAAAAAAAAAAATATTCAATGGGCTCAACATGCCTTTCAGCAAATAGTTTGAGGTGTCTACTTTCCAAAATGGGGTCATTTGGGGGGGGTTTGAACTATCCTGGCATTTTATGCACAACATTAGGAAGCTTATGTCACACATCATCCACTCTTCTAACCACTTGAAGGCAAAGCCCTTTCTGATACTTTTTGTTAACATGAAAACATTTTTTTTTTTGCAAGAAAATTATGTTGAACCCCCAAACATGATATATTTTTTTAAAGCAAAGGCTCTACAGATTAAAATAGTGGATGTTGCATTTTTTTTCCACACAGTATTTGCGCAGCCATTTTTCAAACGCATTTTTTGGGGAAAAAACACACTTTTTTTTTTTAATGCACTAAAAAACACTATATTGCCCAAATGTTTGATGAAATAAAAAAGATGATCTTAGGCCGAGTACATGGATACCAAACACGACATGCTTTAAAATTGCGCACAAACGCGCAGCGGCGACAAACTACATTCATTTTTAAAAGCATTTAAAAGCCTTTACAGGTTACCATGTTAGATTTACAGAGGAGGTCTACTGCTAAAATTACTGCCTTTGATCTGACCTTCGCGGTGATACCTCACATGCATGATGCAATTGCGGTTTACATATGACGCTAGACCGACGCTTGCGTTCGCCTTTGCGCAAGAGCAGGGGGGGGGGACAGCGGTGCTTTTTTTTTTATTATTTATTTTGCTTTTTTATTTTTAAACTGTTCCTTCCATATTTTTTTTTTTTTACCATTTTTATTGTTATCTCAGGGAATGTAAATATCCCCTATGATAGCAATAGGTAGTGACAGGTACTCTTTTTTTCGAAAAAAATTGGGGGTTAGACCCTAGATCTTACCTCTGCCCTCAAAGCATCTGACCACACCAAGATCGGTGTGATAAAATGCTTTCCCAATATCCCAATGGCGCTGTTTATATCCGGGGGGGACATTCCCTCCCACTGCTTGTAAAAGCAGTCTAGAGGCTAATTATCTGCCAGAATTGCTTTTACATGAAAGCCGGCCACTGGCTGAAAAGAATGATACCAAGATGATACCTAAACCTGCAGGCATCATTCTGGTATAAACATTCAAAGTCCAGCAACATACCAGTACGTTGCTGGTCCTTGTTGGACATGTATTGTAATCTTTTTTTTCATGCAGCCTGTTGGCTGAACGAAAAAAAGAGATTGATCAGTGGGTATGCCCACCATTAGAATACCTCCCTTCATCCACCCACTTCTAATGATGGGCATACATGCACCATTTATATATGCCGAAGCATGGGGGCATCCTCCCGCAAAAAAGTTATGTACACACGGTCTGACTTTTCCACGGGCAAGCCTCCATCGGAATTTTGACCGTATGTACGCGGCATAAAAGGTTATGCCGCGTACACACGGTCAGACTTTTCCACGGGCAAGCCTCAGTCGGAATTTTGACCGTATGTACGCGGCATTAGGAGCAAAATCGCACCTACCGCCCCTGCTGCCCCCATGCTTCGGCATATATGCTCTTTTTTTTTAACTGTGGTGGTGAAATCACCTCCTACAGCGTTGGAGTCACGGCTTTATGTATCGTGGGAGCAAACGCTGTTGCTGTCAAGATAAATAAATCCGCGCTGCAACTGAATGGCGTACCTGCTAAGCAAATGATGGTTAACATTAAAACAAAGTAACATTACAGTACAACAGTAAGACCTTACCATACCATACCTGCAAAGCATATGCCAAAACAAAACCTAGTAAAAAATAAAACATTTTTTTAACGCAACCTGTGCCTAAAATATATATATGCCAAAGCATGGGGGTATCCTCCCGCAAAAAAGTTATGCCGCGTACACACGGTCGGACTTTTCCACGGGCAAGCCTCCGTCGGAATTTCGACCGTATGTACGTGGCATTAGGAGCAAAATCGCTCCTCCGCCCCTGCTGCCCCCATGCTTCGGCATATATGCTCTTTTTTTTTTTAACTGTGGTGGTGAAATCACCTCCTACAGCACTGGAGTCACGGCTTTATGTATCGTGGGAGCAAACGCTGTTGCTGTCAAGATAAATAATTCCGCGCTGCAGTTGAATGGCGCACCTGAAAACAAAAAAATACATACCTGAAAAGCAAGCATGATAAAACATTGCAGAATAGAATACAGTAAAAAAGAGCAGAACAATAGAGAGAAAATAGAGAGAGAGAGAGAGAGAGAGAGAGAACAATAAAACGACAACTATTTTTTTTTTTGTGTTTTGTTTTTTACGTTTTTTTTTTTCTTTTTTACACTTTTTTTGTAACTTTAACAACTGTAATGGTTCGGGTCTCTCAAAATGTGATGGCATCTTGGGAGACCCTGTGTAAGTGTGTCCTAGTCTGTGAAATGCTGTACCCTACGCTAAAACTTCACTTTTGAGTGGTAGCGTTCAAAACATTCACCAAGGCAAAGACCAGGTTTGTCAGGACAGAGTGGACAAAAAACACGGGTGTCACGCCTAAATCCGCGCTTGCTACAGACACAACATCTTTTTTGGGGGGTTCGTTGGGTAGGGGTACTCTGGAGGGCATACGGATAATGCCTCTCATGCAGCCGGCTTACTGCATTTGGTTGGGGATGGTGAGGTGCAGAACCGCCTGGATACAGGAGTTCTATGACTATCTCATTCTGGAATTTTAGAAGAGATAAAGTCCCGCCTGAAGCTCTGTATAGCACATGAGCATTCAGCAAAGCCAATTGGAATAAGGATAGAGACACTTTCTTTCTCGTACATCACGGGACACAGAGCGACATAGTCATTACTAATGGGTTATATAGATACCGTCAGGTGCTGGCACTGGCAACTTCCAAAACCGGAAGTACCCTCCCCTATATAAGCCCCTCCCATCCGGGAGCACCTCAGTTTTTTGCCAGTGTCTAAGGTGTTGGCCAAGAAGAAACATGTGTTTTTCACTGAGCTTGCGTACAGGTTCTTTTGGGCCTCAGTAAGCTATTCCGGATCCGACCAAAAAAGCTTCATAGCTAAACGGTCGGTACCCGGGCCTTGCAGAGAAGAGCAAGGTTTTGCCTGTAATGCTTCTCTTAGGAGAGCTGGACCCTGGGATCCAGAGCTCTGGTCATACCCACGACCAAGATGTTTTCTGTGCAGGGTGCTATACAGGTCCAGGGGAGTGGAATCCTTGGGAACCCGGTCCCTGAAGGTTTGATTACAATACCTGCCGTGATAGGTGAAGTTTGGGCTTTTGTGGACCAAACAAAGTCCTGCGGCGGGGAACAGGTAAGTGGGGGCCCCCAGGAACTTGGTTCTATTGGGGGACCCCCAAGCCTAATTTGTCTTTCTGTCTGTTACCTAATGGTATTCCCGCAAAATTCTGGCATGCCTGTAACTACTAAAAAAATGTAATAATTTTTAATGGTGGTCAAGAAAAAAAAAAAATATTTTTTTATATATATTTAAGATATTAGACTGCGGTACCTGTGTTTGTCCACTAGAGGCCGCTGTGGAATGTTTTCTTGTCATGTGGACTAGTTTCTTCTCAGCAGAGCAAGTCCAGGCAGATGGTGAGTTCTCTTATGGGAAACTGCTTCCTCTGCCATGTTGCAATGCTCGTCCATCCCCCGGCCTGCGGCAAAGAGGGGCCCTGGCTCTTGTCCCTAGTCTCCATTTTTCAAAATTAGCGCCGAAGGCGCACGTGGCCGCGCGCGTGCGCGTGCACGCGTCTCTATATATAGAGGTGAGCCAGGAAAGGGGGCGGAGCCTGGGGGATGACGCTCTGTGTGCGCCGCAGCGCTTCTGCGCATGTGCGGGCGTCCCAGCATGTAAAAACCACAGTTTTGTGTGGTGAGCTGGCTATGAAGTACAGAGACAGAGCTGGCAACATTTAAAAAAGGGCATACAGCAAGCGGTTGATACAGGCATCCCCTAGAAAGGCACATTAGTAGACACCAACTGTGATATAGCAGCAATTGTGCTAGACTATTCTCAGTAAAAGTGGTGTATTACGGCTGGAATACCTCAGCTTTAGGCTTAGGAATATGCCGTCCAGAAGCTCCGGAACTGAATCTTCCAGGAAGCGAAGGGGGTCTCATCGGGCTCGGAGGATCTTGGGCATACTTCTGCTGCACCAGTCTCCCCTGAAGTTCAGAGGTAAGTGACCGTAGAGACCCCGCAGGGGTACTTGGTACTGTGGCTGTCCTCAGTTCACCTGCTCCTGTGTATGTAACAGAGGAGGTTTTTTCCTCAGCTCTGGGAGGATTAGAGAGAGATTGTCAGCATTTATCGCTGCCTCCCTGTCAGGGAAAGCACGCCCGATCTCCGTCTCCTCCTTCAGAGTGCCTGTTAGCAGAGCAACAGTCCCATACAGGGATCGACCTGCCTGAAGGGGATCAGGATGAGGTTGATTCTGTTATAGAGGAATCAACAGTGGGGGAACCTTTTCTCAGCATCTCAAGCTGAAAGATTATGGGTTCAGTCTCTGACTAACATGGTCCGATCAGCATTTAAAAATGCACCTTGCGGAACCATCAACCACTACTGTATCCTCGTTGGGGTCGCTAGAAGCCCCCAGACTGTCTGTTCTTTTCCACTTCACCCTTTACTGAAAGGGCTCATTTACCAGGATTGGGAACGTCCTGAGAAAATATTTATTCCCAAGAGATTTCCGGTGGTCTATCCCATGGAGGATAAGTTCATCAAAAAAAAATAAAAAATTGGAAGGTCCCTACAGTGGACGCAGCCATCTCTTGTATGTATAAATCACTGACATGTCCAGTGGATAATGTCCAAATGTTCAAGAACCCAATAGATAAAAGATTGGAGTCCTTATGAAAATCTGCTTCTTTCTACAGCAAGCTTGGTGACACAACCAGCAGTAGCAGCTATTGGGGTCTGCTAAGCAGTGAAGGATCAGTTGAAACAGGTCTTGAGGGACTTGACAGATCAGCAGGCTTTGCCCTAGCTGATCTACCTAGAGCCTTAGGCTTTGCGGTTGACGCCATAAAGGATTCAGTCCATCAGGCCTCCCGCCTTACGCTGTCTATAGTACATATGCGTAGGCTCCTATGGCTAAAAAACTGGTCTGCTGAAGCTCCCTGTAAAGAATGGCTGGTTAGCGTCCCATTTCATGGTGAACGCTTATTCAGGGAAAACCTGGACAAATATATCCAGAAAATTTCCAGCGGTAAAAATACGCTCTTGCCGGTTAAAAACAGAGTTAGAGGTCCCTCTTTAAGAGGCCTGCTTCTCCAGTCCCTGGGGCATCGGCTGTGTAACAGTTCCGACGGCCTCCTCGGTCAATTCCCGGGGGTAAAAAACAGGGACAATAGCAGGGTAATGAGAAACCCGGGGTCAGGGGAGGTACAAAACCTCCCCCAAAGTTAAATTCATTGAAGCCCCCACTCAGTCGGGTGCGGGGAGGACTCCAGTTGTTCGCAAGAGACCTGGCGGGACACGATCAAGACAGACAGGTGCTCTCCGCAGTATGTTTGGGATACAGTTTGGAGTTAAAAGACTCTCCTCCTTCCCATTTTTTGAGGTCAAACGTGCCAAGGGATCCCCGGAAGAGAGAGTCCCTCCTGTTGGCACTAGAACAACTATTGCTCCAAGGAGTAATTATGGAGGTTCCCCTGGAAGAATGAGGGTTCGGGTTTTACTCAAACCTCTTTACAGTCCCGAAGCAAACGCGGACGGGCGATCGGTGGCCACTGCCCTACAAGGGGAGGATTGGTTAGCCGCGATCGACATCAAAGATGCTTATTTGCGCATTCCCATCTTTCCAGTCCACCAAAAATTTCTACGCTTTGCAGTAGAAGGGCGCCATTTTCAGTTCAGAGCCTTACCCTTCGGTTCGGCCACAGCACCACGAGTGTTTACAAAAATTCTGGCCCTTTATTGGCCAATCTAAGAACACAAGGTGTAATGATAATGGCATATCTAGATGACTTGTTGCTGATAGACCACTCAGTGAAAAAAACTAGACGTGGTCGTTCACAAGACAATCAAGTATCCGGAATCTCACGGTTGGATTATCAACCGAGACAAGTCACCCCTAAAAACCAGTCAAAAGTCTGGAATACTTGGGGCTAAGGTTGGATTCAGGCCAGAGAAAAATATTCTTGCCTCGAGGAAAGGTGTTGTCTTTGAAAGATTTGATCCACTTAGTGGGTACAAAAAAGACAGCCGTCCATACGCCTGTATATGAGGCTGCTGGGAAAGATGGTGGCATCATTCGAAGCAGTACCCTACGGTCAATTCCATTCAAGGAATTTGCAAGGGGCCATACTGTCAGCCTGGAACAAAAAAGTTCAGGCCCTAGACTTACAATGTCCTTGTCCCCTTCCGTTCGCAAGAGCCTCCGTTGGTGGTTGGTTCTGCAGAATCTGGAAAAAAGGAAATCCTTCAGTCCGATTTCTTGGAAGGTGGTCACTACAGATGCCAGCCTTATAGGCTGGGGAGCAGTACTGGAGCAATGGTCTCTCCAGGGCAGATGGTCGGATGCAGAAAAGGCCCTGCCCATCAATCTCTTAGAGATATGAGCAGCCCGGTATGCCCTAGTAGCATGGACATCCAAACTACAAGGGTCCCCTGTCAGAATTCAATCAGACAATGCCACAGCAGTGGCATATATCAATCATCAGGGGGGCACCAGGAGTCGTGCAGCCCAGAGGGAAGTAAATTACATCCTGAAATGGGCAGAAAGATATGTCCCAGCCATATCTGCGGTATTTATTCCAGGAGTGGAGAATTGGAAGGCGGACTTTCTAAGTCGCCAGCAATTATGCCCAGAGGAAGGGTCCCTTCACCCCGAGGTTTTCTGGACAATATGTCAGCGGTGGGGAACATCGGATGTAGATCTTCTAGCATCCAGATTCAACGCAAAGGTGGACAGGTTTGTCTCTCGGACAAGGGATCCCCTAGCTTGCGGCTCGGATGCCCTAGTGTTCCCTTGGGATCAGTTCAAGCTGATATATGCATTCACACCGCCACAATGGTTACCTCGATGACTCCGCAGAATCAGGGTAGAAAAGGAACCAGTGATTCTGGTGGCTCCAGCGTGGCCCCGAAGAGCGTGGTACGCGGAGATTGTAAAATGTCAGTGGGGAGTCCTTGGTCTCTCCCACGTCGTCCGGACCTGCTTTCGCAAGGACCAATATACCACCCTTCCTTACCAGCCCTAGGTTTGACGGCCTGGCTATTGAAGCCCACATTCTAAAAAAGAGAGGGCTCTCTAATCCTGTGGTATCTACCATGATCAATGCCAGAAAGCCGGTATCCAGGCAGATCTACTATAGAATCTGGAAGGCGTACATCGCGTGGTGTGAGGCCAAGAAATGGCATCCACATAAGTACGTAATAGGTAGGATTCTGGACTTCCTACAGTGGGCTGTAGATAGGAAGCTTGCCTTGAGTACTATCAAGGGTCAGATTTCGGCCTTGTCAATATTTTTTCAAAGGCCCTTGGCTTCGCATTCACTAGTCAAAGCCTTTATACAAGGAGTGATGCGTATTAGTCCTCCGGTTAATATTCCCATATGTCCATGGGATCTAAACTTGGTTCTGTCGGTTCTACAGAAACAACCATTTGAACCATTACATCATATTTCTTTGGTGCTTCTCACCAGGAAATTGATTTTTCTAGTAGCCATTTGTTCGGCTAAAAGAGTGTCGGAATTAGCAGCTATGTCCTGTAAGGAGCCATATCTGGTTATCCATAAGGATAGAGTAGTGTTACGTCCTCAGCCAGCCTTTCTTCCTAAGGTGGTATCGAGGTTTCATTTGAACCAAGATGTGGTTCTTCCTTCTTTTCTCCCCAAACCTACTTCGGTAGAGGAAAAGTTATTGCATTCTTTGGATGTAGTAAGAGCAGTTAAAGCTTATCTAAAAGCCACTGCTCAGATTCGCAGAACGGATACTTTGTTTATTCTGCCGGAAGGCCCCAGAAAGGGTCAGGCAGCGTCAAAATCTACTTTATCCAAGTGGATTCGACAGGTCATAATACAAGCCTATGGCTTGAGAAGGAGACCGCCTCCGTTCAAAGTTAGAGCGCACTCCACGAGAGCAGTTGGAACTTCATGGGCAGTGCATCACCAGGCCTCCCTGGCTCAAATCTGTAAGGCCGCAACATGGTCTTCAGTACACACGTTTACTAGGTTCTACCAGGTGGACGTTAGAAGTCAGGAGGATGTCGCCTTTGGGCGCAGTGTGTTGCAGGCCGCAAAAGATCCTCATGTCTGATAGCGCTCAGCTTATATATGGTGTATCCCCCCCCTCATTTGGCATTGCTTTAGGACATCCCATTAGTAATGACTATGTCGCTCTGTGTCCCGTGATGTACGAGAAAGAAAATAGGATTTTTATAACAGCTTACCTGTAAAATCCTTTTCTTGGAGTACATCACGGGACACAGAGCTCCCGCCCCTCTTTGGGGACACTTATTGCTTTGCTACAAAACTGAGGTGCTCCCGGATGGGAGGGGCTTATATAGGGGAGGGTACTTCCGGTTTTGGAAGTTGCCAGTGCCAGCACCTGACGGTATCTATATAACCCATTAGTAATGACTATGTCGCTCTGTGTCCCGTGATGTACTCCAAGAAAAGGATTTTACAGGTAAGCTGTTATAAAAATCCTATTTTTTTGTACCAGCGTCTCGCCTTACGGTCAATTAGATACGGCGCCAACAACTGGTCGTTGAGGTCCACCCCTCCCATATTTTGGTTATATTCGTGGACACAGAGGGGTTTCTCCACAACACCAGTCGCCGTACGAATTTGGACTGTCATGTCTGCATGAAGGGAGGTAAGAAGGAAAACATTCTTATTATCCCTCCACTTCATAGCGAGCAAGTTATTACACTTCAAGCAGGCTCTCTCCCCCAGCCTAAGACGGGAATCTACAAGCCTCTGGGGAAAGCCCCGGCGACTAGGTCGCACGGTGCCACATGCTCCAATCTGATGATCAAACAAGTGACTAAACAGTGGCACGCTCGTGTAATAATTGTCCACATACAAGTGGTACCCCTTACCGAATAAGGGTGACACCAAGTTCCACACTATCTTGCCAGCGCTCCCTATGTAATCTGGGCAGTTGACCGATTCAACCTGACTGTCTTTTCCCTCATAAACCGTAAAGCTCCATGCATAGCCTGTTGCCCTGTCACAGAACTTATAGAGCTTGACCCCGTATCTGGCACGCTTGCTGGGAAGGTACTGCTTGAAAGACAAGCGGCCAGAAAATTTAATCAGGGACTCATCAACGCAGACAACTTGATCGGGAATAAACAAGGCTGCAAAACGTTCATTGAAATGGTTTATGAGGGGCCGAATTTTGTAGAGCCGGTCGCATTCAGGGTCTCCACGTGGACGACAAAGTTCATTGTCGTTGAAGTGCATGAACCGCAAAATCTGCTCGTATCGTTTCCTGGGCATGGAGGCAGAGAACACGGGCATGTGGTCAATTGGGTGCGTGGACCAATAAGCACGCAATGACACGAATTTATGTGTGCCCATGTTGAGGGAAAGGCCCAGAAAGGTCTTAAATTCGGAAACCGTAATTGGTTTCCAATCTTTGCCAATGGAAGGCAACTGGGGGTTAGCGGCAATGAATTGACCAGCATATAAATTACTCTGGTCCACAATAGATCTATAGAGATCTTCCGTGAAAAACAGCGAATAAAAATCAATTGGCATGAAATCAACTGTTTCCACCTGAATACCGGGTTGGGCAGTGAATGGGGGAAGTACGGGTTCTACAGAAGTGGTGGGGACCCAATCAGGATAGGCGAATTCTGCAGGAAGGGCACTATGGGCATGACGGGCCTGCCTTTGTCTTCTTGGTGGCAGCGGGACACTACTTGTGCTTGCCACCTCGCCAGCTTGAACTGCACTTATGGGACTCGCCACGTCACCACGTGATACTGCAGTGCCGGATGTACGCCCAGGCTGTACTAGGCCGCTGGTGCTTGCCAATTCACCAGAAGGAATAGCGGCACTTGTACTACTCTGCTCCATGATACGAGAGACCTGCGGTTCTTGCTCCTCAACAACCTCAGAAGATCGGGATCGGGTACGCCTGACCTTAGCAGGGACCTCACCTTCGTCGTCAGAGCTATCTGACGTGGAGCCGCTGACTTCACTGTCTTCTACGGGAAGATATTCTGAGCCAGAATCTGACAGATGCGTGACCTCCTCTTCACTATCTGTCATGCTCAGAATCTCGTAGGCCTCTTTACTAATGTACCTTCGTCTTGCCATTTTGGGCTCTAAATTTAGGGGTACACTAGTAAGATTCACAGGTAAAAAAAGCACCCGACTGTCAGCAAATGTATCAAACGCTTCCAAAAAAACTGTTAGCGATCGCAGGGATCAGGACTGTCTCTGCGAACGCTGCAGTTATGTGTGTTGTGTTTGGTAAGTGACAGTGATCAATCGATACTGCACTTGGGTGGGCTGGGCTGGGCTGGGTTGGGCGGAGGGGCTAAACGCAGGTGCTAGCAGGTATCTGGGCTGATCCCGCTAACACTGCGTTTTTGGGAACCCTAAACTGCTGGGGACGCTAGTCTAGATCTGATCAGATCAGATATTGATCTGTTCAGATATTATACCACTATGGGAGGTGTATGCTTTGCGCGTGGGTGTTAGCGTTACTGGCACTAACCTAACGCTGCCTGGGGCGACGGAGACCCTCTCTGGCGCTAAAACCTAATTGATATCAGCCGCCGGGCGATCAGGGGGTTAAACCTTTATTGGGTTATATACGGCGGGTGCCCTGATGCTATAAAAAGCAAACTAACCAACCAGCGTCACCCGTAAAACTTATATGGTGATCACTGGTGAAAGGGTTAACTAGGGGCAATCAGGGGGTTAAAAACTTTATTAGGTTATATATGGGGGTACCTGACGCTATATAAAAACCTGACGGGTAACCTAAATAACTAACTGGCTAACCAGTGTCACCAGTAAAACTTATACGGTGATCACTGGTGAAAGGGTTAACTCTAGGGGCAATCAGGGGGTTAAAATAATATATGGGGGTACCTGACGCTATAAAAATCTGCGGCGAAACTAAAAATAAATAACTGGCTATCTAGGGCACCACCGGCACTAAATACAGCGATCGGAAATACGATCGCTTAGTGACGCTGGCGTTAGGGGGTGAAAGGGTTACCTGGGGGGCGATCAAGGGGTTAAACCTTTATTGGGGGGGTTAGGGGGCTACCCTGGACCTAAAGGGGCCTAAACCTAACTGCCCTGCAACTTTTTACTGTCACAAATGACACTGATTGCAGTGATAAGTAAAAAAATGACCACTGCAAACGGTGCACTGTTACTGGGGGTACTGGGGGTGATCTGGGGGTGACTGGGGGGTGAAAAGTGTGCCTACGTGTACTGGTGTCAGTGGGCTGTTGGTGCACTTACTATGTGATGTCTTCTCTCCTTGCGCCGGATCGAAAAGACCGACACGAGGAGAGATGACATGTTTACATTACACAGGCAGAGGAAGGTTTTCATTCGCCGGGAGCGATCGCGAGGGGGTGGCCGGAATCAAACGGCCGTCCCCTCATCCCGGATCGCTCCCGAACAAATAACCACCGCTCACTGTATAGAAGGGGGGTCCGATCGGACCCCCCAACTATACGAAGGCAGTCACGTACCGGCACGTGATTGTGCCTGTCCATGCCATTCTGCCGACGTATAATTACAGTGGGCGGTCGTTAAGTGGTTAATAAATACCTTCGACTGTCTTCTTTCCAAAAAGGGGTAATTTGGTGGGTATTTGTACTGTCCTGGCATTTATACCATACATAGGTGTGCACAGCATATTGCATTAGGGTGTGCACCCCAAAGCTTATACACACGTGTGTGTGTGTGTGTTTATATACAGTGGGGCAAAAAAGTATTTAGTCAGCCACCAATTGTGCAAGTTCTCCCACTTAAAAAGATGAGAGAGGCCTGTAATTGTCATCATAGGTATACCTCAACTATGAGAGACAAAATGTGGACATAAATCCAGACAATCACATTGTCTGATTTGGAAAGTTTTTTTTTTCAAATTATGGTGGAAAATAAGTATTTGGTCACCTACAAACAAGCAAGATTTCTGGCTCTCACAGACCTGTATCTTCTTCTTTAAGAGGCTCCTGTGTCCTCCACTCATTACCTGTATTAATGGCACCTGTTTGAACTTGTTATCAGTATAAAAGACACCTGTCCACAACCTCAAACAGTCACACTCCAAACTCCACTATGGTGAAGACCAAAGAGCTGTCGAAGGACACCAGAAACAAAATTGTAGACCTGCACCAGGCTGGGAAGACTGAATCTGCAATAGGCAAGCAGCTTGGTGTGAAGAAATCAACTGTGGGAGCAATAATTAGAAAATGGAAGACATACAAGACCACTGATAATCTCCCTCGATCTGGGGCTCCACGCAAGATCTCACCCCGTGGGGTCAAAATGATCACAAGAACGGTGAGCAAAAAATCCCAGAACCACACGGGGGGACCTAGTGAATGACCTGCAGAGAGCTGGGACCAACGTAACAAAGGCTACCATCAGTAACACACTACACCGCCAGGGACTCAGATCCTGCAGTGCCAGACGTGTCCCCCTGCTTAAGCCAGTACATGTCCGGGCCCGGGTTTGCTAGAGAGCATTTGGATGATCCAGAAGAGGATTGGGAGAATGTCATATGGTCAGATGAAACCAAAGTAGATCTGTTTGGTAGAAACACAACTCGTCGTGTTTGGAGGAGAGAGAATGCTGAGTTGCAACCAAAGAACACCATACCTACTGTGAAGCATGGGGGTGGCAACATCATGCTTTGGGGCTGTTTCTCTGCAAAGGGAACAGGACGACTGATCCATGTACATGAAAGAATGAATGGGGCCATGTATCGTGAGATTTTGAGTGCAAACCTCCTCCCATCAGCAAGGACATTGAAGATGAAATGTGGCTAGGTCTTTCAGCATGACAATGATCCCAAACACACCGCCCGGGCAACGAAGGAATGGCTTCGTAAGAAGCATTTCAAGGTCCTGGAGTGGCCTAGCCAGTCTCCAGATCTCAACCCCATAGAAAACCTTTGGAGGGAGTTAAAAGTCCGTGTTGCCCAGCGACAGCCCCAAAACATCACTGCTCTAGAGGAGATCTGCATGGAGGAATGGGTCAACATACCAGCAACAGTGTGTGACAACCTTGTGAAGACTTACAGAACATGTTTGACCTCTATCATTGCCAACAAAGGATTTATACCAAAGTATTGAGATGAACTTTTGATATTGACCAAATACTTATTTTCCACCATAATTTGCAAAAAAAAATCTTTCCAAATCAGACAATGTGATTGTCTGGATTTGTTTCCACATTTTGTCTCTCCTAGTTGAGGTATACCTATGATGACAATTACAGGCCTCTCTCATCTTTTTAAGTGGGAGAACTTGCACAATTGGTGGCTGACTAAATACTTTTTTGCCCCACTGTATATATATATATATATATATATATATATATATATATATATAGTGTGACAGCAGGAAGGTAAAGTCACCTGGTTGCATCCAGGGGGGTAGATATATTTCGCCCAGATTCAGGCTTTACGCCGACTTATACAACTAGGTGGAGAGTTGTATAAGGCTAGTGGGCTCATGGATGACTCATACCTCTAGGGAGAGTGCTGGGCGTCGTGCAGACAGGGAGTTGATGAGACCAGCTGAAGCTTGTCAGCTCATTTAGGCCTCTATAAGAACTCCCAGCTTCATTAGGTGTTTGCTCATGCCTGGAACCAGACCTGTGTGGACTGTCTAGGGAGAGTGAACCCCTGTGCGGTGAGACAAAGCCTGTGTGGCTATTTGCTTGGACATTTAAAACCAGGGACTTAGGGACTAGGACAGCCCTAGGCTGATCCCAGTTGTTAGTTAGGAAACCTGTATGTTTAGTCAGAGGTCAACTTGACCAGGATTTATTTTGTTTGTTTCTTTTGCTTTGCTGTGTTTTGTCACTGTAAATAGAAAATAAACCGCACCTTTTTGATTTTGAAAACCACAACCTCCGTTTGCTGGGCCTGTTTTGTGTGGGGAGCCCATCCCGGGGGTCACACACACCCGCTGCCGAGCTAACCCCCTCACAGTTGGTGGAGAACCAGTGGCAGTTTTTTTTAAGCCAGCATGGAGGAGATACTGAAGCAGCTGGCTCTAGCAAATGCCAATCAACAGCAGACAAATGCAGGTTTGCAAAAGAGCCTTGCAGCTCATCAACAGAGCCTTGCAGCTCAACAACAGAACTTCGCAGCCCAGCAGCAAGCTCATCAACAGAGCCTTGCAGCCCAGCAGCAGACAAACGCAACTTTGCAACAGAGTCTGGAGGCTCAGCAACGAGCCCAGCAGCAATCTGAGGCCCGCTTCATAGACCTGTTGCAGAAGCAAGAGCAGAGACTACAACAACAGATGGAAGCAGTAATGCAGCAACGTCCGCAGACCAGTGAGGAAAGCCGTCCCACTAATACCGCGTCCTTTGGGGTGAGTCGTTTATTGACAAAAATGACTGGAGAGGATGATCCAGAGGTATTTTTGACCACATTTGAAAGGACCGCTGAAAGAGAAAAGTGGCCTGAGGAGCAGTGGGCTGGACTGGTGGCTCCTCTGTTAACTGGTGAATCGCAGAAAGCTTACTATGACCTAGAGCCTAACCAAGCAAAAGACTATGTGATGCTAAAAGCTGAAATATTGGCAAGGCTGGGTGTCACCCAGGCTGTCCGGGCTCAGCGTGTGCATAACTGGACTTTCCAGCTTGGAAAACCCCCCAGGTCTCAAATGTATGATCTCATTCACCTGAGCAGAAAGTGGCTACAGCCAGAGACTTTGTCCGCACCAAAGATTGTGGAACGTGTTGTAATGGATCGGTTTTTGAGAGCTCTTCCTACTGCCATCCAAAAGTGGGTAAGCCATGGAGACCCAGAGACGGCCGATGGTCTTGTGGATCGTGTGGAGAAATACTTGGCTACAGAGAACCTGACGGCCTCTTCCAGAGACACTCGGACTTTCCACCCTAAGACCAGACCATCCCCAGGGGCGGATAAGAGGATTCCAAGGGGTGAGGGTGGAGAGAGTGAGAGGGTGGGAGCTCTACCCCAAGTTTGGCGAGAACAGCCTGGGAAATCAGCGGCTCAAGAGGCGGCAAGAAGGATCGTTTGCTACCGCTGCCGGCAAGCGGGACATATTGCAGCCAATTGCCCGGTTGTGGAGGAACCCATGCAGTGTGACTTTCTGACGGGCAGACGTCAGTCGCTGTGTGCGACAGTCGCATGCACTGCCATTCGAGGAACTGAGAAACATTTATGCAAAATGTGTGTTAATGGTAGAAATGTTGTGGTATTGCTGGACTCAGGTAGCCTTGTGACCCTGATAAAGGCTGAGTTAGTTAAAACAGAGGTCTCTGGGAATAGCAAGGTAGCTGTTATTTGTGTGCATGGGGACACTCGAGAGTATCCAGTGACTACAGTGTGTTTCGAGACCCCCAAAGGTACCCTCTCTCATCCAGTGGGCTTAGTATCTCAGTTACCGCATGACGCCATTGTGGGAAGGGATTTTCCGAAGTTCTGGGAACTGTGGGATGATCCTGAGCCCCTCACTGGTGCCCCTATGTACCAGGAATGTGATAGCCAAAACTCCCCTGAGAGTGGTGAGGACTCTCCGGAATTTCCCTTATCAGTATTGGCAGGGGAGACTCAAGAAACTGGAGAGGAGCCCACCTCCTCAGACGAAAACCTACCGTCTGTGGAGTTTTCTGATCTTGAGGTTCACAGGGAAAACTTTGCCACAGAACAGTTGAAAGACCCCGCCCTAATAAAGGCACGGGAAAACGTAGTGAAAATAGATGGCGAGTTAGTGAACCCAGATAATACCTGCACTTACCCATACTTCAGCGTAGAGAAGGACCTACTGTATCGGGTGGCAAAAAGGGCAGAAGAAACCGTTGAGCAGCTTGTGGTGCCCAAACCTTACAGGAAGTTGGTGTTGGAGTTGGCCCATGGGCACATTCTTGGAGGTCATCTGGGGACAGAGAAAACCCGAGAGAGGGTATTACAGAGATTCTATTGGCCGGGGGTGATGAAGGACGTAGAAAATTATTGTTCCTCCTGCCCTGTGTGTCAGAGGTCGGCCCCGATGCCACATTTCCGTAGCCCGCTGGTCCCTCTACCCATCATTGAGGTCCCGTTTGAGAGGATCGCCATGGATTTGGTAGGTCCTATAATCAAGTCCGCTAGGGGGCACCAGTACATATTAGTTATAATGGACTATGCCACCCGTTATCCAGAAGCGATCCCTCTCTGAAATACCTCGGCCAAAACCATAGCCAAAGAGCTATCTCTTGTGTTTAGCCGGGTGGGTATTTGTAAAGAACTGCTTACGGACCAAGGTACACCCTTTATGTCCCGGGTTATGAAGGAGCTGTGTAAATTATTCAAAGTGACGCAATTACGTACATCTGTGTATCACCCCCAAACCGATGGGCTGGTTGAAAGATTCAACAAAACCCTAAAACAAATGTTGAAGAAAGTGGTGGATAGAGATGGAAAGGATTGGGACTGTCTACTTCCTTATCTGATGTTTGCTATTAGGGAGGTGCCCCAATCCTCTACGGGATTCTCCCCCTTTGAGTTACTGTATGGGAGACACCCAAGAGGGCTGTTGGATATTGCCAAGGAAACTTGGGAAAGTGAGAGTTCTCCCCACAGGAGTGTGATTGAGCATGTCGCCCTGATGCAAGACCGAATTGCACAGGTAATGCCCATCGTGAAGGAACATTTGGCCCAAGCGCAGTTAGCACAGCAGAGAGTGTACAACCGTGGAGCCAAGACCCGTACCTTTTCCCCGGGGGATAGGATACTGGTACTTGTCCCTACGGTTGAAAGTAAATTCCTTGCCAAATGGCAAGGCCCCTACGAGATAATGGAAAAAGTGAGCGAAGTGAATTACAAGGTCAGACAACCAGGAAGGCGAAAGCCCGAACAGATCTATCACGTTAATCTGTTGAAAGCCTGGAGGGATAGAGAGTCCCTAGTCGCAGACACTTGGTCACCAGCTCAAACGGGTTGCGTGATTCCTGAGGTTGGAATAGCAGCCACCTTGTCACAACCCCAACAACAGGAGGTTAAGGAGTTTGTGCTTCGCAACAAGGAGGTATTCTCTGAGCTGCCGGGACAAACATCTGGGGTAGAGCATGACATCATTACCCCGCCCGGTGAAAGGGTGAAGTTAAAACCCTATCGGATCCCAGAGGCCCGACGGGAGGCAATACGGGAGGAAGTACAGAAAATGCTGAACTTAGGGGTGATAGAGGAGTCCCAAAGTGATTGGTCTAGTCCCATTGTGTTGGTGCCTAAACCGGATGGGAGCTGGCGATTTTGTAACGATTTTCGTCAGTTGAACAAAGTTACAAAATTTGACACCTACCCCATGCCACGTATAGATGAGTTGATCGACCGGCTGGGAACAGCCCGATACATGACGACTCTTGACCTCACAAAAGGGTATTGGCAAATCCCCCTGGCCAAGTCGGCCAAAGAGAAAACCGCATTTGTAACCCCAGACGGGGCGTTCCAATATAAAAGAATGCCGTTCGGGTTACAGAATGCGCCGGCCACATTCCAGCGGAAAATGGACCAGATGCTGAGGCCCCATCGGAAGTATGCTGCGGCTTACCTGGATGACGTAATTGTCCATAGCACAGATTGGGCCTCACATCTGCCAAAAGTGCAAGCAGTCCTGGACTCTGTTCGGGAAGCGGGGTTTACGGCTAACCCCAAGAAGTGTACCATTGGGCAGGAGGAGGCCAAATATCTTGGGTACACCATTGGGAGGGGAGTAATAAAACCCCAACTCAACAAAGTCGAGGCCATCCAGAGTTGGCCACGTCCCAACAGCAAGAAGCAGGTACGAGCCTTTCTGGGAATCGCTGGGTATTATCGGCGATTCATTCCCCACTTTGCTTCTAAGGCTGTGCCCCTAACCAACCTGACGAAGGGGAAAGGGTCGGTCATGATTAAATGGACCCCCGAGGCTGAGGCAGCATTCCAATTCTTGAAACAAGCCTTATGTAGCCAGCCAGTGTTGTACTCACCCGACTTCTCTAAAGACTTTGTCGTACAAAGTGATGCGTCAGATGTGGGGTTAGGAGCAGTATTGTCCCAGGTCTGGAACGGGGAAGAGCACCCAGTCATTTACCTCAGCAGGAAGTTGAAGTCCCATGAGGTAAATTACGCCACCGTTGAAAAGGAGTGTTTAGCGGTGAAGTGGGCTCTAGATTCCCTTCGGTACTACCTGCTAGGTAGGCACTTTGACATGGTTACGGATCACGCTCCGTTAAAGTGGATGGCTCAAAACAAGGAAACAAATAGAAGAGTGAATAGGTGGTTCCTGGCCCTCCAGGAATTCAACTTCACAGTAAAGCATCGCCCTGGCGTTCAAATGGGGAATGTGGATGCTTTGTCTCGAGTACATGAATGCCTGATTGCTGGTGTTCCAACCCCGAGGTTAAAACAAGAGGGGGGGGTATGTGACAGCAGGAAGGTAAAGTCACCTGGTTGCATCCAGGGGGGTAGATATATTTCGCCCAGATTCAGGCTTTACGCCGACTTATACAACTAGGTGGAGAGTTGTATAAGCCCAGCTAAGGCTAGTGGGCTCATGGATGACTCATACCTCTAGGGAGAGTGCTGGGCGTCGTGCAGACAGGGAGTTGATGAGACCAGCTGAAGCTTGTCAGCTCATTTAGGCCTCTATAAGAACTCCCAGCTTCATTAGGTGTTTGCTCATGCCTGGAACCAGACCTGTGTGGACTGTCTAGGGAGAGTGAACCCCTGTGCGGTGAGACAAAGCCTGTGTGGCTATTTGCTTGGACATTTAAAACCAGGGACTTAGGGACTAGGACAGCCCTAGGCTGATCCCAGTTAGTTAGGAAACCTGTATGTTTAGTCAGAGGTCAACTTGACCAGGATTTATTTTGTTTGTTTCTTTTGCTTTGCTGTGTTTTGTCACTGTAAATAGAAAATAAACCGCACCTTTTTGATTTTGAAAACCACAACCTCCGTTTGCTGGGCCTGTTTTGTGTGGGGAGCCCATCCCGGGGGTCACACACACCCGCTGCCGAGCTAACCCCCTCACAATAGTCATGCTCAAAATTGTTGGCACCCCAGAATTTTTTCCAGAAAATCAAGTATTTCTCACAGAAAAGTATTGCAGTAACACATGTTTTGCTATACACATGTTTATTCCCTTTGTGTGTATTGGAACAAATCAAAAAAAGGGAGGAAAAAAAGCAAATTGGACATAATGTCACACAAAACTTCAAAAATGGGCTGCTCAAAATTCTTGGCACCCTTAACTTAATATTTGGTTGCACACCCTTTGGAAAAAATAACTGAAATCAGTCGCTTCCTATAACCATCAATAAGCTTCTTACACCTCTCCCCCCAGAATTTTGGACCACTCTTCCTTTGCAAACTGCTCCAGGTCTCTCTTATTGGAAGGGTGCAGTTTCTCAACAGCAATTTTAAGATCTCTCCACAGGTGTTCAATGGGATTTAGATCTGGACTCATTGCTGGCCACTTTAGAGCTCTCCATCGCTTTGTTGCCATCCATTTCTGGGTGCTTTTTGACATATGTTTGGGGTCATTTTCCTGCTGGAAGACCCAAGATCTCGGACGCAAACCCAGCTTTCTGACACTGGGCTCTACAGTGCGACCCAAAATCCTTTATTAATCCTCAGATTTCATGACACACATTCAAGGCACCCAGTGCCAGAGTCAGCAAAACAACCCCAAAACTTCAATGAACCTCCGCCATATTTCTCAGTAGGTACTGTGTTCTTTTCTTTGTAGGCCTCATTCCGTTTTTGGTAAACAGTAGAATGATGTGCTTTACCAAAAAGCTCTATCTTGGTCTCATCTGTCCACAAGACGTTTTCCCAGAAGGATTTTGGCTTACTCAAGTACATTTTGGCAAACTGTAGTCTTGCTTTTTTATGTCTCTGTGTCAGCAGTGGGGTCCTCCTGGGTCTCCTGCCATAGCCTTTCATTTCATTTAAATGTCGACGGATAGTTTGCGCTGACACTGATGTTCCCTGAGCCTGCAGGACAGCTTGAACTTCTTTGGAACTTGTTTGGGGCTGCTTATCCACCATCCGGAATATCCTGCGTTGCGACCTTTCATAAATTTTTTCTCTTACGTCCACGCCCAGAGAGATTAGCTACAGTGCCAAGGGTTGCAAACTTCTTGATAATGTTGCACACTGTGGAGAAAGGCAAATCTAGATCTCTGGAGATGGACTTGTAACCTTGAGATTGTTTAAATTTTTTCACAATTTTGGTTCTCAAGTCCTCAGACAGACTTCTTTTCTCTTTCTGTTGTCCATGCTTAGTGTGGCACACACAGACACACAATGCAAAGACTAAGTGAACTTCTCTCCTTTTTATCTGCTTTCAGGTGTTTTTTTTTTATATTGCCCACACCTGTTACTTGCCCCAGGTGAGTTTAAAGGAGCATCACATGCTTGAAACAATCTTATTTATCCACAATTTTTAAAGGGTGCCAAGAATTTTGAGCAGCCCATTTTTGAAGTTTTGTGTGACATTATGTCCAATTTGCTTTTTTTCCATCCTTTTTTTGATTTGTTCCAATACACACAAAGGGAATAAACATGTGTATAGCAAAACATGTGTTACTGCAATACTTTTCTGTGAGAATAACTTGATTTTCGGGAAAAAATTCTGGGGTGCCAACAATTTCGAGCATGACTGTATATATATATATATATATATATATATATATATATATATACAGATATATATACAGTGGGTACGGAAAGTATTCAGACCCTCTTACATTTTTCACTCTTTGTTATATTGCAGCTATTTGCTAAAATCATTTAACTTAATTTTTTTTCTTCATTAATGTACACACAGCACCCCATATTGACAGAAAAACACAGAATTGTTGACATGTTTGCAGATTTATTACTGATTTATTATAGAGCAAAGGCTCTTCTCCCCCGATAGCTCAGTTTGGCCGGACGGTCAGCTCTAGGAAGGGTTCTGGTCGTCCCAAATGTCTTCCATTTAAAGGATTATGGAGGCCACTGTGCTCTTAAGAACCTTAAGTGCAGCAGAATTTTTTTTGTAACCTTGGCCAGATCTGTGCCTTGCCACAATTCTGTCTCTGAGCTCTTCAGGCAGTTCCTTTGACCTCATGATCCTCATTTGCTCTGACATGCACTGTGAACTGTAAGGTCTTATATAGACAGGTGTGTGGCTTTCCTAATCAAGTCCAATCAGTATAATCAAACACAGCTGGACTTAAATGAAGGTGTAGAACCATCTCAATGAGGATCAGAAAAAATGGACATAACCTGAATTAAATATATGAGTGTCACAGCAAAGGATCTGAATACTTAGGACCATGTGATATTTCAGTTTTTATTTTTTAATAAATCTGCAAAAATGTCAACAATTTTGTGTTTTTCTGTCAATATGGGGTGCTGTGTGTACATTAATGAGGAAAAAAAATAACTAAAATGATTTTAGCAAATGGCTGCAATATAACAAAGAGTGAAAAATTTAAGGGGGTCTGAATACTTTCCAGACCCACTGTACATACCAATAACACAATACAATATAAATGGATATCATCATGACATTTGAAATGTAAAATATTATGAGCCAGTGCTGCTCTGTATTGTGGGATCATTACATAAAAAGATCTAAGAATACAAATTGCACTGTATCTTGAAAACATATATGCATCTAAAAGAGCTGCTTCCACTCCCCCGTTATTTGGATCTACTAATAGACCTCACTGGTCTCTTCATACATCTTCCGCAGATACATTTTATGCATCTGCTCCTGAGGAAGTGGAATGAATCCATGAAACGCGTCAAGCTCTTTTTTATTCTTATATCTTTTTATGTAATGATCCCACAAAACAGAGCAGTACTGGCTCATAATATTTTACATTGCAAATGTCATGATGATAGCCATGTATATAGATGAATTGTATTATGTCATTGGTATGTATCTAGATGAAATAGTTTTCTACTTATACAAATTGCTATATGCTTTAACATGTGTACATGCGGAATAAATATGTCAATATGTTTACAAACTTATCCAGCGGTCATCACTTGCCTCATTTAAAGTCCCAAACCCCTCTTTTGTATTTCCTGATTCAGGGATGGAGGCACCTGTTTTTTAGGTGCTTCATTTAAAGTCCCAAACAAACCCCCTTGCTTATAGACTCACACCATGGAGAGCATACATCAATAGAGTGATAGATGCCCCTCTAAAAGATTTTTCCCTGCAGATGCCAAAAAACAAGGAGAGATCACGTGACCACACAACAGAGCTTCAGTAATAAGGTACTTAAAGGATTAAAAAAAAAAAAAACGAAATACAGTGGCATGATATACTGTATATATGATTTATGTGAATGAATTAAGGCAATTAACACTTCTCTGTTTAGTATCACTTTAACAACTTCAGCTCTGGTAAGTTTTACCACCTTCGTGACCAGGCGATTTTTTGCTTTTCACCACTGTGCTACTTTAACTGGCAATTCCTCGGTCATGCAATACTGTACGCAAATAAAATGTATGTTTCATTTTAAGCATCAAAAAAAATCACTGCTCTTTAAACAACGTTCTTTTTAAATGTTTTTCTTTTTTGCATTGGTACATGTCCCCCAGGGCAGTAGCCGGGCTCCCATACCATTTTTATGGCATATAAGCCTTCAAAATCTGAACTTTTGATTTTTCAAGTTCGGGTCCTATTGACTTAAATGGGGTTCGTCGTTCATGTCCAAACTTTTGCAATGTTTGAGCGTTCTGGTATGAATGGAACCGGGGGGTATTCGACTCCTCTCTACTCCCCAGATAGCAAGGATAACTTGCCACAAAATTGTGGCAGTGTTGAATTGTAAGTCTTGTTAACTTGCTTTGCATTTTCACTGGCAACATGTACACTTGCAGAACCCTTGAAGAGCAAGTTCTAGTTGACACTTTTCCAATTTGTAGCAAATTTGCGTGGCAAGTCTCTGGCAAGTTGAGTGGTGAGTCTACAGCAAGTGCTCTGCAAGTCACAGTGGCCTCTGTGGTGGGATGACTATTGTACAACATAATTGAACCAGAACTTGCAGCAGACTTGCAGAATGTTTGCAAAGAAAGTTGATCTGGAGTCATGCAATGCGGACTTGCTGCAATTGTGCAACAAACTTGTGAAATCTGGCAAGTCTAGCAATAGCTTAGCAAGTCATTTTCAAACTTGCAGCTCAATTTCTTGCTATCTTGGTCGCTATCTTCTTGTGCACTGATCCTCTCACCGCCCCCCTACGTCCTCCTGCCTCTGAAGCCTATGAAGGAGGATCCGACTGTTGGAAGTATTGCCTCCACCTATAGGAGGTGTCCACATGACGCAATTCTGGAGTTGGGCTATAACTGGCATGAGCTCTTGGATCACAAACCTGGCTTAGTAGAATTATAAATGCCTTGGTGGAAAAATATTATGGGGGTATTTATTACAATTGCGTCTCCAGATTCTGGCTGCTCCTGTTTTCATGAATTCACTTCTATATATGTATTTCATCTGTGTATTTAGTTATCTGTCTTCAGTTCAGCTTTAAAAGAGAAGTATGGGAATTCTTTAAAATCATACTTACCTAGCTGAATACAGCATCGGTCTGATGTTACATATGTCCCCCGCCAGCTCTAAGGCTGAAAACCGAGGAATCAAACACCCCCGATCGATTGGTTCTCAGTGCTCCCCGAGCATAGATCTGATGATTGTCAGTCCCTGGCTCTCTGCTCTGCCCCCCCCATGCACTCACTGGAGAGCTGGGCTGTGGAGGGGGCGGAAGCAGCCTGCTCATGCTCTCAGTGGCTCTCTGAGAGGCTGACCCATGCCAGGCATGTGGGCGGATCCTAACCAAATGGTCGCGATCTCTCCGGAGCCTGGAACGGCTCTGTGATGTCAGCCAACAGCAGGCTTCTGCCCGCTCTCTGCTGAAAACAGGTCACAGGAGTGCAAAACAATCTGCACTCCTTTGATCCACAGGAGAAGTACAGCCAAACAAGCTTTGGTTGTACTTCTCCTTTAATGATGGGGGGGAAAAAATATCACAATGTATATGACAACATATGGTAAACCAATCAATAGGGCTGTGACCAAAATAATTTCAACCCTAGGTTCCATGCTAAAACCTTTTGACACACACCAAGATGGCATTGTATGTATTGGCTCTGGGGCAGTCGTGGCTGAAGAAACCATGAGAGAATTGCTGAGAGATTTGCTTGCAGCTTCATAAAAGGGGGAAAACGCTGTCAAAGAGTTTATGAACCAAAGACTGTTATCACCATCTCCCATCAAAGACCTTTAGTGACCAAGCAAAGACAAAAATAAATCTGCAGCAGGCAAGGAAGCGATTCTGCGTGCCAACATCATAGGTAAAAGTAGAATGATAGATCTGCGGGAAATTCTGTCATAGTCTTTGGGAACTCTCATATACTTTAGCTAGTGCTAATGGTTCACTTGTTAAAACAAATCAGCTCTTCTGGATCTATTGGAAACCAAATGGGGAGACTGTTTAGTTGACAAAGTTCCAGCTGATAGAACTATTCTCTTCAATGGCATGGCAGTCATTTAAGCCATTCGGTCCATACCAAGTACCTTTGGAGAGCTAATACTGCAGTACATAGTCAAGCTTGCTCTGAAGCCCAACTGTACACTGATAGACTTTGTGCTTGACCGGTATCCTGAAATGAGTATTAAAAATCTAGAATGGTCACGTAGAGCTGGTGGTGGTACACAACAGGTAAAAATTTATGGATGGGATCAGAAGACACCAACACAATGGAAAAAGTTTCTATCAGATGGAACAAATAAAGAGGCACTGGCGGAATTCCTCTATGTTGTGTGGCGAGGTGCTGATCTTACAACTGTGGGTAAAGACTTAAGTTTGTACATAGCACATGGAGACCTGTGTCACTGCGTGACTGTAATGGAGGGTTTACAAACTCTTAGTGAAGTTGAAGATCTGACATGTGATCATGAAGAATGTGACACCAGGGTGTTTTTTTCATGCAAAAAATGCTGCACAGAAGCATTAAACTGTAGTCATCAAGAGCCCTGATACTGATTTGGCAGTGATTGCTTTAAATGTTCAGCAAGATTTACCATGTAGATTGTATTTTTTCACAGGGGTTGGCAGCAAAACAAGGATCATTGACATAGCTAACGTGTCATCAGCTCTTGGCACTTATTGGGATCCATATCTTCTCAGGTTGTGACTCTACAAGCGCCTTTTATGGCAAAGGCAAAAAATACATTTTCTGTTGCTTGCGAGAAAGAGGAATACCTGAGTGCATTTACAAACCTGGCTAGCAGTTTTAACCTGGGCCAGTCTACCTTTGAACTACTTTGCAAATATGCGTGCCACCTGTATGGCCAGTCATCTGCAAAAAATGTGAACGATGCAAGATACAAAGCCTTCTGCATGGCATCTTCAGCTTTGTCAGAACTATCCATGCCTCCGACAAGTGATGTCCTTTACCAACACTGTAAAAGGGCAGACTACCAAGCAGCCATAATAAGACATTCTCTGAAAGGTATAATATGTGTCCTGTCATCCATTGGCAATGCATGGCACCTTGAGGATGGGAAATAACATTGACCTGGATGACTAGAAAAGCTGCCCCTGAAAGTGTGCTGCAGGTAGTCCATTGCATTTGCAAACAAGGCAAACACTCTTGAGTATACTAATGCACCAATACCTGTCTCAAATGTTACGCACATGTGTAAATGTCAGTTTGAGAGATATTTTGTGTTGCTTAAATGAATAGAAATAAATTTACAAGCCAAACCAGCACCATAAGATTTTCAGTTCACAATTACATACATGTAGTGTGACAAAAAACTTCAGGATATTTTGTGGAGAACTTTTAACATTAAGTCCATAGGGGTGTTGTCTATGCAAAAATGCATTTAAAAAGTAGTGCCCAAGTGTGAGAATGAAAATTCATTTTATCCTAGTTCACCTTATGGCCTACAATCAACGAGTGGCCTTCTTAGATGGATTCAAGCTACATGCACTTTTCATGCGCAGTTTTGTTTGTAAAATTTTTAAAAGCATGTAGGATGTTCTACTACAAATGTGCTTCATAAATCTTCAACATACATTAAATGTGAAAAAAAGGCTATTCAATATGTGCAAATAGCAAAACGTGCAAAAAGCCGTAATTTCCAAAAATAAAGTGCAAAAAATCTCAAAGATAGTGCAAATGAGCACTATAAAGTAATAATTGATGCAGAAAAAAACATGTTTATAATGTCCAATCAAAGGATCAAAGTTCATAGAGTAAAGTGCATGTGCAGGAAGATATGAAATCCAGTCCATCCAAGTTCATCCAGTCCATTTAGGTGTTATGGATGAATTTAATCATTGCGCAATGAATATACAATTACTGGATTAGAAATGTATAGTGGAACATGAACTGTGTGGATGATGATTGTTACCATGACAGCGGATAGTGTTATATAAACTGGCAACGTACACCTGACTCCATACCCTTTGATGAAGTCACGTGTTCAGTGACGCAACACGTCAGGGAGGAGCCAGGTGTCGTCACTTCCAGTCGCGGCCGAGACCGGAAGTATCCTTGTGTTCATAGCCATATTGCTGGAATTGTAACTGTGAGTTACTACTTTGTCCTTTAATAAATTGTTTTTGACTACTACACTATGGAGCCCCATTCTTCTCATTACTTGTAAATTGCATTCTGATGAATCAAAACACTGTCCTGTGGGTCATTGTGCTCTGGTCTTGGATGTCCGTGGATACATATTGAGTATTCTGGAGGCTTGGTTTGACCTGAAATGGGTCTTTGAATGAGGTGAGAGGTTGGGGCAAACGTTTTGTGCACTGTGGTGGAACTTCTTGGATGAACTGGATTTCATATCTTCATGCACATGCACTTTACTCTATGAACTTTGATCCCTTAATAGGACATTATATCCATGTTTTTTTCTGCATCAATTTTCACATTATAGTGCTCATTTGCACTATCTTTGCGATTTTTTTCACTTTATCTTTGGAAATTATGGCTTTTTGCACGTTTTGCTATTTGCAAATACTGTATTGAATAGCCTTTTTTCACATTTAATGTATGTTGAAGATATATGAAGCACTGATCGTTCTATATGTATGTTGAAGATTTATTATGCACTGTAGTTTTTGATAGATTATTTATTGAGTGAGCGCCACATTTTTTATACATTTTTTATGCTTTTTAACTTTTTTTAGTGTGAGAACACCTTTCTATGTTGGCAGCTACTTTTCTAGTATTCCCCTTTTTGTCACTTTGGTTTGCGCATAAGTTTTCTTGCCTTTCTACTACTAATGTGCAGCTTAGAAAATCAATGGATAATATTCATCCGTGCTAAACTAAGGCAAAACACAAATGCAGAGTTTTTATTTATACTTTATAAGTCAAGGCAAATATCTGTATGTAAAACACATTGCTTGCCCCATTTCTCTTTTTGAAGCAGAACCACATTCTTTAATACATGAGTCTGTAGCCCAGGGGATAACTATGACAAGTCTAATCTTTCTACACTTCTGTATACTTTTCAGGCCAGACAACATGACCAGATGCATATAAATGTGATTTACCATGAGGTGGCATTCTGCATGTCTCACCATGGCCTAGTGATTTCATTATTTATTTTTGTGGATAGTAACCACTGTTTTAGTTTCAATATTTTTTTCTACATTTTTTGAACATTCAAGTAAAACCGAAATAATCCAATACTGCAAAACAAAGTGTGTATATATTTAGATCTATTTGCATTAAATGCAGCAATTTGTACATGTAAAATCAGCAAATGTTATTACTGACCCTCTAATTTCAACATATATTGAGTTACTAACCTACAGCAATTAGATACTTTTTGCTTTACTGGTGTGCGTAATTGTTTTGGGTAACTCCTACAGTAAAACCTTGGATTGCGAGCATAATTCGTTCCAGAAATATGCTTGTAATCCAAAGCACTTGTATATCAAAGCAAATTTCCCCATAAGAAATAATGGAAACTCAAATGATTGGTTCCACAACCATTTATTTATAAGTATTTCAGTTTAAAGTCCATATAAAAAGCTTATAGCAATGTGATAGGTTGTGTAACCATAAAATGTCCATCCACAAATGGAAACCTCCACAAGGGGATTGGAAGCAAAATCCAGCAGGAGCTACAGAGTATAAAAGAGAAGAGAGGCGCCTTAAAGTGTAAAAATATGGTTACATTTAATGAAGGTACAACATTTAGCAACTCACATGGTTGATGATTAAAAGAGGCACATCTAAGTATGCAGGCACCTGGGGTAAAGCTGTCCACATAGACCATCCCCCGCACCACCGGCTCTCACCGCTGTCAGTCTACAATCATGAACAGGAAGACTACCCTGGAATACAGTGATTGAACTGCTCGTGGAGCGCAGCATAGAAGGGATGAAGTCGATGGCGGTGCAGTCGATGGTCTATGTGGACAGCTTTACCCCGGATGCCTGCATACTTAGATGTGCCTGATTTAATCATCAACCATGTGAGTTGCTAAATTTTGTACCTTCATTAAATGTAACCATATTGCTACACTTAGAGGCGCCTCTCTTCTCTTTTATACTCAGTTGTGACATGACGCTACTTGTTTATCAAGACATCGCTTGTATATCAAGTCAAAATTTATTAAAAATTTTGCTTGTCTTGAAAAACGCTCTCAAACCAAGGTTTTACTGTATATTCTTTCCCATGGTTGCTGTATAGAAATTCTCTCTGTCCATGGCCAGCCTTAGTATTGTTGGCAGGGCCAGACTGGCCTACCGGGATACTGGGAAATTTCCCGGTATCCTCGGGCACTCGTATGTCACGGAGCTGGGTCTATGTGCAAGGTCCTACCCCCCTAGACCGGATCGTGTGATAGTCTTCTAGATGGAACACTGATTGAATCAGGCTGCATTTATGGGCACGGCGAGGCTGCATTGATGGGCACAGTGAGGCTGCAATGATGGGCACAGTGAGGCTGCAATGATGGGCACAGTGAGGCTGCAATGATGGGCACAGTGAGGCTGCAATATGGGTACCATAAAGCTGCATTTGATGGGCACAGTGAGGCTGAAATGATGGGCACAGTGAGGCTGCAATGATGGGCACAGTGAACTGCATTGATGGGTTCCATAAAGCTGCATTTGATGGGCACAGTGAGGCTGAAATGATGGGCACAGTGAGGCATTTCTGCATATGTTTAGATAAAGCCTGACTGGCTAAGATTTAATTTCTGTTTACTTTACTACCTTTTATAACAAAGCCGACTACATATCAGTTTGAAAAGAACCTGCTGTCTGAAGTGTGCCTATTCATCCTCCTTAAATCTGAAAAGGTCACCCCAGAGGACTGAATTGTCCCAATACTGGATATCATTTTTTTGGGGGGTTACACAACACAAATACATAAAGTGGCTTGAACATTGCTTGCGAAAAGTGTTGTAGGATAGGTCAAATTCTAACATGAAATGCATACAATCATTACATACATGTAAAGAGGTTTGCAATCAGCTACTCCCTCACCAGGCGTCTAGTGTCTGTGGTCTTGTTGAGGCAGATACCTGATGCGGCACTGGCTCGAATCTCACCTCTCAGTCAGCTCCCAGGAATCTTGTTGTTTTATGCATAGGTTGTGTGGCACACAACAACAGAAAATATTCCTGGAGCCCGAGGCCCAGCCAAACAGGGAAAGATTGAGGAGACTCATCATGGGTGCTTTTTGAGAGGCTTTGTTAAAGCAATGTACAGCTGCAGTTCAAGGGTGTCTGATCAGTGTTATAAGCCATGAAAGCTGTCTATAGCATGCATTACCTGGAATGGAATACAAAAAAAAGAAAATTTCTGAAAAAATTGTAAGGGTCTCAAATTAACCACTTATAACTTATATAACATATAACTTAGATATACGGCAGCAAAGTGGCATGGCTGTGCCGGATAACAGACCTAGTACATGATGCAACACTTCCGGATCTGGGGCCACCGGCAGATTATACACAGCCGGAGCTGATGGGTGGGTACCGCAGACTTGATGTCCATCGGCACCCGCTGATCCTTCGGGACAGGGGGACAATGGCACAATGTAAACAAGGCATATCGCCGTTCTGTCAGTACAGAAGGCATGGATCCTGTGTTCCTGCAAAGCAGGCACACAGATCAATGCCTTCCCGTAGTACAAGCACATCCCCCACAGTAGGAAAACACCAGCTAGGCACACAGTTAACCCTTTGGTCGTTCCTGATGTTTAACCCCTTCCCAGCCAGTATCATTAGTACAGTGACAGTACATATTTTTAGCACTGATTACTGTATTAGTGTCACTGGTTCCCAAAAAAGTGTCAGTTAGTGTCTGATTTGTCCGCTGCAATATCGCAGTCGAGCTATAAGTTGCTGATCGCCGCCATTACTAGTAAAAAAAATGTAAATAAAATAAACAAAAATATCCCATAGTTTGTAGATGCTATAATTTTTGCGCAAATCAATCAATATACGCACATTGGGATTATTTTTTACCAAAAATATGTAAAAGAATACATATTGGCCTAAATTTATGAAGAAATTTGTTTTTTGAATTATTTTTTATTGAATATGTTTTATAGCAGAAAGTAAGAAATATTTTTTTTTTTTCAAAATTGATGGTCTTTTTTTGTTTATAATGCAAAAAATAAACGCAGAGTTGATCAAATACCCACAAACTCTATTTGTGGGGAAAAAAGGACATACATATTATTTGGGTACAGTTTTGCAGGACCACGCGATTGTCAGTTAAAGTAATGCAGTGCCGTATCCAAAAAAATTACCTGGTCATGAAGGGGGGTAAATCTTCTGGAGGGCAAGTGCTTAATCCCCCTCCCTTTCCAAAATTGGCAAAACAAGTCCTGAAAAATGGTGCTAATATCTATTGATAGGTTTAATCATAATTAAAACTGCTTTCACTTTACTTAGCTAAGTGAGCATTCATTCTACTAGGTGTCCAATTACTTTCTATTCCCTTGTAATTACAATAAAAAAAATTCCAACGTTGATAATTTTTACACAAATGTCCTCTTTAATCAAATTTCTTATACAGGGATGTGTGGTAAATGCTGTATGAATCATTAAATGAGCCTGGGAAACCTAAGCACACACTCATAGTTCTCTATTTGACCAGACCCGTTAGACATTCAGTAAGATGTACTGCTTCCGGTTTCTAAAGTAGGCTTCCTTATCCCTGGATGCCTGCAGAAGATAGTTCCCAGGGCATTTGGACAAAACCACCTTAACGTCCCTCCACTCACAAACTGTCTCTGGAAAGTGGATATATTGTGGTAAAAAGTCACCAATGGTATCAATGACCCATATAAACACCATGAGCACTGTTGGTTGACTGGTTGGTCCACATACTGTCCCTGAGATATTTTGTAAGAATTCACAACCCAAAATATAAAGGGTCTCTACCAACCTCACCATCCTAAGAACTGCCTGGGTGCATGTAGTGGTGGGGCTGATCTTTTCCTCAATGAAGCTATACAGATGCATAATTGCTCCTCTGCTCAACCTGAATCTGCTGTAGATATCAATACCCCACATGGTATCCAAACACGTTCCCTGAGGTACATTGTTGATGCAATTGAGAAACAGTAGGACTGGCCGTGGTATCCTCCACAGTCATTGCAATTGCTGCTGCCGTTAGGCTTACTAGGACATTGAACAAATCATCATCGGCCATTTTGAGCCACATGTGCACGTGTACACAAGCTTCCTTAAAAAAGTTAAGCATCTACCAGCCTAGCTGCTTGAAACTGAGACATGGGCAGATTCATTGTAATTGTGGTTCAAGAATGTGTGTGCTTATTTACCACCTCTCAAAATAAAATTAACTTTGTATTCAAAAGAAAGAAAAAATTAATTTATGACATCTTGGTCGACTTCATTTGTCAAAACCTGGCTTTCATCCTCATAGTTTCATAATGTTACACAGCCTTCTTTAATATTTGGTGGTTTAATTTCTTACATCTACAATTCTACATAACTTGATTAAACAAATACTGACAAAGGACTTTTGGAATTATTTCAGATCTTAAATAATTAACCAATCAGCATGGGTCATATGAAAGGCACTAGACTGCAATGTCAATGCATATTTGAACTTAAAACCAGCCAGTCACAGTTATTAGCCAGATATAAGATACAAACTAGTTATTGAACTTAAAAAATGCTTAAAAAGCAGAAAGGGGCTGGAAATGGCAGCACAAGACAGTGGGACTAAAGTCCTAACCCTCCTCAGAAGATCACCCCTAGGAATATTTCAGCAGTAAGTGGAGGACTACTCTCTACAAGCCATGCATTCTGGGGGATGGATGTTTTAGCAACTCTAGGCCCCCAAAACACATCTTTTTTGAGCCCAGTGGAAGGAACGTTGAGGGTGTCCAGAGAAAATGGTTCCCTGGAATCCCAGCTTCTCTTTTTTAAGCAGAATGGGGCCTTTCTTCGGCACTAGGCAAAACTCTGTGAGGCCATGTACAGCATTCCCTGGCCTATGCAAATATAGGGAAGAGGCTCTGGGAGGAAGTTACCAAAAGAGGCAATTCAATGGGCTGATGCGTACTGTCAGCCAGGGTAAGAAGCATGTGTCTGATATTCTTTGCCATATTAAGATGGTGCTTGGTCTAGATGCAGTAAAGAGTGGCCAGTATAAAGCTTTGGCCCTGTAGCAATTCAGGGATCACAAAAATGTGTTGTTGTTTAGTATAGTAAGGGAAGACCAAAACACTTGTGATATTCTTTTTGGCTGCCTGTTTGTCTCGCGTCCTGTCTGGTAAAACAGATGACAGCAGGAAGGGATGGGAAATCTTGCTAACTGAGCTTCTGATAGCTATCCCTGAGGATGTCAAGTGACCAGTGATGCAATGCGTCGGGAGGAGCCTTGTAACGTCATTTCCGGTGTCCACAGAGCACGAAAGTGTGGTGAGGAGGCGATTGTGTTTCTACTCCTATTTGTACTGCAGATGTCATCAAACTTTTATGTAAGCAGCTATTGAATACATTTTGTTATATTTTACTGCCAATATTGCCCTATGGGTATTTTTGACCTCTCTGAGTGACGTTCGTTCAAGAGGCACGATATTGGCGTGTGTACAGTGGCGTAGCATGGGTTGTCAGCAACTGGGGCGAGGCAAGTAATTTGCTCCCCCCTGACCCATGGACTTACCTATTTTCAGCTAGCTCCAGTCTGGTCACATGATCCACTGTGTGAGACAGCAGTGGCTGCAGGGTAGAGGAGAGCGTGCTTGATATTGACTGGTAAAGCCAGTGGTGACATCATGCATATGTTCCTATGTCCCATCTGTTGTTGGCGCTCCCTCCTCTCCACACCCGTGACAGCGCCCCTCTCAATTTTGCGCCCGGGACGCCGGCCCCCCTCGCACCCCCCACGCTACGCCACTGCGTGTGTATGCAAACGTATTGGAGCCTATACAGCAGAGATCTGATCAGCGGTCCATTGAGATCCTAAAGCTTTGTCTGACCATATGGTCATTACTGAAGGTGAGTGGCCAATTTAATCATTGGTGGTGGTGATTGCTGTCGGATCCATGGCTTCACTGGATATATATATATATATATATATATATATATATATATATATATACACACACACACACACACACATGTGTATATATATATATATATATATATAAATATAAATATAAAAATTCTCTCTACAAACTATGATATGGACTGAGCAGTCATTTCTATATGTTTTTTGCACCTGGGCTTTTTATACTTATACATTTATATTTACTGTTTTCACTTTTGTTTTTTGGTGTTTTGCACTTGGATTGTTTTGTCATTTATTTTTATTTATTAAGTATATGTATTTTTATTAAAAAAAAACTTGGTTACAATTAATTGAATAAACGCACCATTTCATACACATTACCATATTCACATAAGTGTTCTGAGTGCTTTTTTAAATGGTTGTAGCTGTTCGTTTCATTTTTGACATATCATTATCACCTGTTTCACATAGCAGCGCGCAAGTCTCACAAATTTTATATTAAGGGGGTAAGTTGTTTAGAATAGTATGGGATGACCAGAACCCTTGTGAGATTTTTTTTGGCTGCCTATTTGTCTCACGTCCTGTCTGGTAAAACCGATGTCAGCAGGAAGGGATGGGATATCTTGCAAACTGAGCCCCTGATAGCAATGATAACCGCACAGGAGTTAGAGGGGTTGTAAAGGTTTAAAACCTTTTTTTTAACCACTTAAGCCCCGGACCATTTCGGGCCATTAGGACCAAGCCTGTTTTTGGGATTCGGCACTGCGCTGCTTTAACTGTAAATTGTGCGGACATGCAATGTTGTACCCAAATGAAATTTTCGTCCTTTTCTTCCCACAAATAGAGCTTTCTTTTAATGGTATTTGATTGCCTCTGCGATTTTTATTTTTTGCGATATAAATGGAAAAAGAACGAAAATTTTGAAAAAAAAAGATATTTTCTACTTTTTGTTATAAGAAAAATCGAATAAACTCAATTTTAGTCATACATTTAGGCCAAAATGTATTCAGCCACATGTCTTTAGTAAAAAAAATGTCAATAAGCGTATATTTATTGGTTTGCGCAAAAGTTATAGCGTTTACAAACTAGGGTACATTTTCTGAAATTTACACAGCTTTAAATTTATGACTGCCTATCTCATTTCTTGAGGTGCTAAAATGGCAGGGCAGTACAAAACCCCCCCAAATGACCCCATTTTGGAAAGTAGACACCCCAAGGAAATTGCTGAGAGGCATGTTGAGCCCATTGAATATTTTTTTTTTTTGTCCCAAGTGATTGAATAATGACAAAAAAAAAAAAAAATTACAAAAAGTTGTCACTAAATGATATATTGCTCACACATGCCATGGTTATATGTGGAATTGCACCCCAAAATACATTCTGCTGCTTCTCCCGAGTACGGGGATACCACATGTGTGGGACTTTTTAGGAGCCTAGCCACGTACGGGACCCCGGAAACCAAGCACCGCCTTCAGGATTTCTAAGGGCGCAAATTTTTGATTTCACTCCTCACTACCTATCACAGTTTCGAAGGCCATAAAATGCCAAAATAGCACAAAACCCCCCCAAATGACCCCATTTTGGAAAGTAGACACCCCAAGCTATTTACTGAGAGGCATGTTCAGTCCATGGAATATTTTATATTTTGCCACAAGTTGCGGGAATATGACAAACTTTTTTTTTTTTGCACAAAGTTGTCACTAAATGATATATTGCTCACACATGCCATGGGCATATGTGAATTTACACCCCAAAATACATTCTGCTGCTTCTCCTGAGTACGGGGATACCACATGTGTGGGACTTTTTGGGAGCCTAGCCACGTACGGGACCCCAAAAACCAAGCACCGCCTTCAAGGTTTCTAAGGGCATACATTTTTGATTTCACTCCTCACTACCTATCACAGTTTTGAAGGCCATAAAATGCCAAGATGGCACAAAACCCCCCCCAAATGACCCCATTTTGGAAAGTAGACACCCCAAGCTATTTGCTGAGAGGCATGTTGACCCCATTGAATATTTTTTTTTTTGTCCCAAATGATTGAATAATGACAAAAAGAAAAAAAAAATGTACAAAAAGTTGTCACTAAATGATATATTGCTCACACATGCCATGGTTATATGTGGAATTGCACCCCAAAATACATTCTGCTGCTTTTCCTGAGTACGGGGATACCACATGTGTGGGACTTTTTGGGAGCCTAGCCGCGTACAGGGCCCCAAAAACCAAGCACTGCGAACGCTGCAGTTATGTGTGTTGTGTTTGGTAAGTGACAGTGATCGATCGATACTGCACTTGGGTGGGCTGGGCTGGGCTGGGCTGGGCGGAGGGGCTAAACGCAGGCGCTAGCAGGTATCTGGGCTGATCCCGCTAACACTGCGTTTTTGGGAACCCTAAACCGCTGGGGATGCTAGTATAGATCTGATCAGATCTGATCAGATACTATACCACTAAGGGGGGTGTATGCTTTGCGCGTGGGTGTTAGCGTTACTGTCACTAACCTAACACTGCCTGGGGCGACGCAGACCCTCTCTGGCGCTAAAACCTAATTGATCTCACCCGCCGGGCGATCAGGGGGGTTAAACCTTTATTGGGTTATATACGGCGGGTGCCCTGATGCTATAAAAAGCAAACTAATCAACCAGCGTCACCCGTAACCTTTATATGGTGATCACTGGTGATAGGGTTAACTAGGGGCAATCAGGGGGTTAAAACCTTTATTAGGTTAAATATGGGGGTACCTGACACTATATAAAAACCTGACGGGTAACCTAAATAACTAAATAACTTACTGGCTAACCAGTGACACCAGTGACGCTTATACGGCGATCACTGGTGAAAGGGTTAACTCTAGGGGCAATCAGGGGGTTAAAATAATATATGGGGGTACCTGACACTAATAAAAACCTGCGGCGAACCTAAAAAAAAATAACTGCCTATCTAAAACACCAGCGACACGAATACAGCGATCGGAAAAACAATCGCTTAGTGACGCTGAAGTTAGGGGGTGAAAGGGTTACCTGGGGGGTGATCAAGGGGTTAAACCTTTATTAGGGGGGGTTAGGGGGCTACCCTGGACCTAAAGGGGCCTAATCCTAACTGCCCTGCAACTTTTTACAATCACAGATGACACTAAATGCAGTGATCAGTAAAATAAATGATCACTGCAATCAGTGACACTGTGATTGGGGGCTTTGGGGTGACCTGGGGGGTGATCTGGGGGTGACTGGGGGGTGATTTGTGTGCCTATGTGTACCTACGTGTCAGTGGACTGTTGGTGCACTAACCTGCTTCTTCTCTGCTCGGCGCCGGGAACGGAAAGACCGCGGCGAGGGAGATGACATCACTTCCTCCAGCCTTGTTTACATCACATGGCGGAGGAAGCATTTTCATTGGCCGGGAGCGATCGCGAGGGGGGGGGCGGAATCGAGCGCCCCCCCCCTCATGCCTGATCGCTCCCGAACACTTAACGGCCGCTCACTGCAGTGAAGGGGGGTCCGGATGGACCCCCCAACTGCACAATGCGATCACGTAGATCTACGTGATTCTGCCTGTCCGTGCCATTCTGCCGACGTAAATCGGCGGTGGGCGGTCGTTAAGTGGTTAATAAATATAACAAACATGTTATACTTACCTGCACTGTGCAAGGGTTTTGCACAGAGCAGCCCCATCCTCCTCTTCTGGGGTGCCCCGCCGGTACTCGTGGCTCCTCCGCTTCATCGGTGCCCCCACAGAGAGCCGCTTTCCATGAGGGCACCCGTGTGGGCACGCTTCCGAGTCCTGCTGCGTCCATAGACACAGACAGCGCTGCTATCAATCTTTCCAATGAGAACAGAAACAGTGGCTTGAGCCACTGGGCTCGTGTACATCGCTGGAAGGGATGGGCTCAAGTAAAAAAAAAAGGGAAGGGGGGGCTCTGGAGGGAGCTGCAGCAAAAAATGGTTTTTCACCTAATGCATATGCATTAAGGTGAAAAACCATGAGACTTTACAATCCCTTTAAACTCTTCCCTGCTCTATCAAAAGCAAAAACTATTTTCTTTTGCTGTGACATGCACTTGGATTTGTACCCCCAAATCAAACAACATCCAGATGCGGTCATTAATGTTGAGCAGAGTGTGACATCACAATTCTTTAAGCAACATCCGGGGACTGGTAATGACTACTAAATATTTTTAAAAACATAATACTCCTGCCTGTTCGTGATCAGCATGGTGGAAGATAAGGAAATAGCTATGTTCTGTGGGTGTAGATGGAAGAATTGGGATATTACCTTATGTTGTGTATTAGACAGATATAGGCAATCTAGGATGAGTAATGTGGTGCACCTACCTATTCCTGTGACTGATTTCTTAAATGTATGGTGTTGTATATTTCTCAGTTATGTGGTCACTTTTACAACACTTTCATCCTTTGTTTTCAGTACTTAGAGTTTTGGCAAACCTACGGTACCTTTTTGATATTTATATTGTCAAATTGTGATGTGGCAAAAAATATTTACATTAACATTAATTTGTCGTTATTTTCTTAGATCACATTGGATTAACACCAAAGCGTGTGATAGCAACTTTTAAATCTCAGTGAAGGTCTGCATACCCACTGTGAGAGTTTAATAGAGCAAAGCAGGCCGTCCAATTATTCTTATGCTCCACAAGGAATCTCTCGCAGTGTTGAGGTAGGACTGCCAACTGCACCAAGAAAATATGCAAAAAATGTCTCTTTTTAGAAAGGACATGAAGGCAGGAAAATGTTCATAAACAGCATTTGATTAATGTTGTTCAACAGCAAATACCAGCGATGTTTGGAGAAACAATGCAGGAGGAATGCCACAGTTCTCTCATATCTGCAACATATTCCATGACATGTTGCAACAAAGCAACTTATTTCAATAGATTGTTCTTCAAGCCTTAAATGTGCAAATTCAAGAACATTTCAAACAACAGGTTGGTGTGGCCAAAGAACAGAATGCACTAACACAACCCACACCACCTATGCAAGAACAGTTGTTTTTTTTGTTTCCCCATGCACATTCCCCATTTCTCATGCTCATGACTATCCACCTCCCCATTATTTATCAACATTGCCCCGGGATTCTCAAAATCAGTCCGTTCCTTAGCATAAACCACTCCCTCTTTGCATATCATAGCCTTCTCCTCTTCTGGGAGTGTCTAATGCTGATGCAAAGTGTCCACCCCCCCTTCACCTCTGCACACAATCTATCCCGCAAAATTGAATAAGGGAAGGATCCTGCTCATGTTTTTCTTTAAAAAGTGTAGTGAAACACTATGATATTTAAAACCATTTTTTTATGTTCGTGAGGTGCTCCGCTATGCGTACCCTAAGTAGTTTCTTGGTTCTACCTACATAGTGTAGCGGGGTATTCCCCTTTAATACAGAGAGACTACATCTCCCAGTACATCTTGCAGCACCCAGGGTGCATTGCTCCAGAACAGAGACTGCTGGGGCAGACTTTATAAAGGGGAGGCAGAGTTTTGTTCGGTCTCTTTGGACACCCCCTCTCCTAGCAAGAGGATCTCTGTGCGGAACTGCTGTGTGCACAAGGCCTGAAGCCTGGGCCTTGTGCTATTTTCCAAAGAGCCCTCCGCCAGCCTAGCTGAACCTTAGAGACATCTTCTCATCCTTGTTGCACTACACCAGGAGGACTAAAGACTCGGATGTTGGTGGATTCCTGTTCCCAGACGAATCGGCGGAGGAAATGGACTTGGACTTGTCCGGGTGGTGAGAGCTGTTTAAAGACAGATACTTTTATCTTTACTATTCGTTGGGATTACAAAGTTGTTCTTCAAGTGCACCACCGAAAGATTGCTAGCGAATATTGTTTCACTGAACTTCCATTTAGATCAGTCAGGCCTGACTGCATAGGTAGACATTGCTGGGTGTTAGTCTGCCCATGAGGGGAAGTAACTGCAAAAGGGCAGTGCTAGAGTTGCATAGCAATACTTTATTATGCTGATTACTCTGTTTATCTTTATTACTGTTTATTGCAGGGATCTGCAACTTGTTATACTGTTATTTAGTTACTTGCCCATTAGCATCAGTAAAGTATCTGGGTAAAGTACATTTGGTGTCAGTTTTGCTTACTTTAATAGGAGTTTTAAAGTATATTCTGTGTATGTTTGTTATAGGACTGCGTCACCAACAGTTGTGGTCACGCGGTCCTATCCCACTATCACTAGCTGTGCCACAGGAGGTTAGAGCCGATTGCCAGGGGTTGACAGCGGTGCACTACAGGGCCCAAATCAATACCAGCGGCTCTCTTAACTGGGGGTAGCGCTACAATAGTATAACCCACAAGGGCACCACATAAGATACACCACGTAAGAGGAATTACATGAGATAAACTCTTTAATATCAAATGTTTCCTGATTCTTTTTTGTAACACTCATTATACCTCTGTTTTGTACCTTTACTGTTCTACAGCATTTGCATCTCCTACACGAATAAAACCCTTTAAGGTGAATTCTTAGAGCTCGTTCATCTGGTGGATCCAGGATTTTCCGTACTACCCTGTCACCAAAACTTGGGGCCCGTCTATATATACATTTTGGTAGATCGGGTAAAGCTTCCCCCAAATGTCTATCGCGGCCCAGAATATGCCAGTATTTTTTGAAAATGGTCTCAATCTCCCTAGATTGAAAATGGAACCCTGTTATAAATCCTCATTGGTGTTGTCCATCATTTGGTCGTGCATCCTTTTTTCCAAAACATTGGCTCCTTGGGGCATCCCCTATTTCCTGTATTAGTTTTTAAAGTGGTTCTTCTCGATATCCTTTCTGTATGAACTTGTCCTTCAAAACATTCGCCTGTATCACGAAATCCTGCTGATCAGTGCAATTACGGCGCACTCTGAGTATCTGGCCTTTCGGGATATTTCATATCCAGGCAAGGTGGTGTCCACTTCTGATTGAAATATAACTATTTCGATCTGTGGGTTTGAAATATACCCGAGTATTCAGACCTCCCACTCCTTTATTGATGGTAACATCAAGGAAATTTACTGTTTCATTGCTAATCTGGTAGTCCAATTTAATATTGTTATTATTCTTATTCAACATCTCCAGAAATTCAATCACAGATTCCTTTGAGCCCGCCCAAATAAAGAGAAGGTCATCTATAAACCTGCGATAAAACCATAATTGGGGTCTCTGGTTCCTGAATATATGCTTGTCCTCCCACTCAGCCATAAATAGTTGGGCTAGGTTGGGGGCAAATTTAGCCCCCATAGCCACGCCAACCTGTTGTGAAAAGAAACAGTTATGGGACATACAAAAGTCCAACACATGTCCCAAAAAACGTTTTTACGTATATGGGATATCATCCCTCCTACTTAAAGCCCAGTTTAGTGCTAAAGCAGCATCTTCATGCTGTATGATGGTGTACAAGGCCGATACGTCTGCTGTGACTAAGTAAGTCTCAGAGTCTAAACTAATCTTCACCTTCTCCAATAGTTGTAATAACTCTGACCTGTTTTTTAAGTAGGCCTTTGTATTTCTTACGCTCGGTTTGTTTCTACTCCATTCATGCCAGGTTTACAGGTCTCAGGAAAGGAATAAATCACTATTAAAACAACTGGAGTCAGAATAAATAAAATCCCTATCCTCCTGTGTGTATGTGCATGATCTTTAATGAAGCACATGATCACACAAGCTTCCTATATTTTACTTTTGAGTGTTAAGAGCTGTTTCTCTGCATTGTACTGTTACCCTGCTTGCCTAACCGCAAGGCTCTGTGCATGCTTCTTTTGCTGAATCAAAACAAGCATATCAGGCTTCTGACCAAATACCGTAGATGTAAAGTGATCAAATTCAACAGATTTTGGTGAGCAGAGTGTAAAACCCAAATGCACAATGAAACCAACACAGAAGCTAAAAGAAACCTATGAAAGTACTAGAGATGGTTTCTCTAGCAAACTGTCAGATTTATGCAACAAAACAGTTCTTCCAAGCTTTAATGATCAAGCAGCAAAATTAAGAGACCAAAGAATGCCAGTCTTCTGCCTATGAATGTTACCAGTGACTGCCTATAAAACATACACTTCCTTAGGAGACACTGATATGGAGTATTTCCTAGCAGAGCTAAGACGCCCTAAACCATGTGTAGGCAAACTTTGGCCCTCCAAATGTTGTGGAACTACAAGTCCCATCATGTCTCTGCCTCAGGGAGTAACACCTTTGGCTGTCAGGGTTGTGCAATGACTCATGGGACTTGTAATTCCTGTAAAATAGGAGTGCCAGTTTGCCTACAATCAAGAAGAAGATCTCTTAGTGTAAGGTGTTAGGGAAAAAGAGTCTCAAATGAAAATTCAAGAGGCAGAAATGGAGACTCAAATAAAGCTCCTTTAAATAAAACAAGCAATAGACAAAGTCAATATCCAGACTGCCATCATGGGGTCACTGTTTTTTTTTGTTTCAATAAATTTTTATTGGTAATGCATCCAATACATTAACAAGAGTATCGGCTATAGCCGAAGAAGTAGTCAATATTTGGCATTAACATAACATAAAGAAATACATCCTTAATAGTTCAACATTAATCAATACTGCTTATCCAATTATTTCGCTAAAATCGGTGACAAAGTGAGGGTATATCTATCTCTGAAACTTGTAAGAGAGAGTCTGCACATAAATATGTACTAGGATATGTAATCCATCCCCTAGCGCCCCATATGGGTGCACACTGCGCCAAGGGAACGGTCCCACACCCTTATTTATTAATTTTTATTCTGTGGGACTCCCATCCTACGTCTTTAGATTGTTGTTCCAGTATCTCAGTTGTGGTCATGGTATGTCATGTTTGCAGTTAGCTTCGGTGTTGAACGGACCAACTAAAAGATGAAGGGTTGTGAACATATGTCTGGTAAAATATAGCAGTTCATTGCATATTATGTACCGGTAGGATGAGGGATAAAATAATAAATGAATAAAAGAAAAGTAGAAAGAAAAAGAAGGGGGATGGGGGGATGTGGTGCACACGGGATGTGGGTTCCTCCTCCCTAGCCAGGGAGAAAGTGTTCAATTTAGCAATTATCAGATCGTTTCAGGTGGTATCATAACTACGATACCACTCGACCCAAGGATTCCAAGTCTGACACTTGGATGTATAATTGCCTTGAGAGGCCGCGAACATAAGTTCGTAAGAAATATGTAGGTTTGTGGTTTTTATCACATCTTTGATTGTGGGGGTCTCTACTTTGAGCCAGCGTCTTGTGAGTTCTAACCGGGCGCTAGAGAGGATCTGGATAGTTACATTTCTCATAGAGTGAGGTATTGTCTCAATTCCCAAAGATAGTAAGGCCATACTGGAGTTATTAGGACACTGATGTTTAGTGACGTTATTAATAATACGAAAGACGTTGAGCCAATAATTTCGTATTTTGGGGCACGCCCAGAGGATATGTGAAATAGAACCTCTGTGGCCGCAACTCCTCCAACATAATGGAGATGCGTCAGGATTGAACCCTGCTAACCGTGTGGGGGTTAAATACCATCTCAGGTATATCTTTTGGTGAAGTTCCCATAGATTTACACATTTAGTGGCTTTGTAGAAGGACGAGATAGCCTGTTGCCACTGTTCAATGGTGTATGACATATTGAGATCGATTTCCCAAGTTCTCATAGTAGGAGATTTGATACAAATCGATTTAAGATGTAGAAGATCATAGAATAGGGAAATCCCCTTACTGGCATTCTTGGGGTTAGTCAGGTATAGGTAGATTTTCCAGGGGACTTTCGTATTAATGTTCGGTTTGGATGTCAATAGATGGGAGATTTGTAAGTATGTAAACTGGTCTCTAGGTTCTAAGTTATTGTCGATCTGTAGTGCTCTGAAGGACTTCAACGCAGGGCCTATGTAAAGATCATCAATTGAACTGATCCCCTTATGTACCCAGTGGTTGATAGTCAGGTCAGGTATCAGTAGTGCTAAGCTTGTGATAGGGATAGATTTCATAGGGATATCTGTTACGGGTAAATTTAGAAGTACCTTCCATGTAGATAGGGAGGCTTCCATAGTAGGTGAGAATTTTGAGGAGCAGCGGGGCATGTGCTCATAGATCAGTAGCAAGTCATTCAGTCTATGAGTAGGAGCTTGGAACATTTCCAGAGCTTTCCATCTCGTTGTATGGCTGTCAGGGAACCAGGATTTTAGTTGTGCTAGAATTGCTGCATAGTAATAATCTTTTAACAACACATGCCCCACTCCTCCCGCCCCTTTTGTTTTAATCAGTTTGTGGAATGCACATTTGGCTCTTTTTCCTCGCCAGAGGAATCCATTGATCATGGACTGCGCCCGGGCAAAGAAATTGTTTGGCACTGGTATAGGAAGAGTTCTAAATAGATACAGAAGCTGGGGGAGTAGCATCATCTTAAATGCCGCTAGACGCCCCGACCAGGTTGATTCTGTCTTCGATAAAGATAGCAATTTTTGAGATAGAGTTAATAGGTAATGAGTGTAATTAGCTTCCATAATCTTATTTGTGTCTGCAGTCAGTGTCACCCCTAAGTAATTTATGCCTTCCGTGGCCCAATTGTATGGGAACTGCTTTTTGAGATTTTCACACGTGAGATTGTCTATTCCTAAACCCAGGATATATGATTTGCTGTCATTAACCTTGTAATGGGAGACTTTGTTGAATAAGCTTAAAGCTTCATGAGCCGCCGCCAGAGAGGAGCCCACTTTTGTCGATATCATGATGATATCGTCAGCAAAGAGACTGATAGAGTGACTATCTTGGCCTATGGGAAATCCTAGTATTTTTGGGTGGTTTCTAACGTAAATGGCTAAAGGTTCCATTAACAAGTTGAAAATTAGGGGGGATAGAGGGCATCCTTGTCTGGTTCCGTTTGTAATATTAAATGGTGTGGATTTAGTGCCAGACATAAAAACTTTGGCTGAAGGTTTGGAGTATAAAGCCATAATGGCTGAAAATATAGGGCCTATGAACCCAAATGATTCCAATACTTTGGCTAGATACAACCAGTGTATTCGATCGAAGGCCTTCTCCGCATCCAACGTTAGGAGCAGAGAAGGCCTTCGTTGCACTTTTGCTAGATGTATAATATTAATCATGCGTCTAGTCGCATCAGAGGTTTGTCTATGTTTGGTAAAGCCTGACTGGTCGGGATGAATTAGAGTTGGTAAAGATATCCAGTAGGCGAGAGGCCAAGAGTTTAGCGTACAGTTTCAAATCAATATTTAATAATGAGATTGGTCTGAAGTTGGACGGGGTGGTGGGCTCCTTTCCTGGCTTTGGTAGGGTGACCACTAAAGCTTCTAACATCTCTGGAGGGAAGGAGGCCGAGGCAGCTGCTGATGCGAACACCGGGGCCAAAAAGGGGGTCAATATATTTTTAAATTCTTTATAATATTCACTGCAAAACCCATCCGGTCCCGGTGATTTATTCATGGGTAAGGAGTCTATAGTTTTCTGAATTTCTTCTTCAGAGAATGGACGGTTAAGAGATTGTAATTGTTGAGGTGACAATTTGGGTATTGACAATTTCTCTAAGAAATCATTAATGACCTCAGGGGTCGGTTGTACAGTGGCGGCGTCATTTTTTAAATTGTACAGGGATCCATAATACCGGCTGAAAGCATCCGCAATTTTTTGAGGATGGAATTCTTTCTGGTTGGTAGCTGGATGTATAATGAACGGAATTCTAGACCTGTACCTATGGCCCTGGAGATTTTGAGCTAGGAGTTTCCCCGCCTTATTACCATTAGCGTAGTAATTCATTTTAAGTCTTTTGGTGGCTTTTTCGAAGCTATCCAAGAGATGTATCCTGAGTTCATACCTAAGTTGTGTCAATTTTTGGGAGATACTTTGGTCAAGCAATGCCTTGTTTTGGGTTTCCAATTCTGAGATCTGTTTTGTTAGTTCCGCTGTCCGCTGCTGCCTCCGTCTCCTCACCCCCGCGCCTATTTGAATAAACATACCCCTTATAAACGCCTTATGGGCGTTCCACATTATAAAAGGACATTGCACAGAGTTAGCATTGTCTTTAAAAAAATTAATTAGATGGTTTACGATTTGTTCTTTAGTGGTAGTCTGTTGCAGTAAAAAAGTGTTCAACCTCCACACTCGGCTAGGTCTGGAATAGGTGGAGTTGGCAAGTGTCAGTACAATTGATGCATGGTCTGACCATGTTATAGAGTTGATGCGGACATCTTTGGTATTTAGCAGGATCTGCTGGTCAACTATGGCAAGATCAATCCTGGTATATACTTTATGGGGTGCAGAAAAGAAAGTAAAGTCTCTCTCATTACCATGTAAACACCTCCAGGCATCGTAAACATCATATCTCCTGAGAGAAGAACTTAATGAAGGGGGGCTGCGCATGGGTTTGGACGTAGAGTCCATTGTTGGATCCGGGGTAAGGTTGAAGTCTCCACACAGGATAAGTGGTCCTTTTTGGCATTTCCTGATTCTGCTCATCAGTTTGTTAAAAAATTGCACCTGGTGTTTGTTAGGGGAGTAGGCAGTCACTAGAGTATACGGTGCAGAGTTAATCGTACAGACTAGAATCAGGTATCTGCCCAAGGGATCCTGGATCTCCTGATGTAACGTAAACGCTACTGAATCACGAACGGCTATCAGGATTTTGGTGGCGCTCTCCTGCAGAAATGTGTCTCCTGAGCACATAGAATGTCACCTTTGTGTAATAGTGCTTCTTGCCACAGAGACTTGCGTTTCATGGGGTGGTTGAGCCCCTTGGTGTTAATTGAAACTACGTTAACAGACATAGTCTATGTATAGAGTAAGTCTTGAAACTGAGATGAAGTCTCCATCTCAACACTTGGTCTATATGAAACTGGTGTGCTGAAGGTGTTGTGTTGGTGATAGGACTTACTTGTTTGAATCCGCTGAAGTGTTGTCGGTGCCGTAAAGGTTGCAGGTGGTTAATGTCTCTGTTTGTGATTGATGTTTCCGCTGTTATCTTCCAGGAGATTTCTCGCTTTGTAGATATGACGTTGAACTTGGAGCGGTGTCGACCACATCCCATGTGCACAAAACAAAGTGTTGGGGGAAAAAAAAAAAAAGGAGAAAAAATAGAAAAGAAAATGGGAAACAAACAACAGTAGAAGAACAAGAAGAATTTAGCAGTCAACTTTGTTACATTCACCTTAATGTAACTCAACTTGGGGGTATTAGTACCCAATGACAGCTTATCGCTGTTGGATATTGTTGGGGGTTAAGTTCTGTTCTAGCGACTCCAATGGTCAGGGACAAGGTGCATTTGCAATTCCATCCTAGAGTGTTTAGGAGTGGGAAGAGGCATTGTTGGTGGTGATTGTCTTCCACTCTTGTGAGAGGCGGTGGGGGTTACTTGCTGTAGCAGGATCCTCTTGAAGGTCTGGCAAGATATCCCATTCCTTCAAGAGAGCAATACCTCTCTCCAGAGAATTCACGGTGTATGTGTGGTTGTTCCTGGTAACCGTTAGTTTCGTGGGGTAGCCCCATCTATACACGATTTTGTGATTGCATAGTGCTTTTGTCACCGTATTCAGGCTTTTGCGTTTCTGTAACGTGTATTGTGACAAATCCGCGAAAAACTGCAGGTTTTGGCACTGTGCAGGAATCTGGTCACGTTTTCTCATTACAGACATAAGTTGCTCCTTAACATGAAAGAAGTGTAGTCTAAGAATTACATCTCTGGGTATTTGGTCAGGCAGGTGGGTGGGTTTAGGTAGTCGATGGATTCTGTCTATGGTTATGTCTAAATCCGTAAGTGATGGTACGAGAGATTTGAATATGGCGGCAGCGTGAGTGGCTAGATCTGATTGTAGGACAGATTCAGGAATCCCTCTTATCTTTAGGTTGTTCTTTCTGGATCTGTCCTCTAAGTCTGCCATTTTAGCTTTGATCCATTCGGAATCTGCTTCAGCTTCCTCATGGGCATCCACTAGCTCATTTATGGCAGAAGCATATTCCCCCATCTTAGACTCTATATGATCCACCCTGTTCCCCACCTCCTGTATATCTCTGTTGGTACGATGCATGTACCCTGCCAAATCCGATTGCAGGGTGCTTCGTAGTGATAGAAGCATGTCTTTTAGGACGGTGTCCATGACCGGCAAGTTTTGTGTGGGGAAGGATTCAATGGACTCTGGGAGTTCTCTGGTATCATCTCCTGAGATCGAGGCCGGGCTCCCCGCTCTGTCTAATCCCTCGGCATCTAGCCTAGGTTTAGTCTTTGCTGGGCTGCAAGTGGATGGTGTAGAAGGGTAATGCCCTCTATCGCCCGAGGATTCTCTTATTTGGGAGCGATTACCTTTTTGTGAGGATCGCTGATGCCTCGAGGCTTCCGGAGATGAGTAGGCCTCAGCGCCATCTTGCCCCTCGGCCTTGCCGCTCGTGGGATAAAAATCCGTCAGGCGCTGCAGCTTTTTGTCCTTCCTTCTCTTCCCGGACATGATTATTGAGACTCGATACTGTGTCCGCCGTCTGTGTCGGTAATTCCGCTGTGGATGGTCGATTCGTGCCGCTATCGTCCCTGAGTTCGCCGGAGCTCCGCTAACACACGTCCATCCGGCTCGTTCGCTAGGCCACGCCTGTCACTGTTTTTTTTATTGTGCAAAAGTTGTGTCATCTGTGCAAAAAAAATGTAATAATAAATACGTGTATTATTTCAATGTGTATCTTTAAATGTATGTGTCGGATCTGCTGCAGTCATGAATTCCCCACCGTTAGTGTGGGATAAGCAATGTTTCAATATATTTGATAACTGCGCTAACACCAAAAATAACTCTTACCATATACCTGTGACAGTGAATAATAATTTACATCCAAAAATATAGCAATCATTTAGTGATTAATATTAACCATGGAACATGCTGTGTAAACTGTATATACAATATACCACTATATAATCCAAATAAAACTTGTGTATATATAGAAAAGAAAGTCCCAGTGCTCCACTTAAAAAATGGGAATTTAAAACCCACGTGCACAGATCTGAATCCGTATTGAATAAACTTCCACCAATCAGTGATTCACCACCACCATCTAAAATGGACACTCACCAGAGACCAGAAATATAAAAGTCTTGATTTATGCCTGGATCAACCGCTCCTCTCATTAGAATGTATCCGGGGATTCCCAACCGGTATATCAATATTCTTAACAATCTAAGGTGCTTTATTGTCATAAAAAACATAGGTTACAGTATAACCGTTGACACGGTACAAAACAGTACATGCTAGGTAGACACATCCACATACAGAAGACATCTTGGATCAGTCAACACATCAAACAACATTACATCACTCGTGAAATAGGTTAAAGAGGGTAAATCCACCAGTAATCGTACCCCACTCATCCTCCCCGGCGGTTGCAGAAGTCGAGGCTTTAGGGTCATTAGGAGGAAAGCCAGGGAGCCCACACCTTCTCATATTTCCACGGGCAACCGCGGTTAATGTATGTGATCCTATACATAGGCAAGGCCGCCTCGATCTGTGCCTCCCAGGAGGAAAGGGATGGGGGGGGAGGGGACGATCCATTTCAAAAGGATCTCTTTCTTAGCGTAGAATAAAAGATAGGAGAATAGTGGTATATCAATATTCATTCCATATATCTCCACATAAGGTGATCTTAGAATCTCATAAGAAACAAATAGCCATCTTTGCGCAACATTCTGTAATTTATTCCATCAAAAAATATGTGTAAAATATTGCACTTACAAAGTATAGTGCCTTAGGACAGGCACTGAGTCTTTCCAGCAGTATGTTTGGAGACTGCGTATCGCCGTTCCGTCTCCAAAAACCGGCGTGCAATACAAGCCTTGATTTCGTGCGGGTTAGGGACCGGAAGTGACGTCCATTTTAGATGGTGGTGGTGAACCACGGATCGGTGGAAGTTTCTTCAATACGGATTCAGATCTGTGCATGTGGGTTCTGAATACCCTTTTTTTAACCACTACCATACTGGGCACTTATACAGCTTCCTGCCCAGACCAATTTTCAGCTTTCTGCGCTGTTGAACTTTGAATGACAATTGCGCGGTTGTGCTACACTGTACCCAAACTAAATTTTTATCATTTTGTTCCCACAAATAGAGCTTTCTTTTGGTGGTATTTGATCACCTCTGCGATTTCTTTTTTTCTGCAAATGTTTTTTTTAAAAAGACCGAAAATTTTGAAAAAAAAAACGTATTTTTTTGGTTTCAGTTACAAAACTTTGTAAATAAGTAAGTTTTGTCCTTCACTGATGGGCACTGATGGGGCTGCACTGATGGGCACTGATAAGGCGGCACTGATGGGCACCGATGAGGCGGCACGGATGGGCACCGATAGGCGTCACGGATGGGCACCGATAGGCAGCACGGATGGGCACCGGTAGGTGGCACCGGTAGGCAGCACGGATGGGCACCGGTAGGTGGCACGGATGGGCACAGATAGGCGGCACAGATGGGCACAGATAGGCAGCATGGATGGGCACTGATAGGTGGCACAGATGGGCACGGATGGGCACTGATAGGTGGCATGGATGGGCACTGATAGGTGGCACTGTACTGTAATGTGTTACTAATGGATGCCAATCAGTGCCAAACAATAATGCCTGCCAATTAGTGATGCCCATTGTGGGCACTGATTGGCATCCATTGTGGGCACTGATTGGCATCCATTAGGGGCACTGATTGGCATCCCTGGTGGTCCAGTGGCATCCCTGGTGGTCCAGTGTGGGCATCCTCGGGGGGGGCCTGCGCTGATAATCGATCAGCACAAACCCCCCCTGTCAGAGGAGCAGCCGATCGGCTCTCCTCTACTCGCGTCTGACAGACGCGAGTGAGGAAAAGCCGATGACCGGCTTTTTCTGTTTACATTGTGAGCAGCCGTGATTGGACACGGCTGATCACGTGGTAAAGAGTCTCCGTCGGAGACTCTTTACCTAGATCGGTGTTGCGGGGTGTCAGACTGACACCCTGCAACAACGATCGCCACGATGCGCGCCCCCGGGGGCGTGCAGCGGCTCAAAATCCTGAGGACGTCATCTGACGTCCAGTCAGGATTTTTAAACCACTTTGCCGCCTTCAATCCGCTATAGGGCGGGCGGCAAGTGGTTAAGAGGAGCACTGGGACTTTCTTTTCTATATATACACAAGTTTTATTTGATTATATAGTGGTATATTGTATATACAGTTTACACAGCATGTTCCATGGTTAATATTAATCACTAATGATTGCTATATTTTTGGATGTAACTTATTATTCACTGTCACAGGTATATGGTAAGAGTTATTTTTGGGGTTAGCGCAGTTATCAAATATATTGAAACACTGTTTTTTTTTTTATTGCATGACTAAAGGATTCGTCAACCTTGGTCCTTACCCATAACATTAAAAACACAGACTGCGTGACATGGGTTTTATATGGCCACAGCAGCCAATTGTTTATTAACCAAATCATAAAATAACATCTTGTAAACATACCCGTAAGTGCAACTTTTTCAACAAAATACTAATGCCCAACAACAAGAGGTCTTTGGGTGTCTTTAAGGCACAATTTATAACCATAACGATCTATGTCCCCAGCCGTGCCCCAACCGGCTCGAAGACGCTCCGACATCCCCCATACTTCCATATTCCCTTCCCCCAGGGGACCTAGCTCCTGGGAGAACCACAGTTAACCAGGTGGAAAGCACCATACCTTAGATGGGCCCCACTAATCCTGTACCATGTAATTCATCACTGACCCCCCAAAGACCCCTTGAACCGCCACATGAGCTTGATTGATAACCTCATTCAAGCGAATCCCTCCACACCTGCAGCGCCCTCACCACCCCTTCCTGAAGGCCCAAAGACCAGATGTCTATGCCCACAGCGTTCAGGTGAACACCATCATCTCTCTAATAGCGGACAGACTGATCTTCCAGCTCTCGGTGCCGTACCACAATGCCACCGAGCCGGGCCACAAACTTGCCAATATCCCTGTTCAGTTTAGTTCTCGCCTTGTCCAGTCGGCTGACAGAGCGAGCAAAACGCCAAACCTTCCGGGCCACGATATCCGACCAGACAATGACGCATCCCGGAAATTCGCGCATCAGACGCAAAATGTCAAATTTGACATCCTTCACCAGGTCCCTGGCGGCCCGAACCCCCAGATCATTGCCCCCGGCCTTCAATACTAAGACATCAGGGGGCCTGTCAACTCTAGAATAATAGTGAAATTCAGGAAGCACCTGGCCCCACATCATGCCCCGAACACCCAACCATTTCAGAGCAGCCTGACTCCGTGGGATGCCAAGTTGCCTACCTTCGGGCCGTGCGTCAGCCCTCACCGCCCCCCAGAAAACATAGGAATCCCCCAAGATCCAGACCAGCCCAGGAGGAAGATCTGAAAAAGAAAAACAAGAAAAATAGCAACACACGAAAACTCAACACAACTTCAGAGCAGATGAGGGCGAACATAAATCTCGAAACGATCTCATTCCCACCTCCCTATACGTCTCACCACCTGGGAACCCAAACCCCATCTGGCCGCTTCCGTAGCAGCCCCCACCCGAAACGAATGAGTATTAAACTGGGAAACCTCCCTGCCCGCCCCCACCAAACAACGGCGAAAAACAGACAAAAACTGAAAGCGCGACAGGGACGAGCCATCCTCGTGCAGCAAAAAGGAACCTCGCCCCAACCCCCTAACCTCGAGATACCGTTGAACAGAAGAAACTGGGCAAACCGCTTCCCCGAAACAACGACACAGTAACCCCCTTCCCCAACTGATCAGTTTTTGACTTCCTAATATGGAGCCGGACACAATCGCCGGCCACCGACACGTCCGACACTTGCAGTTCACCCACCCCCCACCTGTTCTTGCTAACCAATTCCCCAATGCGCAATGCCCCAAAAAAGGCCAGCGCAAAAGCCACTGTGAACAGCTGCACCTCAAAAGCAGAAGAGCAAACCCCGGGCAACCTCCCCACCAAGTCCTGAAGCAGATCAAACGAGACCGGTCGCCTGGTATCTGGCTGTACCCTCCCGCGTCGATAACCCTTCATGGCCTGTCGTACCCTAAAATCCTTCATCACATCGCACAAGCCCTGCATCCTGAAGAAAAAAGCTAAAGCGGCTAAACCCCTGTTCATTTTCGAGACAGACGAGCCTCGCGTAAATTCCATCCCAATGAAATACAACAGCAATGTCAAATGATCCAGAGTGGAAAAACAACCCCCCACCGAACGCACCAGCGCGGACCACTCACCCCAAATGGTTGAATATGAAGCCCAGGTACCCGCACATACAGAGCGGCGTAACAGCTCACCTGCTACTCCAACGCCAGCTTCCACAGCTGCGCGGGACAAGGCACCCCCTGGTGTTCCGCCGCCGGCGCCAACTTCCGGAACCTCTCCCACTGGAAACGAGACAAGGAATCGGCTATGGAATTCAGAACACCTGGGACATGAACAGTTTTCACATGACAATTTAAACTTAAACACCTTAAAACTAGATGCTAGTAAGCCCACCACTGGAGGCGAAGCGGCCGATAGACTGGCCACAACCTCCACCACCCCCATATTGTCACAATGAAAACAAACACGACGATCCCGAAATTTGTCCCCCCAGATCTCCACCGCCACCACAATCGGGAACAGTTCCAACAAAACCAAATTTTTTAAAAACCCAGCCGCACGCCATTCCTCGGGCCACGCCTCAGCACACCAAGCCCCTTGGCAAAACGCCCCAAACCCAGAACTGCCCGCAGCATCAGTGTAAAGGTCAAAGTCGGAAGCCGCCACCACTGGGGCCATCCATAAGGACCTGCCATTATAGGAGGCCAGAAACTCACCCCAAACTCGCAAATCGGCCTTGTGCTCTCGCGAAAGCCTGATGAAGTGATGTGGCTGCAAAACTCCGGAAGTGGCTGCACAGAGGCGACGACTAAAGATGCGCCCCATTGGCATTATGCGGCATGCAAAATTAAGCTTACCCAATAAAGACTGCAATTGTTTAAGCCTAACCTTCTTTGCCGCCTCGGCCTGTGCCACCCCCCGACGCAGATCATCCAGTTTGTCCATCGGCAGGCGACATTCCATGAGACGCGTGTCAATGACAATGCCCAAAAATTGCATGACCGTTGCAGGACCCTCCGTTTTTCCCGGCGCCAAAGGAATCCCGAACCGTGACGCAACAGATTCCAAGGTGTGCAACAGTACAGAGCAAACCGAGGAATCCGGGGGGCCAATGCAAAGGAAATCATCAAGATAGTGCAGCACAGATCTCAACTGTGTCTCCTCCCGCACCACCCACTCCACGAAAGTGCTGAAAACCTCAAAATACGCGCACGAAATGGAACAGCCCATCGGGAGACAACGGTCAAGAAAAAACCGCCCATCCCAAAAACAACCCAGCAAATGTTGGCTCTCCGGGTAAACCGGCAGCAGGCGGAAGGCCGCTTCGATATCCGTCTTTGCCAACAATGAACCCTGGCCGTAATGCTGTACCCACTCGACTGCAGCGTCAAAGGAGGTATACGACACCACCGCCAAATCGGAAGGGATGGCATCATTCACCGAATTCCCCTTGGGATACGACAAATGATGTATCATCCTAAATTTGTTGGGTTCCCTTTTGGGGACAACCCCCAAAGGGGACACATGCAAAGAAGAAATGGGGGGTTGGCCGAAGGGGCCGGCCATTCTCCCCAGTTCCACCTCCTTCGCCAATTTTTCCGAAACAACTTGGGGAAAAAGCCGCGTGGATTTCAGATTCCGTGGCCTAGGGGCCAGGGCCACCGGTCTGTCACACGGTATACGAAAACCATGGGCAAAACCGGAAGCCAAAAATTTGGCCGCCTCCCTCCGCGGGTATCTATCTAGATACGGCACCATCGCGGGAAGGCTTACCGGCGTCCTCCCTTTTTGAAGCAGCCTCACCGGGTTGGGACTTTCCTTTTTTAAAACATTTGGCATAACTGTGTGAGCCCCCGCAACCAGAGCACTCATGTCGAAAACGACAGGTTGCGCCAAAACGGCACGACCCCTCGTTGAACTGCCAACAACTGCCTCTCTTTTGAGTGGCCGACTGTCCAGCGGAACCCGAACCGCCGGCCCCCCCGAGAAAGGGCTGACCTGGAGCCCGCGCCGGAACCATGAGCTTCATCCAAAGCCCAATATCCTTGTGATCCCAACGCAACCCCGGGCGCAAGGCCTTGCGCTGGCGAAACTGCTCGTCGTAGCGTAACCAAGCAGTACCCTCGTAGACCCTATAAGCTTCTCCAATGGCGTCCAGATAACAAAAAAGCGGAGTACAATTCTCTGGCGCTTTTTCGCCGATAACGCCCGCCAGGATGGCAAACGCCTGAAGCCAGTTCCCAAAAGTGCGAGGGATGAGACGCCAGCGGCGCTTCTCCTCCTCCTCTTTTTTGCTGTCATCCGCCTTACCCTTGTCTATATGAAATTTTTCCAAAGGCAAAAGGGAGAATATTTCAACATATTCCCCTTTCCAAATCCTGTCCCGGACCTCCTGCTTAAGATGAGCCCCCAGCGGGCCCTCAAAGCACATATACATTTCGCACTTCGCCGCATCGGCTAACCTCACCCTATCCTCCGTGGACTCCTTCGCTTTGCAAGCGTCAGACCCCTCTGTCTGCGACGCGGCCGTCACAGTGGCGCTGGAAGATGTGTCGACCACCGGGGCCGCCACAGAAACTGGCCCCACCGAGGGGGGCGTAGGTGGAACCACCAATCCCACATTAGTGGCCGCAGGTGCCCACGCCCCTGTGGGCCCCCGGAATGAGGAAGCAGACCCACCCGGGTCACAACGGGCCAACAACTCCCAAAAACCCGTAAAAAACTTGGACAAAACTGGCCCGGCGCCCGAGTCCCCGACCGCGGACCCCGCCACCCTTGACATCCCCAACCCCACCGCCCCATCCCGGCAATCAGACAAAAGTAAAGTTTGCGACTTACCCGGCTGCTGCCACGCCGCCACACGACCAGCCGCGGTTCCGGATTCCAGCTGGCTCCGCAAAGCAGGGCGCCTCAGGTCGGGCTGATCGTCATCTTCGCTGGAGACCTCCCCGGATTCATAAGGCGAATCCTGCTGTGTTGGCGTCCCCTGCTCTCCACGTCCTGGCGACGCTGATTCGGGGCTCCTGGAAACGTCCTTCTCAGCCCCAGCCGTGACCCTCACTGATGCTGAGCTGCGGGGTACCGCAGAACCCCCAACTGTAGCAGGGACGCGCTGTCTCTTTAAGGGGGGGGGTCCCCCATCCTGAGTCAATGGCTGGCTGCTTGTAGGGAGAACCGGGTGCAGTACCGCTGAAGTACCAGCAGAGGGCGCCCAAGCCCCTCTGCTGTCTGTGGCCGTGACATCACTCCGCCGAGCTCCTCTCCTTGTCGCAGGTACTGAGAGAGCCGGCAGCTCCGAATCCCTGCTGCGACGACTGGCAGGGGAAGGCCGCGCATCCCCTCCAGCGTGATCCACTACCTCCGGGGCAGCCCGCACACTCGAAGCAGCTGAAGGGCCGGGACGCCCCCCACCGCGCCGCTCGCTACCTCTTCCCCGCCGAGCCGCCCCCCCCTCGGAACTTCAGGGGGGTCAACGGCCGCACGCTCCGGCATTCGGTGAGAAGGGGGGGAGGGAGAGTAAGAGCAGGAAGCCTCCTCCCCCCTCGGACATGGATTCCTCCCAAGGCTCTCACCAGGTTTTTGGGCAGCTACCCCCGAAGTAAGCCCTGGAGGGTCCCTGCTACAGGGGCTCCGTGGTGACCGCCGGACCCGCGCCACAGGTGAGGGACTGAGGCGATCAGGGGGGCGAACCTTCCTAGCCCGTGTCCGGCCAGGGGGAGAAGGGGCAGGGGATGGAGATGCTCCCAACCCCCCAAGCACATCCGAAAGCTGCTCCTGCAGCCATTGAGGGCCCCGCTCGACCGCTGCGGCCCTAACCTGTGCTAACACTGCCTGCAGATCACCCATTGTTTTTCTCTCTACCTGCAGATGAGGGAAACCTGAAGTTGGCTCTGCTCCTAATCTTCCCGGAATAATGAAATTCCCCCCCTACGCAAGACCCTCACCACTGGACCCTGCCCCCTTCTAACTTCTACCTCCAATCAGGTAAGCTCTCCTCCCCTGCCCCCTCTCTGACCTAGCTGACCGTTATCTGACCCCTGTTCCTCCCCTAGTCATGCCGCCCCTCCGTCCATATTCTCCTACGGGTCTCACTTTAATTTTGTTTGTATCTTCCCATTTTGTATGATGTAATTGCCTCCTTCTTGTAAGTTCCTGCTATCCTTAAGGCAGACCATACATGGTGCAAATTTCTTTCCTGCAACCACAGGTTGCAGGAAAGAAATTTGCTCAATTCCCTCATTAACACAGACAGTGTTGATGGGGGAATCCCTCCTGCCGAGCCATTGCCTTCTCCCAGCAGGAGCCGTTACCAGCCACTAGTGATAATCGCAAGGTAAATCCGGCAGGTTGGTTGTACCCAGGTTGATCAGTATGAATCGTCTATGGCCGGCATAAGACACACACTGAGATAAGGAAGGAAATATTCCTTTGGATCACTGTGAATATCAAGAACTACCACATCATGTTGGTTTTTGTGGCTATTATGGTGGATATTATGTTCCATTATCTGAGGAAGATTGTCAGCAGTGATTGTCTCTACTCCACTCAGGCCTGGAACAGAGATGTCAGGATAGGACGTCGCTGTTTGAGTCATAATACATCCCTTTCTCCCTCCTTTGTTTAATGGATCTTGTTAAATAAAAATCAATTGTGGCACAAGTAATTTTTAAGGCGGCAGTAGAGAGCACAAATGTGGAATTAATGAGGCTGTAATTGTAGTTTCATGTAATGTGTATCCAGACAAACTTTATAGCATTTTAGCAATCTCATCCCTTAATCATCCCTTGTAGCATGTCTGTAGTCTCCAACCAACTCCTGCTACATGTCTGCAGCGTTCTGTAGCACTACTTTCACTGAATATTATGTGTGGCCCTTTTTTCAATGCCACATTGCCAGGGGTGCACTTTAGGTCTTCTAGATCAAGTACGTTTACCACCACTTATCTAAACAATTGAATTTAATCAGTTCCCATTTTCCATTTTAATATAATGCAAATGACATCTGACTCTGCACAGCCTTAGGGTCCAAAGTTACCGTATGTAGTAGTAAGTGTTGTATTGAATATGGTGTTTTCTGTGGCATGACTGGTATGTTTTGGATGTAATAAACTGAAGTATGAGAATTGATTCATAAAGGCACTGCTATTCTTTAAAAAATGTACATCTGGTGTTTGTTGGTACCCTATAAATTATCTGATCAGATGATGAGCATCGGATGTGCTATATTGCATTTACAGCCGTGGCCAAAGGTTTGGAGAATGACACAAATATAAATTTTCACAAAGTCTGCTGCTCCAGTGTTTTTAGGTATTTTTGTCAGATGTTACTATGGTATACTGAAGTATACCGTAATTACAAGCATTTCATAAGTGTCAAAGGCGTTTATTGACAATTACATTAAGTTTATGCAGAGTCAATATTTGCAGTGTTGACCCTTCTATTTCAAAACCTCTGCAATTCGCCCTGGCATGCTGTCAATCAAATTCTGGGCCACATCCTGACTGATGGCAGTCCATTCTTGCCTAATCAATTCTTAAGCCCTGTACACACGGCCGGTTTTCCCAAGGGGATTCCTGCCAAGCTTGACGGGATTCCTGCCAAGCTTGTCTTGCGCACAGACTGTCATCCGAAATCCCGCCGTTCCAAAGTGTGGTGACGTACAACACGTACGACGGCACTATAAAGGGGAAGTTCCATTCCAATGGCGCCACACTTTGGGCTGCTTTTGCTGATCCTCGTGTTAGTAAAAGTTTGGTGAGAGACGATTCGTGCTTTTCATGCGCTGCATTAAACGATGCAATAATTTGCAGCGTGACGAATGTGATATTTCCATTACGAACGCTAGTTTTACCAGAACGAGGGCTCTCGTCTCATACTTGATTCTGAGCATGCACGTTCTTTTTGGAAAAGCATATGTAGCGGCCTCACTCCCTTCTCTTGTGAATCGGTTATCCGATAGCTCTTATCTAGGGGTATCTTGTATGCGAGAGTGAGATGCGCTACGGCCCATGTCCTCCCCATTGCAGCGGGTGAGGTGAAGGCCAGTACCTGTTGTTCTCCTCGGGCCTGTGTGTGTTTCTTTAAGAGCCAAGTCTGCTGTGCTGACACTTCCCTTCGCTCCCATTAACCAGAGTACCACACACCGATAAGGGTCCAACTCTTGTTTATTATAACACACGAATAAACAGTCCTTTGCCAGCCAACTGGTTGGGACCCATAAAACAGTTCAATACGGTGGGGTGAGCAGGTCGATGCACAGTCCTAACAATCAAACTAAACCACTGTGGTTTCACCAGCGGTTGCTACAGCCATCGGCTTGAGATCTTTGGAGTCTCTTCCAGCGACTCTAGAGAACATGAACTGGAGTACCTTCGCTGCGTTACGGCCCCTGTCAGGGGAAAGATGTCCCTCCAAGGGAGTTACCAGAGGCCCCTCTGTCACCGGGTTGATGCTGCTCCGTGCTCTTCAGAAGGGTAACCTCTCCGGCCTCCTCGCCTCAGACACGGGCCCCATCCACCTCAGGGTCCCTCGGACTCATCCGCCCTTGCGGAGCCTAGTCGAAGTCACTGGGCCCCAGGCCTCCGGTGTAGTACCTCACCCCAGACTTAAGGTGCCTGAGATGGACGCCAACACTGCTCCGACCAGGCCATGGGCACCTGGGCCGGAACTCCGGACCGCCAGCACCCAGGCCAAGGGTGCCTGGGCGCGTGATCACAAGAAGACCTCGTGGCGAGGGCGTCTACCCCCTTTTACCTCCTCCCCCAGCAGCCACAGCAGGTTCCCCGCCCCGCTGTACCACCGCCAGAGCAGGACAAAAAGGGTGCAGCACTGCGGCAGTGGTTCTACCTCGACTTGGGACAACATCGCCACCCACAGGTCAAGGAGAATAGCACACTACCAAAGTCCTCCACGACTTAAATGGTCTAACCCCTCTCATGATTGGTACATCCTGGATCATACTACCACCCAGGTGCTCCCCCTAGATTTAGACCCCCGCTACACATACATACGACCGGTTTTCACGACGGGAAAATAGAGAGCAGGTTCTCTATTTTTTTTTCTCAGTTTTCCTGTCGGGAAAACTGCGATGGAGCATAATACACACGGCCGGTTTTCCCGGCCAAACGCTCTCATGGCAGTTTTCCTGCCGGGAAAACCGGTCGTGTGTACGAGGCTTCAGAGTTTGTCACAATTTCTGTGGGGGGGTTGGGTTTGTTCACCTGCCTCTTGAGGATTAACCACAAGTTCTAAATGGGATTAAGGTCTGGGGAGTTTCCTGCCCATGGACCCCAAATTGCGATGTTTTGTTCCCCAAGCCACTTAGTTATCACTTTTGCCTTATGGCGAGGTGCTCAATCATGCTGTAAAAGGCATTATTCCTCACCAAACTGTTCTTGGATGGTTGGGAGAAGTTGCTCTCGGAGGATGTTTTTTAACCATTCTTTATTCATGGCTGTATTCTTAGCAAAATTGTAAGTAAGCCCACTCCCTTGGCTGAGAAGCAACCCCACACATGAATGGTCTCAGAATGCTTTACTTTTGGCATGACACAGGACTGATGGTAGCACTTAAGTTTTTTTCTGAATGCCCCAAACAATTGGAAAGGGGATTTATCAGAGAAATTACTTTACCCTAGTCCTCAGCAGTCCAATTCCTGTACCTTTTGCAGAATATCAGTCTGTCCCTGATGTTTTTCTTGGAGAAAAGTGGCTTCTTGGCTGCCCTTCTTGACACCAGGCCATCCTCCAAAGTGTTCGCCTCACTGTGCATGCAGATGCACTCACACCTGCCTGCTGCCATTACTGAGCAAGCTCTACACTGGTGGTGCCCCGATCCTGCAGCTGAATCAACTTTAGGAGACGGTCCTGGTACTTGGAATAAAACAGTAATCAAAAAAAACGTAATTAAAAGTTCAAAAATAAAACTGTAGCAGCGCTACGAACAAATGTTCAGTTGTGCGTCTTCTATATAATTTTCAATCATACAGGTAGTGTAGATAGTGGATGGTGGATCTGGTAATGATGGATTCAAATCTTAATTCCAGTGCTCCTTTCACCAAGTGTGTCACCAAGTGGGGGGATTGAAAGTCCCCTAATGGGGATGCACTCACCAGATGTTGAATTAATATGGGCATAAATAAGACATCCTCCTTTAATGTGTCCTGTCTTCTTATCCACAATACTAGATCAATGGTGCCGCTGACATATATGAGGAAAAAGGACAATCTACATAGGGTAGTACTGTTTAACAATTTATTGTAATAATAATCCCCAGATATCCCCTTGGTTACATATATGCGTACCACAAAATGAAAATAATCAGGCAATGATAAAAATTGAGCGCTTCAGCGCTAGGAACTTGCCCCTGATGAACGCCGCTGTGTGTTTCCTCGGCACTTCCTGGTTCGGCTGGTCCTGGAGCGCATAAGCGTCACTTCCGGTTTGCTTGGTTAGCTGGTCACGCCCTGACGTTTCGTCACTTCCTGACTTCTTCTGAGGGCGTGACCAGTCTCCCCAGCAACCGGATTTTATATACACAATGCTCCCGCCCACTTGTTGACGTAAGGGCGCTCTGAATGCGCCTGCGTCCGCACGCATGCGCACTACAGCGTCCACGTCCGAGCCCTATTGAGGGCGGAAGTTAAACGTATCACGGCAGTTCCGACATGCACCTTCCTGATTGGTGCATGTGTCCGGTCTGCAGCCTGATAGGTCGATGTGTATCACCATAATAAACAAGGAACATAACTAAGCAGTACTTTCATTGAAGCCACATAATGAATAATGGGCAAAACATACTGCATAATTAGCACTATAAGCATTGTTGGTCCTGCCCGCGGACCTGAGCAATTGAATATACATCTCCCAGTGAATCTGGTGCAGCGGTCCTAGAAGAACTACTAGTCACTATAATTATTACAGGATTCAATCTATGATGCCCTGTATATAAAGATAAACTCAATCTGTTATGTAATAGACCGAACTGCATTCAGATTGTATCACTGAGAAGTGTATATAAAGTACTTCTGACACAAAATGTTAATATGTTGGCCACCTGTGGACCTTTAAGTGTACGAGTGTACAACCATATATATATACTGATGCAACAATAAATAAATAAATATAATATGAATGGACAGTGCCGTTTCTGGATCTGCCTGTATGCCAGATACTGTTTAAAATATGCAAAGTTATATAATGTAAAATCCCGTAAAATGTTACGCATTAAGTAAAATATAAAAAAATATTTTAGATAAACAATTTTAAATAAAAGTTTAAATAAAAATTACATAAAATATTGCATAAAATTGGCATATACTGACCCCGTAAAATATCAAGACACCGTAAAATAGCATATACTATCATGAAATAACCCTGTAATCCCCTAGATCAATCTAATATAATAAAATATATCATTTAAAAATATATATATGTATTAGACATACATATATCTCGAATTAATGATTGCTCCCCAGAGTGTATAGATACTGATTTGTGCGTAATACTCTATTCTGGTGCTAATGTTGGAGCTGTTGGGGCTTCTTATATTTAACTTATTATGAGTTGCTTATAAAGCAGTTGATGTCCAGTTCTACGTTGAGTCCTTTAGGTACTAGAACATCTGTTAAAAAAATCCACTTAGTTTCTTTCTTGGATAACTCCCTTACTTTATGTGAACCCCTCCAATTGTTCTCCAGACATTCTATGCCCCAGAATTGGAGACCTGAGGCATCCTGATTGTGCTTGAGTTTAAAATGTAGCGACACATTGTGGTCTTTATACCCGATCTGAATATTGTGAATGTGTTCTGCTATTCTTATTCTTAAGAGCCTTTTAGTGCGTCCTATGTATAGGAGACCGCAAGGACATTTCAGAGCATATACAACAAAGCTGGTGTTACATGTAATGAACTGTTCGATATTGAATTGTTGATGATTGGAAGGAGACACAAAACTCTCTAGACCTCTTATTGGTTGTGACACTTCTCTGCACGCTTTGCACCTCCTACAGGAAAAAAAGCCATTTTGATTCCAGAATGTTGGGGGTTTGCTTGGAGGGTCTAGGATTTTCTTCACTACTCGATCTCCATAACTCGGAGCTTTTCGATATACAAACTGTGGTTTCAAGGGTAGAACCGAGCCCAATTTCTTGTCCAATAGTAGTATGTGCCAGTGTTCATTAAAAATAGCCTCTACTTCCTTGTACTGAGTGTGGAATTGTGAAATAAACCCCCATTTCTTTGAGTTGGCTCTGCTCTTTTCTGGTTTGGGTTTTGTTTCCAAGCATGTTTCTCTTGGTATTAATGCCACTTCTTCCACAATTTTTTGTAGGGCTTTGGGGGCATATCCTTTTGCCGCAAACCTGTCAGTCAGAATTCTTGCTTGTGCGAGGAAGTTGTCTTTTTCTGAGCAATTCCATTTTACTCGCATTATTTGGCCTTTCGGTATGTTTCTTAGCCATTGTGGGTGATGGCCGCTCGTGGTTGGGAGATAGCTGTTCCTATCCGTTTGTTTAAAGAAAACCTTAGTTCCGAACTTCGAGTTTTGGCGATACACCGTGACATCCAGGAAATTTATCGTATCTTTGTGCCATTCTGAGGTTAATCTGATGTTCTTCACGTTTATATTTAAAACATTTAAAAACTCCTGCAGCGATTCTACTGTACCAGCCCAAATTAAAAACAGATCATCTATAAAACGTTTATAAAAAATGAGCTCCGCTCTTCTGTCTTTAAAAATCACTTTGTCCTCCCACTCCGCCATAAAAAGATTTGCGATGCTCGGGGCAAATTTAGCCCCCATTGCAACGCCCCTTTGTTGTAAATAAAATTTATTGGCGTACCAAAAATAGTTATGTGTGAGACAATAATCAAGGGCATGGCCAATGAACACTTTTTGGTTGTGAGGTAGATCTTCTCTTTTACTCAAAGCCCAATTCAGGGCTCATAAGGCGTCTTCATGTTGAATGATGGAGTAAAGAGAGGCTACATCTAGTGTTACTAGTAGAATGTCTTGTTCATCAGTTATTGTGACAGTTTGTAGGCAATTGAGAAAGTCCTTTGTGTCCTTCAGATACGCTTGTGTGGTTGTGACACTTTTTTGCAGAAAGGTGTCTAGATATTGTCCCATTCTTGATGCGATAGAGTCTATACCATTTACAATGGGCCTAGGCGGTGGATTGGTGGAGTCTTTGTGAATTTTAGGTAGCGTGTAAATCGTTGGAATTTTACTGCTGGCCGGTACCAGATACTGTCTTTCTTTATCTGTTAGTACCCCTGATTTGGTGCCCATTCCCACCAGTATGGTTAACTGGTCCCTATAGGATTGTGTTGGGTCACCATCCAAGGCCTTGTAGGTGATTTGGTCGGCTAGCATCTCTGTGATTTGTGCATGGTACACTTCTTTGGGTAGTATCACAACTCCTCCTCCTTTATCGGCTGGCCTGATGATAATATCTTTTCTTTTTTCTAATGCATCTATTCCCTCTTGGATATGTTTCAAGCTTGTATTCTTATTGGGTACCAATCGGTTCAGGTCACGTATAATTAAACCCTTAAAAACTTCAACATGGTGGTTGGGATTATTTAGGGGATTGAACAGGGATTTATTTTTTAATCCACTGTTAACAATGCCCTGAGGGTTCGTATGAGTGATCGTGTTTTGGTTGCCCAGCCCTACAAAATGTTTTTTTATATTTAACTTTCTCATATATTTATGTACATCTATGTATACATTAAATTTATTAACTGGCTGCTTCATTCCGCATTTAAGGCCCATATTGAGAATGTTAATCTCTTTATGTGACAGCTCTACTGGGCTTAAATTAAATATACCGTTAGTTAGTGGTTTCTCATTCTTTTTCTGGACCTTCCTTCCGGCCCTACATCCTCTGGTTCTGTGTTCCTTTGTTCTGTATAATAGTTTTGCTCTTTGATCCATTGGTTCTGAGATTGCGTATCTCTCCAATCTTGATTTCTTAAGTGTGCTGGAGGGTATTGGGGTTTCCCTCTTTGTGGTGGGTAGCCTCGTCCCCTTTGATGTCCTCTCCCTCCCCGTCCTAAAAAAGGACGTGGTGCTGGAAAATTGTTGTGTTGTTCCAGGGGTTGAAATCTATTTTGTGTTGGTGCCTGGTATGGTGTATAAGGACGATTGTTATATTGTTGATTATTCACTTGATTATTCTTCCCACCTCTTCCTTTTGGTTTCACCTTCTTACTTGGAATTGGGGTAGAGAAGTTTGTGGGTGAATTGAATTCAATTTCGTCGTCACTTATAAAGCCTCGCACTCTGTCCATTAATGTGGTTATTGCTTGATTGATTAGGGGTTCAGTTGACCGGGGTTTTTCGATAAAATTTTTATCTTCAGGCAATGTCTGTTGCCAGGCATAAATGCTATTAGTCTTGAAATCTCCCATGTCTCTGTGATATTTCTTTATTTTCTTTTTATGAGTGTCTTTATCCACTTTCTCCAATCTTCTATTGGTCCTAGTGTTGAAGTCAATCATGGGTTGGGTGTCTTTAATGGGGTCTAGTTGTTGTTGTAATGCATTAATTTTAGTCTCCAAAATGGCCATTTTTCTTTTCTTTCTCTGTAGGATCAGTTCCTGCAACTTGTATCCTACCCCATTGAAAAAATCAAACCATTCCCTGATTGAGCCTGGATCATCCAGCCCATCCTGGGGTACTACTTCCCACCTGAGGCTACGGATGATTATTCTCTCTTTTATGTATTGCTCTAAGGTGCAGATATCCCACCATGTTCTTACTTGTTTTTCTAAAATGTTCCCCAACATTGACATGGCCCCGTTATAATTCACTTGTGTGGCGGTGGGTTCACTATCAGAAAAAATGGCATCTATGTTAATGATTCTATTGCTTAAAAATCTTAGAGCATCCATAGCTGCGGAGTAGTAAAAACGTGTAAATGAAATGAAAGATACTAAATAATGGCCCTCCTTCTTAGTATCACTCTGCGCTACTGACAAAACCACAAAGATGAAAGCAATAAATAATTAAGATGTCAAAATTAGCAGCCGCTTAAAATCAAACGTGAATGGAATAAAACAGTAATCAAAAAAAACGTAATTAAAAGTTCAAAAATAAAACTGTAGCAGCGCTACGAACAAATGTTCAGTTGTGCGTCTTCTATATAATTTTCAATCATACAGGTAGTGTAGATAGTGGATGGTGGATCTGGTAATGATGGATTCAAATCTTAATTCCAGTGCTCCTTTCACCAAGTGTGTCACCAAGTGGGGGGATTGAAAGTCCCCTAATGGGGATGCACTCACCAGATGTTGAATTAATATGGGCATAAATAAGACATCCTCCTTTAATGTGTCCTGTCTTCTTATCCACAATACTAGATCAATGGTGCCGCTGACATATATGAGGAAAAAGGACAATCTACATAGGGTAGTACTGTTTAACAATTTATTGTAATAATAATCCCCAGATATCCCCTTGGTTACATATATGCGTACCACAAAATGAAAATAATCAGGCAATGATAAAAATTGAGCGCTTCAGCGCTAGGAACTTGCCCCTGATGAGCGCCGCTGTGTGTTTCCTCGGCACTTCCTGGTTCGGCTGGTCCTGGAGCGCATAAGCGTCACTTCCGGTTTGCTTGGTTAGCTGGTCACGCCCTGACGTTTCGTCACTTCCTGACTTCTTCTGAGGGCGTGACCAGTCTCCCCAGCAACCGGATTTTATATACACAATGCTCCCGCCCACTTGTTGACGTAAGGGCGCTCTGAATGCGCCTGCGTCCGCACGCATGCGCACTACAGCGTCCACGTCCGAGCCCTATTGAGGGCGGAAGTTAAACGTATCACGGCAGTTCCGACATGCACCTTCCTGATTGGTGCATGTGTCCGGTCTGCAGCCTGATAGGTCGATGTGTATCACCATAATAAACAAGGAACATAACTAAGCAGTACTTTCATTGAAGCCACATAATGAATAATGGGCAAAACATACTGCATAATTAGCACTATAAGCATTGTTGGTCCTGCCCGCGGACCTGAGCAATTGAATATACATCTCCCAGTGAATCTGGTGCAGCGGTCCTAGAAGAACTACTAGTCACTATAATTATTACAGGATTCAATCTATGATGCCCTGTATATAAAGATAAACTCAATCTGTTAAGTAATAGACCGAACTGCATTCAGATTGTATCACTGAGAAGTATATATAAAGTACTTCTGACACAAAATGTTAATATGTTGGCCACCTGTGGACCTTTAAGTGTACGAGTGTACAACCATATATATGGTACTTGCTGGACTTTTTTTTAGGTGCCCTGAAGCCTTCTTCACAAATGCAGTGGAAATGTTTTGTATGGGATTAAGTTAATTTTCATGCCATCTGAGGCAGCAGACTTTGTGAAAATTATTATTTGTGTCATTCTCTTAACTTTTGGCCACGGCTGTACTAGAGCATAGAAAATATACCGGTGGGAAAATTTAATTATCAGTATTGTGGCAGTACAAGATAAGTATGAAGTGAGTGTTCATTATATTTAACAAATTGACAAGACTAAGAAAGTGTATCACACTTCATAAGATCAACTCCCATTTGCTCATGCATGCTCAGACCTTCATTCACAATGCCACCATTAAAATTAGTCATCAGCACTACAGCAGGAGGTTGTTCAGACAAACTTGCTTAGTTGCTGATTCAGATAGACATTAGGTGTGGTAATCACTTTGGCTAGAAAGCATGTAAAACCGGCTTTGCTTTAGCATGGGTGTGACTGCAATAGGTTCATAGTCGCTAACATGATACCATGCTTGAAGAATGTTTTACCAAGGATGACTTGGGAAGAGAAATACCCATGAAACATTGATTTGTTCTGTATAGCCTTCTGTGCTGCCACGCCTGGGGGTGGAGGAGGAAGAGGAGCAGACAAGGAAGCTTGCAGCCTTTGGTCTGTAACACAGGTAGCAAAAAAACGATATTAGAACATATTGTATTAGGTAAATAGAATTTCTTCAAATACCAGTGTGGTTCATTGACACAGTAAGTTATTAGTCAATACCACAATCAAGCATTGACTGATAGAAACAAATTTTCTGAACCACAAAGAACTGTTCTTCTAATCACACATTTTCACCTCAATGAGAATTGTTTGTTGTTTAAATCTAATCTAAATCCCATTGTTGTACACCTATTTTAAACACGATTTATAAAAAAACTTGCTTTAGAAATGACACAGCATTCACACAGCCATCATATTTATTATGATCCTCAGATCCAACTAGTAGCCATATTACAGCATTTTACTATAATACCTCAATCAGGAAACTACCACTTCATGACCACTAGATGGAGCTGACCATCATAGGAAATACACATATTAGAAACAACATAGGGATTATTTGTGACATCTGTGCAAATTTCTTTGACATTCATACAGCCATTTTTTTAAAATAAATAAACGCCCTTAATGTATGTAATAGTTTTTATTTACTTTATAAATGGCCACCTTTTCCTAACTGATTGTGTGCCTAAACACTTGGGGATGATAAAGGAGAGTGTGGGCAGATCATTTAAATAAGATGTTTAAGCTGCTTCAATGACTACTGTAGCGGGGTGATGCTTTAAGAACCCAGAGACTACCATACCCAGGGTGCATTGCCCCGTGCAAGGACTGCTGGGGTGGGCTATTTAACTGAAGGGCGGGCCGTAGATCTGTCTCTTTGGACATCGCCCGCCCAGCAAGTGGAACCCGGTGCTGAATCTGTTGTTCCTGACAGGGCCTGAAGTTTAGGCCTTGTGTTTCCAAAGAGCCTTCCATTTCCACTGAGGAGCCTGAGGGACATCTCATCCTGCTACCCATCTACCACTTCCAGGAGGACCGAAGACCCGGGTGTCGTGGAACCTGTGTACCGAGACACAGCTACGGAAGATACGGATGCGGACTGGTCCGGTTGGGTGAGAGAGCACCTGCTCAGAAATTAGTACAGGATCTCTAGGCCCAGTGTTTGTTGTTCGGGACTCACCATCTAGAGTTTGCATCTGCACGCCGGAGGGACAGTGCATTGAGTAGCATTAGTGACTTTATTTTATTCATCAAGTTTACAAGTACCTATTCCTGTGGATTACAATTTATCCCCAAAAGTGCACCACCATTTGCTAGCGAAGATCCATCTCCACGGAACGTACACATAGAACAGTCAGGCCTGACTTCTAAGTTTAGACATTGCTGGGCACCATCTTGCCCACGAGGGAGGGGAGCTGCCAGCAGGGTCCGTTAGTTGTATGTGTACAGAATTGTATATCTGTTTATTTGCTGAAAACCTTTTATTGCAGGGCTCTGCATATGTTAATGTATACAGTTTATCTGCTTAAACATTTTGTTCAGTAAAAGTACCAGGATTAAGCAGATAAGTTGTTGGTGTGATTACTTTGCAGAGGAAACGGTTAGTGTCAGTCATACAATATCACTGTGTGCCTTGTTTGCCGGATTGTGTGACCTAAATTTACAGGTCTCACAATCCTATCATCCCCTACTAGCTGTGCCAAGGGAGGGTAGAGTCAATTACTGGGGGTTGACAGCGGTGTGTTACAGGCCCGAAACATCAAACCAGCGGCTCTCTTAGCTGGGGGTATCGCTACACGTGGGGGCTCAGAGTCCGGGATACCTGTACGCTGCAATCAAGCCCGCCAGAAGTACCGGCATGGATCCGTTAATGGTGACCCAGTGGTGCTTATCCACTGATGTCTCCCTGGACATGGCTGCAGTGATTGAACTCCCTGGAGAGGATTGGTCGGGGAGTGACATAGAACGGCTCATGGAGCTCCTGTCCCCGGACCATAAAGGATGGTTAATTGACCTTAGGCCAGACGAAGAGAATTCCTGCACCTTCGCGCTGATAGAGTGGAGGGATGAAGTGCCAGAAGAATTCAGAGGTCAGAGTGTGCAGTCCATAGGCAATACGACATACCGCTTGGCGCACGCAAAGGTTATAAAGAAGGAACCTCCGCAATCACCCAAAATTCCAAAGAGTCCCAAAGAGATGATAACCCCGGGGACACCTCTAACCACTATAGGCCCTGAACTTTTAAATGCTTTAGGGGACCTTGTCACGAAGTGCCAGAAGAGTAGTACGGTACATGTAGAGGCCGGGTACCGGAAGCTCAGGATCTTTTCAGGAAAACAACCTGTACCACTCAGGGAAGAGGATTTCGACACCTGGATTGAACAAGCGATGCAGGCTGTGGAAGGATGGGAAATACCGGAAGCCCCAAAGAAGCAGCGCATAAGTGAAAGTTTAAAGGGTGCTGCTGCTGAAGCCGTGAAAAACCTTAGGTTCAGCAATGCTGCTTGTACTGCCTATGACTATTTGACTATGTTGCAGGAAGAATTTGGCCAATTGGAAAAAGTGGTCGATTTAGTCTACCAGTTTGAGCATACTCTTCAACAGCCAGGAGAAAGACTGTCTGAATATGTTCGCAGATTAAACAAGATGCTTTGCCAAATTGTCCTTAAGAAGGGGATGGTGCCACAAGCCATAGATGCGGCTAAGATGAAGCAGATTTTAAGGGGAGCATTAGGTTCTGATCCGGTCTGGCTCCATCTGAAAACCTCTGGAGGGGTCATGTCCCTGAACTATCCAGACTTTGTGCGAATAATAAGGGATGAATAGGCTCTGCTGAAAGACCAACAGGCGACCGAGAAACCCACTCTTCCCCCCTCAGTTGGGGTCAGATCCGCCATGGCCACTGAACGGGACTCGGAGGTGGCTGTCTTAAAGTCGCAAATGACCCAAGTATTAGAAATGCTGACCTCTTTAATGGCCAAGAACTTAGGAGTTGGAGAAAAAGAAGAAGTCAGGAAGGAGTTGTACCAGAGTGTTTCAACACCAGTCTTCCCGCGGGATAGAGTAGAAGCTGTTTGCTTTAACTGTGGAGGAGTTGGTCATTTTGGGCGAGTGTGCCCCAGTCCGAGGAAGACCAGAGACACCTACCGCCAGCCGGCGGAAAACTCCAGAGGGCCCCGGTGAAGGAGTCAACCGGGTGCCCATCATTTCCAGCAAGCTCCATTGGAATCAGAAAGCAAGAGAAGCCAAGAACTGAGGGGAACAATTCCTCATCAAAAGCACTTAATACCCCTCACCTGGAGGTAAAACCTCAAAAATTGCAAGAAATCAATGCATACCAAGCCCAACAGGGATTAAGATCCAGGAAAAGATGGAAAAAGAAAAAAACACCAAAGGTCAAACCATGGGCCCAGGGAAAGAGGCCTCCCCGAAGAAGTTTCCAGCCAAGTTAGTGGGACCCTCCCCAGTAGTCCCCATTCAAGTGGAGGGAGTGTACACGAAGGCCATTCTGGATACAGGGGCCCAAGTAACCCTCCTGTATCGGGATTTCTACCAAAAGCATCTGAGACATTTGCCCTTGCAGAAGCTAGAAGACTTGGAAATATGGGGAATTGGCACCCAGAGCTTTCCATATGACGGCTACCTCCCGATTAGATTGGCTTTCAACCCCTCAGTAGCAGGAGAGGCAGAGGTCTTTGACACCCTGGCAGTAGTCTGTCCTCGCCCACCAGGGGCCAACAAAAGATCCCTGATAATAGGAACAAACACTGACCTCGTCAGGAGGCTACTGGCCCCTCTAGCACAAGAGCAGGGCACCTCAACAGCCAGAATCCACCCTATGTTGCAGTTGGCCTATCAACGATTGGTCTTGGAACAGAAGGCCCCAGAAGAGGGGGTAGGGAATGTTTGGAGACTGGAGAAGAAAGAGAGAGTGTTGCAGCCTGGTAAAATAGCTTGTCTGAGGGCCACTGTGAAGCTCACCTGGGAACAACCTGGCCCCTTTGTAGTCCTGGAACCAGACCCTCTGAGTACCCACTCAGGACTGGAGGTAATCCCTGAAGTAGTCCTGTTGAGAGCCCTGAAGAAGGCAAACGGCAGGGTGCCAGTGAGCATCAGAAACACCACTGACTCACCTGTGAAGATTCCAGCCCGGATGCTGTTGGGCCAAGTGAATCCCGCTACCCCAGTTGCCTTGCCCGACTTAGAGAAGGAGGAAGGAGGGGAACCCACTTTGGAGAACCCGGCCCTACCTCCGGCATGGAAGGAGAGGGCCAGGGCCCAGTTGGCCAAGTGGCGGATGATCTTCTCCAAGGATAAGTTTGATGTAGGATGTGTGAAAAGTGCCACCCACAAGATCCGTCTACAAGAAGACAAACCTTTTAGGGAGAGAGTCCGGCGAGTTCCCCTGGCTGATTTGGAAGATCTGCGTGAGCAACTCACAGAGCTCAAGAGAACTGGTGTTATCCGGGAATCCAGGAGCCCATATGCCTCTCCAATTGTGGTAGTCAGGAAGAAGAATGGGTCATTGAGACTCTGTATTGACTACAGGACCCTCAACAGGAGGACAATACCTGACCAATACACCACCCCAAGAATAGAGGATGCTCTGCAGAGCCTGTCTGGAGCCAAATGGTTCAGTGTAATGGACCTGAAGAGCGGGTATTACCAAATCCCAATGCACCCAGAAGACAGAGAGAAGACAGCCTTCATTACCCCAGTGGGGTTCTATGAATTTGACCGTATGCCTCAAGGTCTGTCGGGAGCTCCTGCCACTTTCCAGCGGCTGATGGAGAAGACGGTGGGGGACATGAACCTCATGGAAGTCCTAGTATACCTTGATGACATCATCGTCTTTGGGAAGACTCTGGAGGAGCATGAGGAGAGGCTAGAGAAGGTCTTGAAGAGACTCAGTGATGAGGGACTCAAGCTCTCCCGGGAGAAGTGTCAGTTCTACCAGTCTTCAGTCCATTAACTGGGACACATAGTGTCTGAAGAAGGAGTATCTACAGATCCCGACAAATTGGAGGCAGTCACCTCCTGGCCCTGGCCCACCACAGTGACTGAGCTTAGGTAATTTCTGGGGTTCTGCTCCCACTATCGCAGGTTTGTGGAGGGGTTTGCAAGAATTGCCAAGCCTCTGAACGAGTTGTTGAAGACAGAGGGAGAGGAAACCGGGGGAGTTGGTGGAAGACCAGTGGACTGAGAAGTGTGAACAGGCTTTCGCTAGGTTGAAGGAGAGTTTGACCACTGCCCCTGTCTTGGCCTATGCAGATACCAAGAAGCCCTATGAATTACACGTGGATGCCAGTCATGATGGTTTAGGAGGAGTATTGTATCAGGAGTATGAAGAACAGCTAAGACCTGTTGCTTATGTGAGTAGGAGTTTAACCCCAGCGGAAAAGAATTACCCCACCCACAAGATGGAATTTTTGGTCTTGAAGTGGGCTGTGGTGGACAAACTGAAGGACTACTTATATGGATCTGACTTTGTGGTTAAAACACTGTTGGTTGGTTGGCAGCCCTCTCAGGGTTAAATTTCAGCCTGAAGTACAGGCCTGGGGCTGGAAACCGAGATGCTGATGCCTTGTCCAGAAGATCTCATGCTCCCACTTGCATTGCAGAAGACTGGACCCAGGTGACCCCAGAGGGGGTACGGGCCTTGTGTCAGGGAGCAGAGCTCCAGGCTAGTGGTGGATCCAGAGCGGAAGAAATTGTTGGAGTGCCCAAATATTACTGTGATGTAACCCAGATTGGTGAAGAGGACTTGCCTAAACTATCAAAGAAGGATATAAGACGGGACCAGCTGGAAAACCCATTGGGAAGATTGGCTTTGGAAGCCCTAGAAGACCAGGATCCGGACAGACTCTTGCATGATCCCTCAAAGGAGGCCCGCTTACTGCGCAAGGAATGGGACCGGTTGCAGGTGCATCAAGGGGTGGTCTACCGAAGGGGCCCCTCTGATGACCTGGAAGACAAGTGGCAACTATTCCTGCTGGAAAAACACTGAAAGACTGTTATGGTTGCCCTACATGACAACCATGGCCACCTAGGGGCAGAGAGAATCTTTCAGCTCATAAGGAGCAGATTCTATTGGCCCTGTATGCGGGATGAAGTGGAGGAGTACTGTCACTCATGTGCTCGCTGTATACAAAGAAAAACACTGCCCCATCAAGCTGCCCCAATGGGCCACCTGCAAAGCCAAGGGCCCTTGGACTTGGTATGCATTGATTTTCTTTGTCTGGAACCTGATTTGAGTGGACATGGAAATGTTCTGGTGATAACCGATCATTTCACTCGATATGCCCAGGCCTTTCCAACTAAAGACCAGAAGGCCTCCACTGTGGCCAAGATATTCGTAGAGAAATATTTTGTACATTACGGACTACCTCAACACCTTCACTCAGATCAAGGGAGGGACTTCGAAAGTCGACTGATCCGGAAGTTATTGGATTCCTTAGGCATAAAGAAGACTCGCACAACCCCTTATCACCCACAAGGAGATGCCCAACCAGAAAGGTTTAACAGAACTTTGTTGAATATGCTGGGGACCCTGAGCAGCGAGGAAAAACAACATTGGGGCAAGCATTTAGCTGCCATAGTGCATGCTTACAATAGCACAACTAGTGACACCACCGGATATTCCCCTTATAGACTAATGTTTGGTCGGAAAGCCTGACTACCTGTAGACCTGGCCTTTGGCACTTCGATAGACCACACTTCAGTTGCCTCACACAAGGGATACGTGGACAGACTGCGGCGGAGCTTGAGACTGGCCTATGAGAAGGCCCAAGCGACTTCTGACCAGAGCGGAGCCCGGAATAAGCGGAATTTTGATCTTAAAGTCCGGATCCATGACCTGCAACCAGGAGACAGAGTGTTGTTGAGGAATTTGGGTGTCCCAGGAACAGGGCCGATCCTAGGGTCACAGACGCCTGGGTGCAGAAGTATTTCTGGCGCCCCCCATGTGGGCGTGGTCATCTTACAATCCCCTCCCCTTACACATGTTTCTATGGCAACGACTCAAACACAGAGATGCTCCCCTAAGAAGTCGTCGTTACCCTAGGATCCTCTCACGATCCTTTAACAATAAAGAAAATACAGGAAGAGCATACACTAATGAGACCTGGAGGAGAGTCTCTCTGATGCACACAAAGAGGGCTTCTGTTAGAGAGTCTGTTAGGAAGAGCCCCCAGACATAGTACAAGAGACAGTCAGGGAGTGCAGACATATTACAGGTGACGGTCAGAGAGTGCAGACATGACACAAGAGACAGTCAGAGAGTGCAGACATATTACACGAGATGGTCAGAGAGTGCAGACATATTACAGGAGATGGTCAGAGACTGCAGACATATTACAGGTGACAGTCAGAGAGTGCAGACATGATACAAGAGACGGTCAGAGAGTGCAGACATATTACAGGAGACGATCAGAGAGTGCAGACATATTACAGGAGACGGTCAGAGAGTGCAGACATATTACAGGAGACAGTCAGAGAGTGCAGACATACTACAGGAGACGGTCAGAGACTGCAGACATACTACAGGAGATGGTCAGAGACTGCAGACATATTACAGGAGATGGTCAGAGACTGCAGAAATAATACAGGAGATGATCAGAGAGTGCAGAATATTACAGGAGACGGTCAGAGAGTGCAGACATATTACAGGAGACAGTCAAGCCCTGTACACACGATCAGTTTGACTGATGAAAACCGTCCGATGGATTGTTTTCATCAGACAAACCGATCGTGTATGGGACCCATCAGTCTTTTTTCCATCGGTTTTAAAAAATAGAACATGTTTTAAAATTATCTGATGGATAAAAAACCGACAAATCCATCAGACGAAAATCCATAGGATATCTGATCGTGTGTACAGGGCTTCAGAGACTGCAGATATAATACAGGAGACGGTCAGAGACTGCAGACAAATTACAGGAGATGGTCAGAGACTGCGGATATAGTACAGGAGATGGTCAGAGACTGCATGGGGGAATCATGCAAGTTTCTTTCCTGAAATCTGTGGTTGCTGGAAATAAATTTGTACTGTATATTACCAGCCTAACTGAAAGTGAAAGTTAGTGAATGTCTTGAAAGAACAGGAGGGGGGGAGACAAATGGGCAGGGCCGCTGTTAGAAATCATGGGGCACTGTACAGCCTACCTGACGGGGCCCCCTTCAACCATGCCCTTGACCCCATCCCTGGCCCCGGCTTGAAGCGATTTACATATGTGTGCGGAGCCACCCCATGCATTTGCAATTAATAAGCATGAAGGAGTGGGGGCAGTTTAAATTTCTTTTAAATTGTATTTTATTACACAGAAAAACAAATCTTACACTGTATCTTTACATTTTTTTTTTTCATTTTTGCTTTCACAAGAGATGAACAACATCCCTTGTGATAGCATGGACCATGACATGTCCTCTTTATGGAGGGATCTGGGGTCTTTTAGACCCCATATCTGTCCTCTGGCCTCCAAAGCATAATCAGTTTGATCAGATACTTGTTCAAGCCGGTAATGGTTTCATTAAATGAGCCCGAAACCGAAAGTGATAAAATCCTCATCACTTCCAGTTTCTGACATCACACGGTGAGCGGAATGACATCCATCCCTCTCACTGTGTCCCAGTAACCAGATGCTAATGGTCACATCTTAAAAGCAGTAAAGGTGGTGGTGGTGGAACCCCCTTCCCCTTCCACTGCCTGTAAAAGTAATACAGGGGCTTCTTAGCCACTAGGATTACTTTTACTTTGTGCCGAATTCCTGTTGTTAAAAAATGGTAACTTGATCATTACTGTAGTGATGACCAAGATATCACCCTTCCAATCCAGCGACGTACTGATACATCGCTGGACGGGAAGCAGTTAAAATGAAGTGTAAATTTTTTTTTTTTTTTGGGCAGGGGTTTCTTCTAATTTTTTTTTTCCCTTTTAGGACAATTAGGGTATAGTTGCCTATTTTCTGATAGATTTTGGGATAAGGCCTTCCCCACGCCCCCCCTGTTTTTTTGGGGGGGATGGCGCTGGAGAAAGGTAGGGTGCGTTGGGTTTTTGTTAAATGTTTATACACATTATCTCATTTTTATTATTGTATTTTTTCTGAAATATATTCACTCAGATGTTTGTTGTTTTTGAGGTCCATCACCTTGCAAGCCATCTTGAAATATAAATTATTAGTTAAGTATTACTTTTACTTTTATTTTTTTCTCTGTTTAGATGGTATCACGTGATCAGGAGGTCTTATCTATTCTGTCATGGAATGTCCGTGGCCTAAATTCTAAATTTAAGAGAGCGTTGTCATTTAAGTATTTGAAAAGTTATCTTCCCCATATAGTACTACTTCATGAAACTCACCTTATGGGGAGTAGGCTACTGACCCTAAAGAAGCCATGGGTACAGAAGGCTTACCACGCTACATACTCCACTTTCTCTAGAGGGGTTTCGATATTGATTAGCAGATCTTTATCCTGTATGGTGGAAGATGTATTCTCTGACCCTCAGGGTAAATATGTTCTTGTTGTGTTTTTGCTATGGGGCCAGAGATATATAATTGTTAGTGTGTATATACCACCTCCTTTTTTGGTGACCCCCTTATATAGTCTTGTGGAAAAAATTTCTTTGTACGGTCCGGCTAAGTTACTGATAATGGGTGACTTTAATTCTATGCTTGATCCTGTTTTGGATAGACCAACTCCTGCAAAAAAATTCTCTGCAGGGCTCCTTAATTGGGCCCAGATGGTAGATTTGGTAGAAGTTTGGCGATGGAAAAATCCACTAAGTAGAACGTATTCATGTTTTTCAACTTCTTATAAGACAGCTTCACGTATAGACTTAGCCTTTGTCAATTCAGCGATATTAGCAGATATAGTAGATGCTAAATATTTGCTGAGTGGGTTATCCGATCATGCTCCGCTCATGCTTACACTCTGCATGCATCACCTTCGTGATGCAGCACAGTGGAGACTGGGCACGCATTGGATCTCACACTCAGACATAGTTAAAAAAATCCCGCCCCTTTTAGTAGAGTATTGGGAGTTTAATGTAGGATCATCCACTTCGGCAATATTATGGGATGCTTTTAAGGCATATGCAAGAGGACAATATATATCCGCTATTAAAGCGGTTAATAAGTCTCAACGAGCAAAAAATTACGCTTTGAAAGTTATAGTAGAGGAACAAACAGCCCAATATACCGCGGATCCCTCAGAATTAAATTTTAATGCCTTATTACATAGTAAACGGACCCTACATTTGCATATAACAGAGGCTATGAGGATAGATCTATATAAAAATAAACAGAAATCTTTTGAGCAGGGGGACCGTAATGGACGGTTTTTAGCCATGATGGCTAAACATGAACAATCTAGTACCCAGATTTTGGAAATACATACCACTTCTGGAGATACGGTCCGTACACAGCCTAAAATTTTAGAGACGTTTCGACAATTCTATCAGACATTATATACATCTCAGCTGCCTTCTAGTTTTCAGTCGACTGAGTTAGCGGAGTTACTGGACTCAGTCGCATTGGCATGGCTATCCAATAATGAGAGGGAGATGCTAGTACGTCCTATAACATCGGAGGAGGTCCTTTCTGTTATTGGCTCCTTTTCATTGGGGAAGTCACCAGGGCCTGATGGTCTTCCTATTGAATTCTATAGGGCTCATGGAGAGCTTTTATCTCCTGTACTGGCCTCTCTTTACTCAGATTGTCTGAAGGAGGGATCCATGCCAGACTCAATGAGTCAAGCTCATATAGTCCTAATTTACAAGCATCCGAAAGACCCATCCTCCTGTGCTTCATATAGGCCCATTGCACTCTTGAATGTAGATTTCAAGATTTTGACAAAGTTAATTTCCCGACGATTACAACCGTTGATGTCTAATATCATTGATTCAGATCAGACTGGTTTCATGCCAGGCAGATCCACTGATGTGAACTTGAGGAGATTATATACCAATATTTATGCTTCACATCTTAATATGGGATCTAGGGTTATTGCCTCCCTGGACATTGAGAAGGCCTTTGATACCTTGGAGTGGCCCTTTCTGTGGGAAGTACTCCGCAGAATGGGCTTCCCAACGGTATTTATAAAATGGTTACAGGTCTTATATAAGAATCCCAGAGCTGCAGTAAAGATGGGAGGAGGGTTGTCAGCTTCCTTCTCACTATTTAGGGGAACCCGTCAGGGCTGCCCTCTCTCTCCAGCCCTTTTTGGATTGCTATGGAACCGGTGGCTGAGGCTCTACGTACTTTACCTAATATTAGGGGATTGCGGATCGGTTGGCTGGAGGAGAGGGTAGCTCTGTATGCAGACGACCTCTTATTATTTTTAAATGATGCTGGCCCCTCGTTACAAGGGGCCTTGGATATACTGGATTCATTTTCAACGGTTACAGGGCTGAAGGTAAACTGGACTAAGTCATTGCTGTTTCCAATAGATATGGAGGCTCGCAGTACGGCTATGAAGGATACTCCACTGCAGTGGGTAGATAATTTTAAGTATTTAGGAGTGGTAATTTCTCGTCAATCTTCTGAATTTATGTCTCTGAATCTGACCCCAATTTTGGGAGATACTGAGTCTAAATTAAAAGTATGGAAGTCTCTACCGTTGTCTCTATTGGGGCGCATTAATCTTTTAAAAATTAAAATTATACCTAAATTCATGTACCTATTTAGACATTCTCCTCAATGGCTCCCTGTATCCTTTTTCAAAAGACTAAATCAGTTGTTAACATCTTTTTTATGGGGGATAAAAAATCCTAGGTATAAATTAAGTACTCTGATGCACCCTTGTGAAGAGGGAGGACTAGCTTTTCCGGATCTATACAAATATTTTTTGGCCACTCAGTTGGTTACGGCCGCATGGTGGTTAAACCCAGATCTATATAACTCTTCTACCCGGTTAGAAGCAGCAGTAGTAGGTTCCGTAGAAGCTCTTAAGGTTCTCTTATTTAGGGGCCGTAGGGCACTTCATCAGGTGACTATTCCTATGCTTAATACTATTCAAGCTTGGGAGGCCGGCCTTAGATGTGAGTGTTATCCAAAGGGAGCAATTTCTCCAAATGTCCCTCTATGGCTAAACCCTACCCTTCCTCAATTCCTTAAAACACCAGAGCCTATTGCATGGACCAAATACAATATTAAATTACTTGTCCAAGTGGTTACTGATCAGAGGTTATCCACCTTCTCTACACTAACCTCAATGTTTAATCTTCCTAGCTCTTATCTATTTAGATACTACCAGCTTTCACATACTTTTCATGCAGAGTTTCCACAGAATAGTTTAACGATGATACAATCTACCTTGGAGTTAGTACCTAGGTCTGAGTGTCTGGATAAGCCTACCTCGAGACTCTATTCTCATCTTACTTTAATTTCTATCCTGCCATTAGAGAGTCTTCGAGCTAGGTGGAATCGAGATATACCAGATTTGAGTATGGAGGACTGGAGCTGTGTGTGGGATTTCCCTTTGAGATCTCTGGTCTCCTTGAGGGATCGTGTTATCCAATTTAAACTCATACACAGAGCATATATCACGCCATATAGACTTCAAAAGATAAATCCTGCTTGTTCCTCTAAGTGCTGGAGGTGCAGAGCAGCTCGAGGGGATTTCACACACATCTTCTGGACCTGTCCATATAAAGTTACATTTTGGATGGAGGTAGTGGATCTATTAAACTCTATTACCTCTGCTCCTTTACCGTTTTCAATGTCAGTCTGTTTGCTGGGCTTAGTAGAGGATATTACCCCTATAGAGACCGAACGAATATTTATTAATACAACATTATACTACACAAGAAAATCTATTGCATTATATTGGAAGAAACCTCATCCTCCTCCGTTTATATATTGGAAACAATTGATTAATAATAATCTTCCATTGTACAGAGATACCTATAGGAATAGGGGTCGCCCTAGTAAGTATGATGAGGTTTGGGCAAAGTGGCTGGATAAGCCATATACGGCATCTAACATAGAGGGAGGTAACAACTCATAGAAGGGATGTTCCCTATATGGGATATTTGTGTTTAGAAATGATTGGAAATAATAGTGATAATCATAATTTCTTTATTTCTTGTTTTTTGCTATGCAAGGTGATGGGATCGTGTTATTTTATTAATATATTTTAGATTTAATGTGTATGATGTGTTGTCATGTTATGTTATGTTTTGTTTGTTTAAGAAATTAAATAAAAATATTTATAAAAAAAAAAAAAAATGAAGTGTAAATTAGCATTACACCGTTTCTCATTATCATCAGCATTACAATTATCACACAGGCAGCACTGTAAGCAGGGGCTCTATCATGTCTCTATGTCACATTACTTTTGGGTGCTGACTTTGTTATGGCTGTTACATACAGTAAGTACAGCAATAAGTTAACAGGCATAACAAAGTCAGCACCCAAAAGCAATGTGACATAGAGCCATGATAGAGCACCTGCTTACAGTGCTACTGCTACCTGTGTGATAATTGAAATGCTGATAACCTGCTGTGCTGTGAAATACATAATAGGACACAGTGAGTATTCTATCCTCTAATCCACACTCACTGTGTCCAGTGCAGCCACACTGTCCTCCTGCTCTTCTGTCAGCCACTCAACTTCTTCACATCTTGCTAGGATTGCAGCCGGGAGCCGAACGGAGAATTGCAATATCACTCCGCCAGCCGGGACTAATAGAATAGTGGGGCGGCATGATGTACATGTGCCCGAAAATAAGAAAATAGTCCCTCCACACTCACTCACATTTCCAGGCTGGAAGCAGAAATCCTTCAGTCTCACAGACGAATCTGCAGCTGCTGTTTTCATATTTACCGCCCACACATCCTTTCACGAGATACAGCTGTACGCGGGAGATAGTGTGGGCGGAGCGGGAAGTCACTGGAGGAGCTGTATTCCTCACTGATCTCCCGTCAGTGAGGAGGGGGGGGGGGGGTGGTGTGTTCGCTGGGCTGTGTAAGTGTCACTGTCACAGACACTTTTTTTTTTTTTTTTTAATCAAATATTCTTTATTTCCTTTTTCTTTTTTATATGAACATTCTGATTATACATATCTCTATATCCATATGCATATTTGATCCACCACACATCTCATATAAACACAAACATTAATGGCATACCCTCCTCCCCTCCTCCCACCCCCCCCCTCCTCTCCCCCTCCCTCCCTCCCCCCCTCTTATTCCCACATTCTGCCCCACACTCTCTACTGTGCCTCCACCTCTAGCCAGTGTTTCCATATGTTCATAAATTTCTTCCTATTTCCCCTCTTATCATATATAAATTCTTCTTTTCTGATAGTATTATCTATTACTTTCCCCCATTCTATCCCTGTTGGGGGGTCTTTTGCTTGCCACCTTTGCGCTATAAGCTTCCTACCTTGGAACAAGCACCTTAATATTGCCGTTTGTGTGTCTACTGGTATTCCCCTGTCTTCTATCAATCCTAGCACACACAATTTAGCTTCTGGTTGGAAAGATGTCCCAAATACAAAGTTTATTCTATCTATTATCTCTTTCCAGTACCAGTACAGTTTGGGACATCTCCACATCATGTGCACTAAGTCTCCCTCCTCTATTCTACATCTCTGGCATTTTGCATCTTTCCTACCACTAAGCTGGTACATTCTTCAAGGTGTATAATATGCTCTATGTACTAAGTATAATTGTGAGGCCATTTGGGAGGGGCAAAGTGTAACTCTCGGCCCTGCCTCTAGTATCCTTTTCCACTGGTCTTGTGTTATTGGGCCCAGTTCTCTTTCCCATTTTCCCTTGTTTTCCAGTCTCTCTTCTTGATCTACCTCACTTATACATTTATACATCTCCGATATCGTCCCTCTAGCTAAATCCGCATTAACTAGCCTCCTGAGTTGGGTCATTTCGTTCCATACTGGTATTACCTGCCCGAATTGTGCATTCAAAGCATGTCTTACCTGTAGGTATCTATAAAATGATTTATTGGGGATTGGGTACTCCTCTCTTAGCTCTTGGAATATTTTTCTTCTTCCCTCTTTAAAAAGCTGTGTCAGGAGATGCACTCCACATATATCCCATTCCTCAACTTTTCCCATCTTTTTAAGCTCTTCTAGGTTACTATTGTCCCAGATGGGGGAGAATTCTGAGAATCCTCTGTAACCCAATATCTCCTTGACCATCTTCCAACATTTTACTATTAGTTTTTCTGTTGGACATCTGGAGCAGAAAGAGTCAGCCTCCACTGCCTCTACCTCTGTGTCATGACTTGTGTCATTCAGTAGTAGATTCTTTCCCCCTTCCTTACTCCCCGGTAGGTTACTTCCCCTCATATGCTGCATTTGTGCAGCTAGAAAATAATGTCTCGGGTTAGGCAATGCCAGTCCCCCCCTTTCTCTAGGTTGCTGTAGGGTGCAAAGACGGACTCTTACTGCTCCATTTCTCCATATCAGTTCCCTGAATACACTGTCTATTCTTTTGAACCAGTATTTTGGAATCCATACTGGGGAGTTATGCATTATATATAGGATCTGAGGCATCCAAACCATTTTGACAAGGTTGCAACGTCCAACTACCGAAAGTGGGAGTCTATTCCACACGCGACACTTCTGTTTCAACCTTGTAATCAGTGGTACTAGGTTATTAGCTATGTAATGTCCTGGTTCTTTTGTTACGTTTATTCCCAAGTACCTCATCTGACTCACAACCTTAACTTGGGTTATCTGCTGTGTTATTGGGTCTATCGGCAAAAGCGCCGATTTTTCCCAATTAATCCTCAGGCCTGAGATTTTCCCATATTCTCCAATTATCCCCATTGCTGTATCCAGTGAGGTCTGTATATCTCCCAGGAAGAGCAAGATGTCGTCTGCATACATGGCAATTTTTTCTTCCCCAAGTTTTCTCTTAAATCCATGTATCTCTGGGGATGCCCTTATTGCTATAGCCAGCGGTTCCACTGCGAGGGCGAACAGCAGGGGCGACAGCGGGCACCCCTGTCTTGTCCCTCTTGCCAACTGGAACCACTCTGAACACTTTACAGAGCTGCAGCCACCAGTCGTCTCAGAATTTACAGACTGATTCTCCTGTCCTACGGACGGGAGAAATCAGTCTGTTTCTCCACGGTTACTGAGATAATGGGAGACTTGTCCCCCCCCTGCTGGTGGAGCCCTTCCTGAAGTCGCTCTCCTCCCTGCCAATGAGGATGCAGGGGGAGGGAGCAGATTGGGCGGCCGAGGCAATGCGAGGCTCTAATATTATGCGCAGAGGGAGGGGGAGAAATCCGCCCCCTCTTACTCTCCGCCCAGGGCACCCGCTCCGATCTCCTCTGACAGGAGGATGGATGGGAGACGGGCTTGGGCGGGATGAAATAGCAGCGGCGGTGAGCGGCCTCTGAATACCAGCAAGAAGGAGGAGGGAGGGGAGCACTCTGGCGCTTGAGCGCCCCCACCTCTGTGGCGTCTGGGTGAACTGCACCCCTCGCACCCTGTCTAGGATCGGCCCTGCCCAGGAAAGCATAAGCTGGCAGACAGATGGAAATCAGAACCGTATGTAATTTGTAGAAAGTTACCTGGCTTACCAGGGTACCAGTTGAAACCGGAAGGGAAAGTGGGGCCGTTAAAAACCTGGCACAGAAACCATCTGGTGCCCCTCTCTGAGGCAGTCCGGATGCCTTCTACTCCGGAGTCCCCTGATCTACCTTCAACCTCAAATACCCCTAGACCCAATACCAGGTCTCAAGCAACTCTGTCAGAAGAGATGGATGTCACAGACCAAAGTGAGGATGAGGAACTGGAACTTAACTGACTGTGGCCGTCTCAGGCACCTGAACCCATGACTACGGATCCTTCATCCTCTAAAATCCCCATCAATGGCACCTTAAGTGCTGAAGCTGCCGAGTTCATTCCGTCTGGTACTCAGCCTGAAGAATGGGAAGATGCCTTAGTGTCAGTCCCAGCTGAAGACCCAAGGATTCCTTGTACCTCCCTGCACCTGATTTGGATGCCCTTGAAGCAGCAGGATCCACTACACCTGTCCCAATGGAAGAACCCATAGTGTTTGACACCGTAGTCCCCAGGGAACAAAAGGGTAAATAGGACTATCCGTCCTCCCCGAAAACTAACTTACACTCAGATGGGAGAATGCTCAGAAGACACTGTGGCGACTGCGAGAAGGACAATAGAGAAACCTGGCCCCTCCACTGTGCATTTGGTGGAGGGCAACCCCAGCTCACTCTCTGGCACAGTTAGGCAGGTCACTTCTACCAATATGACCTGTAGGCAAGACAATCTCCCTTACCAAGTTTGGTGGGAGGTTCCCTTGCCAAGCTCCTTTGCAGCCATAAATTGTATTGCTTGGAAATAATGCTAATATTATCTTTGGGGACCAAAGATTTTAAGTGGGGGGAGTGTGTAGCGGGGTGTTGCTTTAAGAACCCAGAGACTACCATACCCAGGGTGCATTGCCCCGCGCAAGGACTGCTGGGGTGGGCTATTTAACTGAAGGGCGGGCCGTAGATCGGTCTCTTTGGACATCGCCCGCCCAGCAAGTGGAACCGGGTGCTGAATCTGTTGTTCCTGACAGGGCCTGAAGTTTAGGCCTTGTGTTTCCAAAGAGCCTTCCGTTTCCACTGAGGAGCCTGAGGGACGTCTCATCCTGCTACCCATCTACCACTTCCAGGAGGACCGAAGACCCGGGTGTCGTGGAACCTGTGTACCGAGACACAGCTATGGAAGATACGGACGTGGACTGGTCCGGTTGGGTGAGAGAGCACCTGCTCAGAGATTAGTACAGGATCTCTAGGCCCAGTGTTTGTTGTTCGGGACCCACCATTTAGAGTTTGCATCTGCACGCCGGAGGGACAGTGCATTGAGTAGCATTAGTGACTTTATTTTATTCATCAAGTTTACAAGTACCTATTCCTGTGGATTACAATTTGTCTCCAAAAGTGCACCACCATTTGCTAGCGAAGATCCATCTCCACGGAACTTACACATAGAACAGTCAGGCCTGACTTCTAAGTTTAGACATTGCTGGGCGCCATCTTGCCCACGAGGGAGGGGAGCTGCAAACGGGGTCCGTTAGTTGTATGTGTACAGAATTGTATATCTGTTTATTTGCTGAAAACCTTTTATTGCAGGGCTCTGCATATGCTAATGTATACAGTTTATCTGCTTAAACATTTAGTTCAGTAAAAGTACCAGGATTAAGCAGACAAGTTGTTGGTGTGATTACTTTGCCGAGGAAACGGTTAGTGTCAGTTATACAATATCACTGTTTGCCTTGTTTGCCAGATTGTGTGACCTAAAGTTACAGGTCTCACAATCCTATCATCCCCTACTAGCTGTGCCAAGGGAGGGTAGAGTCAATTACTGGGGGTTGGCAGCGGTGTGTTACAGGCCCGAAACATCATACCAGCGGCTCTCTTAGCTAGGGGTATCGCTACACTACAAATCCCAAGAGCCCCCTAGGACCAGCTCCACTTTTCATGCTGTCTTTGCAGCACAGGAAATGTGTCCAGAAGTTTGTTGTCAATTTCAAGTTCTGTGAGTGTGAAAGAGCGTTATCAGCGATGACAAAGCTGATAACCCTCCTCCACAACTTGATCACGTAGTGGTGTATCCAAAAGTGGCTACATCAGCTGCACAGGATGACAACACTGCAGTGATTTTACTGCTAATGGAATCGCATTGTTTCTACTTTTAAGTAATTTTTACTTGCAGGATCATCTGATATTTTCTTTGTGTTTAACCTCTTCCTGCCGGCCATATGCATAGACTGTATATGTGGCCTCTCTGCATTAAAGCCCACCTGCCGAGAGGCCACATTTATGCTTCCCAAATGTAAACATTTCTGTGCTGAGAGCACGCACCCTGCTCACTCCCAGCACGCTCCCAACAAAGTTACCGGTGGGTACTGGAAAGCTCCCAATTAGGGTTGCCACCTGTCCAGGATTCCCCCTCACAGTGTGAGTTTTGAATTATGTCCGGGTTTCAATCCGCCTAAAACCCAGACACATTATGCAGATTTAATATCATCAGGATTTCCCCAATAACAGCCGACACCTGCCATCCCCTCTCCACACACTGTTCTTGCTCTCCCCCTGGCTGTGCACCCAATTTGGCTGGTCACCACCACCAGCTCTTCCCCTGGCTCTGCACCTTCGGTCAGTCACCGCCACTGGCTCTTCCTCTACCTCTGCACTTTGCCTCTCACCACCACCGGCTCTCCCCCTCCCTCTCCACCCTCGGCCACTCACGACCAGTGACTCTCCCCCTTCCTCTGCACCTTATATAGTTACATATTTAGTCTGGTTGAAAAAAGACACAAGTCCATCTAGTTCAACCAATAAAAATGTACAATCCTATATACACAATCCCATACCCACAACTTATTCAGAGGAAGGCAAAAAACAAACAGCAAAGCATGATCCAATTTGCTCCAGCAGGGAAAAAAATCCTTCCTGATCCCCCAAGAGGCAGTCTGATGTTCCTTGGATCAACTTTACCTATAAACGTTAGTATCCAACTATATTATGTACATTTAGGAAAGAATCCAGGCTTTTTTTTAAAGCAATCTTCTGAGCTGGACAGAACCAGCTCTTGAGAGAGTCTATTCCACATTTTCACAGCTCCCATTCCTGTATTTGGAGATTAAATCTTCTTTCCTCCAAACGTAAAGAAGTGCCCCTTTGTCCTCTGTGATGACCTTAAAGTGAATAACTCAACACCAAGTTCACTATATGGACCACTTATGTTGATTATATCCCCCTTAATCTCCTCTTCTCAAGAGAGAATAAATTCAGTTCCTCTAATCTTTCCTCAAATCTGAGCTCCTCCATGCCTCTTATCAGTTTGGTTGCCCTTCTCTGCACTTTCTCCATTTCCCCAATATCCTTTTTGTGAACTGGTGCCCAAAACTGAACTGCATATTCCAGATGAGGTCTTCCTAAATATTTGTACAGGGGAAAAATTATATCTCTCTCTCTGGAGTTTATACCTCTCCTAATACGAGAAAGGATTTTTCTTGCTTGGCAGTGCATGCCATTATTAAGCTTGATCTACCAGAACACCCGGATCGTTCTCTGCCATTGATTCCCCCAGTTGTACTCCCCCTAGTATGTATGATGCATGCATATTCTTAGCCCTCAAGTGCATAACTTTACATTTATCAACATTAAACCTCATCTGCCACATAGTAGCCCAATTAAACAGTGTTTCGAGGTTGGCTTGTAAGTTGGAGACACCACCATCGCTACCGCCACCGTCTCTTCCCCTACCTCGGCACTTTCAGTTTACACTCTTCCCCACTGCACTGTTTCCTTTCTCACTTGGCTGTAATAGCTTGCAACCCTCCTTGAGCCTCTCCTGCTCCTCATCCAGCCATTCTTTGGTCCACCTCCGCTGTAACATAATATAACTGCCTTTCATTCATATTATACACTGCTCTCTCCCACCAGCACTGTCGCATATCGCTTCAATGCTGTCGCTCTCCCATTCATTCAGCCTCTTCCTCCTCGTCCTTACTACCAACTCTGATCCTCCCCTACAATAATACAGAAAATGCTGAGACAAAGCAATCGCATCTAAGCTAACGCGGTGCGGGATTCCTTCTTCAGAGGTGCCCTAAACAACAATGCAGATAATTCTCTGGAAGGTAAATATAAATGTAAATATACAAAGTTATAAATATAAATGAACAATTTGGTTCAAATATGGTATTATACTGACCTGACCAGGTAGTAAAGGTTGCATCAAATGTGATTGCCACTATGCTTTAAAATCACAAAGATAGGAGACGGAGATTGCACTGTCACCCGCACTACCATGGATGCCCACTACCAGGCCGCGAGGCCTACTCGAATATCAGCATGAAAAAGCTCCCCCAATTGTGGCCAGAGCCCGGAGGCAGAGGATCTTGGAAGTTATAATATAAAGGAAGTCAAGAAAAGTGCCAAATCTATAAGAGTCAGCAAAATAAAATAAAATAATGACAGTATAAATTTTGCCTACATATCATTAACAGGATAATGGTATGATAAGTAATGTATGTTTACAAGCTTTTTTATTAGATTACTGCAGCGGCGGCCCATCCATTGGGGGCGCACAGGTGCCGCCACCCTATCCAGTTCTGCCCCCCCCCCAATACATGAGTCCGGCCCCTTAATTCCTATGGCGGGGGGTGTGTGTTTTTGAAGCACTGATTAGAGCCAGAGGCTCTAATAGGCTTCACAATAGGGTGGTCAGGGAGCAGGGGGGGAAGAAAGTGCGCTCACAGCCCACCCAGGTGTGTTAAAATAGTGAATGAATATTCGCTATTCCAACACTGATCCTCCTCCCTGCCAATCAGGAAGCTGGTCTGATTGGCTGAAAGGACAGGCTATTGGACGCCTAGGAGGAGAGGAGAAGAGGCACAGTGGAAGAGAGAAGAAGAGGACACAGGAGCCAATGCCCGCTGCCCGGATGCCTGCTGCCTGGATGCCTTCTGCCCGCTGCTCGGATGTTTGCTGCATGAATGCTTGCTGCCCGAATGCCCGCTGCACGGATGCCCACCACCTAGATGGGGGCAAGTGCCAGACGACCGGCAGATAGCGAGCGGGTGGGTAGTTGCGGTGCCGCCGGGGGGGTGGATTACTGGGTGGATTACTGTATCATGTATACAAGTAAACAAAATCTCCCCTGTATAGCCTAATGCCTGGTACACATAATGAGAATATTGGACAAATGATTGTCTGTTTTTTTGCATGTTAGTCTCATATCAAAAATGAAAAATTGACTAAAGTTATGAAAATTCTCGTACGACATAATAAAAATTTGGAAATGATGTAATGTGTTATAGTGTATTTGTATTGTATTTTCGAACGTCAACTGTACAGATTAAACAAAAATCGTGCTTGTCCCATTGGATAATTTTGCGTGAAATGTCGTGATCGGCTCTTGAAAGTGGTGTACCAACGATCAGATTATCGTATGATCGCTTCGAAAGCGGTATTTTTTATAAAATTTTCTGATTGTGTGTATGAGCCATAACCCTAACTTTCTGGCTGTAACCCAATGTATGGCTAATTGTATTTAAACTTTATGAACATCAGCAATTAACTGTAACAGAGTAACAAATAATGAAATCTACAGACAGGTGTGTAACAGCCAAAGATTTACCACAAGGGGGCATTGCACCCTTATCAACTGTGAATAACCACATACAGAGATATATCTCTGTTCTTTACAGAAACTAAATATGATGTACACAGATTTATGTGGTCATGAGTTCTTAATCTACTATAGATGTGACCAGACCTAATTTTATTAGGTTCTGTGTATAGGGCTGCATAGCCCAGACCCTTTTTCTGGCGCCATGGCTACATTAGAGTTTCCCGCGCTAAATAGTCGTGCAATAGGAATGGTCCCGATGTTCGAATCGAACGTAAGTTTGACTCGAACATCGGGTGTTCGTTTGTCCACAAACAAACCGAACATATGGGGCGTTCGCGGCAAATTTGAGCGCCGCGGAGTGCCGCGGAGTGCCCCACAATACTACCGTGTAGTATACTGTGTGTGTGTGTGTGTATATGTGTGTATATACATATACACACATACAGTGAATTCAGTGTAGACAATACATACAATGCAGGCAGTCTAGTGTATATATATATATATATATATATATATATATACACACACACACACACACACACACACACACACACACACACACACACAGTGCAGTCAGTGCAGAGTATATAATACAGTGCATTGAAGTGGTTAAGGGGAACCCTTTGAAAGAATAAAAAAAAAAACTGCATGGGGTCCCCCCAAAGACCTTTGGGTCTGGTATAGATTTTAAGGGGAACTCCATGCCAAAATAATCAAAATAAAAAAACGGCGTGACCCCCCCCATAAAAATTAAAGATTACTTTAAATATCGTGCCTGGGGGGTCCCCTTAGTCTGCCTGTAAAGTGGCGCATTTGTGCAATGTGTAGAACAGTGCCGCAGCAAAATTACATTTCTAAAGGAAAAAAAAAAAATTCATTTAAACTTGCTCGCGGCTGTATTGTATTGCTGGATCCCGGCAATCAAGGGAAAAAAATGAAGGTAAAAATCCACGGCAAAATGTAAAAAACAACAACATTTTCCGTGAATTTGCATCTATATTGCCAGAATCCAGGAATACATTACAGCCACAAGCAAGTTTAAATTAAATTTTTTCCTTTGGAAATGTAATTTTTTTGCGCCACTGTTCTACACATTGCACAGATGCGCCACTTTACAGGCAGATTAAGGGGACCCCCCAGGCACAATATTTAAAGGAATCTTTCATTTTTATTGTTTCACGCATTATTAAAATCACTGCTCCTGAAAAAAACTGTAATTTAAAAAATTTTGTTTTTGCATTGATACATGTCCCCAAGGGCAGTACCCGGGTCCCCATACACTTTTCATGGCAATAACTTGCGTATAAGCATTTAAAATGAGCACTTTTGATTTCTCATGTTCGTGTCCCATAGACTTTAATAGGGTTCGCATGTTTGCTCAACCTTTTTGCCTGTTCGCATGTTCTGGTCAAAACCGAACCGGAGGCCCAACAGTTTTCTTGCTATTTTCTATGTGTGCAAAAAATTCATGTAATTCTAATGCCCCATACACACGATCGTTTTTCATGCCGTTAAAAATGCCATTTTTAAAAATGGGCATTAAAACCGATCATGTGTATGCTCCAGAGCATTTTTAACGACGTGAAAAACGGGCATTAAAAATTTCGAACATGCTCTATTTTTTCACGTTGTTTTTCATGTCGTTTTTTTTAACTACATGAAAAACGATGGTGTGTATGCTTTGACGAGGTGAAAAAAACCGTGCATGCTCAGAATCAAGTGTAGCGGGGTCTCTAAATTTATGTGGGACACCCAGGTGTGGAAGTATAGGGATAGTGGACCACTTGTGTTCGTGGAGGATTGGATGGTGTAATAATCTCCTTGGCCTCTGGGTGGCGGGGTACCTGGAGGCTCAAGGTAGATTTGCCATTACAGTGCTAGCCTTTTTGTCCCTTTCCGGAGATGGTACGGCGAGGGCGGGGAACCTGCCGTGGTGTCGATGGGAGGAGATAAAAGGGGGAGACGCCCTAACCACGAGGTCTTCTGGAGGAAGTTCTTCACGCACCCAGGCACCTTAGGCCTGGGTGCGGGCGGGTTCTGGATTCCGGCTCAGGTGCCCTTTGCCTGACTGGAATGGAGTCGGAGTCCATCCCAGGCACCTTCAGCCTGGGGTGAGGTACTGAACTTGGAGGCCTGGGGTCCAGTGACTTCGACTGGATCCCGTGAGGGTGGAGACATCCGAGGGTCCCTGAGGTGGATGGGGCCCATGTCTGAGGTGAGGAGGCCGGGGAGGTTACCCGTCCGGAGAGTCTGGAGCAGCATCAACCCAGTGACGGATGGGCCTCTGGTAACTCCCTTGGAGGGACATCTTCCCCTGATAGGGGCCGCAGCACAGCGAAGGTACTCCTATCTACGTTCTCTTGAGTCGCTGGTAGAGACTCTCAGATTCTAAGTCCTTTCTTGCTGAATGCTATAGTAACCGCTGGCGAGATCGCAGTGGTTTAGTTAATAACCAGGATAGTGCCTCGACCTGCTCACCCCCGTATCAAAATGTTATCAAGTCGCAACCAGTTGGCTACTGAAGCACTGTTTATTGTGAGATGTACAATAAAGCAATAGTTTGACTGTGATCGGTGTGTGGAACTCTGGTTAATGGGAGCAAAGGGAAGTGTTGACACAGCAGGACTGTATTCTAGAACAAAGCACATAGGCCTGAGGAAATATTTGGTGCTGGCCTTCACCTCACCCACAGCTATGGGGAGGACATGGGCCGTAGCGTATCTCAACCTGTCGTGTGACATACCCCTAGACAAAGGAGATGGGGTGAGGCCGCTACACAATTATGAGACGGGAGCGCACGTTCTGGTAAAACTAGCATTTGTAATGGAGATAGCACATTCGTCACGCTGTAACGGACTGAAAAGCAGGAGGCTGAAAAGCGTGAATCGTCGCTCAACAAACTTTACTAACATGAAGGGTGGCACCATCCGAACGGAACTTCCCCTTTATAGTGCTGTCGTACGTGTTGTACGCCACTGCACTTTGCTTGAACGTTTTTTTAAAATGATCGTGTGTACGCAAGACAGGCTTGAGAGGAAACATGAAAAAAACGACGAGAAAAACGTCGGTTTAAAAAATGGCATGAAAAACGATCGTGTGTATGGGGCACTAGGTGCGACAATTTTTCATTCTGGAGTTATGGCTGTGACAGATTTTCAAATAAATCCTGCTATATAGGTGGTAAAAAAAAAAATGGAGGTAAATAAAACCTTTAAAAGTTTGAGTATATTGTGTCACATGTTGAAGTACTGTGTCACAGACAAAATTTAAACACCTTAGTAACAGACAATTTTTACACTTCCCCTGCTTCAGAAGCTCTCCATTTTCTACTCCTAATTCCGCAGTCGACTCAGGTGCAAAAAGCCTCAGGAGCCCATTTTCGCTCCAGACCGCTTGTGAATCATCAATGGGGTACACTATACAGCTTTCTTGTTCATACATCACGGGACACAGAGCAGCATAGTCATTACTATGTGGGTTATATAGAATTACCTTCAGGTGCTGGCACTGGCAACTTCCAAAACAGGAAGTACCCTCCCCTATATAAGCCCCTCCCATCCGGGAGTACCTCAGTTTTTTGCCAGTGTCTAAGGTGTTGGCCAAGGTTAACATGTATTCATCTGGGCTTGTGTACAGGTTCTCTGGGCCTTAGCAAGCTATTCCGGATCCGACCAAAAAAGCTTCATAGCTAAACGGTCGGTACCCGGGCCTTGCAGAGAAGAGCAGGGTTTTGCCTGTAATGCCTCTCTTAGGAGGGCTGGACCCTGGGATCCAGAGCTCTGGTCATACCCAAAACCAAGAGGCTATCTGTGCAGGGTGCTATACAGGTCCAGGGGAGTGGAATCCTTGGGAACCCCGTCCCTGAAGGTCTAGTACAATGCCTGCCGTGAGAGGTGAAGTTTGGGCTTCTGTGGACCAAACAAAGTCCTGCGGCGGGGAAAAGGTAAGTGGGGGCCCCTCAGGAACTTGGTTCTATTGAGGGGACCCCCAAGCCTAATATGTCTTTCTGCCTGTTACCTAAAGGTATTCCCGCTAATAGCTGTATATGCCTAAGAAATCCTAGAAATTTCTTTTCATAAAGGAAGTTTTAAAAACTGTAAACCTGGAAATGTTTTCATAAAGGAGGTTTTAAAAAAAAAAAAAGACAAAAGTGCGGTACCTGTGTTTGTCCACTAGAGGCCGCTGTGGAACGTCTTTTTTTCTTGGGACTATTCCTTCCATGGTGAAAGTCCAGGCAGATGAGTGAGCTCTCTATCAGGGAAGCTGCATTCCTCTGTCATGCTGCCAAGTAGTTTCCTTCCATCCCTGAGTCCTGGTGAAACAGGGACCCTGGCTCCTCTCCCTACAGGGCGCCAAGAGCGCACACGTGCATGCGCGCGCGCACACACGCTTTCTTTTTATAGATTTAGCTTCAAAAAAGTGGGCGGAGCCTGGCGGATGACGCGCTCTGTGCGCCCAGCGCTTCTGCGCATGTGCGGGCGTCCCAGCAAGATAAAAGGACTCAGTCCACGCTGCTTGCTATGGACACAGAGCATGAAAAGGAGCTGGTAGCATGGTATAGGGGCTTACAGCGGGCGGTTGATACAGGCATCCCCAGAAAGACGCATTAGTAGACACCCACTGATGTACATAGCAGCAAATTGCATTAGACTATTTCAGTAAAGGGGTGTATTGCGGCTGGAATACCTCAGCTTTGAACTAAGGAATATGCCGCCTAAAAAACTCCGAGATATACCTCTCAGGAAGTGTAGGGGGTCTCCATCGGGCTCTGAGGATCTGGAGCAGTCATCTGCACCCTCCTCCCCTGAGAAATCAGAGGTTGATACCCATAAGGAACCCCCGGGAGTGCCAGGTACTGCGGCTGTCCTCAGTCCACCTGCTCCTGCATATATAACAGAGGAGGTTTTTGCCTCAACTCTGGAGGGATTGGAGCAGAGATTGGCAGCATTGATCGCTTCTTCTCTGCAGGAAAGAAAGCGCGCCAGATCTCCATCACCTCCATTAGAGTGCCTGTTGGCAGAGCAACAGTCCCAGGAAGGGACCGACCTACCTGAAGGGGATCAGGAGGAGGTTAACTCTGTTTTTGAGGAATCGACAGTAGATGAACCATTTTCAGCATCACAGACTGAAAGATTGTGGGTCCAGACCCTAACTGACATGGTTCGATCTGCATTTAAAATGCCTCTTGTTGAACCATCAACTACTGCTGTCTCCTCATTGGGGTCGCTAAAAGCTCCCCAGGTTAATTGCTCCTTTCCAATGCATCCATTATTGGAAGGACTTATATACCAGGACTGGGAACATCCTGATAAACTATTTGTTCCGCCTAAGAAATTTCCGGTGATCTATCCCATGGAGGAAAAGTTCACCCAGAGATGGAATGTTCCTACGGTGGATGCAGCCATCTCTTCTGTGAACAAATCACTGACATGCCCAGTAGATAATGTTCAAATGTTCAAAGATCCAGTAGATAAAAAATTGGAATCTTTATTAAAATCTGCTTTTTCCACAGCAGGGGCTGTTACACAGCCAGCAGTGGCAGCTATTGGGGTCTGCCAAGATTTAAAGGATCAGATGAAAATGGTCCTGAGGGATTTGCCAGACCAGCAGGCCCAGGCTCTGGCTGATCTGCCTAGAGCATTATGCTTTGCGGTTGACGCCATCAAGGATTCTATCCATCAGGCCTCCCGCCTCACGCTGTCTTTGGTACATATGCGTAGGCTTCTGTGGCTCAAAAACTGGTCTGCTGAAGCTCCCTGTAAGAAGCTCTTAGCTAGCTTCCCATTTCATGGGGAACGCCTTTTTGGCGAGGACCTGGATAAGTATATCCAGAAGATTTCCAGTGGTAAAAATACTCTCTTACCGAGTAAGAAGAGGTCTAGGGGTCCATCTTTTAAGAGGACTACCTCTCCTATCCCTGCGACATCTGCTACTAAGCAGTTCCGACGGCCTCCTCGGTCAAACTCAGGGGGTAAAAATCAGGGACAGTCACAGGGTAATAAGAAACCCTGGATCCGAAGGGGTACTAAACCAGCCTCCAAGTCAAGCCTATGAAGGGCTGCCCCCACTCAAACAGGTGGGGGGAAGACTTCAGTTGTTCGCAGAGACCTGGCGGGAGACAATCAAAGACAGATGGGTGCTCTCCGCAGTAACTCTGGGATACAAGTTGGAGTTAAAAGAGTCTCCTCCTTCCCATTTTATGTGGTCAGGCATGCCAAGAGACCCTCTGAAAGGAGGGTCTCTCCTATTGGCGTTAGAACAACTATTGCTCCAAGGAGTAATTATGGAGGTTCCTATGGAAGAGTGGGGGTTGGGTTTCTACTCAAACCTTTTCACAGTCCCGAAGCCAAACGGGGACATAAGACCCATATTGGACCTAAAGAGTCTAAACAAATTTCTAAACGTCCGGTCTTTCCGGATGAAGTCGATCCGATCGGTCACCGCTGCCCTACAGGGGGAGGAATGGTTAGCCTCGATCGACATCAAAGATGCTTACTTGCATGTTCCCATCTTTCCAGGTCATCAAAAATTTCTACGCTTTGCAGTAGAAGGGCGCCATTTTCAGTTCAGAGCCTTACCATTCGGTCTGGCCACAGCACCACGAGTGTTCACAAAAATTCTGGCCCCACTGTTGGCCGATCTAAGAACACGAGGTGTAATGATAATGGCATACCTAGACGACCTGTTGTTGATGGACCACTCAGTTGCCAAGCTAGAAGTGGTAATTGTCGATACAATCAAGTATCTAGAATCTCACGGTTGGGTCATCAACCTGGACAAGTCAGCCCTACAGCCAGTGAAAAACCTGGTATATCTAGGGCTACGGCTGGATTCAGACCAGAGGAAGATTTTCTTACCTCTAGACAAGGTATCCTCTTTGAGGGGCTTGGTCCGTCTGCTTTGTGCAAAAAGACAGCCGTCCATACGCCTGTGCATGAGGCTGCTAGGAAAGATGGTAGCATCATTCGAAGCTGTGCCATACGCCCAATTCCACTCAAGGAATTTACAGAGGGCCATATTGTCAGCCTGGAACGGAAAGATTCAGGCTCTAGACTTCCCGATGGCTTTGTCCCCTTCCGTTCGGAAGAGTCTCTGCTGGTGGTTGATCCCCCAGAATCTCCAGAAGGGAAAACCCTTCAGTCCGATATCCTGGAAGGTGGTCACTACAGATGCCAGCCTTATAGGCTGGGGGGCAGTACTGGAGCAATGGTCTCTCCAGGGCAGATGGTCAAATGTAGTAAAAACCCTGCCCATCAATCTCTTAGAGATACGAGCAGCCCGGTATGCCCTAGTAGCCTGGACATCCAGACTCCAAGGGTCCCCTGTCAGAATTCAATCAGACAATGCCACAGCAGTGGCATATATCAATCATCAGGGAGGCACCAGGAGTCGTGCAGCCCAGAGGGAAGTAAGTCACATCCTGGAATGGGCAGAAAAGCATGTCCCATGTATATCAGCTGTCTTCATTCCAGGGGTGGAGAATTGGAAGGCGGACTTTCTGAGTCGCCAACAGTTATGCCCAGGGGAATGGTCCCTTCATCCCGAGGTCTTCCGAGCAATATGTCAGCGGTGGGGAACACCGGATGTAGATCTGCTAGCATCCAGATTCAACGCAAAGGTGGACAGATTTGTCTCCCGGACAAGGGATCCCCTCGCTTGCGGCTCGGATGCTCTGGTGTTCCCTTGGGATCAGTTCAGACTGATATATGCATTCCCTCCGCTACAATTGTTGCCTCGACTCCTTCGCAGAGTCAGGTTGGAAAAGAAGCCGGTGATCCTGGTGGCTCCAGCGTGGCCCCGAAGGGCCTGGTACGCGGAGATCATCAAAATGTCTGTGGGGAGTCCTTGGACCCTTCCACGTCGTCCGGACCTGCTTTCGCAAGGACCGATATACCACCCTTCCTTACTAACTTTAAGTTTAACGGCCTGGCTATTGAATCCCACATCCTAAAGAAGAGAGGTCTCTCTAACTCTGTGGTATCAACTATAATCAATGCCAGGAAGCCTGTATCCAGGCAGATCTACTATAGAGTTTGGAAGGCGTACATCACTTGGTGCGAGGCCAGAAAATGGCATCCACGTAAGTACGTTATAGGCAGAATTCTGGACTTCCTGCAGTGGGCTGTAGACAGGAAGTTTGCCTTAAGTACTATCAAGGGCCAGGTTTCGGCCTTATCAATACTATTTCAAAGGCCCCTGGCTATGCATTCACTTGTCAAATCCTTTATGCAAGGGGTGACTCGTATTATTCCACCGATTAAAGCTCCCATATGCCCATGGGATCTAAATTTGGTTCTGTCGGTTCTGCAGAAGCAGCCATTTGAACCTTTGCGGCACATTTCCTTGGTTCTACTCACTAGAAAATTGATATTTTTAGTAGCCATATGCTCGGCTAGAAGAGTGTCGGAATTAGCCGCCATGTCCTGTAAGGAGCCATATCTGGTTATTCATAAGGACAGAGTAGTATTACGCCCTCACCCAGCCTTTCTTCCTAAGGTGGTATCGAGGTTTCACTTGAACCAGGATGTGGTTCTTCCTTCTTTTTTCCCCAAACCAAGCTCGGTAGAGGAAAAGTTATTGCATTCTTTGGATGTAGTAAGAGCAGTTAAAGCTTATCTAAAAGCCACTGCTCAGATTCGTAGAACGGATTCTTTGTTTGTTCTGCCGGAAGGCCCCAGAAAGGGTCAGGCAGCATCAAAATCTACTTTAGCCAAGTGGATTCGACAGGTCATAATACAAGCCTATGGCTTGAGAAGTAGACCGCCTCCGTTCAAAGTTTGGGCGCACTCCACGAGAGCAGTTGGAACTTCATGGGCAGTGCATCACCAGGCCTCCCTGGCTCAAATTTGTAAGGCCGCAACATGGTCTTCAGTACACACGTTTACTAGGTTCTACCAGGTGGACGTTAGAAGTCAGGAGGATGTCGCCTTTGGGCGCAGTGTGTTGCAGGCCGCAAAAGATCCTCATGCCTGATGGCGCCCAGCTTATGTATGGTGTATCCCCCCCCTCATTTGGCATTGCTTTGGGACGTCCCACATAGTAATGACTATGCTGCTCTGTGTCCCGTGATGTATGAACAAGAAAGTAGGATTTTTAAAACAGCTTACCTGTAAAATCCTTTTCTTGGAGTACATCACGGGACACAGAGCTCCCACCCCTCTTTTGGGGACACGTATTACTTTGCTACAAAACTGAGGTACTCCCGGATGGGAGGGGCTTATATAGGGGAGGGTACTTCCTGTTTTGGAAGTTGCCAGTGCCAGCACCTGAAGGTAATTCTATATAACCCACATAGTAATGACTATGCTGCTCTGTGTCCCGTGATGTACTCCAAGAAAAGGATTTTACAGGTAAGCTGTTTTAAAAATCCTACTATTCTTCAACTAATATTTATAGCACATAAACTTATAGCCCGAAAATGGTTCTCTCCAACCCTCCCACTTTTGCTATGTGGATAAATGCAGGAAATACAATTCCATACCTCTCAACTTTTGAACTTCAGTATGAGGGACACTGCTGACCCAATCAAAAAAGAAACACACATCTGTTCAGTAGTAGATCCAAACCTCACATAATGCACATGATGACATTGCAAACTATTGACATAATAGAAGAAGCACAGTAAGTTTTGCTATAAATTAGTACGGATACAGGTATATAGGACATCATGTACATGTAACAATTACAATTAAGAAACTAAAATCCAGAACCCTGAGGGATGAGATGCAGTTGGAGGGACAGGTAATTATGGCAGAAAAATTACAGTTGTGCTCATAAGTTTACATACCCTGGCAGAATTTATGATTTCTTGGCCATTTTTCAGAGAATATGAATGATAACACAAAAACTTTTCTTTCACTCATGGTTAGTGTTTGGCTGAAGCCATTTATTATCAATCAACTGTGTTTACTCTTTTTAAATCATAATGGCAAATGACCTTGGTCAAAGGTTTACATAACCCAGTTCTTAATCATAGGCGTGCGCACAGGGTGTGCCAGGTGTGCCTGGGCACACCCTAATCACCCTGTGCTGCGCAGATTCCCCCTGCTGCTTGGCTGCAGAGAGACTGGGGAATCTCTGTCCTCAGTCGCTTTCTCTGTCTCAAAAGTGGGACATCAGAGGTCTGTTTAGACTTCGATATTTCACCAAAGCCCCCCAATGGGGCTCCTAAAAAATAGTATAAAAAATAAAATAAAAAATAAAAAAATATTTTAAAAAATATAAAAAAATTCAATTGTAAAAGAGCAAAAATACAAACATTATTAAAATAAACTACCGGCACCAATCTCTGCCCTACTGGCACTGTCCATTACTATCTATTATACTGTGTATATGTATATATATATATGTGTGTGTGTGTGTATATATATATATATATATATATATATATATATATATATATATATAAAATATACACAGTATACACACGCACACACGTGTGTTTGAGCTTTGGGGTGCACACCCTAATGCAATAGGCTGCGCACACTTATGTTCTTAATACTGTGTATTGCTACCTTTAATATCAATGACAGCTTGAAGTATTTTGTGGTATTTGTGGATGAGGCTCTTTATCTTCTCAGATGGTAAAGCTGCCCATTCCTCTTGGCAAAAAGCCTCCAGTTCCAGTAAATTCTTGGGCTGTCTTGCATGAACTGCACGTTTGAGATCTCCCCAGAGCAGAGGCATTGCTATGGGGGTGCGGGGGTGCGGGCTGCACCCGGGTGACACTCGCCAGAGGGGTGACACTGGGGCTGCTGGCTGCCACTACACACACAGTTCAGTTGTTACTTGCAGAGCTGCAGCGGAGCGTTGCGAGTGTGCCCACCGCACTCCTGCATCGCGCGGCACAAGTCTTTCAGTCGCTTCCCTTCCCTGTCTGGTAGAGTAATCTCTGCCTGACAGGAGATCATGACCCATAGGCAGAGAGAAGCGTGGCGTGGGAATGAACAGAAAGCCAGGACTCGAGGAACCAGGAGGAGGCTGACCGCTCGGGAGCCTGGGATAAGGTGGAAAGAGACCGGAGAGGAGGAGAAGCCTACCTTACAGTACGTGGCAGCGGCACCAAACACTCGGTCTGTGCACACACACAGCACATGCCATTCCCTCTGTCTGTGTCACCAGTGAGAATGGCAGTTCCGGCTGACTGTGTGTGTGCAATGCATGTACAGAATGTGCAGGAAACAGCTAAGGGGTAGAGCCGGGGAAAGGTGAGGAGGGGGGAGTCTCACCCATCTCTGTCACCCCCCCTTTCTGTCACCCCCCCTTTCTGTCTCACCCCCCACCCCTCCCTCTCTGCCACCCCCACCCCCTCCATCTCTGTCACACCCCCACACCCTCCATCTCTGTCACAGCCCCTCCCTCTCTGTCTCACCCCCCCTTCTGTCTCACCCCTCCCTCTCTGTCTCACCCCCTCCCCTCTCTGTCACCCCCACCCCCTCCATCTCTGTCACACCCCCACCCCCTCCCTGTCTCACCCCCTCCCTCTCTGTCACCCCCCTTCTGTCTCACCCCCTCCCTCTCTGTCACCCCCCACCCCCTCCCTCTCTGTCACCCCCCACCCCCTCCATCTCTGTCACACCCCACCCCCTCCCTGTCTCACCCCCTCCCTCTCTGTCTCAGCCCCTCCCTCTCTGTCACCCCCCTTCTATCTCACCCCCTCCCTCTGTCACCCCCCTTCTGTCTCACACCCTCCCTCTCTGTCACCCCCCTTTCTGTCTCACCCCCTCCCTGTCACCCCCCCCCCCCTTTCTGTCTCACCCCCTCCCTCTCTGTCACCCCCCCTTCTGTCTCACCCCCTTCCTCTCTGTCTCACCCCCTCCCTCTCTGTCACACCCCCACCCCCTCCATCTCTGTCACACCCCCACCCCCTCCCTCTCTGTCTTACCCCCACCCCCTCCCTCTGTCACACCCCCACCCTCCTCTCTCTCCCCCCCTTCTGTCTCTAACCTTCCATCCCCTCTTTCCCTTTGAGGGCAAATTCCCACTAAATCAGCATGAAATCAAAGAGCAGCCGGAGCAATTTGACACTCCAGCCACTCATCATTGCAGGCTGCTAGGGGGCAGTATGATTAACAGTTCGGTGCATCATACTTCCCCCTCTTTATTTTTGTACAAACTTCGTTTGAAGTGTATATAATGTACATTTTATTCTCCAAAATGTCAGGCAGTGTGCTGTCATTTCAGGTTCTCAAAGAAATGCATTCTGTTAGTAGATCTTTCATGTTTTCTCAGTGTATAAAAAAAGTTGTAGGGGGCTGGCAACGCTGTTTGGGGGAGGGAGGCACTTCAGAGTCCAGTGCCTATAGGCTCCTGAGATGTGAATTCCGGTCCTGGAGAAAGAGAGGCGGGGGGAGGGGACAAAGAAAAATGGGGAGAAAGAAGAAGGGATAGAAAGAACAAGAAAGATGGATAGAGAGAAAAGTGGAAGAAAGGAGAACAGAGAGCAAACAGTAGGGTAAAAAATATTTGGAAAAAGTTATTGGGGGTGACACCATATTTTACCGCACCAGGTGACACCAAACCTAGTGACGCCACTGCCCCAGAGTGGCTCAATGATATTGAGGTCAGGAGACTGAGATGGCCACTCCAAAACCTACACTTTATTCTGCCGTAGCCAATGACAGGTCGATTTGGCCTTGTGTTTTGGATCATCGTCATGTTGGAATGTCAAAGTACGTCCCATGCGCAGCTTCCTGTCTGATGAATACAAATGTTCCTCCAGTATTTTTTGATAACATACTGCATTCATCTTGCCATCAATTTTGACCAAATTTCCTGTGCCTTTGTAGCTCACACTTCCCCAAAACATCAGCGATCCACCTCTGTGTTTCACAGTAGAAATGGTTTACCTTTCATCATAGGCCTTGTTGACTCCTCTCCAAATGTAGTGTATATGGTTGTGGCCAAAAAGCTAAATTTTGGTCTCATCACTCCAAATGACTTTGTGCCAGAAGGTTTGAGGCTTGTCTCTGTGCCGTTTGGCGTATTGTAAGCGGGATACTTTGTGGCATTTGTGTAGTAATGGCTTTCTTCTGGCGACTTGACCATACAGCCCATCTTTCTTCAAGTGTCTCCTTATTGTGCATCTTGAAACAGCCACACCACATGTTTTCAGAGAGTCCTGTATTTCCCCTGAAGTTATTTATGGTTTTTTCTTTGCATCCCAAACAATTTTCCTGGAAGTTGTGGCTGAAATTTTAGATGGTCTACCTGACCGTGGTTTGGTTTCAACAGAACCCCTCATTTTCTACTTCTTGATTAGAGTTTGAACACTGCTGATTGGCATTCTCCCTTTCCTGTTTTATACAGTTCAACTACTTTTTCCCGCAGATCCTTTGACAATTCTTTTGCTTTCCCCATGATTTAAAATCCAGAAACGTCAGTGCAGCACTGGATGAAAGATGCAAGGGTCTGTCAGGAGTCAAGAAACTCAATGACCTCTTATACACACACACTAGTTACAAGCAAACAGATCACAGGTGAGGATAGTTACCTTTAATAGTCATTCACACCCCTTTGTGTCAACTTGTATGCATGTTATGAGGCCAAAATCACCTGGGCATGTAAACTTTTGATCAGGGTCATTTGGGTAGTTTCTGTTGTCATTATGATTTAAAAAGAGTAAACACAGTTGATTGATAATAAATGGCTTCAGCCAAACACTAACCATGAGTGACAAAAAGTTTTTGTGTTATCATTCATTTTCTCTAAAAAATGGACAAGAAACCATAAATTCTGCCAGGGTATGTAAACCTAAGAGCACAACTGTATATGTGAGGGACCCATCTCCTACTAATTATGGTGCCTGGCAGGACTATTTACGTACTTACCACCTTTTGTTGGTGAAAAAAATCTAGTAAGAGCCAACTCCATCAACGTCTGTAAATATTTGAGTTTGGAGATAACAATGTTGACCTTTTAGCTTTTCTAGCACAATGCTCCTATACTTCAATTTCTTTGCTTCGTATTTGTAATTCACAAGGGATGATAGTGGAATTCAATTAAAATGTATTAGCTACTTTCAAACAGTTTTACTGCTCCCTTTAACAGTCTCAGAGGTTGATTTCCGAGTCTGATATGAATGTATATCTTTCACATATTATTCTCCCTACTCTGTCTAGGGACAATAGGAAATTGCTTGATAGAGCAATTGCCACAGATAAAATAGAGGCTGCTCTGCTTTCCTTTGCTCTCCATAAATCGCCAGGTTTAGACGGCTATCCAGTAGAGTGGTATCAGACATATAAAGACCTTCTTGTCCCCCAATTATTGCAGGTCTTTAATTCTTCTAAACAGGTGGGTAAATTACCAGTATCAATGAGGGTGTCATGGATATGCAGTAGTGTTTGTCTGTCAGCTTACCTTCCTTCCTATGTGTTCATCTTAGAGGCCTGAGCCCTTTCACCTGGCTTCCTTTATAATCTCCTCCCAGCCAGACTCCACCCCAGGCCCTATCACAGAACACTATATTAACCTGTGCACTGCAAGCCTGCTTTGCTGATCAACGTGTTTGTTAGGCATTGTGTGTTTGGGTTCCTGCCTGCCGTGTGCTATGTCTGTCTCTCTGTTACATATTTGGCTTGTCCCCGACTATCCCTGTCTGCTCGTGACCCTTGACCTTCGGCTCGTTCTTTCGTTATCCTTGTCTGCTTGTGGCCCCTGACCTTCAGCTTGTTATTCGGTTCTCTCATATCTTGTGCTGCTGCTTCCCCTCTTTTCCCCTTATCCTACGGGGCGTGAGCTAGGAAACTCCAGGGGCTGCGACCTGGTCCCAGCCTGCAGCATAACATCCTCACCACTAGAGGCCCTGGAGAAGACCTGCTGGGTCTTAGACTCCGTGCCCTGGGGAATCTTGGCTCTAGCTTCCGTTAGGATCCCGGTTGTGCTCCTCTGGTCCCGCTTTCCACAACCACCCAGTTTCCTATCCGCAGCAGTCAGCCATAGGGTTCACTACCTTGCGGTGCACTCCTGTCCCCCTACGGTGTGCATCTGTCACCTGGCCACAGGTGACCTTGACAGTTTGATCAGCCATGAACCCGGCTGACATCCCGTTACCCGTGGATGATCCGTTGCAGGGCATAGTTTGCAGACTTGAAACCCAGGAATCGAATCAGACTCAGGTGATGCGATTCCTCCAGGATCTGGCTTCTCGCTTTGAGCAGCTTCAGGCCTCCTTGGGAACCCTGAATCCGCAACCTCAAATACAACCAGCGGCTGCACCTATTGCACCAGTCGCAGCCACACACTCACTACAACTGCCAGCTCCGTCCCGTTTCTCTGGGGACTCCAAGGCTTGCAGGGGGTTCCTTAGCCAATGCACAATTCATTTTGAGCTCCAGCCCCAAAACTTCCTGTCTGATCGGGCTAAGGTAGCCTATATAATTTCTCTCCTCTCTGGTGAAGCTTTAGCCTGGGCAGCCCCTCTGTGGGAACTGAATGATCCAGTGGTTTCTAGCCTGTCTGGCTTCTTGAAACTTTTTCGGAATATCTTCGAAGAACCGGCTCGTGTCTCTTCAGCGGCCAGCGCCCTTTTACGTCTCCGCCAAGAGTCTGCTTCTGTGGGACAGTATGCCCTTCATTTCCGCATACTGTCGGCTGAGTTGAGCTGGAACAATGAGGCCTTAGTCACAACCTTTTTGCATGGCCTGTCTGATAGAGTGAAGGATGAATTAGCAGGAAGAACCATCCCCACTGATCTGGCCGGCGTTATCTCCTTGTGTAACCAGATCGATATTCGCTTTCAGGAGAGGACCTTAGAAAAGCAACGCCAGCACTCCTTGGTTCTTAGTCAGCCTGAGCTCCCCTCTCTTCGACCCATAGAGCATCTCCTACCAGCTGAGGAACCCATGCAGCTGGGTCGGACCAGGCTATCCCCGAGGAACGTGCTAGGCGCAGAACTCTTGGTCTGTGTCTTTACTGTGGGGGCAAAGGTCATTTTCGTGACACTTGCTCTCTTTGTCCAGAAAAACGTTCGGGTCCACTTCATCTGGAAAGTGGAGTATTGGACCCAGAAATATCACCTTCCCCTTCTCGTCTTCTGCTTTCTGTGTTCCTTCATGTTGGTGCTTCTTCTCATTTGGTCTCAGCATATCTGGATTCCGGAGCCGCTGGTAATTTTATGGACTGGGAAATCGCATCGTCCATGAGACTTACTCTTTTGCCCCTCACCACACCATTGGTGGTCTTGGCGATTGATGGCACTGTTCTCCCAGGGGGACCTATCCGCTTCCAGACCCTCCCTGTTAAGATGTCGGTAGGGACACTCCACCAGGAGTGGATATCCTTCCTTATCTTACCCAAGGCCTCAACGCCTATAATTTTGGGTCTCCCATGGTTACAGCTCCATTCTCCTCATGTGGACTGGACTACTGGACAGATCCTGGCTTGGGGTCCCTCCTGTTCCTCGTCCTGCCTACCCAAGGTTGCCCCCTGTGAATCTGAGCCGGTCATTCATTCCAGGTTGCATAACCATTTACATTTCTCTGTCCCTAACCACCCTTGGACGCACAGCCAGGCTAGCTTGTCTACAAGTCCTGCAGTCGCTACGTCTTGCGATGCGATTCAGGTAGTCGCTACACCTGACTCAGCTATTCACTCTGCCTCTGTACTAGTTATGCCAGTCCAGCCCATGCCCAGTGAGCCTCCTACTTTTTCTTGTTCGGGACATTCTGCTTGTCCTTCAGCTATTCAGTTTGACTCCGGCGACATGTCACCTTCTAACCAACCTGACTTCAGGGTTCCACTGACATCTGCCCAGTCTGATGGTCCTGTGCAAGATGACCAGTTCCCCTTTAAGGGTCTAGGGGACCCTCCTCAGATTCCTGTTGATCCTCTCATGCCCTTGCTTATTCCTAGAGAGCCTTTGGTCCTCAATAGATCTTCTTGTCATCTCCCTACCTCGTTTTCGGTCTCTGAGGATAATCTTAAGTACGAGGTTAGACAAGTTCTGGATTCTCGGCTCTGCAGAGGCATTCTTCAGTACCTTGTGCATTGGAGAGGTTTTGGTCCTGAGGAGGCGTCTTGGATCGCTGCATCTGATGTCGCTGCACCTCATCTGTTGAGAAGGTTTCATCAGAGATTTCCCTTTAAGCCTGGACCCAGGCGGGGGAGGGCCCATAAGAGGGAGGGTACTGTCATGGATATGCAGTAGTGTTTGTCTGTCAGCTTACCTTCCTTCCTATGTGTTCATCTTAGAGGCCTGAGCCCTTTCACCTGGCTTCCTTTATAATCTCCTCCCAGCCAGACTCCACCCCAGGCCCTATCACAGAACACTATATTAACCTGTGCACTGCAAGCCTGCTTTGCTGATCAACGTGTTTGTTAGGCATTGTGTGTTTGGGTTCCTGCCTGCCGTGTGCTACGTCTGTCTCTCTGTTACATATTTGGCTTGTCCCCGACTATCCCTGTCTGCTCGTGACCCTTGACCTTCGGCTCGTTCTTTCGTTATCCTTGTCTGCTTGTGACCCCTGACCTTCAGCTTGTTATTCGGTTCTCTCATATCTTGTGCTGCTGCTTCCCCTCTTTTCCCCTTATCCTACGGGGCGTGAGCTAGGAAACTCCAGGGGCCGCGACCTGGTCCCAGCCTGCAGCATAACATCCTCACCACTAGAGGCCCTGGAGAAGACCTGCTGGGTCTTAGACTCCGTGCCCTGGGGAATCTTGGCTCTAGCTTCCGTTAGGATCCCGGTTGTGCTCCTCTGGTCCCGCTTTCCACAACCACCCAGTTTCCTATCCGCAGCAGTCAGCCATAGGGTTCACTACCTTGCGGTGCACTCCTGTCCCCCTACGGTGTGCATCTGTCACCTGGCCACAGGTGACCTTGACAGAGGGAAGCCCTTATTGTATTACTCCTGTAGCACCCTGGAGTTTAGGCAGGGTTGCTACTCACAAATTTACTTGTCAGGAATATTTATCCTGGTTGATTGCTAGAGATCTATTGATTTCCCCCTAAGTTTGGCCTTGTTGCACTTTTCTCATCTACCACTAGGTGGCTGGGTACTTGGTGGTACTAGATACGAGAACAGCAACGCAAGGTCAGGTTATGGGTATATGGGGTATCTCAGCCAATGGGCAGGGGTTTTCTTGAATCCCTTGGACTGCTGGGAAAGCCTATATATCCGGGTGAGGTCAGGTGATTGGTGTTCTGTGCCACCTGGATGGCTGTCTGGAAGGACGTATGTTGTACTGCCCAGGCTGCTAGGCTGGAGATTGGGCCTATCCCCAGCTGCTAGGCTGTCTGAGGGCCTATCCAGAAGCAAGAAAGGAGCGCAGGGTTGGGATTGCGCCTTGCAGTCCAACCAAAAGTGACAGTTCTGTCGGCCGGAGAACCTGTCATGGTCGGAGGTAGAGGGGAAGCTGACGCCAGTAAGGGACTATCCGCCTTATTACCAAGGACCACCATGAATTACTGAAGCAAGTACCGGAGCAGTATTCTCACCAACAGAGAATGAATCTGGAAACTTCAGTGGGAATCAAGCCAGGGACCCAGCCAGCGGAGGTGATGCTTGCAGAGCAGCCTTTGTGTGTCAAGCTAGGGACCGAGTGGGCAAGCGTGGGTGAAGCTTGGGAGGTATCTAGAGTGCCAAGCTAGGGACCCAGCAGAGAAGTGGGGGTGATGCTTGAGGAAGATACCAGTTAAGATTGGAGGAGCTCAAGGGATTCAGTGACAGTGAATCAGTGGGTCTAGTGAGAGACCAGGAGCTCAGTGGGCTGAAGAACTACAAGGAGTGATTGTAGTGAAAGTGAAGGAACTGTTGAGCCTTGTGTTTGGAACTGTTAAAGACTGTTGCCATAGGAGACAGCATTCCTGCACATGCAGATGTGGCGTCTTGCTGGATGCCGTTGCCTGCATGGCTGTCCTCCTATTGAAGTATCAGAGTTTGCCAATTAAGCTTGCAACTAGCTAAGGGTGCCCTGGCCCTAACCCTCTCTCCCCAAAAAGGTTTATTAAGAGAAATAAACTTTCTTTTGCATCCAAGAAGTGTCTGGCGCCCAATAACTTTAACTATACACCCACCATGCCTCACAACCCACTACATACAGAAGAATGTCAGCTATCCCTTTGTCCTGGAGGTTCCTATTAGATCAAAGGAGGCCTGGGACCTTGCGACACTCCCAAAGCCCAGGAAGCACCCCCTAGACTGTGAATTATATTACCCTATTTCCTTTATTAATACTGATGTTAAAGAATTAGCTAAAGTGTTGCAGAGAAGGCTACAGACAGTGATTACTTAATTAGTGGGATTGTCTCAAACTGGTTTTATGCTAGGTATATGTGCTCAAATCAATCTTCAAAGGCTGTTGCAACTTTTGATACAAGGCTCAAAATGAGCACTGTGTAACACTTTGGACCCTTAAGTTCATGATTATATGCTGGTTTATATTAATTTTCTGGTGAGTGTTCTGGCACATCACACTGTCACGGTTGGTCTTTGGAACCTATTAAAGACTTTTTGCCTATTAGGATTGATTACACTTGGGACTATAGCTATTTACCTAACATATGGACACTAAATACGGTGAAAAGTTTGAAGAGAAACCTGCGCTATGTGAATGAAATATATAGTATAAATAATATACAATTGGGCTGCTGCTGTAGTGTAAGGTAAAAACCCCAAGTGATGCAAAAAATGAATGAATTTTAAACTCAGCGCTGCTCCTGTAACTTAAAGCAATACAGTATATAACATTCAAATGCCTATACCAACATGTATAATGACATAATATTATTTAGCATTATAATATAAAGTGCTCAGTGCAATTAAAGTGCAGACAAATAAAGTGCAATCATATAGAGTCCATCCAATATAGTGTGCCGAGATGTGAAAAGTTTAAATGGTTCCGTGCTCCCCTACTGGTTCCCCACTCACCAGAAAGAAGCTTTAAATACGCCTGTAAGTATATTTAGAGTTGTATCTCCCGTCACTGGTTAGAGCTGATGTGTGTTGCCACTAGTGATGAGCCGAACACCCCCGGGTTCGGTTCGCACCAGAACCCGCGAACGGACCGAAAGTTCGTACGAACATTAGAACCCTATTAAATACAATGGATGCGAACGTTCGAATTCTAAAGTGCTAATTATAACAACTATTATGCATGTTATTGTCCTAAAAAGGGTTTGGGAACCCGGGTTCTGCACCAGGGGACATGTATCAATGCAAAAAGAAGTTTTAAAAACGGTCGTTTTTCGGGAGCAGTCATTTTAATGATGCATAAAGTGAAAAAAAAAGTCAAATATTCCTTTAAATATCGTACCTGGGGGGTGTCTAAAGTATGCCTGTGAAGTGCCACGTGTTTCCCGTGTTTAGAACTGTCCCTGCACAAAATGACACTTCTAAAGGAAAAAAAAGCCATTTAAAACTGCTTGCGGCTTTAATGTAATGTCTGGTCCCGGTAATATGGATGAAAATCTTTAAGAAAAATGGCTACCCCATGACCCCCCCCCCCTACCCCAGCCCATTACCAGCCCCTTTGGGTCTTGTATGGATATTAAGGGGAACCCCGCACATAAAATAAAAAAGGCCCTATATACTCTGAACAGCCGTATACAGGCAGTGCATACAAGACAGGGACTGTAGGTTTGTTCTTATGTAGAATCTGTTTGTAATTTTGAACAGGTACATTGTTTAAGTGTAGCTCCAGCCCAAAAATCTATTTTTAAACTTTTTGGAAAACATAGGTAAGGGTTATCACCCCTGTAACATTTGTTTTTCTGTCTGTGCCCCTGTTCAGAACATTTCACCTCACTTTCCGTCCCAATGACAACTGTTTTTGAAATGTGGTGTTTTTCTTGAAACAAGGATTGCTGATAAAGCATCAGTACAGAGGAGACACCTTTCTCCCATATTAATTCTTACAGGAGAGAATTTTCCTTCCTAGGGGTAGATTTCCTCTCACTTCCTGTTGTCTTCTTGCGTTTGCAAGTAGGAGTCGTTTGTAAGTTGGATGTTTGAAAGTAGGGACCTGCCGTATATACTCTGCAGAAATAGGCCCCTTAGTTGTTGGTGTTGGCACAACACTGTAAGCACTCACAGTTACTCTTGGTTGGTGCTGGAACGCCCTGCTGTCAACTATTATATCAGGAATTGTAATTACATATAATTGTTGAACAGTGGTAGTAAAAATTGGGCCTTTGATGGTGGTGCTGGTGCCACAACACTGTAAGCCCTGACAGTTACTCTTGGTGGGTGCAGCAATGGGCCCTGCTGTGAATTATTAGATCAAGAATTGTAATTGCATGCCCCTGTTGAACAGGGGCTGAAAAATTGGGCCTTTCGTGGTGGTGGTGGTGGTGGTGGTGGTGTTGCCACAACACTGTAAGCCCTCAGAGTTACTCTTGGTGGGTGCAGGAATGGGCCCTGCTGTGAATTATTAGATCAAGAATTGTAATTACATGCCCCTTTTGAACAGGGGCTGAAAAATTGGGCCTTTCGTGGTGGTGGTGGTGGTGGCGTTGCCACAACACTGTAAGCCCTCAGATTTACTCTTGGTGGGTGCAGCAATGGGCCCTGCTGTGAATTATTAGATCAAGAATTGTAATTACATGCCCCTGTTGAACAGGGGCTGAAAAATTGGGCCTTAGGCACTGGTGGCACAACACTACAACCCCTCACAGATACTGTACTTGGAGCACAGCAATGAGCCCTGTTGCAAAGTATTGCTTCAAAAATTGTAATGACACGCCCCTGTTAAACAGGGGCTGAAAAATTGGGCCTTAGGCACTGGTGCCACAACACTCCAACCCCTCACAGATACTGTACTTGGAGCACAGCAATGAGCCCTATGGCAAATTATTGCTAAAAAAATTGTAATTACACGCCCCTGTAAAACAGGGGCTGAAAAATTGGGCCTTAGCCACTGGTGGCGGCACCCATAAACAAAAATGATCTTCCAAGCTATCATCATCAATCGTATCATTGAGGACTCGGAGGAGGAGGATAGCCAGTCAACATAACAGCACAGGCACTCAGTATCAGCATCAGTCTTGAAGGGATGTGACATGTTAAAATCAATTAGTCTGTTATATCAGCATCAGGTGTGTGGTAGCTGGTGGTGATCCAAGACTGGTTCATCTTGATGAAAGTCAGTCGATCAACCGAGTCGGTGGACAGACGCACCCTGTGATCCGTGACAAATCCTCCAGCAGCACTGAATGTGCGTTCCGAAAGAACGCTGGATGCAGGACAGGCCAGTAGCTCAATTGCATACTGTGCAAGCTCTGGCCAGTGATCCATCCTCAAGACCCAGTAAGCCAGAGGATTTTCGGTGGGGAAGGTGTCCAAGTCTGACCTTGCCCCTAGATATTCCTGCACCATGTTTATCAGACGCTGGCGATGGTTGCTGGAACCGATCATACTTTGGGGCTGCGGACTAAAGAATTGTCTGAACGCATCGGTCAGACGGCCACCTTCCCCACCGCTCCTTCTTTGACTGGCCGAAGCCTCAGCAACTCGTTGTCCAGGACCAGGAGTTTGTAACCTCCCAGTCTCTGGGAACGCGTTGCACAGACCTTTCTGCAAGGCCTCCCGGAGTTGTCTCATCCTCTGCTCCCTCTGCGACGGTAACATAAGGTCCGCAACCTTACCCTTGTACCGTGGATCAAGGAGAGTGGCCAGCCAGTAATGGTCCCTCTCCTTGATCCGAAGAATACGAGGATCCTTCCGCAGACTTTGCAGGATCAGGGAGGCCATGCAGCGTAGGTTTGCTGAGGCATTCGCTCCGGAGTCCTCTGGGTCACTAAGGACGACATGATCCGCAGCCACCTCCTCCCAGCCACGTACAAGTCCACTGGTTTCTTGGGACTGTAAATCATCCCTAAAAGACTGCTGCTGATGATGCTGAGTGCCAGCCTCCACCTCCATGCTGACACAATCCTCCTCCTCCTCCTCCTCCTCCTCCTCTTCCTGTGCGATGGGTGGGACAGAAGGAACACTGTCTGGGTAAAGGGGGCCTTGAGAGGCAAGGAAGTCCTCCTCTTCCTGCCTCTGTTCTGCCTCAAGTGCCCTGTCCATTATTCCACGCAGCGTGTGCTCCAACAGGTGGACAAGAGGTACAGTGTCACTGATGCATGCACTGTCACTGCTCACCATCCTCGTGGCCTCCTCAAATGGTGCCAGGACAGTGCATGCATCCCTGATCATGCCCCACTGGCGTGGAGAAAAAAAACCAAGCTCCCCTGACCCTGTCCTGGTGCCGTAGTCGCACAGGTACTCATTGATGGCCCTCTGCTGCGTGTGCAGCCGCTGCAGCATGGCCAACGTTGAGTTCCACCTGGTGGGCATGTCACATATAAGGCGGTTCTTGGGCAGGTTCAACTCCTTTTGCAGCTCAGCCAGGCGAGCACTGGCATTATAAGATCTGCGGAAATGCACACAGACTTTCCTGGCCTGCCTCAGGACATCCTGTAAGCCCGGGTACCTGCCCAAGAACCGCTGCACCACCAGGTTAAGGACGTGAGCCACACAGGGCACATGGGTCAGTTGTCCCTGTCGGAGGGCGGAGAGGAGGTTGGTGCCATTGTCGCAAACCACCATTCCTGTCTTAAGCTGGCGTGGCGTCAACCACCTCTCGGCCTGGCCCTGCAGAGCAGACGGGACCTCTGCCCCAGTGTGGCTTCTGTCCCCCAAACACACCAGCGCAAGCACGGCATGGCATCTTTTTGCCTGCTTACTTGCGTAGCCCCTTGAACGGCTACGGAGCACCGCTGGTTCAGAGGACAAACCACAGGAAGAGGCCATGGAGGAAGAAGAAGAGGAGGGGGTGGAGGAGAGAGGTGTGTCACAACCAGTAGTAGCATTTTGGAGGCGTGGCGGTGGAACAACCTCCAACACTACTGCACCTTGTCCTGCATCCTTCCCAGCTGCCAAAAGAGTGACCCAATGGGCCGTGAAAGAAAGGTAACGTCCCTGTCCATGCCTGCTGGACCATGAGTCAGCGGTAATATGCACCTTACCGCTGACCACCCTGTCCAGCGAGGCCAAGACATTGCCTTCCACATGCCGGTAGAGAGCCGGAATAGCCTTCCGTGAGAAAAAGTGGCGTTTGGGAACCTGCCACTGAGGAACCGCACATTGCACAAACTCACGGAAGGGGGCCGAGTCTACCAACTGAAAAGGCAGCAGTTGAAGCGCTAGCAATTTAGCCAAGCTAGCATTCAACCGCTGGGCATGTGGATGGCTGGGAGTGAACTTCTTTTGACGGTCCAGCAGCTGGGGCAGGGAAATTTGCCTGCTAGAATCGGACGTCGGTGTACTGCTAGCAGAGTGGCCGCAACTACTTGGCTGTGACACACCTAATTCTACACCTTCATTCCTCTCAGTGCATGTTTCAGAGAGGACTGAAGTTATAGTGGGGTTGGAGATCCCAGCTGATGCGGTGCAAGGAGAGGTCCGCTTTGTTCTTTGGTGTGGGTCTTTGAGGTAGGCTTGCCAACGAGCTGCATGGCAGGTCAACATATGTCTGGTCAGGCATGTGGTACCCAAGCGGCTGATGTTTTGGCCACGCGATATACGCTTGAGACATATGTTGCAAACAGCAGCTGTGCGATCTGATGCACTAGCCTCAAAAAAGGCCCACACCAAAGAACTTTTTGAATGACGGGCAGAGGCAGCGCCCTGCACAGGCGGAGCTCTGCGGTGTGATTCCGTCGGTGTACTGCCCTTACGCTGGCCACCAAAGGGCATCCTGCCTCGTTGGAGATGTGCCTCCTCCTCATCCTCCTCCTCCTCCTCTCTCCTATTAGGCACCCACGTGGAGTCAGTGACCTCATCATCCCCTCCCTCCTCATCACTGGAGCCAATCTGGCAGTATGCTGCAGCTGCTGGAACATGACTGCCAGATTGGTGTCCTTCTTGAGCATCCCCTCTGTCTGCTCTCACGCTACTGCCTTCCTGTAGCTGGGTTTCATCATCAGACCCTTCGAAACGCTGGGTATCCTCCTGGAGCATGTACCCAACACTGTGCTCAAACAGTTCGGGGGACTCCTCAGGAGGAGGACATGGTGGGTCTAGGGAAGGAGTGACTGATGATGAGTCTGACATTGATACCAGGGAAGAGGACGCTTTGGCAGCTGCTTTGCCAGTACCCTGAGCCTGGGTGAGAGAGGATGAGGAGGAGGAGGAGGGCTTGGTCATCCACTCTACCAAGTCTTCGGCATGATGTGGCTCAACATGTCCAGCTGCCGAAAAGAAGGACAAGCGTGTCCCATGGCCATGTGCTGATGACAATGCACCGCGTCCACGACCAGCACTGTTGCCCCCAGACACAGAGCCTGCTTGCCCTCTTTTATTGCCTCCTGACTGTCTGCCTCTCCTTGTTTGCCTTCCAGACATTCTAATAGATGGCCTGCAGGGAGATGGGAAAAAAGCAATAAGGGCTACCTTCAGGTGTCCTTCTCTGTCCCTTTACTTAAGGATTTCTAAATATGGTTGAGGATGATTGCTTTTGCACAGAATAGCACAACGACAATTTCCCTGACTGTCCAAAAAACAAGGATTTCAAAGATGGTTGATGAGGAATGCTTTAGCACACTATAGCACAAGTAGAATTTGCCTCACTGTCCTTCCCTGTCCCTAGAAACAAGGATTATCACAGTGAAAGAAACTGACACTCTTCCTACCTATAGTTTTCTGTCCCTAGAAAAAATGTTTTTTTAAAGCTGATTGATGATCAATGCTTTAGCACACTATAGCACAAGTAGAATTTGCCTCACTGTCCTTCCCTGTCCCTAGAAACAAGGATTATCACAGTGAAAGAAACTGACACTCTTCCTACCTATAGTTTTCTGTCCCTAGAAAAAATGTTTTTTTAAAGCTGATTGATGATCAATGCTTTAGCACACTATAGCACAAGTAGAATTTGCCTCACTGTCCTTCCCTGTCCCTAGAAACAAGGATTATCACAGTGAAAGAAACTGACACTCTTCCTACCTATAGTTTTCTGTCCCTAGAAAAAATGTTTTTTTAAAGCTGATTGATGATCAATGCTTTAGCACACTATAGCACAAGTAGAATTTGCCTCACTGTCCTTCCCTGTCCCTAGAAACAAGGATTATCACAGTGAAAGAAACTGACACTCTTCCTACCTATAGTTTTCTGTCCCTAGAAAAAATGTTTTTTTAAAGCTGATTGATGATCAATGCTTTAGCACACTATAGCACAAGTAGAATTTGCCTCACTGTCCTTCCCTGTCCCTAGAAACAAGGATTATCACAGTGAAAGGAACTGACACTCTTCCTACCTATAGTTTTCTGTCCCTAGAAAAAATGTTTTTTTAAAGCTGATTGATGATCAATGCTTTAGCACACTATAGCACAAGTAGAATTTGCCTCACTGTCCTTCCCTGTCCCTAGAAACAAGGATTATCACAGTGAAAGAAACTGACACTCTTCCTACCTATAGTTTTCTGTCCCTAGAAAAAATGTTTTTTTAAAGCTGATTGATGATCAATGCTTTAGCACACTATAGCACAAGTAGAATTTGCCTCACTGTCCTTCCCTGTCCCTAGAAACAAGGATTATCACAGTGAAAGAAACTGACACTCTTCCTACCTATAGTTTTCTGTCCCTAGAAAAAATGTTTTTTTAAAGCTGATTGATGATCAATGCTTTAGCACACTATAGCACAAGTAGAATTTGCCTCACTGTCCTTCCCTGTCCCTAGAAACAAGGATTATCACAGTGAAAGAAACTGACACTCTTCCTACCTATAGTTTTCTGTCCCTAGAAAAAATGTTTTTTTAAAGCTGATTGATGATCAATGCTTTAGCACACTATAGCACAAGTAGAATTTGCCTCACTGTCCTTCCCTGTCCCTAGAAACAAGGATTATCACAGTGAAAGAAACTGACACTCTTCCTACCTATAGTTTTCTGTCCCTAGAAAAAATGTTTTTTTAAAGCTGATTGATGATCAATGCTTTAGCACACTATAGCACAAGTAGAATTTGCCTCACTGTCCTTCCCTGTCCCTAGAAACAAGGATTATCACAGTGAAAGAAACTGACACTCTTCCTACCTATAGTTTTCTGTCCCTAGAAAAAATGTTTTTTTAAAGCTGATTGATGAGCAATGCTTTAGCACACTATAGCACAAGTAGAATTTGCCTCACTGTCCTTCCCTGTCCCTAGAAACAAGGATTATCACAGTGAAAGAAACTGACACTCTTCCTACCTATAGTTTTCTGTCCCTAGAAAAAATGTTTTTTTAAAGCTGATTGATGATCAATGCTTTAGCACACTATAGCACAAGTAGAATTTGCCTCACTGTCCTTCCCTGTCCCTAGAAACAAGGATTATCACAGTGAAAGAAACTGACACTCTTCCTACCTATAGTTTTCTGTCCCTAGAAAAAATGTTTTTTTAAAGCTGATTGATGATCAATGCTTTAGCACACTATAGCACAAGTAGAATTTGCCTCACTGTCCTTCCCTGTCCCTAGAAACAAGGATTATCACAGTGAAAGAAACTGACACTCTTCCTACCTATAGTTTTCTGTCCCTAGAAAAAATGTTTTTTTAAAGCTGATTGATGATCAATGCTTTAGCACACTATAGCACAAGTAGAATTTGCCTCACTGTCCTTCCCTGTCCCTAGAAACAAGGATTATCACAGTGAAAGAAACTGACACTCTTCCTACTTATAGTTTTCTGTCCCTAGAAAAAATGTTTTTTTAAAGCTGATTGATGATCAATGCTTTAGCACACTATAGCACAAGTAGAATTTGCCTCACTGTCCTTCCCTGTCCCTAGAAACAAGGATTATCACAGTGAAAGAAACTGACACTCTTCCTACCTATAGTTTTCTGTCCCTAGAAAAAATGTTTTTTTAAAGCTGATTGATGATCAATGCTTTAGCACACTATAGCACAAGTAGAATTTGCCTCACTGTCCTTCCCTGTCCCTAGAAACAAGGATTATCACAGTGAAAGAAACTGACACTCTTCCTACCTATAGTTTTCTGTCCCTAGAAAAAATGTTTTTTTAAAGCTGATTGATGATCAATGCTTTAGCACACTATAGCACAAGTAGAATTTGCCTCACTGTCCTTCCCTGTCCCTAGAAACAAGGATTATCACAGTGAAAGAAACTGACACTCTTCCTACTGTGAGGGGGTTAGCTCGGCAGCGGGTGTGTGTGACCCCCGGGATGGGCTCCCCACACAAAACAGGCCCAGCAAACGGAGGTTGTGGTTTTCAAAATCAAAAAGGTGCGGTTTATTTTCTATTTACAGTGACAAAACACAGCAAAGCAAAAGAAACATAACCAAAATAAATCCTGGTCAAGTTGACCTCTGACTAAACATACAGGTTTCCTAACTAACAACTGGGATCAGCCTAGTGCTGTCCTAGTCCCTAAGTCCCTGGTTTTAAATGTCCAAGCAAATAGCCACACAGGCTTTGTCTCACCGCACAGGGGTTCACTCTCCCTAGACAGTCCACACAGGTCTGGTTCCAGGCATGAGCAAACACCTAATGAAGCTGGGAGTTTTTTATAGAGGCCTAAATGAGCTGACAAGGTTCAGCTGGTCTCCTCATCTCTGTCTGCACGACGCCCCACACTCTCCCTAGAGGTATGAGTCATCCATGAGCCCACTAGCCTTATACAACTCTCCACCTAGTTGTATAAGTCGGCGTAAAGCCTGAATCTGGGCGAAATATATCTACCCCCCTGGATGCAACCAGGTGACTTTACCTTCCTGCTGTCACACTACCTATAGTTTTCTGTCCCTAGAAAAAATGTTTTTTTAAAGCTGATTGATGATCAATGCTTTAGCACACTATAGCACAAGGAGAATTTCCCTCACTGTCCTTCCCTGTCCCTAGAAACAAGGATTCGCACAGTAAAACACACTGACACTCTCCCTACCTATCCTTCTCTTTCCCTAAACTAAAGGAATCCAGGTTAAGCAAGAAAAAATAAATGTCACTGTCCCTGCCTATGCTTCTCTTTCCCTGCTCCGGAACACACTACACTAGGCCGCCGTGCTGGCGGCCTTTTATAGTGTGGGGCGTGTACTAAACACCCTCAGCAATAATTGGCCACAGGCATCCTGCCTGTGGCCAATCATTGCTCTCCTCGCTGCCGGCGCTGTGATTGGCCAAGCATGCGGGGTCACAGTGCATGCTTGGCCAATCACAGCGCCTGGATGACACTGCGATGGCGTAGTGCATTGTGGGCCGTTCGCGTCACTCGAATTAGGCGCGAACGGCCCAAATCGTTCGATCTTCGTCGAACGATCGAACAGCCGATGTTCGAGTCGAACGTATGTTCGACTCGAACACCGAGCTCATCCCTAGTTGCCACTATATAGGGACGACTCCTATCTTCCACTGGTATATATTCATAAGCATTTAAGGTGTCCTAGATCCTTCAACTTTCACGGTGATCGGACATCCATTTTTTAAGCGTGTGGCAATAAAGGGAAAAGAGTATATAGTGTAATACTGCAAGGTTTATTTATAAAATCCCAAAATATTACACTTACATCAAAAAACTTTAAAATGTGTAGAAAAACACCACCTTGGCATACAAACAGCGCTCACAAGGTCTCCTTATCTTGACGCGTTTCGCCCCTCCCACTGGGCGTCATCAGAAGCTTCCAATGTTAACCCCCGCTAGCGTCCGAAAACGCATTTAAACCATGCGCAAAGCGCCGCTGCAGCGGCGGTTTGGCGGTGCTGCCCATTCATTTCAATGGGCATGGGCAGTGGGGGAGCGCTCCTTCACCGCTCCAAAGATGCTGCTTGCAGGAGTTTTTTTAACGTCCTGACAGCGCATCGCCTCAGTGGGTGAGCCCTCAGGGGAGCCGTTTTTTAGGGCGCTTTACAGGTGCTATTCTTAGCCCAAAAGCGCCTGAAAAATGCCTCAGTGTGAAAGGGGTCTAAATGTGCTGCTTTTAATGAAGGTGTTTTTTGCTTGATATTAACTTTAGCGCCCTACTTTTTGTTATTTCCTGTTTTATGAGATGATCCTGCCCAGATCTTACGGGAGCTGCAGAGGTGAACCACATTCCATCCATCCATCCACTCTTCATTCATCCATCCATTGTTCATCCACCCCTCTACCATTTATCTACTATTGCTATAATTGATGTTATATCACAGACTCTCAGAGTGTTTATCCATGGAAAAATTGTCACTACATTCAACAGAGGAGAGCTGGATGTTGTTTGTAATTTTGTTAACATATCATATACACCCTTGTGCCGGTTTACACCAGTGTGGCTTCAAAGTCGCGTGACTTTGAAGCTGACATCCCTGCACGATTTTATCGCAGCTTGCATACGACTTAATTAACAGAAGTCAATGCAGGTTTTGTTGAAGTCATCCCAAAGTAGTGCAGGAACCTTTTTCTAAGTCAGAGCGACTTGAGTCACACCAATTAGACCAGTTCAATTGCCGTTAATCTGGGGAGACTTGTCATGCGATTTTGTCACATGACAAGTCATGGCAGAGTGAACCGGGGCTTACTGAAGCATACATTAATCTGTTGCAAGTTCCATCATCGTTTGTTTCTGAAGAGAATTTTCAACAACTTGCCCCAGTGACAACGTCTCATATGACGAAACTTATGTCGGGTGGAGGAAATGGCGGTGACGTCAGTACACACCCTGGGGTGCCAGAAGCTGTGTATACTGAATGCCTGTATTTGTACTGTTCTTGTGAGTATATGTCTTTTTTTTAAAACTGTTTTTATATTGGACATTGCACAATGAGGTTTTGCCTTCCCTCTCTTTGTGTACCATGCTCCATTTACCTTTGTGGGATCAACGTTGGGTCATATGATGTCTGACTTTTTGAGAATAGGAGGGTACATCCAAATGTTCGATTATTATATTGATCTGCCTGCTGAGAGTCATTTTCTATGGGATGTTTATGCACTAAGGCACTTTAGACCTCTAAGGGTAAGAAGCCAATTCCCACATTTGGGAGTGGAGCACGTTTTGGTGATCAGCACTGATATCATTATGAACACATGAGTGGAACACAATATTTCTTACTTATTGGGACCAATACCATTACATTGTATTATGGCACTTTGCACTTTATTTTTTGCATGACAGCATGGACTAAATATTTTGTTAAATATATGAACTTTTTTATTTTTTTATTTATTTAACAGTTTTGAAGCACTTTTTGCATTTTATGATTATATGAATTATATATTTTTGATGTATTTTGCAGTACACTTCATCGTTTTGTGTGAATACAGTGCAACCTTTGTTCCAACAACATTTGTTCAGATCTTGTTATGCGCAGTATTGTGTGTGCAGCTGTCATTTATATTGATCATTAACATTTATACCACTAAGTGCAGAAATATTTTCCCATTATAGCATTTAGCCTGCAGACACAATAATATGGTATTCTAAAAAGAGGTGACTTTACAATACAAAGACAAAAAACGGTAATCTTGAGAATACATAAGCTACAAATGGGCAATTATATACAATATTTGGGTAACAGTTAATTAATACAATACAATACACTGACAACAAAAGGGCAATTGTTTTAATACACAAGTAAAAAAAAACTCTAATACACAATGGTCAATTGTTACAGGATGTGGGCATCAAAGGATAATCATTACAATACAGGGGTAATAACAATAATGCTGCGTACACACAGTCGGATTTTCAGATGGAAAAAGTCAGATGGGAGTTTTTTATCAGATATTCCGACCGTGTGCATGCCCCATCCGACTTTTTCCGTCGGAAATTCCGACGGACTTAGAGAACATGGAAAAAATTCCTATCGGCAAATCTGCTTGTCTGTATGCTTTTCCGACGCACCAAAAACAACGCATGTTCAGAATCAAGTTCGAGAAGGAAGCGCTCTGTCTGGTAAAACTAGCGTTTGTAATTGAGATAGCACATTCGTCACGCTGCAAATTCTGGGATCTTTTAAAATGCAGCGCATTCTTTTGTTCTTTATAATGCTAGAATAATGAATTTGTTTTTCTGCTGATATTCACAGAGTTCTGACAAACTTATTTCTTTATCGTACACCACGGGACACAGAGCTAGTCATTACATAATGGGTTAAGGGTCACCAGCGGTGATTGGACACTGGCACAACCAATGGAAGACAGTTCCCCTCCATATAACCCCTCCCATCAGGGAAGTACCTCAGTTTTTTCGCCAGTGTCGAAAGGTGTTGGACGCGTTAGGAGGTGCTAAAGGAAAGCTCTACCAAAGAGACCCTCTGGGGGTAAAAGAGCTATGCTTTCGGATCCATCCAAGACGCCTACAAATGAGCTGAATCTGGATGGGATCCGGGCCTCATCCATGAGGCGTCGCCTGTAATGTCTCTCTTCGGAGGACTGGGCTCTAAGATCCAGCACTTTCGCTATTTCGCTATAAAGTCCTGGTAAGAGTCTTGTACAAGGCCCAGGGGAGAGGTATCCTTTAAATAGGAACCCATATCCCTGAAGGTTGGCACACATAGCCCACCGTGAAGGGTGAAGTTTGGTATCTGTCTGAAATCTTTCAGCAGAAAAACCTGCGGCGTGGATAAGGTGAGATTAGAAGGTCCATAACTAGGTTGGGACCTTTTTCAAAAAGTGGATGTCTTCTTTCTTTCCACCACTGGGGGGAGTAAAGAGCTGAATATACTCACCTCACTCTGTTCAGTGTCGGCTTCGGCGAAGTACACTGCTCGTCACCTCCGCTGCTGAGCTTGCTGGGGCACCCCGATCCTCCTTTCGGTGGCCGACCAGACACCTGCAGATGCAGGTAAGTGGGAACAAGGGCTGATGAGAGTCCTCTCTCACTATGGCCACCGCCATAGCGCTAAGGGCCGCGCGCGCGCGGGAGCGCGCTTTATCGGAGGGGGGGGCGAAGGCGTGCGCGGGCACGTGGCGCGCGCAGGCACAGAAACGGCGCCAAATTTAAAAGACTGTCAGTGTGAGAAGCACTGCAGCAGCAAGCAAGCTCGTTAGTTCTCTTATTCCTGGCAGAGAAACACAGCAGCTATACAGGGACGTAAGACTCCATGTGGTTGGATTGGGTACTTCCTAGAAGACATCCATGTTATGCATAGTTATGTGTTAAAAGTTGCATACTTAATGTATTTGCTAAACTAAACACGGTAGTATATGCATTTAGGTACCTTGTATTTTGTCTAAACAGTAAGCCTTCCAGGGGAAGTAATACGGACAAAAAGAGATAAGAAAGCACCACCGCCTGAGAGGAGGCTCTAACTGTGCTGACTCGGTACCTTTCTCTCCTGTGTTGCTAAATGCACCTGTTCAGGATGAGCCATTACCTCTGTCAGGTATGGCGGCTTCCCCAGTGAAGCCTGGGCCTGTATATGTCACTGAGGACACTTTATCAGCTGCCCTAAACAATCTGGAGGAAAAAATTGCTACCTTAATCGCTAAGTCCTCTAAAAAGGGACAATAAGCGAAGCAGGTCTCTTCCAGTATTGGACCTCCCTTCAGAAGTACCTGAGGGAGGAGGATGAGGAGGAGGAGGCTACATCAGCAGAGGATGAGGAGCCAGATTTTAAGGTCACAGGTACAATGCTATAGCAGTGCATTTAAGTTAACCTCTGCGGAGGTAACGGAATTACCTGTCTCCTCCCTAGGGTCATTAAGATCCCTGCAAGGTGCATGCTCCTTCCCGGTTCATCCGTTACTAGAGGATCTAATATACGCAAACTGGCAACATCCAGATAAGCGTTTCTCACCTCCAAAAAGGTTTAACATTCTTTATCCTATGGGGGATTTTTTTTTTTTAAAGAAATGGAGCCTGCCTGCGGTAGTTGCGGCTATTTCTTGTGTAAATAAAAACCTGACATGTCCGGTGGATAATGTACAAGGGTTTAAAAGATCCTTCTGAGAGGAAGTTGAAATCCTCCTTCCTTTTGGCCGGCTCAATTACCCAACCTGCAGTAGCAGCAGTCGGTATGGGTCAGGTCATCAGCCAACAGGTAAAGCAGGGGCTGAAGGAACTGCCTTCAGAGCAGGCTAGAAATTGGGAAAATTTGCCTAAAGCCTTATGCTTCACAGTGGATGCCATGAGAGATTCTATCATACAGGCATCACGCCTTACACTCCAGCTGGTACAGATGCACAGAGTACTTTGGCTTAAGCATTGGTCAGTGGAGACCCCATGCAAAAAGCTGTTGGCAAGTTCCCGTTCCATGGCGAACGCCTATTTGGGGAAGATTTAGAAAAATATATACAGAAGATCAAGTGGTAAAACGACTTTTACCTGAGAGAAAGGAAAACAAGAGATCTTGTTTTAAACGCTCTCTCCCCAGCTCCCGGGAAATCTGACTCCAACCAGTGGCGGCGGCCTGTTTTAGCCGCCCACAAAAGCCAAGGGGCAAGCTCAGAAGAACAAGAAGCCGTGGGGTGCAAGAGCTAATAAGCAAGCCCCAAAGCCTCTCAGTGAAGGGGCGCCCCCGCTCGGCCGAGTGGGAGGAAGGCTTTGTCAGTTCTGAGCAACTTGGTGGTCAGAAATCCAGGACAATTGGGTAGTATCCACAATATCCTCAGGGTACAAACTGGAATTTCGAGAGATCCCATCTTCTCAATTCCGAGGTTCAAGACTCTCCAAGGATCCACAAAAAAGAGAATCCTTCTTCAAAGGTTTGAATCACTTAATGGCTCAAGGGGTAGTTACAGACGTACCCCAAAAAGAGCGAGGTTCAGGTTTTTACTCAAACCTCTTTGTGATTCCAAAGCCAAATGGAGATGTCAGACCCATCCTGGATCTAAAATCCCTAAATCGGTTCCTGAACGATCGTCATTTTCGAATGGAAACGATCCGATCTGTGGCCGCCACTTTAAAGGGCGGAAAATTCATGGCGCCCATAGATATCAAGGACGCACATTTACACATACCCATCCTCCCCGCTCACCAAAGATTCCTAAGGTTTGCGGTAGAAGATCGCCATTTTCAATTTGTGGCTCTGCCGTTTGGTGTAGCCACCGCGCCCATAGTATTCACAAAGGTGCTAGCTCCTCTGTTAGCAAACCTAAGAACACGGGGCATTGCGGTAACAGCCTATCTGGACGATCTACTAGTAATAGATCAGTCAAAGGACGGATTGGGTCACGCTGTACACACTACAGTAGGATACCTGGAGCATTTAGGATGGATTATAAATTTACAAAAATCCTCTCTCCAGGCCCAAAGAAGGATAGGGTACCTGGGCATGATCATAGATACAGCCCAAAACGGGGTATACCTGCCAGAACCGAAGATACAGTCTCTGAAAGACCTGATCCACAAGGTCAAAGCAAACGAGAGGCCGTCTATTCGCCTTTGCATGAGACTATTGGGAAAGATGGTAGCCTCCTTCGAGGCGGTCCCTTACGCCCAGTTTCATTCGAGACTACTTCAAGGCAATATTTTAGCTTCCTGGAACAGGAAGAGCCAAGCTCTGGATATACCCATGCGCCTGTCCTCACAAGTACGCCACAGCTTTGATTGGTGGCTAGAAGCCAGGAATTTACGGAAGGGAAAGTCCTTCCTCCCAGTGGCCTGGAAGGTGGTATCTAGGGATGCCAGCCTATCGGACTGGGGTGCAGTATTCGAGGAGGCTTCTACCCAGGGAACCTGGGCCAAGACTCAGGGGATCCTGCCCATCAATGTGCTAGAGATCCGGGCGGTATATCTAGCCCTCAAAACCTGGACATACAGGTTACAGGGCTACCCAGTTCGGGTTCAATCCGACAATGCTACTGCAGTAGCTTACATCAATCACCAAGGAGGCACCCGCAGTCGGGCAGCCCAAAGAGAGGTGAACCGGATCCTGGCATGGGCAGAAGAGCATGTACCTTGCCTTTCTGCAATCTTCATTCCAGGGATGGAAAATTGGCAAGCAGACTACCTGAGTCGTCAGCAGCTGCTACCAGGGAGTGGTCTCTTCACCCCGAGATCTTTCAGGCCATATGTCTGAGATGGGGAAACCCAGATGTAGACCTGCTAGCTGCCAGGTTCAACAAGAAATTGGACAACTTTGTGTCCAGAACGAGAGATCCTCTAGCCTACGGGACAGGCGCTCTAATAATACAGACGCTCTAATAACTCCATGGAATCAGTTCTCACTGATCTAGGCATTCCCTCCGATCCCTCTTCTACAAAGACTGCTTCGCAGGATCAAGGAGGAGGGAATACCAGTAATCCTAGTGGCCCCAAACTGGCCCAGGAGGACTTGGTACGCCGAGATTGTAAAAACGGCGATAGGAAGGCCCTGGAAGTTTCCACTCTGACACGACCTGCTGTCACAGGGTCCAGTATTCCACCCTTCCTTACAAAGGCTAAAGTTGACGGCCTGGCTGCTGAGACCCACATTTTTTAAAAAGAGAGGGGTCTCTGGTCCGGCTCTTTCTACGCTCATTAATGCTAGAAAGCCAGCCTCCAGACTCATCTATCAGAGAGTCTGGAGAGCATACGTTTCCTGGTGTGAATCCAGATGTTGGAATCCTCAGAAGTATGAAATAAGTAGGATTCTTGCTTTTTGCCAGTTAGGAGTGGATATGAATTTAGCCCTTAGCACCATCAAAGGGCAAATATCGGCTCTATCAGTCTTCTTTCAGAGACCATTGGCATCTCACTCCCTAGTTCGGACATTCATTAAGGGGGTACTGAGGATAAATCCTCCAGTTAGGACTCCCTTGTGTCCATGGGATTTGAATTTGGTATTGTCAGTGTTGCAAAAGCAACCTTTTGTACCTATTCGCCATATTCCTTTAATTATATTAAGTAGGAAGTTGGCCTTTCTGATTGCTATAGCTTCTGCTAGGAGAGTATCAGAGCTAGCAGCTCTTTCTTGTAAAGAGCCTTATCTAATTTGTCACAAGGACAAAATCGTACTACGACCCCATCCGGCTTTTCTACCTAAGGTGGTGTCGGCTTTTCACTTGAATCAAGACATTGTTCTGCCTTCCTTTTTTCCAAACCCGCGGACGGCGGGGGAAAAATTATTACACTCTCTAGATCTAGGGAGAGCGGTAAAGGTGTATCTGCAAGCAACCGCTCAGATACGTAAAACAGATGTTTTGTTTATTTTACCAGATGGGCCCAAGAAGGGCCAAGCGGTATCAAAATCCACCATTTCCAGGTGGATTAGACAAGTAATTATTCAAGCTTATGGTTTAAAAAACAGGACTCCTCCTTTTCCTGTTAAGGCGCACTCTACCAGGGCGATAGGTGCTTCATGGGCAGTGCACCACCAGGCTTCGATGGCTCAGATCTGTAAAGCTGCAACTTGGTCTTCAGTCCATACATTTTCCAAATTCTATCAAATAGATGTGAAAGGACATGAGGATTCCGCCTTTGGGCGAAGTGTGCTGCAGGCAGCAGTATAGGGCTTCTGGTCCGCAAGCGGCCTGTTTTGATCTGTGTCTCCCCCCCTTCATATGAGCATTGCTCTGGGACGTCCCATTATGTAATGACTAGCTCTGTGTCCCGTGGTGTACGATAAAGAAAATAGGATTTTTATAACAGCTTACCTGTAAAATCCTTTTCTTGGAGTACACCACGGGACACAGAGGTCCCCCCCTTCTTATGGGAACCTTACTGCTTTGCTACAAAACTGAGGTACTTCCCTGATGGGAGGGGTTATATGGAGGGGAACTGTCTTCCATTGGTTGTGCCAGTGTCCAATCACCGCTGGTGACCCTTAACCCATTATGTAATGACTAGCTCTGTGTCCCGTGGTGTACTCCAAGAAAAGGATTTTACAGGTAAGCTGTTATAAAAATCCTATTTTCTTTATTATTTCTCGTGATCTCATGAATAACCTTTTTTTTTTTTTTAATCCAGATCTCCTTATTTTTTTATTCTCTCTCTCTCTCTCTCTCTCTCTCTCTCTATCTCTCTCGCTCTCTCCGCACTAACCCCAGATTTTACCTGATTTTCTTCTGCTTGGCTCCTCCGCAGGAAAAGAATGAGGCACACCGCACCACAAGCCCGTACCAGTGTTGCCAACCCCCTGAAGTGAAATTTACTGGCAAGGATGCCAAAATTTCTGTACGGCACCAATTTCTTACTGGCAAAAATAATGAAGATTACTGGCAGAGCCGCATTTTTTACTGATGCTGCAAAAAAGTACCTAAAATTACGTTTTTTAGTGCTAAACAGTGCAAATATCAATATTTCAACTATAAACACACAGCTAATGCTAATATCAATGTGTTTAAGTTAAACAAAAGTAAAAAAACATATTTCTCAATTCACATGAAGGTTAGGATACTATAACCCGGCCAGCACAGAGTTCCCTCTTACATCAGAGTCTGCAGGATGCCCCCTTACAGTGCAAGGGAACTCTTATGTAAAGGGGAACGCTGCAGATCATGATGTAAGGAGGAACGGAGGAACTCTGATGTGGAGGGGGGCTCTGGTGAATAGAGACCACCTTCCACAGAGTGAATACACTAAGGTAAGGGGGGGTACTAATATAAGGGGGAAACCTTTATATCAGTGCCCCCTTACATTATTGTATTTATTCACCTCCTTACATCAGTGACCCCCCCCCCTCAGAATGGCCTGGCAGCACTGTCACTTACCTCCTCTCAGGTGCACAGTGTGGGGCTCAGTCAGACGGCTCCAGCTTGGTGGCTCTGATCTCCTCTTCCCAGTCCACACGTCTGTTTCTTCCTGGGCCGTAACCCCCATCCCGGCGGCACTCCCACTCTTGACTCCTTTCTAGGATCCCCTCAGAGACTGTAGACATGACAAGAGATGGTCAGAGGCTGCGGACACACGATACAGGAGGGGGACAGAGACTGCAGACACACTACAGGAGGGGGACAGAGGCTGCGGACACACTACAGGAGGGGGACAGAGGCTGCGGACACACTACAGGAGGTGGACAGAGGCTGCGGACATACTACAGGAGGGGGACAGAGGCTGCGGACATACTACAGGAGGGGGACAGAGGCTGCGGACATACTACAGGAGGGGGACAGAGGCTGCGGACATACTACAGGAGGGGGACAGAGGCTGCGGACATACTACAGGAGGGGGACAGAGGCTGCGGACATACTACAGGAGGGGGACAGAGGCTGCAGACATACTACAGGAGGGGGACAGAGGCTGCGGACATACTACAGGAGGGGGACAGAGGCTGCGGACATACTACAGGAGGGGCCGGTGGAGACAGGCTGTGAACATGATGGTGCCCTCCTCACCCCCTCACAGTAGCCTCCTCCTCTGTCCACCACCATATTACTTCTGCACATCATCAGTGTGCTGTGTCCTCCTCCTGTTCCCCTTTCACCACTCCACAGGTCAGGGCAGCACTGTGCTGCCCTGACCTGTGAAGAGGTGAAAGGGACACAGGAACCAGAGGAGGACACAGCACACTGATGACGCTGTTCCCTTGTATCCCCCCAGTTTCACTGACCTCGAGTCCGTCCTCCTCACCCCTGGCTGGGCCCTGTCAGTGCTCCGAGTCCTCCACCGATCACCTATGATGAGTGCATGGCATGCACTCACTGCAGGTGTCCCGCCACTGCCGCCAGCCACTGTGGCCTTTTCAAAAATGGCGCCAGCGGCGCCATCACGTTACTGCGTGTGCGCCGCCCGGCCGAGTTCCAAATGCGCTCGGCCGGCGCATTCGGAACGGCGCATGCGCAGTTGTATGGCCGGCTCGCGCCCATCTTTTTTATGGGCGCCGGTGCCCATAAACGGACTTTAACGTACAGCCCGAAAAAGGGGTTAAATCGCGGGCTGTACGTAAAAAGACGTACGGTTGGCAACACTGGCCCGTACCCTCCTGTATAGGGAGGTTGAGCAGTGTTAGTCTCTCAGGCCTGCTTGCGACTGGTGTAAAAAGGCCTCCAGTGCTGACCTTGTCTCTGCAGTAATCAGAACAAGTCTTTAACTTTCCCCAGTAAGCAACTGTCCACACCAACTGAAAGGTCCAACACTTGTTTATTCCTTCTTGCACAATAAACAGTCTCTTTTAGAGCAGACGGGTTGAGACAAACACGGGTCAGATAAGGTGGGAGGAGGTCCAGGCACAAACTTTAAATTTGGGGTTTCTCCTGTTCTGAATAGCACTAACAGGCTTGGCGCACGGTCGCTGCCACCGACCATGAAGGGGTCTCTGCCACAGACCAGGTGAATAGGGCCTCTGCCACAGGCCTAGTTGTTGGTTTCTGCCACCGACCAGATTCACAATGGGTCTCTGCCACAGACCATGAGAACGTGGATTACTTTCTAAAAGTATTTGACCCCTGTCAGGGAAAGGACATCCATCCAGAGAGTTACCAGAGGCCCCACCGTCACCAGCGATGCCGCGCCGGGTCTTCGGGAAGGGTCACCTCCCTGGCCTCCTCGTCCTAGATTCGGGCACCCACTTCCAGGGGGCACCCTAGGAGCCCTCGATCCCTTGTGGGACCCAGTCAAAGGTACTGGGCCCGGGCCTCTCTCGAAGTACCTCACCCCAGACTGAAGGTGTCTGAGATGGAACAGCAGCTCCGTCTCTGGGCCTAGAGTACCCAGAGACCTCCCGACAGGCCTCCGGGCCTAGGGCACCCGGAGGCAACACACCCACACCCAGGCTTAAGGTGCCTGAGCGCGGAACGACGACCCCTCTGGAAGATGGCCGCCCCCTTTTATACCCTCTCCCGACAGGCACAGCAGGTTCCCCGCCCTGCCGTACCGCTGCCGAGAGGGGACAAAAAGGACACAACCTCGTACTGCAGTTCAACCTGGGACCCACGGCAACAGTGCCATCTATAGGCCCCAGTGAACTTAACCACCAGTACTATCTCCCAGGGATAGAAATGGTCAATGAGACCTAACAATTGATACATCTGAGCCTAGCTACCACTCAGATGCCTCCCCCTAAATGTAACCACCCGCTACATTATATATATATATATATATATATATATATACATATATATTGTAAGATTGGGGGTTGTTAGCTCTTGTGGTGGATGCGTATTTCCAGTGATGCAAGCCAGTCAGCAACTCTGTTTAAGGGCATGGTAGCCCATTTTTATTTAAAAGCACAAAAGTTCACAAACACCTCTGTAGTATTCACAGTGGGGTTCCACCATTCCTGTATCTTGCATACTAACAGTTTAGCCTCATAGCTTTACCTTCTTGCTATCCAGGCCTTTAGCCTAGGCCTGACGGTCTGCTCCTCAGACCCAAACAGTTTCCAAGAGTTTAAGCTTTCTCCTAGCTTCTCCTGGTCAGCACCTTTGTTGCTGTATCACTAATGATGTCTGCCTCCTGCAGACATGCACCGCCTCTGACTCCACTCAGAGGATGAGAGTCCACCTGACTCCCAAGCACACAGACTTCCTCTCTGTTGGGTGGAGCCCTGATCGATAAACTTGTCAGAACTAAATAGCCCAAGACACAGCTGTTCAATCAGCATGTCTTCTTTTACCAAATCTGGCGTAAACCAACACTCTTGAAGGTCGCACAAAGTCACACCCTCACAATATATATATATATATATATATATATATTTATTGTGGGAGATTAGCTCGTGGGGATCACCTTTTCTCAGAATGAAGGTCAGCGTACAGGTAGTTTCTTTAAAACCTGGCGTATTGCCAGCTTTATTTACAAGTGGTTTGCAATAGTCATACAAAATAAACAAAACAGTAAATCAAATCCTTGCCGTCTGGCACTAAATTAAACAGTAACCGCTCTCTATACGATGAGGGGCTGGTCCCCGTCACCCACAAAACACAAGGTGAAGCAAACCTTTCTTTTCCAATCCAACAAACAGAGCTCCTCTGACTCAGGTTCCCCTCTGAGTCTCAGGCCAGAGCCCTGCTGTGTTCTCTTCCTGGTCTTTTAACTTCCACCTGAGTGTGGACTCAGGTGGACCAGAACATCAGGACTGGAACCCAGCCTGCCACAGAGGCTGGAAAAACCGGACCGGATTCCCGCTCAGTCCCTTACAATGGACCGAATGCGAGGTGAAATGTAGCGATTGTCATGTATCTCACCTTGCATACCGTCACATATCCTGCCCCTCTGCTCAAGCCCCTGCGGCTGAGCACTTGACCCAGCCATACAGTGCACACGGAGAGGGCATAGGCATTATCCTGGAGTTTGCCCGGCCTGTGCTCAACCGTGAATTTAAAGGGCTGGAACCACCTTGTCACACAGGCATTTTTCTCCCTGTTGTCACACATCCACTTCAGGGGAGCATGGTCAGTGACCAGCCTAAATTACCTCCCATGTAGATAATACCTCAGGGAGTCTAAGGCCCATTTAATGGCCAGACACTCCTTTTCAACAATGGCATAGTTCCTTTTGTGCTTGTTCAGCTTCCGACTCAGGTATACAACCGGGTGCTCCTCACTATTCCTGTCCTGCAACAGTACGGCCCCTAGGCCCACCTCAGAGGCGTCTGTCTGTACGACAAACTTCTTTGTGAAGTCCGGGGTCACCAGCACCGGTAGTGCACAAAGGGCCTGTTTTAATTTCTGAAACGCCTTCTCGGCCTTAGGGTTCCATTTGACCATGACAGACCCTGTGCCCTTCGTCAGGTCAGTCAGAGGGATGGCAATGGTGGCAAAGTCAGGTATAAACCGTCGGTAATACCCTGTAATGCCTAGGAAGGCCCGAACATGTTTCTTGTTTACGGGTTGGGGCCATTTTTGAATTGCCTCAATCTTATTGGTCCGAGGCTTGACAAGTCCCCGGCCAATAACGTAGCCAAGATACTTGGCCTCCTCTAGGCCTATGGCACACTTCTTTGGGTTAGCCGTGAGGCCTGCTTCCCATGCTGCGTACACACGGTCAGACTTTTCCACGGGCAAGCCTCCATCGGAATTTCGACCGTATGTACGTGGCATAAAAGGTTATGCTGCGTACACACGGTCAGACTTTTCCACGGGCAAGCCTCCGTTGGAATTTCGACCGTATGTACGCGGCATTAGGAGCAAAATCGCTCCTCCGCCCCTGCTGCCCCCATGCTTCGGCATATATGCTCTTCTTTTTAACTGTGGTGGTGAAATCACCTCCTACAGCACTGGAGTCACGGCTTTATGTATCGTGGGAGCAAACGCTGTTGCTGTCAAGATAAATAATTCCGCGCTGCAGTTGAATGGCGCACCTGAAAACAAAAAATTACATACCTGAAAAGCAAGCATGATAAAACATTGCAGAATAGAATACAGTAAAAAAGAGCAGAACAATAGAGAGAAAATAGAGAGAAAATAGAGAGAGAGAGAGAGAGAGAGAGAGAGAGAGAGAGAGAGAGAGAGAGAGAGAAAACAATAAAACGACAACTATTTTTGTTTTTTTATTTTATATTTTTTTTTTACGTTTTTTTTTTCTTTTTTACACTTTTTTTTGTAACTTTAACAACTGTAATGGTTCGGGTCTCTCAAAATGTGATGGCATCTTGGGAGACCCTGTGTAAGTGTGTCCTAGTCTGTGAAATGCTGTACCCTACGCTAAAACTTCACTTTTGAGTGGTAGCGTTCAAAACATTCATCAAGGCAAAGACCAGGTTTGTCAGGACAGAGTGGACAAAAAACACGGGTGTCACGCCTAAATCCGCGCTTGCTACAGACACAACATCTTTTTTGGGGGGTTCGTTGGGTAGGGGTACTCTGGAGGGCATACGGATAATGCCTCTCATGCAGCCGGCTTACTGCATTTGGTTGGGGATGGTGAGGTGCAGAACCGCCTGGATACAGGAGTTCTGTGACTATCTCATTCTGGAATTTTAGAAGAGATAAAGTCCCGCCTGAAGCTCTGTATAGCACATGAGCATTCATCAAAGCCAATTGGAATAAGGATAGAGATGCTTTTTTGTACCAGCATCTCGCCTTACGATCAATTAGATACGGCGCCAACAACTGGTCGTTGAGGTCCACCCCTCCCATATTTTTGTTATATTCGTGGACACAGAGGGGTTTCTCCACAACACCAGTCGCCGTACGAATTTGGACTGTCGTGTCTGCATGAAGGGAGGTAAGAAGGAAAACATTCTTATTGTCCCTCCACTTCATAGCGAGCAAGTTATTACACTTCAAGCAGGCTCTCTCCCCCAGCCTAAGACGGGCATCTACAAGCTGCTGGGGAAAGCCCTGGCGATTAGGCCGCACGGTGCCACATGCTCCAATCTGATGATCAAACAAGTGACTAAACAGTGGCACGCTCGTGTAATAATTGTCCACATACAAGTGGTACCCCTTTCCGAATAAGGGTGACACCAAGTTCCACACTATCTTGCCAGCGCTCCCTATGTAATCCGGGCAGTTGACCAGCTCAACCTGACTGTCTTTTCCCTCATAAACCGTAAAGCTCCATACATAGCCTGTTGCCCTGTCACAGAACTTATAGAGCTTGACCCCGTATCTGGCATGCTTGCTGGGAAGGTACTGCTTGAAAGACAAGCGGCCAGAAAATGTAATCAGGGACTCATCAACGCGGACAACTTGATCGGGAATAAACAAGGCTGCAAAACGTTTGTTGAAATGGTTTATGAGGGGCCGAATTTTGTAGAGCCGGTCGTATTCAGGGTCTCCACGTGGACGACAAAGTTCATTGTCGTTGAAGTGCATGAACCTCAAAATCAGCTCGTATCGTTTCCTGGGCATGGAGGCAGAGAACACGGGCATGTGGCAGAGAACACGGGCATGTGGTCAATTGGGTGCGTGGACCAATAAGCACGCAATGACGGGAATTTATGTGTGCCCATGTTGAGGGAAAGGCCCAGAAAGGTCTTAAATTCGGAAACCGTAATTAGTTTCCAATCTTTGGCAATGGAAGGCAACTGGGGGTTAGCGGCGATAAATTGACCAGCATATAAATTACTATGGTCCACAATAGATCTATAGAGATCTTCCGTGAAAAACAGCGAATAAAAATCAATTGGCATAAAATCAGCTGTTTCCACCTGAATACCGGGTTGGGCAGTGAATGGGGGAAGTACAGGTTCTGCAGAAGTGGTGGGGACCCAATCAGGATAGGCGAATTCTGCAGGAAGGGCACTATGGGCACGACGGGCCTGCCTTTGTCTTCTTGGTGGCAGCGGGACACTACTTGTGCTTGCCACCTCGCCAGCTTGAACTGCACTTATGGGACTCGCCACGTCACCACGTGATACTGCAGTGCTGGATGTGCGCCCAGGCTGTACTAGGCCGCTGATGCTTGCCAATTCACCAGAAGGAATAGCGGCGCTAGTACTACTCTGCTCCATGATACGAGAGACCTGCGGTTCTTGCTCCTCAACAACCTCAGAAGATCGGGATCGGGTACGCCTGACCTTAGCAGGGACCTCACCTTCGTCGTCAGAGCTATCTGACGTGGAGCCGCTGACTTCACTGTCTTCTACGGGAAGATATTCTGAGCCTGAATCTGACAGATGCGTGACCTCCTCTTCACTATCTGTCATGCTCAGAATCTCGTAGGCCTCTTTACTAGTGTACCTTCGTCTTGCCATTTTGGGCTCTAAATTTAGGGGTACACTAGTAAGATTCACAGGTAAAAAAAGCACCTGACTGTCAGCAAATGTATCAAACGCTTCCAAAAAAACTGTTAGCGATCGCAGGAATCAGGACTGTCTCTGCGAACGCTGCAGTTATGTGTGTTGTGTTTGGTAAGTGACAGTGATCGATCGATACTGCACTTGGGTGGGCTGGGCTGGGGTGGGCGGAGGGGCTAAACCATACCTCCCAACCTTGTAAAGTCCCTTCTCGGGACATTCTGATGTTGAGCGGGGGGGGGGGGGGGGGTTGCCGCCGGAACATTTAAAAAGAAGAAAGGACTTGCAAAAAATTTTTTTTAACCGGGGGGGGGCATACTAGTGTGCCGATCGCGGGGGGGGGGGGGTTTACCTGCTGCTGCTGCTCCTCTTCTTCTCTTCATGTTTCCTGCTGTGCGGGAAACATGATAGTCTCGCGAGAGTGCGGGAAGGAGGAGCCTCTGCGGGTAAAACCCGCACAATCCGTGCCAGTTGGGAGGTATGGCTAAACGCAGGTGCTAGCAGGTATCTGGGCTGATTCCGCTAACACTGCATTTTTGGGAACCCTAAACCGCTGGGGACGCTAGTATAGATCTGATCAGATCAGATATTGATCTGTTCAGATACTATACCACTAAGGGAGGTGTATGCTTTGCGCGTGGGTGTTAGCGTTACTGGCACTAACCTAACGCTGCCTGGGGCGACGCAGACCCTCTCTGGTGCTAAAACCTTATTGATATCAGGGGGTTAAACCTTTATTGGGTTATATACGGCGGGTGCCCTGATGCTATAAAAAGCAAACTAACCAACCAGCGGCACCCGTAAAACTTATATGGTGATCACTGGTGAAAGGGTTAACTAGGGGCAATCAGGGGGTTAAAACCTTTATTAGGTTATATATGGGAGTACCTGACGCTATATAAAAACCTGACGGGTAACCTAAATAACTAACTGGCTAACCAGTGTCACCAGTAAAATGTATACGGTGATCACTGGTGAAAGGGTTAACTCTAGGGGCAATCAGGAGGTTAAAATAATATATGGGGGTACCTGACGCTATAAAAATCTGTGGCGAAACTAAAAATAAATAACTGGCTATCTAGGGCACCACCGGCACTAAATACAGCGATCGGAAATACGATCGCTTAGCGACGCGGGTGTTAGGGGGTGAAAGGGTTACCTGGGGGGCGATCAAGGGGTTAAACCTTTATTAGGGGGGGTTAGGGGGCTACCCTGGACCTAAAGGGGCCTAAACCTAACTGCCCTGCAACTTTTTACTGTCACAAATTACACTGATTGCAGTGATCAGTAAAAAAATGACCACTGCAAACGGTGCACTGTGACTGGGGGTACTGGGGGTGATCTGGGGGGTGATCTGGGGGTGACTGGGGGGTGAAAAGTGTGCTTACGTGTACTGGTGTCAGTGGGCTGTTGGTGCACTTACTATGTGATGTCTTCTCTCCTCGCGCCGGATCGAAAAGACCGACACGAGGAGAGATGACATGTTTACATTACACAGGCAGAGGAAGGTTTTCATTCGCCGGGAGCGATCGCGAGGGGGTGGCCGGAATCGAACGGCCGTCCCCTCATCCCGGATCGCTCCCGAACAAATAACCACCGCTCACTGTATAGAAGGGGGGTCCGATCGGACCCCCCAACTATACGAAGGCAGTCACGTACCGGCACGTGATTGTGCCTGTCCGTGCCATTCTGCCGACGTATAATTACAGTGGGCGGTCGTTAAGTGGTTAAATACATTTGGTCATGCCTATTTGTATAAAAAAAATACATTGTTGTCTAGATGTGTTTGTAACTAGAATGAAATGCAAGCTTGATTCCGTGTGAAGGAGAGGACACTCAGCAGCTGTTTACACATCTGGACTCAGGAGCACAAGTGTGGGACACCAGAACAATCTTTTTAGGGTGTCCCACACAGGTGCTCCAGTGGATACTTGGGGTGTCTCCATGTGTGAAAAATTTCACAAAAAGGTAAGTATTCCAGCTTTGGTAAGTGCAAAAATCATGTCTTCATCTTGGAACTCTGCCAAAACAGACAATTGTACCCCACTTCCAAGCAATGTTTCATATTTCTATTTCTGGCCTCAAATATCTGTGTGCTAAGTATACCTTTTGTTTCATTCTCATAGGGGAGAAAAGACTCGGGACATCGGAGGACACCAGGAACCCAGCACCTCAGAAAGAACAAAGAGAACCCCAACCTGAGGATGTGGAGGAAGGAGAGGTGGAGTAAGTGGGTGAAAATGTCACCACAACAGGTCAGGGTCTGTCACCACAGCTTCACGTAATAGATGTAGGCCTGCATATTTATAATACATGTTTGTTTGTTTTTTTAGGTGATGTGCGTGTTGGTGAACAAGAAACTCCTCATTTCACAAGTGCTAGTGCACAAATACTAATCCAGGAAATCATGGTGTGTAGTCGGGAACTAGATATCATGAGGAATAATATCAATGTTCTTGATCAAAAAATGAAGAACGTGATTGATGTATTGGGGCGAATCTAAAGAAACACAAAATTCCCCCCCTTTTGTTTTGTTATGCCCTATTTCAACATATTTTACTACTTTATACAAGCCAAATTTTGAAGATGCACACAGTGTGTCAACATGTGCTATCTGCCATCAGAGGAAATCAATGTATGTGTTTTGTGGGTGCAACCCCTTCCTCGCAACTCAATTAGGTGAAAGGAAGGGGTTGCACCCCAAAAACACGTCCATTGATCCCCCATGATGGGAGATAGCACATGTTGACATTAGGCATGGGATCAGGAGGGAAATCCACATTTTTACTCCCAATTCATGTGCATCTTCCAAATTTGGCTTTTACAGGGGTGACATCACCCCATCTGATGAAGGCAAGTTCAGCACATTTTTGACATACTATAATGTCTGATATTGCCTTCAGTTTTTCTACGTTGAACTTTGTAAGTTCCAGAGTTGTATATGTTATGTTTTGAAACATGCCTGTTTATACCCAAAAACAAAAAATTATTGTAAAACTTGGGGAAATTTTATTTTTTTAATGTACCCTAAAATTTTATAAAGCACATGTGAATGTGCACCGAGTAATTTTTTTTTTTTAAATCAACAATGTGTGGCTTCTTCTTTCAATGCTCAATACCAGTTTTTGAAGTAATGTGGTGTTTACAGTGACAATGGGGGTTATTTATTAAAGGAAAATCCACTTAGCACTACAAGTGCACTAGGAGAACATAGGAGACAGCTAAAATAACCACAAGCAATAAAGAAAATTCAAGATTTTATCAGATATTATTTTTTTAATTTAAAATTCAATTTAACATTGTCTGGCATAGCAATGGCCCCCCTGCCGAACTTCACAGGCGCTTTGGGGGGGGGGGGGCAAGCCAGGACAGCCAGTATCCAGACCCGTCAGGGGATTAGCTGGAAGTCCGACCTCAGGCCCAACTGAGGCCAGATAATTTTGGGCATTTTGCTGTAAAAAATTGTGCAATATGCAGCAAGTTTGTATTCTGCCATGTGTATTGCTGTCAGAAAGAGGCGGAACCGGCTGGCCATTATCCCGAAGGCATTTTCAACGACTCTTCGGGCTCTGGCCGTGCTTCCCATCTATAACCCCTCCGCAGTTGGGAAAGTCCCACCGCGTGGCAAAATTGGAGGCCACAGTCTGCCATTCCTGTGGCGTTGAAGGAAACTGGAATCAAACCAGAAAAAATAATATTAGTACTTTTGCATATAAAATTGCAAGCAGATTATACAAAAACATTCTTGGCCAACATCAGTATAAACATTTATTTAAAGGAGTATTTAAAGACAAAAATATAAGGCCCACTTATCAGATTCCTCACCCCCTCTGATGGCCCATTGTAAAAATCTTAGGGGGGGGGGGTTCTAGATGAATTTGGGACCCCCAAAAAAAGCCTCTGCCACTCTGTCTGAATTTTATGAGAACAGAAACATTTGTACACATTTGGGGGGGGGGGGGAGGGGGGTGGTAAAGTACTACAATGGATCTGACAAAATACATCGTTAAGTGACTAGGCTAGGTGTGTATGGGCCAAGGATAGCATGCTGAAGAGGTTAGTGAAGGGAAATATGCATGTAGGCCAAAAAAGGAGCATTAAAAGCTTACAGCATGCATGAGGACAAAGGGGACATTCACAGCATATTACAATCATGGTAATTAGGGAAGGATGAAATATATACAATACATTAGCATACATTAAATACATAGAATGTGATGTTAAAGGAGAAAACTTACCTTAATATAATCCTTCTGCAGTACTTGTATGATGGCAGAACAGGTCTCTGGGATAATGATCCCCAGAGCCTGGGGGGAGATGCCTGTTGTGAACTTGAGGTCCTGCAGACTTCTCCCAGTTGCCAGGTATCTCAATGTGGCAACTAGCCTCTGCTCGGGAGTGATGGCTTGCCGCATGCAGGTGTCCTGCTTGGTAATATAAGGGGACAGCAAAGCCAACAAACGGTGAAAAACGGGGTCCGTCATCCGGAGATAATTCCTAAAATCATCAGGATTATTCTCCTGGATCTCCCGCAGCAAAGGCATGTGACAGAATTGGTCACGCTGGAGCAATGAATTCTTCGTCCATGAACTCCTCCTCACCCTGTTCATGGACTGAGCTTGGGTTAAAGCAAGAACCCCAACACCAAGCCCATGCACAGCACTAACTCACAACGAGTACGTACCCGCAACAAAAATGCACTGAAAAACAGAAAGGCCTATGAAGAACGACCTGAAAAATCAGAAACGAGTGGACAAGAATGCACTGGAAAACAGATACGATCTCACTACACGCACTGAAAGACAAATACGAACCCACAAGCACCAACTGAACGGCAGAAAATGATCTGAAAGCACGAAGACTGAAAAACGCGAATCGTCTCTCACCAAACTTTTACTAACACAAGATCAGCAAAAGCAGCCCAAAGGGTGGCGTCGTTGGAATTGAACTTCCGTTTTATACTGACGTCGTACGTCACCGCGTTTTTGACGGTCGGAATTTGGTGTGACTGTGTATATGCAAGACAGCTTGAGCGGAATTCCGTCGGAAAAACCATCCGAGTTTATTCTGACTGGAAAACCGGTCGTGTGTACGCGGCATAACAGTTAACAATACCTGAAGCCCAGTCAGTGAAAACAAAGTAAAGTAGAAAAAAAATGTCCTTTACACTAGTGGTCAGCGGGAAGAAGAGTGCCTCTTACATTGGAAGTCAGATGATCGCCAATGTAAATGGATTTCCCCCTCCCAACCCCATAATGTAAAAGGCATATCTTGCACTGGTGGTCAGTGTGAAAATATGGAGCCACAAAAAAATCATTGATATCGGTGGCATTATTTTTTAATAAATACCATGTTAGAGCAGGAGCCGCAGCTTACGTACTCCTCCTCCTGCACCTTGTTTTCAAAGAAGTGGCAGAGGTAGTTTTCCATTGCTCCTTTGAGATTCTCAAAAGAAAAGAGTCTTAAAGAAAGTAGTTAAAGGCTTACTTTTCTTGGCTGTTAACACTGACAGCAGGGACCCGGGGAGTAGGTGAGCTCTTTTGGTATCTGTGGGTCCCTTTTTGATCTGAAAAGAAACTCCCCAGTCATCTGTTCATGGGTCTTCTTTCCTAGGTACACCACTACTTTAATGCCAGCAAGGCTTTAACAAACATCTTTTTATTTGTCAATGACCAAAGGCTTGAAAGTGTTAATGCTGAGGTTCAAACTAAACCTGGTTATGTAGAGATGCATCACATTCTTTACAGAATAGGCCTGGTAGCTGGGGAAGTTATAGTCTTATACAAAATTTTGAACACCCTTGTTCAAGTTACATGTTGATTTTATTGGCAAAAAAGAAGCTACTGTTTTTTGTAAGGTCCCAGAAAATAATTGACCCTTTAGGCCTTCATCCAAATCAAGTAAACACAATTCAAAATTCAAAACACAATTAAATTCTCTGACCCTTGGAACCACCCAAAGCCACTCTCTTTTAGAACAAGGGACTTGTATTTATCTACAGTGAAATGAAAGGAATGAGGCCACACAGGGAGAGCATATTATTGGAAAGTTAGGTACTGTACAATATTGTATTTGCCTCAACATATTATGTACATGAGGTCATACTGGATTTTAGGCATTTTTAAGCTGTACTCTCTACAGTTTCGTTTGTAAAGTACAGTAATTTTTTTTAAACAGTTTTAAAAAAGAGACAGCGAATAGTTTCAAATGATTAATCAAACTACATATTGTTTTTTTTTGTCTTTAATGCAGCTAACTAGAGAATTATTACATGCCAGCAGAAAGACATAACAGGGCGTCTGATACTTTTCCAGCTATCCACCCCTTAAATACTAACACCTTTAATTACAATTTGAGTTTTACAGGTGTAGGCAAGTAGAACTTGAAATAAAATCAGTAAGGTAGAGATTCTATCTACAAGTCTAAGCACTAATGTCTCAAATCCTTCCTATGTGAAAATGTGATAACCAAGTCCCAAAGTGAATGTTTGGAGTGAGTCTTTGAAGGAATAAGGAGCCTAAGGGAATCATACACAGCTCTTTTGGTGAACACAGACCTTGTACACTTAAAGGATCACTAAAGAATTTTTTTTTTCTTTTTAAAAATAACAAACATGTTATACTTCCGCTGTGCAGCTCGTTTTGCGGCATCTCCCCACAATCACTCAGCTTGCTCGCATGGTGGTGAGTGATTGCGGGTGCACTCCAGTGATACAGCTAGCGGCTATTGCCGCTCACTGTATCACTCGGCCCCGCCCCCCGGCGCTGCGTCATTGGATGTGATTGACAGCAGCACGAGCCAATGGCTGCGCTGCTTTCAATCCATCCACTGTAACCAATCAACGGCCAGGCTGAGCGGCGAAGAGGATGTCGGGGGCAAGCGTGGGACTTTCGAGGGGTCACGTAAGCTAAACGGGGGGCCAGGGGGAGCCAGTAGTGTCGGATGTTTTTTCACCTTAATGCATAGAATGCATTAAGGTGAAAAAACTTTTACCTTTACAACCCCTTTAAACTGTAGCTAGAGACAAATACTTTTTTTCCATAAATAGATAGATAGAGTATAGGAGGGTTATAACTCCTGTCAGGTTTTATTTTTTGCCATCTGTGTCCCATTGGAAAGATTTCTCTTCACTTTCCATCCCATAGCCAAAACAGAAATTTAGAAGAAATCCAAAGTGAGATAATCCTGTCGTGTCACCCAGGTCAAAAGAACGAATGTCCTCATTGGAAGATGTCCCCCCTATTCCTGTTCTGATGTCAACCCAAAGATTTTTTTTACTTTCACTTTCAATGAAACAGTAAAACAGGATAAATAGAGACGGTAAATCTCCCTAACAGGGACACAGACAGCAATAAAAACCTGACAGTTGTTCTAATCCCTCTCCACTATCCAGAATAATAAAAAAAGAAAAAAGTTAAGTTATACTTTAAGCCGAACACACTACAATATGATTGTACAGTGTCCGTTAAATGATTTATAGCACTACCCCCAAAGAAGCTGCTTGGTAATTTGGGTTCTCTGTTCTGCAACTCTACTCCATGAACAACCTCAGCCCTTCTGGCACACCTGGTTGAGTGAAAGTTACCGCATGCACTTATTGGAACACAAGTGTGGATACCTTTAACGCAACAGTGAATTAGTATCAGGAAACAGACACAAGACCGTTTAGCATTAAAAAAGACCCATTTCACACTGACAGAGAGGCCACGTTAGCGGTAAGGTAAAGCCTGCTAGTGGCCGAGGAAAGGGTTAAAAGCACTCACAAAGCGCCACTGCCGAATCACTTTGCAGGCGCTTCAGCAGCGCTGCCCATTGATTTCAATGGCAGGGGTGGTTTAGGAGCGGTGTATACACTGCTCCCCCATCGCCCAAAAGATGCTGCGCGCAGGACTTTTTTTTTTCGGTCCTACAAGCGCACCGCCCCAGTGTAAAAGCACTTAGGCTTTCACACTGGGGCTGCAGCAGAGGTGTTTTAGAGGCGCTTTACAGGCGCTATTTTTAGCCCAAAAGCGCCTGAAAAACACCCAGTATGAAAGAGGTCTTAATGTTTGGTACGGGATAGCATAAATGAACATACAGAAGGTAGGTTTAGTCACAGTCTGCTAAACAGTATAATTACTATGTAAGTAAGGGGTATTACTGCGCTAACCTAATGAGTGACAAAAAATTTATAAACAGCTGCTACATAAGAATGTGACAAAAATTCTAAGTGAAGGATAGTAGAGAATGTAGCGCTAAGAACAACAATAAACTATGTACCAAATATTAATGTACAAATAATAATTCCATCATAGAGACAATCCCAAATATGACAAATATATATATATATATATATATATATATATATATATAAATATAAATATATGTAGCGGGTATATGCTTTCTATTTTTTTGAATCTGGTGGGGAAAACTGTGATGTATGGTTCCCTGGGGCCCACCAGGTGGCACTGTCGCTTTGGGCCCGGGGTTGAGTCATCGTTGCAGTGACGTACCTCTTTTGGTCTCTCTCAGCGGTTGTATGGTGGGGCGGGGAACCCACCGTGCTTGCTGGGAGGGGGTATAAAGGGGGCGGACATTTTTGGTGGCAGGAGTCAAGCCCGGGCACCTTCAGCCTGAGGGCGGTGGTTCGTGTCGGCCCCCTAGGCGGGCCTAGGCCTAGAGGACGTTCGGAGGTCGTGTTCCATCCCAGGCACCTTTAGCCTGGGGTGAGGTACTCGGAATGGAGGTCTGGAGCTCAGTGCCCAACACTAAGTTCCGCGAGGGAAGGAAGTCCTAGGGAACCCCGGGAGTGGGTACCCGAATCCAGAAGGCATAATGGACCGGTGGGAGATACTTACTTGAAGACCCGGTGCAGCATATTGCCAGTGACAGGTGAGCCTCCTATCGGAGACTGCCTGGAAGGAAATCCCCCCTTGCTCGGAGACCGTAACCCACTTTCAGGAAGGAAAGTGGAGAGTTAATTGTGTCTGGGCCTACTCGCATCCACACCTCCTTTTCTGTTCTGTTCTACAAGGGAGTCTAACTGATTGTGTTCATTCAAGAAGAATAAAGGAGTGTTGGACTTTAATGGTGTGGGGCTCATTTTCTGGCAGACATTGTTCAAGATAACTCTCATTGGAGGTTCCAGGTGCAGAACACTGACCCGAAGGTAAAACAAGAACTTTGCTTCCACCACTCAAACATCTGCGGTGAGGGCTTGGCGTGGTGACCCCGCTCTCTCTCCTCTAAAGGACCCCTAGACAAGAGACAGACGAGCTGATAGAAGAGAGGGGAGAGAGGAGGCTGCTATATATATATTATATATATATATATATATATATATATATATATATATATATACTGTAAGGGGGTTAGCTCGGCAGCGGGTGGGTGTGACCCCCGGGATGGGCTCCCCACACAAAAACAGGCCCAGCAAACGGAGGTTGTGGTTTTCAAAATCAAAAAAAGGTGCGGTTTATTTTCTATTTACAGTGACAAAACACAGCAAAGCCAAAAGAAACATAAACAAAATAAATCCTGGTCAACTTGACCTCTGACTGAACATACAGGTTTCCTAACTAACAACTGGGATCAGCCTAGTGCTGTCCTAGTCCCTAAGTCCCTGGTTTTAAATGTCCAAGCAAATAGCCACACAGGCTTTGTCTCACCGCACAGGGGTTCACTCTCCCTAGACAGTCCACACAGGTCTGGGTCCAGGCATGAGCTAACATCTAATGAAGCTGGGAGTTCTTATAGAGGCCTAAATGAGCTGACAAGCTTCAGCTGGTCTCATCAACTCCCTGTCTGCACGACGCCCCACACTCTACCTAGAGGTATGAGTCATCCATGAGTCCACTAGCCTTAGCTGGGCTTATACAACTCTCCACCTAGTTGTATAAGTCGGCGTAAAGCCTGAATCTGGGCGAAATATATCTACCCCCCTGGATGCAACCAGGTGACTTTACCTTCCTGCTGTCACATACCCCCCCCTCTTGTTTTAACCTCGGGGTTGGAACACCAGCAATCAGGCATTCATGTACTCGAGACAAAGCATCCACATTCCCCATTTGAACGCCAGGGCGATGCTTTACTGTGAAGTTGAATTCCTGGAGGGCCAGGAACCACCTATTCACTCTTCTATTTGTTTCCTTGTTTTGAGCCATCCACTTTAACGGAGCGTGATCCGTAACCATGTCAAAGTGCCTACCTAGCAGGTAGTACCGAAGGGAATCTAGAGCCCACTTCACCGCTAAACACTCCTTTTCAACGGTGGCGTAATTTACCTCATGGGACTTCAACTTCCTGCTGAGGTAAATGACTGGGTGCTCTTCCCCGTTCCAGACCTGGGACAATACTGCTCCTAACCCCACATCTGACGCATCACTTTGTACGACAAAGTCTTTAGAGAAGTCGGGTGAGTACAACACTGGCTGGCTACATAAGGCTTGTTTCAAGAATTGGAATGCTGCCTCAGCCTCGGGGGTCCATTTAATCATGACCGACCCTTTCCCCTTCGTTAGGTTAGTTAGGGGCACAGCCTTAGAAGCAAAGTGGGGAATGAATCGCCGATAATACCCAGCGATTCCCAGAAAGGCTCGTACCTGCTTCTTGCTGTTGGGACGTGGCCAACTCTGGATGGCCTCGACTTTGTTGAGTTGGGGTTTTATTACTCCCCTCCCAATGGTGTACCCAAGATATTTGGCCTCCTCCTGCCCAATGGTACACTTCTTGGGGTTAGCCGTAAACCCCGCTTCCCGAACAGAGTCCAGGACTGCTTGCACTTTTGGCAGATGTGAGGCCCAATCTGTGCTATGGACAATTACGTCATCCAGGTAAGCCGCAGCATACTTCCGATGGGGCCTCAGCCTCTGGTCCATTTTCCGCTGGAATGTGGCCGGCGCATTCTGTAACCCGAACGGCATTCTTTTATATTGGAACGCCCCGTCTGGGGTTACAAATGCGGTTTTCTCTTTGGCCAATTTGGCCAGGGGGATTTGCCAATACCCTTTTGTGAGGTCAAGAGTCGTCATGTATCGGGCTGTTCCCAGCCGGTCGATCAACTCATCTATACGTGGCATGGGGTAGGTGTCAAATTTTGTAACTTTGTTCAACTGACGAAAATCGTTACAAAATCGCCAGCTCCCATCCGGTTTAGGCACCAACACAATGGGACTAGACCAATCACTTTGGGACTCCTCTATCACCCCTAAGTTCAGCATTTTCTGTACTTCCTCCCGTATTGCCTCCCGTCGGGCCTCTGGGATCCGATAGGGTTTTAACTTCACCCTTTCACCGGGCGGGGTAATGATGTCATGCTCTACCCCAAATGTTTGTCCCGGCAGCTCAGAGAATACCTCCTTGTTGCAAAGCACAAACTCCTTAACCTCCTGTTGTTGGGGTTGTGACAAGGTGGCTGCTATTCCAACCTCAGGAATCACGCAACCAGTTTGAGCTGGTGACCAAGTGTCTGCGACTAGGGACTCTCTATCCCTCCAGGCTTTCAACAGATTAACGTGATAGATCTGTTCGGGCTTTCGCCTTCCTGGTTGTCTGACCTTGTAATTCACTTCGCTCACTTTTTCCATTATCTCGTAGGGGCCTTGCCATTTGGCAAGGAATTTACTTTCAACCGTAGGGACAAGTACCAGTATCCTATCCCCCGGGGAAAAGGTACGGGTCTTGGCTCCACGGTTGTACACTCTCTGCTGTGCTAACTGCGCTTGGGCCAAATGTTCCTTCACGATGGGCATTACCTGTGCAATTCGGTCTTGCATCAGGGCGACATGCTCAATCACACTCCTGTGGGGAGAACTCTCACTTTCCCAAGTTTCCTTGGCAATATCCAACAGCCCTCTTGGGTGTCTCCCATACAGTAACTCAAAGGGGGAGAATCCCGTAGAGGATTGGGGCACCTCCCTAATAGCAAACATCAGATAAGGAAGTAGACAGTCCCAATCCTTTCCATCTCTATCCACCACTTTCTTCAACATTTGTTTTAGGGTTTTGTTGAATCTTTCAACCAGCCCATCGGTTTGGGGGTGATACACAGATGTACGTAATTGCGTCACTTTGAACAATTTACACAGCTCCTTCATAACCCGGGACATAAAGGGTGTACCTTGGTCCGTAAGCAGTTCTTTACAAATACCCACCCGGCTAAACACAAGAGATAGCTCTTTGGCTATGGTTTTGGCCGAGGTATTTCGGAGAGGGATCGCTTCTGGATAACGGGTGGCATAGTCCATTATAACTAATATGTACTGGTGCCCCCTAGCGGACTTGATTATAGGACCTACCAAATCCATGGCGATCCTCTCAAACGGGACCTCAATGATGGGTAGAGGGACCAGCGGGCTACGGAAATGTGGCATCGGGGCCGACCTCTGACACACAGGGCAGGAGGAACAATAATTTTCTATGTCCTTCATCACCCCCGGCCAATAGAATCTCTGTAATACCCTCTCTCGGGTTTTCTCTGTCCCCAGATGACCTCCAAGAATGTGCCCATGGGCCAACTCCAACACCAACTTCCTGTAAGGTTTGGGCACCACAAGCTGCTCAACGGTTTCTTCTGCCCTTTTTGCCACCCGATACAGTAGGTCCTTCTCTACGCTGAAGTATGGGTAAGTGCAGGTATTATCTGGGTTCACTAACTCGCCATCTATTTTCACTACGTTTTCCCGTGCCTTTATTAGGGCGGGGTCTTTCAACTGTTCTGTGGCAAAGTTTTCCCTGTGAACCTCAAGATCAGAAAACTCCACAGACGGTAGGTTTTCGTCTGAGGAGGTGGGCTCCTCTCCAGTTTCTTGAGTCTCCCCTGCCAATACTGATAAGGGAAATTCCGGAGAGTCCTCACCACTCTCAGGGGAGTTCTGGCTATCACATTCCTGGTACATAGGGGCACCAGTGGGGGGCTCAGGATCATCCCACAGTTCCCAGAACTTCGGAAAATCCCTTCCCACAATGGCGTCATACGGTAACTGAGATACTAAGCCCACTGGATGAGAGAGGGTACCTTTGGGGGTCTCGAAACACACTGTAGTCACTGGATACTCTCGGGTGTCCCCATGCACACAAATAACAGCTACCTTGCTATTCCCAGAGACCTCTGTTTTAACTAACTCAGCCTTTATCAGGGTCACAAGGCTACCTGAATCCAGCAATACCACAACATTTCTACCATTAACACACATTTTGCATAAATGTTTCTCAGTTCCTCGAATGGCAGTGCATGCGACTGTCGCACACAGCGACTGACGTCTGCCCGTCAGAAAGTCACACTGCATGGGTTCCTCCACAACCGGGCAATTGGCTGCAGTATGTCCCGCTTGCCGGCAGCGGTAGCAAACGATCCTTCTTGCCGCCTCTTGAGCCGCTGATTTCCCAGGCTGTTCTCGCCAATCTTGGGGTAGAGCTCCCACCCTCTCACTCTCTCCACCCTTACCCCTTGGAATCCTCTTATCCGCCCCTGGGGATGGTCTGGTCTTAGGGTGGAAAGTCCGAGTGTCTCTGGAAGAGGCCGTCAGGTTCTCTGTAGCCAAGTATTTCTCCACACGATCCACAAGACCATCGGCCGTCTCTGGGTCTCCATGGCTTACCCACTTTTGGATGGCAGTAGGAAGAGCTCTCAAAAACCGATCCATTACAACACGTTCCACAATCTTTGGTGCGGACAAAGTCTCTGGCTGTAGCCACTTTCTGCTCAGGTGAATGAGATCATACATTTGAGACCTGGGGGGTTTTCCAAGCTGGAAAGTCCAGTTATGCACACGCTGAGCCCGGACAGCCTGGGTGACACCCAGCCTTGCCAATATCTCAGCTTTTAGCATCACATAGTCTTTTGCTTGGTCAGGCTCTAGGTCATAGTAAGCCTTCTGCGATTCACCAGTTAACAGAGGAGCCACCAGTCCAGCCCACTGCTCCTCAGGCCACTTTTCTCTTTCAGCAGTCCTTTCAAATGTGGTCAAAAATACCTCTGGATCATCCTCTCCAGTCATTTTTGTCAATAAACGACTCACCCCAAAGGACGCGGTATTAGTGGGACGGCTTTCCTCACTGGTCTGCGGACATTGCTGCATTACTGCTTCCATTTGTTGTAGTCTCTGCTCTTGCTTCTGTAACAGGTCTATGAAGCGGGCCTCAGATTGCTGCTGGGCTTGTTGCTGAGCTTCCAGACTCTGTTGGTGAGCTTGCTGCTGGGCTGCAAGGCTCTGTTGATGAGCTTGCTGCTGGGCTGCGAAGTTCTGTTGTTGAGCTGCAAGGCTCTGTTGATGAGCTGCAAGGCTCTTTTGCAAACCTGCATTTGTCTGCTGTTGATTGGCATTTGCTAGAGCCAGCTGCTTCAGTATCTCCTCCATGCTGGCTTAAAAAAAACTGCCACTGGTTCTCCACCAACTGTGAGGGGGTTAGCTCGGCAGCGGGTGGGTGTGACCCCCGGGATGGGCTCCCCACACAAAAACAGGCCCAGCAAACGGAGGTTGTGGTTTTCAAAATCAAAAAAAGGTGCGGTTTATTTTCTATTTACAGTGACAAAACACAGCAAAGCCAAAAGAAACATAAACAAAATAAATCCTGGTCAACTTGACCTCTGACTGAACATACAGGTTTCCTAACTAACAACTGGGATCAGCCTAGTGCTGTCCTAGTCCCTAAGTCCCTGGTTTTAAATGTCCAAGCAAATAGCCACACAGGTTTTGTCTCACCGCACAGGGGTTCACTCTCCCTAGACAGTCCACACAGGTCTGGGTCCAGGCATGAGCTAACATCTAATGAAGCTGGGAGTTCTTATAGAGGCCTAAATGAGCTGACAAGCTTCAGCTGGTCTCATCAACTCCCTGTCTGCACGACGCCCCACACTCTCCCTAGAGGTATGAGTCATCCATGAGTCCACTAGCCTTAGCTGGGCTTATACAACTCTCCACCTAGTTGTATAAGTCGGCGTAAAGCCTGAATCTAGGCGAAATATATCTACCCCCCTGGATGCAACCAGGTGACTTTACCTTCCTGCTGTCACAATATATATATATAATATGAGTGAAAAAAAAAGTGTCAAAGTCCAAACGGTGGAGCAATCCTATGATATACATATAAAGTCCACCACAAAATGGTTATTGCTCAGAACTGGGGTACAATGGCTTGGACAGGCATGTGGAGCATCAGGGATAGTAAATCCTCCACTGAAAATAAGGGGTGTGTACTCTTACCGGAAGTGGTGGACTCGAGTGTCAGTGACAAGTCAATCAAGTAGGGATGCCCAGATCGGCAGATCTCCAAAACGATCCAAGGAACCCGAGGAACTCCAAGAGCGACTCCAGAAGATTGTGCAGGTAACCACAAGGCTGGAACTCAGACGTTGGACAACCTGCGCGACATGATGAAAGGTAAAAAAGTGTCCATAAAAAAACGTAAAAAGTAAACATAGTTCAATAAGCAAATATCATGCAAAAGTTAAAAACCAAAGTGCACGTCCATAAAGATATTAAGCACAAAAAAAGTGAAGTAAAAAAAAAATATATCAGTAGTGCAAATAAACAATAGTAAAGTGTTGCGGTCAAACTCCTTTTACCAATTGGGAATAATGTGGTCACACTTCTTTTCACCATCCAGAATACGTAGCAGCTCACCTCAAGAAAAGACCACAAGGGTCTACAGATGCCTTGGATAAGTAAAATTCTTGCAGAAAATCTCACTCTAATCTCCCCTCCTCAAATTGCAGATCAGGGATACAGTGATGAACATAATTACTGAATTTGGAAGGTACTCTGGTTTTACTATAAATTGGACGAAGTCAGTCCTATTGCAATTAAATCAGGCTCTGGACCCTCAGCTATTTGTCTTCTGCCCGGTACCAGTGGTAACGCAGTTTAGATACTTAGGAGTTATGATATCATCAACGATTACTGCATTCTTCCACTCTTATCAAGGTTCAGGGACAAGGTTGGGGTATGGTCTAAGCCAGGGGTGCCCAACCTTTTGAAGAGCGAGGGCCAATTAAGCAACTTGGTAACCGGTCGCGGGCCACAATGAGCGGAGCAGGCGGATGATAGGTCATGGCTACTCTATAGGCCCTCCGATGCAACCAGATGGAAGGGGACGAATACCCTTCTATTCTTTTTTAGAGGATCGGATTAGAGGTAGGCAGGCGTAAACGCACAAAAATCTGTTTACATCTGCAGCTCTGTAGAGGTGAATTGAGGGTCCGATTGGGTAGGGCCGATCGTGTGAAAAGAGCCTAAGACTGCTTTCACAATGATATGCTGCAGTTTACCCTCACCGCGGGTGCAGCGTAGTGCACCTAGTCTATCCTGCGGGTTAGCTGAACTTTGCCCTAGACTCCGCCTGTGGCATAACACTGATGCTGTGGTATGACGGGTCAGCAACCTGCAATCTGGGCTTGCCAACCTGACATTCCAGAGCAGGAGGTCGCGGGCCACATCAGAGGGCTCCGCGGGCCACTGGTTGGCCACCCCTGGTCTAAGCTATGACTCTCAGTGGCCGGTAGAGCGAATTTGGTAAAAATTATCCTAATGCCCCAGATACTCTACTTTTTACACAATACCCCAGTGGTTATCCCTCTAAAAATATTCTGACTGGTTAACTACATTTTGCGCTCCTTGCTCTGGAAAGCAGGACCTGCTAGAATCCGGCTGGAGCAGTTGCAAAGACCAAATATAATGGGGGACTGGCTTTTCCAAATCCCTGGATGTATTATTTAGCGGCTCAATTGCAGCATATGGTGGGTGCCTTGAATGCTCAGGATCCAAAGGAAGAGGATGGCTACATTAAACGTGATTCTATACGCTGTGGGGGCCCAAACCCTCCCTGAGGGTTTAGAGGCTCGCCTCTTTTTGAAATCTAATAAGTCCTATCCCCTTTATATGCCTTAGACCATTTGGGTTGAATGTTGACATTGAAATCAATGCATTTATAGATAACGCTTGAGTTTTTGAATCCTACCAATTTCTTCCATATTCATTATTTCCTTTTTGAGTGGTGTTGATTTCACCCCTCATTTGGTGAATCTTCCCCTCTGTCTCCCTGCCTCTCCCCCCCTGTTTTACTACTCTGCTGTTCGTTTGTATACCTCTACGCATTGGGAATAAATTTACACTCAGGTAATACACTACTGGAGTCTATTTCTCCTTTTTTTCATGGTTTCTACACAAACTCGGAGGTTTGTTTTATTATTTTGGAGTGATTAATCGCAGCAGCTGGAGTGAAAGGATCAGCACAACAGATGCTAAGAACCTATACTGGGATCATCACTCCGTTAAATCAGGTGGATAAACTCCTGTACCCCGCAGAGGGTGATATCTGCAGGCTTGTCAGACCTCGCCACAGTGGAGGTCCACCACCTCTGGTAACGTACCCATCTCTTACACATTTACTCACCGCGGTGGATGTGGTCTTCTCTGACATCTGTGGATTCTTTGGGATATCTCTCCTACACCATCATCCTTCCTCTTGAACATTTCTATCAAAGTTTTTTCCCTCCCCTTCTTTCCAGTGTGAAAGAAACATTTCTACATATGTGGTGGACATTGTTTTTGTATTATTTTGTGTGTTTTTCACGTTTTTCAAGGACTCTTTTTCAAACACATATACGCTTTTGCATAGTATTGCTGCTCAGCTTCAGGTGGTTAATTATCTATTTTGATTGACTTATCAGCTTATGGTAATTAGTGTTTATCAATGTTCGCACCTTTTTTATCATATATCCACATGTATTCTGGTTTCATCTAGTACTATATGGTTGGACTATGTTCATAGGTATCATTTGACACTTTTTACTTTGTGTTACCTGTGTCGTTTATCAAGTTCACATTTTTTATTAATTATTTTGGGCGCGATATTTTTTAATTTATATCCCCTTTATAGGCTAATGCAAAAGGGATGGTCCAAGGTGAAACAGCTATAGCAAGTGACGTGCTTTACATCATACAGCCCAATATGGAATAGCTTACCCAGAACTTGCTATGGTACAATTTGAAACCATATGGCGAGCAAGGGGCGTTACACACCTCTGTCATATTTTTGATAATGGTAGACTGCTTAAGTTCAATTGATTAAAAATCAGATATGGCCTACCACAAAACATGTTTTTTATTATGTTTAACTACAGCATGCCATTAAAGCCCGGCCCTCTCTAGCCTCACTGGAACAGTCCACAACCCCTATATTCCATATGATGCATCATGTCACATCTACTAAAAGTTTCAGCTCTAGATGTTATGCAATGGGACAATTTGGAAAAATTCCCTAAACACAGCTATGGAACAATGGTAAAAGTATGTAGGAGTCATTTCTGGAGATCAATGGGCAGAGGTGTTGGAGTCTTTTCGTAGCTGTTCATTGAATGTAACCCAAAGAATTATATATATATATATATATATATATATATATATATATATATATATTGTGAGGGGGTTAGCTCGGCAGCGGGTGTGTGTGACCCCCGGGATGGGCTCCCCACACAAAACAGGCCCAGCAAACGGAGGTTGTGGTTTTCAAAATCAAAAAGGTGCGGTTTATTTTCTATTTACAGTGACAAAACACAGCAAAGCAAAAGAAACATAAACAAAATAAATCCTGGTCAAGTTGACCTCTGACTAAACATACAGGTTTCCTAACTAACAACTGGGATCAGCCTAGTGCTGTCCTAGTCCCTAAGTCCCTGGTTTTAAATGTCCAAGCAAATAGCCACACAGGCTTTGTCTCACCGCACAAGGGTTCACTCTCTCCAGGAAGTCCACACAGGTCTGGTTCCAGGCATGAGCTAACATCTAATGAAGCTGGGAGTTCTTATAGAGGCCTAAATGAGCTGACAAGCTTCAGCTGGTCTCATCAACTCCCTGTCTGCACGACGCCCCACACTCTCCCTAGAGGTATGAGTCATCCATGAGCCCACTATCCTCAGCTGGGCTTATACAACTCTCCACCTAGTTGTATAAGTCGGCGTAAAGCCTGAATCTGGGCGAAATATATCTACCCCCCTGGATGCAACCAGGTGACTTTACCTTCCTGCTGTCACAATATATATATATATATATATATATATATATTGTGACAGCAGGCAGGTAAAATCACCAGGTTGCATCCAGGATGGTAGGTATGTATGCCCTAGATTCAGGCTTTATGCAAATTCATACCACTAGGGGAGTGCTGGGAGTCTTGCGGGGGAAGAGTTAATGAGCCCAGCTGAATCAAGTGGCTCATTAAGGCCTCTACAAGAACTCCCAGCATGCTAAGGGAGATGCTCCATCCTGGAACCAGTTCTGTGTTGTGCAAGACTGGGGAGTGTGTTTCTGTCCTGTGCGGTGAGACAAAGCCTGTGTGGCTAAAACCTTCAAAAACAGGGAGATAGTGGCTGGGGCAGCACAAGGCTGCACCTAGTTGTCAGACAGGGAATCTACGTGTGTAGTAAGCGGTCAAGCTGACCAGGATTTCTTTTGTATGTTTCTTTTTGTTTTGCTGTTTTTCCCCTGTAAATAGTTTAAATAAACCGCACCTTTTGTTTTTGCAACTACAAACTCTGTCTGCTGTGCCTGTTTTTGTGTGGTGGACCCATCCAGGGGGTCACACACACCCGCTGCCGAGCTAACCCCCTCACAGTTGGTGGAGAACCAGTGGCAGTTTTTTTTCTAAGGCCAGCATGGAGGAGATATTGAAACAGCTGGCTCTAGCAAATGCCAATCAGTGGCAGACAAATGCAGGTTTGCAAAAGAGCCTTGCAGCTCAACACAGAGCTTTGCATCCTACCAGCAAGCTTGTCAACAGAGCCTTGCAGCCCAACAGCAAGCTCACCAACAGAGTCTGGAAGCTCAGCAACAAGCCCTGCAGCAATCGGAGGCCCGTTTCATAGACCTGTTGCAGAAGCAAGAGCAGAGACTACAACAAATGGAAACAGTAATGCAGCAACGTCCGCAGACCCGTGAGGAAAGTCGTTCCACTAATACCGCGTCCTTTGGGGTGAGTCGTTTATTGACAAAAATGACTGGAGAGGATGATCCAGAGGTGTTTTTGACCACATTTGAAAGGACTGCTGAAAGAGAAAAGTGGCCTAAGGAGCAGTGGGCTGGACTGGTGGCTCCTCTGTTAACTGGTGAATCGCAGAAAGCTTACTATGACCTAGAGCCTGACCAAGCAAAAGACTATGTGATGCTAAAAACTGAAATATTGGCACGGCTGGGTGTCACCCTGGCTGTCCGGGCTCAGCGTGTGCATAACTGGACTTTCCAGCTTGGAAAACCCCCCAGGTCTCAAATGTATGATCTCATTCACCTGAGCAGGAAGTGGCTACAGCCAGAGACTTTGTCCGCACCAAAGATTGTGGAACGTGTTGTGATGGATCGTTTCTTGAGAGCTCTTCCTACTGCCATCCAAAAGTGGGTAAGCCATGGAGACCCAGAAACGGACGATAATCTTGTGGATCATGTAGAGAAGTACTTGGCTACAGAGAACCTGACTGCCTCTTCCAGAGACTCACGGACTTTCCACCCTAAGACCAGACCATCCCCAGTAGCGGGTAAGATGATTCCAAGGGGTGAGGGTGGAGAGAGTGAGAGGGTGGGAGTTCTACCCAAGGTTTAGCGAGAACAGCCTGGGAAGTCAGGGGCTCAAGAGGCAGCAAGAAGGTTTGTTTGTTACCGCTGCCGACAAGAGGGACATATTGCAGCAAATTGCCCGGTTGTGGATGAACCCATTCAATGTGACTTTCTAACGGACAGACGTCAGTCACTGTTTGCGACAGTCGCATGCACTGCCATTCGGGGAACTGAGAAACATTTATGCAAAATGTGCGTTAATGGTAGAAATGTTGTGGTATTGCTGGATTCAGGTAGCCTCGTGACACTGATAAAGGCTGAATTAGTTACTACAGAGGTTTCTGGGAATAGCAAGGTAGCGGTTATTTGTGTGCATGGGGACACCCAAGAGTATCCGGTGACTACAGTGTGTTTTGAGACCCCCAAAAGGTACCCTCTCTCATCGGTTGGGATTAGTGTCTCACTTGCCTCATGATGCCATTGTGGGAAGGGATTTTCCAAAGTTCTGGGAACTATGGGATTGTCCTGAGCCCCCCACTGGTGCCCCTATATACCAGGAATGTGATAGCCAGAATTCCTCTGAGAGTGGTGAGGACTCTCCAGAATTTCCCTTGTCAGTATTGGCAAGGGAGACTCGAGAAACTGGGGAGGAGCCAACATCCTCAGACGAAAACATGCCGTCTGTGGAGTTTTCTGATCTCAAGGTTCACAAGGAAAATTTTGCCACAGAACAGTTAAAAGACCCCACCCTTATAAAGGCACGGGAGAACGTAGTGGAAATAGATGAGTTAGTGAACCCAGATGAGACCTGCACTTATCCATACTTCATCGTGGAAAAGGACCTACTGTATCGGGTGGCTAAAAGGGCAGAAGAAACCATTGAGCAGCTTGTGGTGCCCAAACCTTACAGGAAGTTGGTGTTAGAGTTGGCCCATGGGCACATTCTTGGAGGTCATCTGGGGACAGAGAAAACCAGAGAGAGAGTATTGCAGAGATTCTATTGGCCTGGGGTCATGAAGGAAACAGAAAATTATTGTTCCTCCTGCCCTGTGTGTCAGAGGTCGGCACCGATGCCACATTTCCCATCATTGCGATCCCCTTTGAGAGGATCGCAATGGATTTGGTAGGTCCGATAATGAAGTCCGCTAGGGGGCACCAGTACATATTGGTTATAATAGACTATGCCACCCGTTATCCGGAAGCGATTCCTCTCCGAAATACCTCGGCCAAAACCATAGCCAAAGAGCTATCTCTTGTTTTTAGCCGTGTGGGTATTTGTAAAGAACTGCTTATGGACCAAGGTACACCCTTTATGTCCCGGGTTATGAAAGAGCTGTGTAAGTTGTTCAAAGTGACACAAATGCGTACATCTGTGTATCACCCCCAAACAGATGGGTTGGTTGAAAGATTCAACAAAACCCTAAAACAAATGTTAAAGAAAGTGGTGGATAGAGATGGAAAGGATTGGGACTGTCTAATTCCCTATTTAATGTTTGCTATTAGGGAGGTACCCAAATCCTCTACAGGTTTCTCACCCTTTGAGTTACTTTATGGGAGACACCCCAGAGGGCTGTTGGATATCGCCAAGGAAACCTGGGAAAGTGAGAGTTCTCGCCACAGGAGTGTGATTGAGCATGTCGCCCTGATGCAAGATAGAATTGCACAGGTAATGCCAATCGTAAAGGAACATTTGGCCCAAGCGCAGTTGGCACAGCAGAGAGTGTACAACCGTGGAGCCAAGACCCATACTTTTTCCCCGGGGAATAGGGTATTGGTACTTGTCCCTACGGTGGAAAGCAAATTCCTCGCCAAATGGCAAAGCTCCTATGAGATAATGGAAAAAGTGAGCGAAGTGAATTACAAGGTCAGACAACCAGGAAGGCGAAAGCCCGAACAGATCTATCACGTTAATCTGTTGAAAGCCTGGAGGGATAGGGAATCCCTAGTCGCGGAAACTTTGTTTAATGCTCACTCTGATTGCGTGATTCCTGAGGTTGGAATCGCAGTCACCTTGTCAAACCCCCAACAACAGGAGGTTAAGGAGTTTGTGCTTCGCAACAAGGAGGTTTTCTCTGAGCTGCCGGGACAAACGTCTGGGGTAGAGCATGATATTATTACCCCGCCCGGTGAAAGGGTGAAACTAAAACCCTATCAGATCCCGGAGGCCCGACGGGAGGCAATACGTGAGGAAGTACAGAAAATGCTTAAGTTAGGGGTGATGGAGGAGTCCCAAAGTGATTAGTCAAGTCCCATTGTGTTAGTGCCTAAACCGGATGGGAGCTGGCGATTTTGTAACAATTTTCGACAACTGAACAAAGTTACAAAATTTGACACCTACCCCATGCCACGTATAGATGAGTTGATCGACGGGCTGGGAACAGCCCGATACATGACAACTCTTGATCTCACAAAAGGGTATTGGCAAATTCCCCTGGCCAAGTCGGCCAAGGAGAAAACTGCATTTGTAACCCCAGACGGGGGGTTCCAATATAAAAGAATGCCGTTTGGGTTACAGAATGCGCCGGCCACATTCCAGCGGAAAATGGACCAGATACTGAGGCCCCATCAGAAGTATGCTGCGGCTTACCTGGATGATGTAATTATCTATAGCACAGATTGGGCCTCACATCTGCCAAAAGTGCAAGCAGTCCTAGACTCTATCCGGGAAGCTGGGTTTACGGCCAACCCCAAGAAGTGTACCATTGGGCAGGAGGAGGCCAAATATCTTGGGTACACCATTGGGAGGGGAGTAATAAATCCCAAGTCAACAAAGTCGAGGCCATACAGAATTGGCCACGTCCCAACAGCAAGAAGCAGGTACGAGCCTTTCTGGGAATCGCTGGTTATTATCTACGATTCATTCCCCAGTTTGCTTCTCAGGCTGTGCCCCTAACCAACCTGACAAAAGGGAAAGGGTCGGTCATGGTTAAATGGACCCCAGAGGCTGAGGCAGCATTCCAATTCTTAAAAAAAGCCTTATGTAGCCAGCCAGTGTTGTACTCACCAGACTTCTCTAGGGACTTTGTCGTACAAAGTGATGCATCCAACGTTGGGTCAGGAGCAGTATTGTCCCAGGTCTGGAACGGGGAAGAGCACCCAGTCATTTACCTCAGCAGGAAATTGAAGTCCCATGAGGTAAATTACGCCATGATTGAGAAGGAGTGTTTAGCGGTGAAGTGGGCTCTAGATTCCCTTCGGTACTATCTGCTAGGTAGGCACTTTGACATGATTACTGATCACGCTCCTTTAACCACTTAGCAACCACCTGCCGACAAATAACGTAGACAAGGTGGTTGCTTAACTCTGGGAGGACGTTATATAACGTCCTCCCAGAATCGCGCTCCCGCGTGCCCCCTGGGGCGCGCACATGGGAAACTCTGTGACCGCCGGGTCCAGAGGACCCGGCGCATCACGAATCACGGTAAATCGCCGCTGATAGCGGCCGTTTACCACGTGATCGCTCCGTCAAATGACGGAGCAATCACTTGTAAACAGACCGGCGTCATGTGATGACACCGGTTCCTCTCTCCCCTCTCTGTACCGATCAGTACAGTGTGAGACAAGAGGGGAGGGAGCGGATCAAGGCAGCAGCACTGTGGGCTGGATCTGTGACAATTGCAGTCACAGATCCAGCCATCCATCCATCCCTGCTCAGCCATCCCTGTGCAATACTCTGCATGCAATACCCTGCGCAATACTCTGCAAAATACCCTGCCAATACTCTGCAAAATACCCTGCGCAATACTCTGCAAAATACCCTGCGCAATACTCTGCAAAATACTCTGCAATACCCTGCGCAATACTCTGCAATACCCTGCGCAATACTCTGCAATACCCTGCGCAATACCCTGCGCAATACTCTGCAATGCCCTGCGCAATACCCTGCAAAATAGTCTGCAATACCCTGCACAATACTCTGCAATACCCTGCGCAATACTCTGCAATACCCTGTGCAATACACCCTGCGCAATACTCTGCAATACCCTGCGCAATACTCTGCAATACCCTGTGCAATACCCTGTGCAATACCCTGCCATACTCCGCAATACTCCGCAATGCCCTACAATGCCCGGCAATACTCCGCAATGCCCGGCAATACTCCGCAATGCCCGGCAATACTCTGCAATAACCACTTCCCGCCCGCCGGCTGTCATATGACGTCCTTGACTTTGTGCGGGGATATCTGAATGATGGGTGCAGCTACAGGCATCATTCAGATATTAGCTTTTTCAGCCGGCGATTCCCTACACCATAAGAATGATCATAGCGGCTGTTCTGCTGCTTGATCATTCTTACGGGAGGCGAGAGGGGATGTCCCCCCCCCGCCGCCCTCCGGTGCTTCTACCGACTCACCGCTATGATCAAAGCCAGGATTGTTTTTTTTTTTTTTTCAGGCTTCCCAGCCTAGAGGTGAGATGTGGGGTCTTATTGACCCCATATCTCACTGTAAAGAGGACCTGTCATGCCATATTCCTATTACAAGGGATGTTTACATTCCTTGTAATAGGTATAAAAGTGATCAAAAAAAAATTTGGGCCGGAAAAACATGTCAAACTAAAATAAATAAAGTAAAATGAACAATAAAAAAATATATATATTTTTAAAGCGCCCCTGTCCCCGTGAGCTCGCATACAGAAGGGAACGCATACGCAAGTCCCGCCCACATATGAAAACGGTGTTTAAACCACACGTGAGGTATCTCTGCGAACATTAGAGCGAGAGCAATAATTTTGTCCCTAGACCTCTTCTGTAACTCAAAACATGTAACCAGTAAAAATATTTAAAGCGTCGCCTATGGGGATTTTTAAGTAGCGAAGTTTGGCGCCATTCCACGAGTGTGTGCAATTTTTAAGGGTGACATGTTAGGTATCTATTTACTCAGCGTAACTTCAGCTTTCACATTATGCAAAAACATTGGGCTAACTTTACTGTTTTTTTTTTTTTTTAAGCACAAAACATTTTTTTTCTGTAAAAAACGCGTTAAAAAAATTGCTGCGCAAATATCGTGCGAGATAAAAAGTTGCAACAACCACCATTATATTCTCTAAGGTCTTTGCTAAAAAAACATATATAATGTTTTGGGGTTCTATGTAATTTTCTAGCAAACAAATGATGATTTTTACATGTAGGAGACAAATGTCAGAATTGGCCTCGGTGCTCCAGAACGCCTGAAGGTGCTCCCTGCATGTTGGGCCTCTGTATGTGGCCACGCTGTGTAAAAGTCTCACACATGTGGTATCGCCATACTCGGGAGGAATAGCAGAATGTGTTTTGGGGTGTAATTTGTGGAATGCATATGCTGTGTGTGAGAAATAACCTGCTAATATGACAATTTTGTGGAAAAAAAAAAGAGAAAAAAAAAATCTTGATTTTGCAAAGAATTGTGGGAAAAAATGACAACTTCAAAAAACTCACAATGCCTCTTTCTGAATACCTTGGAATGTCTTCTTTCCAAAAAGGGGTCATTTGGGGGGTATTTGTACTTTTCTGGCATGTTAGGGTCTCAAGAAATGAGATCGGCCGTCAGTACTTCAGGTGTGATCAATTTTCAGATATTGGCACCATAGCTTGTGGACTCTATAAATTTCACAAAGACCAAATAATATACACCAATTTGTACTTATTTTTACCAAAGATATGTAGCAGTATAAATTTTGGCCAAAATTTATGAAGAAAAAATAGTAATTTGCAAAATGTTATAACAAACGAAAAAAAAAAATTTTTTACAGAATTTTCAGTCTTTTTTTTCTTATAGCGCAAAAAATAAAAAACCCAACGGTGATTAAATACCACCAAAAGAAAGCTCTATTTGTGTGAAAAAAAGGACAAAAAATTCATATGGGTACAGTGTTGTATGACTGAGTAATTGTCATTCAAAATGTGAGAGCACCGAAAGCTGAAAATTGGTCTGGTTATTAAGGGGGTTTAAGTGCCCAGTGGTCAAGTGGTTAAAGTGGATGGCTCAAAACAAAGAGACAAATAGAAGAGTGAATAGGTGGTTCCTGGCCCTACAGGAATTCAACTTTACAGTAAAGCATCGCCCTGGCGTTCAAATGGGGAATGTGGATGCTTTGTCTCGAGTACATGCATGCCTGATTGCTTGTGTTCCAACCCCAAGGTTAAAACAAGAGGGGGGGGGGGTATGTGACAGCAGGCAGGTAAAATCACCAGGTTGCATCCAGGATGGTAGGTATGTATGCCCTAGATTCAGGCTTTATGCAAATTCATACCACTAGGGGGAGTGCTGGGAGTCTTGCGGGGGAAGAGTTAATGAGCCCAGCTGAATCAAGTGGCTCATTAAGGCCTCTACAAGAACTCCCAGCATGCTAAGGGAGATTCTCCATCCTGGAACCAGTTCTGTGTTGTGCAAGACTGGGAAGTGTGTTTCTGTCCTGTGCGGTGAGACAAAGCCTGTGTGGCTAAAACCTTCAAAAACAGGGAGATAGGGGCTGGGGCAGCACCTAGTTGTCAGACAGGGAACCTATGTGTGTAGTAAGCTGTCAAGCTGACCAGGATTTCTTTTGTATGTTTCTTTTTGTTTTGCTGTTTTTCCCCTGTAAATAGTTTAAATAAACTACACCTTTTGTTTTGCAACTACAAACTCTGTCTGCTGTGCCTGTTTTTGTGTGGTGAACCCATCCAGGGGGTCACACACACCCGCTGCTGAGCTAACCCCCTCACTAATATATATATATATATATATATATATATATATGTATGTATTGCTTCGAGCAAAGCCATACCCCCCTCAAATTGTATACCATGGAACTGCGGCCGGATTCATAATGTTTTAGGTGTACAGGGTAGGCATTCATTAGTCGGACGTTCGGATGCATCCGAATTAACGCCGAATTACAATGCTAACGAATTCAACCGAATCCGAAATAACGTTTCGAATCGAAAAACCACGGACGAAATTCGAATCGAATTCGAAAAAAATTCTAGTCGAATCGAATTTTAAAACAATTAGAATAGAATCGAAAATATTGGAAAGAATCGAATAGAAAAACAATAGAACAGAATAGAATAAAATACAATATATATATTATATTTTATTCTATTCTGTTCTATTTTTTTTCTAGTCTATTTTCTATTTCTATTCTAATCTTTGCTAATTGGAATTCGAAAAATCGGTCGCATTCGCAAATATTTCAACCAAATTCAAAAATATTTCTACCGCATTCGATAATATTTCATCCGCATTCGTTAATATTTCAACCGGATTCAAAATTATTCCAACCGAATAGAAAAGACCATGTTCCGACATTCGAATTTTGTATAGAATGAATTCAAATTCCAATAAGAAAAGATTAGAATAGATATAGAAAATAGCAGCCATTTCCCTAGTCTAGTCTAATAGTTTGCAGGAGACCTGCAAAAAAAGAAAAATGAAATAGATGCTTATAGTCTGCAGATATGATGAGAAAATAAAAAATAGATACTAATAGTCTGCAGGAGATCTGCAATTTTTTTTATATAAATGCTAATAGTCTGCAGGAGATCGGATGGAAATAAAAATAGTAATCTGCAAAAAAAAAAAAAAAATGAAATAGATGCTAATAGACTGCAGGAGATCTGCTGAAATAAAGGCAATGGCTGCTCTAATGCAAAAAAAGAAAGAAAAGAAAAATGAAATAGATGCTAAAAGTCTGCAGGAGATCTGCAAAAAAAATGAAATATATGTTAATATACTGCAGGAGATCTGATGAAAAGAAATAGTAATCTGCAAAAAAAAAAAATTAAATAGATGCTATTTATTTCCATCAGATCTCCTGCAGTATATTAACATCTATTTCAGTTTTTTTGCAGATCTCCTGCAGACTATTAGTATCTATTTCATTTTCTCATCAGATCTGCAGACTATAAGCATCTATTTCATTTTTTTTTTTGCAGGTCTCCTGCAAACTATTAGCAGCCATTTCCCTAGTCTAGTCTATTTCTAGTCTAATCTTTTCTAATTGGAATTTGAATTCATTCTATACGAAATTTCGAATGTCGGAACATGGTTTATTATAATCTTTTCTATTCGGTTGGAATAATTTCAAATCCGGTAGAAATGTTATCGAATTTGGTTGAAATATTAACGAATGCGGATAAAATATTATCGAATCCGGTAGAAATATTTTCGAATTTGGTTGAAATATTTTTGAATGCGACCGATTTTTCGAATTCCAATTAGAAAAGATTAGAATAGAAATAGAAAAATAGACTAGAAAAACAATAGAACAACAGAATAGAATATAGATACTATTTCATTTTTAATTTTTTTTGCAGATTACTATTTGTTTCGGATGAGACCTGCAAAAAAATAAAAAATGAAATAGATGTTAATATACTGCAGGAGATCTGATGGAAATAAATAGTAATCTGCAAAAAATCCGATTGAAATATTATCGAATCCGGTTGAAATTTTTTCGAATCCGGTTGAAATAGTTTAGAATGCGGTTGAAATAATTTCGAATTCGGTTGAAATATTTTCGAATGCGACTGATTTTTCGAATTCGGTCGAAAACTAAACGAAATCCGAAAACAAATTTAACTAAACGAAATTAATTAATTAACTAATTAAAACGAAACAATTTTTTTCCTTTTGCACATGTCTAGTACAGGGCTGGTGAAAGGGTATTTGACACCCTAGGCAAAATCTCATTTTGTCACCCCCCCCATTGGCTCCATCCCTGACTCCACCCCCTTTCTCCTGCCCATGTAAACCGCACCTTTTTAATTAAGCACCCATCAAATGCAGCCTCACCAGCGCCCATCAAATGCAGCCTCACCAGCGCCCATCAAATGCAGCCTCACCAGCGCCCATCAAATGCAGCCTCACCAGCACCCATCAAATGCAGCCTCACCAGCGCCCATCAAATGCAGCCTCACCAGCGCCCAACAATGAATGTTTGCTTGCTTCCATTAATTCGGGAGTCGGGACACAGACACAGTCCTCCGCCGCCGCTGAGCCTCTGACACTATGTGCGAATGGGGCGGTGGCTGCCTGCTGATGCTGAGACTTAGTTTCTTGCTGCAGAGAGAAGAGAGTAGGAACACCAGTGGCCGGGCACCCTGGGCAGTAATAGGGTTATTGGTGATCTTATACACATTTTGTGGAGGTGCCCAAACTTGCATAGGTACTGGTCTTCTGTTGCCCGGACTGTTAACAGTGTTTATCAACTATCGGTACCCTTAGACCCGAAACCATGCATATTGGGCATACCGGATGATATCGTACAAGATACTTATGTCAGAGAAGCAGTGTCCAGGGCATTCTTCCAGGCCGGGAAACTTCTATTGCAGCATTGGATCTCATAGTCCCCTTCTACGTTACAGATGTGTTAACTCAAATGGGTGCAACGTTATGTTGCGAAAGCCTAAACTACCAGCATAGGGGGGCTCCATCTAGGTTTGACAGGACTTGGAGTGGGTGGCAGGCTGTACTGGGTTTGGCTCCAACCAATTTAGTCCTGGATAGATTGTCATTGTAGCACGTGTGTGTGTGTGTGTATATATGTATATGTGTTTGTACATGTGTATATATATATATATATAGTGGCCTCACCCTCTCTCTCTCTTCTTTGGCTTCGGTCTAGGAGTACTTTGAAGGGGAGAGCGAGGTGCGCCACGGCCCATGTTCTCTAGATTACTGCATGTAGAGGTGAAGGCCAGAATCAGATTACACCCGGGCTGTGTATACGCTCAGAGCCAAGTCTGTTCTGCTGATAACCCCCTTTGCTCCCAGTAATTGGAGTACCACACACTGAAAAGGTCCAACACTTATTTATTCCATTACGGCAAACAAATAGTCCTTTGCGAGCAGACAGTTTGAGACCCATAGAACAGTTCAGTATTGGTGGGGAGTAGGTCAAGGCACAATCCTCAAAGAAAACTAAACCGTTGAGGTTTCACCAACAGTTGCTAAGCACAGTGGCTGTTAAATTGACTTTTTTGGCTTCAGAGTCTCTTCCAGCGACTCTAGTGAACAGGAACTGGAGTTTCCTTCGCTACGTTGCAGCCCCTGTCAGGGGGAAGACATCCCTCCAAGAGAGTTACCGGAGGCCCCGCCAGCACCGGATTAATGCTGTACCGGACTATTCGGAAGGGTTACACTCCCCGGCCTCCTCGCCTCAGATACGGGTCCCAACACCTTAGGGCCCCTCGGACTCCTCCACCCTCGCGGAACCCAGTCGAAGTTACTGGGCTCCAGGCCTCGGCCGTAGTACCTCACCCCAGGCTTAAGGTGCCTGGGATGGACTCCATCCCTCGCTCCGGCCAGGTCAAGGGCACCTGGGCCCGGAACGCCAGCACCCAGGCCGAAGGTGCCTGGGTGCGGCCGCGTCCTCCAACTCTGAACCCCGAAGTCAGGGCGTCCGCCCCTTTTATCTCCTCTCCCTTTGCGTCACAGCGGGTTCCCCGCCCCGCTGTACTGGTGCCAGGAAAGGGCAAAAAGGAACAGTCTTGCGGTGCAGGTTCAACTCCGACCCAGGGCGACAACGCCACCTGCAGGCCACAGGGAACCTTGCACCACCAGAGTCCTCCAAGAACCACAAAAGGGACTCTCAGATTCCCTAACAATTAGTACATCTGGGTTAAATGACCCAGATGCTCCCCCCCAAAATACACACACACACACACACACACATATATTTGTAGGGGGATCAGACTCAAGGCAGGGACAACTCACAGTCTCTTTAGAAAAACACCATGTTTAATGCACAGGATATTTCCAACAGAAGAAAAAAGGGCATCTTGCCATCAAACAAACAAAATAAACTTCTGCTCTACCGAACCTTACTGTATCCATAGTCTAACCAGTCCTTTGGTTTGGTAGTAAGTGTCCTTACAGTTGCACAAACTTGAATCCAAAATCAGGCATAAGCAGCCATGCTCCAATATGCCTCCTCACACAGAGACACACACTCTCTCCCTGAGAACTAAGACCAGCTGCCTTAATCAAGACCTGAAAGGTAAAAATTAAGCTGCGGTCCACGGACTTGGAAGTCTGTCCCACCCGGATCTCTATCAGACTCCCAATAAAACCAACCCCCTGGAACGGACCTTACCAACACAGGGTAAATAACTATCTTTCACCCTGAAATCTTTGCTGGTATTATCTTAGATTATAAATCTAAGAATCCGTGGAGGAACATATATGCCCCGTCAATTACTTCTCCTGTAATTTTAACTTATTTTACAGACACCCTGCTACATATCTCCCCCCTCTGCTCAAACTCAGGGGGTTGAGCACCTTGGACAAACAGACTGTAAACTCTGGAGAGGGCATCTGCGTTAGCTTGTTGGCTACCTGGCCTATGTTCTACTAAAAATGTAAAATTCTGTAGAGCCAGGAACCATCTGGTAACTCTTGCATTTTTCTCCTTATTTTGGGCCATCCATTTGAGTGGGGCATGGTCAGTTAGGAGCCTAAACTGTCGCCCTAACAGATAATATTTCAAACTTTCAAAGGCCCACTTGATGGCTAGACATTCCCGTTCTACAATGGCGTACCTTTTCTCAGCAGGGGTCAACTTTGTGCTTAAGAACGCTATGGGGTGTTCTTCCCCATTCAGCACTTGGGACAACACTGCACCTAATCCCACTTCTGAAGCATCTGTCTGCACTATAAATTCCGGTGTGAAATTAGGGGTGATTAAGACAGGGCTATTACACAGGGCAGTCTTTAAGTTCTGGAAATCTTTCTCAGCTTCTGGGGATCAAGTTATCACTGAGGACTTTCCCCCCTTAGTAAGATCCATAATGGGAGCGGCTAATGTAGCAAAATTGGGAACAAATCTTCTGTAGTAGCCTACTAATCCCAAAAAAGCCCTGACCTGTTTTTTATTCAGAGATCTTGGCCAACTTTGGATTGCTTGGATCTTTGTGACTTGGGGTTTTACTATCCCCCGGCCAATAATGTATCCTAGATATCGGGCCTCCTCTAGTCCCATAGCACACTTCTTAGGATTGGCTGTCAGACCCTCACGACAGAGGGCGTTAATAACAGCCTGCACTTTAGGTAAGTGGCTCTCCCAGTCTGCACTAAAAATTACCACGTCATCTAAATACGCAGATGCATAGGCATGGTGGGGTTTAAGAATGCGATCCATCATCCTCTGAAAAGTGGCTGGGGCCCCATGTAGGCCGACTGCCAGTGCCCCTCAGACGTGGAGAAGGCTGTCTTCTCTTTTGCCTGTTCCGTTAGTGATATTTGCGAATACCCCTTCGTAAGGTCCAGGGTGGTGATATATCGGGCCTGTCCTAGACGCTCAATTAATTCATCTACCCTGGGCATTGGATAACCGTCAAATTTTGACACCTCATTTAACTTTCTGAAATCATTACAAAATCGGATGCTTCCATCCGGTTTGGGAATAAGGACGATTGGACTACACCACTCATTATGGGATTCTTCTATTACATCAAGCTCCAACATCCTCCTTATTTCCTCTGAGACTACTTGGCGTCAAGCCTCTGGCATGCGGTAAGGTTTTAAGTTAACTTTCACCCCTGGCTCGGTCACAATATCATGCTTTATTACTGAAGTTACCCCTGGAAGATCAGAGAAGAACTCCCTGTTTCTTAGCAGAAATTCCTTGGTCTCTTGTTTTTGGCTTACGGACAAGGCCTCAGCGATCTCCACCGCCGGCAGAGAATAAGGACCTGCGGTAGTCATAGCCAAGGGTGCTTGGACCATAAGGGATTCTCTGTCCTTCCAGGGCTTCAATAGATTGATATGGTAGATTTGGTAGGGTTTCCTTTTTCCAGGCTTTTGTACTCTATAGTTAACTTCCCCCACCTGTTCTACGACCTCGTATGGCCCTTGCCATTTCGCCAGAAATTTACTCTCCACCGTAGGTACCAGCACAAGCACTCACTGGGGTTAAAGGTTCGGATCCTGGCTGAATGGTTATAGACTCTAGCTTGAGCCTGCTGAGCCTGTTGCAAGTGGGACTTAACAATGGGCATGACTTTACCAATCCAGTCTTGCATCTGAGCAATATGTTCCACTACACTTTTGAGTGGGGTTGCCTCTTGTTCCCAGGTCTCTTTTGCTATATCCAATAAGCCCCTCAGGTGTCTGCCATACAGCAACTCGAACGGGGAAAAGCCAGTGGAGGCTTGGGGTACCTCCCGTACAACAAACATGAGATAGGGCAAGAGGCAGTCCCAGTCCATACCATCTGCCGCGACCACTCGCTTTAACATTCCTTTCAGCGTTTTGTTGAACCTTTCCACTAGACCATCTGTTTGTGGGTGGTACACAGAAGTGCGTAAGTGGTTAATTTTAAACAATTTACATAACTCTTTAGTAATCTTTGACATGAAGGGCGTGCCCTGGTCTGTTAGCAGCTCCCGAGGAATACCCACACGTGAAAATATAAGAGAAAGCTCTTTAGCAATACTTTTAGCTGAGGGGTTCCTTAGCGGGATTGCCTCTGGGTACCGGGTGGCATAGTCCAAGACAACCAGAATATACTGGTGCCCCCTAGCGGACTTAACCAAGGGACCTACAATATCCATGGCAATCCTGTCAAAGGGCACCTCAATGATGGGTAAAGGTACCAATGGACTCCGGAAATGTGATCCCGGAGCAGTGAGCTGACAAACTGGGCAGGATTCACAGTACACTTTTACCTCTTTGTGTAAACCTGGCCAATAAAACTATTGTGATATTCTTTCCTTAGTTTTCTCCACCCCCAAATGTCCCCCAAGAACATGAGAATGCGCCAGGTCCAGTACCATGCATCTATGAGGTTGAGGTACTAGCAACTGTTTGAGTCTCTCTCCTCGTACTTCATCGACTCTGTATAACAGATCATTTTCCATAGCAAAATGTGGGAATATGGCCTCCTCCCATGGCTCTTGGGGTACCCCATTTACCTGTTCCTTTGCCCTAGCTAGAGTGGGATCCCTAAGCTGGGCCGTGCCAAACTTTTCGCGGGTAGATCTGGCAGGTCTAACTCTGGATGGGGGTTCTCTGCGTCCCCTGCAAGGGCCTCCAAGGGAAAATGGGCAGACTCTTTCTCTTCGTTTAGTTCCTCCAGCGGTTTTGGGCAGTAGGAATCCGATCCCACTGGGGGCCTTGCTCCCTTGGCGTTATCCCAGAAAAAAGGGAATTTTCGTCCCAGGAAAGTGTTATACATGAGATTTGGGACTACTCCAACCTCATGGTCCATAGTGCCACAGGGAGACTCAATAGATACCACGGCCGTGGGGTAGCACTTGGTATCCCCATGAATACAAACCACGCCCAATGCCCTTTTTTCTTCTGTTGGAAATATCCTGTGCATTAAACATGGTGTTTTCCTAAAGAGACTGTGAGTTGTCCCTGCCTTGCGTCTGATCCCCATACAAATTGGTGGTCTGAAGCCGTCACAAGACCCAGAGACTGTACCTCTTGCAGAGACACGCCCATTAGCTGTTGCTGCACTTTTGGGGGTTCACGAGGCTGGCATGCACTAAAGTTACTAAACTGCCAGAATCCAGCAAGGCAGTCATCTGGCAAATCTGTTTCTTAGTGCCGCCGGGCTGTTGTGGGGTGTCACCTGGTGTAGCAACAAAAGAGCCTTTCTGGGTCACACTGTAATCCATAGATTCTTGGTTTAGCGTACAACTGGCAGCCAGGTGCCCCGGTTCTTGGCAACGCCAGCACACTATAGGACCCCGATCCTGGCGGGTCTCCCTTTGGTGATTGAGTATCTTCACTCCTTGCGCCTCAGGAACCTCAATCGCATTTACTTCCTTTTTCCCCCACTTTAGGGCGGGATCGCTTTTTCCCGGGTTGGTGGGCTTCTGTCTCTTGGAGAAGGATTCCGTGGAGAAGGAATCACAGCCATCGTTACGCCAAGGCGGGCCAGAATCTCAGTTTTTAAAGTTTCATATTGCTGGGCCTCAGCAGCATTTAGATCAAAATAGGCCTTCTGTGGGTCCCCGGTCAAAAAGGGGGCAAGGACCTCAGCCCATTGGTCCTGGGGTAGCCCTTCACGCTCTGCCACCCTCTCAAAAACCATGAGGAAAGCCTCCACATCATCCTCGGCTGTAATTTTCTGTAATGCAGCCTGCACTCGCTTGCGTAGACCTGAAACATTATCCACACGTAGGAGCTTGTCAGTCAGGGACTCTACCTGAGTCTGTATGAGCTTATTGAACTCCTTCTGCTCCTGCATGGCCACTTGGGTAGCCGTTAACAAGCGGTTAGTTTCTTGTTGGTCTTTGCGTGCTTGTACCAGCTGTTTGATTATTTCCTCCATTCTCTTAACAGTTTACTGGTACCAGTGAATAACAACAAAAAAAATAAAAAATCTTAGCGTACTGTCCCTTTAAGAGCGCTGGCTCTTATTTCTTTTTTCAACAAAAAAAATAAATATCCCTGCAAGAGGTACAGTCTCTGGGTCTTGTGCCCACTTCAGACCACCAATTAGTAGGGGGATCAGACTCAAGGCAGGGACAACTCACAGTCTCTTTAGGAAAACACCATGTTTAATGCACAGGATATTTCCAACAGAAGAAAAAAGGGCATCTTGCCATCAAATAAACAAAATAAACTTCTGCTCTACCGAGCCTTACTGTATCCATAGTCTGACCAGTCCTTTGGTTTGGTAGTAAGTGTCCTTACAGTTGCACAAACTTGAATCCAAAATCAGGGATAAGCAGCCATGCTCCAATATGCCTCCTCACACAGAGACACACACTCTCTCCCTGATACCTAAGACCAGCTGCCTTAATCAAGACCTGAAAGGTAAAAATTAAGCTACGGTCCACGGACATGGAAGTCTGTCCCACCCGGATCTCTATCAGACTCCCAATAAAACCAGCCCCGGAACGGACCTTACCAACACAGGGTAAAGAACTATCTTTCTTCACCCTGAAGTCTTTGCTGGTATTATCTTAGATTATAAATCTAAGAATCCGTGGAGGAACATATATCCCGTCAATCACTTCTCCTGTAATTTTAACTTGTTTTACAGACACCCCGCTACAATATATATATATATATATATATATATAGAGCGGCCTCACCCCCTACTCCCTTGATATAATATGGCTGGCTTGTCTAGGGGTTTGAGGGAGGAGGGTGAGGAACACTAATACCAGCTCTCACCTCATGTGTGTGTGAGGTTTGAGCTAAGTTCAAGTTTACCTTCGGGTCTGCGTTCCATACGGAGCCTCTGCTTCTCCTGTGGAGGTTGATTGCCACCGCTAGAGACGGAGCACTTTGCTGCCAGTAATAGAGTTCCACACCATGAACAGTCCAACACTTATTTATTTATCTTGTAGCAATGAACAGTACCGGTTGAACTTGTGGTTGTGGGTACAATTAGGTCCAGGCACAAGCTCTCTCCTATTCCATACAGTGCAAATAGGCTTGGCGCACAATCGCTGCCACCGATTGTAAATTTGGTTCCTGCCACAAACCTTGGTGAACGTTGAGGCCTCTGCCACAGACCTGAGTGTAGGTCTCTGCCACCGACCTGGGTTTAGTTGGGTCGCTGCCACCGACCATAAGCACGTGAACTACCTTCCTTGAGAGAATGGCCCCTGTCAGGGAAGACATCCATCCGGACGGTCTCCAGAGGCCCACCCGTCACCGGCAATATGCTGCACCGGGTCTTCGGGAGGGACACATCTCCAGTCCCTTATGCCCTGGATTCAGGCACATGTACCTGGGGCACCTAAGGTATGTTCCATCCCTCGCGGGACCCAGTGGAAGGTACTGGGCCCCAGGCCTTCTGTAAAGTACCTCACCCCAGACTTAAGGTGTCTGGGATGGAACTCGAACTCCACGTGTCCAGGCCAAGGGCGCCTGGACACCGACCGTGGACAGCAGCCCACAGGCTGAAGGTGCCTGGGACTTCCACCTTCAGATGTCCGCCCCCTTTATACCCTCTCCCAGCAAGCATAGCGGGTTCCCCGCCCCGCCGTACAACTGCTGCGAGAGGTCACAAAGGGTACGGCACTGCAGTGGTTGTTCAACCCCGGCCCAAGGCGACAGCGCCACCCATTGGTCCGCAGGGAACTGGCACCACTGATATCTTCACACAAATAAATAGCATACTCTAACAATCAGTGCATCTGGGTCATGCTACCACCCAGGTGCTGCCCCTTAAATGTATATACCCGCTACATATATATATATATATATATATATATATATATATATATATATACACACACACACACACACAGTGCCTTGCAAAAGTGTGTATATATATATATATATGTAGCGGGGTCTCTAAATTTATGTGGGACACCCAGGTGTGGAAGTATAGGGATAGTGGACCACTTGTGTTCGTGGAGGATTGGATGGTGTAATAATCTCCTTGGCCTCTGGGTGGCGCGGTACCCGGAGGCTCAAGGTAGATTTGCCATTACAGTGCTACCCTTTTTGTCCCTTTCCGGAGATGGTACGGCGAGGGCGGGGAACTTGCCGTGGTGTCGATGGGAGGAGATAAAAGGGGGAGACGCCCTAACCACGAGGTCTTCTGGAGGAAGTTCTTCACGCGCCCAGGCACCTTAGGCCTGGGTGCGGGCGGGTTCTGGGTTCCGGCTCAGGTGCCCTAGGCCTGACCGGAATGGAGTTGGAGTCCATCCCAGGCACCTTCAGCCTGGGGTGAGGTACTGAACTAGGAGGCCTGGGGTCCAGTGACTTCGACTGGATCCCGCGAGGGTGGAGACGTCCGAGGGTCCCTGAGGTGGATGGGGCCCATGTCTGAGGTGAGGAGGCCGGGGAGGTTACCCGTCCGGAGAGTCTGGAGCAGCATCAACCCAGTGACGGATGGGCCTCTGGTAACTCCCTTGGAGGGACATCTTCCCCTGATAGGGGCCGCAGCGCAGCGAAGGTACTCCTATCTACGTTCTCTTGAGTCGCTGGTAGAGACTCTCAGATTCTAAGTCCTTTCTAGCTGAATGCTATAGTAACCGCTGGCGAGATCGCAGTGGTTTAGTTGATAACCAGGACAGTGCCTCGACCTGCTCACCCCCGTATCAAAATGTTATCAAGTCGCAACCAGATGGCTACTGAAGCACTGTTTATTTTGAGATGTACAATAAAGCAAGAGTTGGACTGTGATCGGTGTGTGGAACTCTGGTTAATGGGAGCAGAGGGAAGTATTGACACAGCAGGACTGTATTCTAGAACAAAGCACATAGGCCCGAGGAAATATCTGGTGCTGGCCTTCACCTCACCCACAGCTATGGGGAGGACATGGGCCGTAGCGCATCTCATCCTGTCGTGTGACATACCCCTAAACAAAGGAGATGGGGTGAGGCCGCTACATATATATATATATATATATATATATATATATATATATACACAGTGCCTTGCAAAAGTATTCACCCCCCTTGGCATTGTTCGTGTTTTGTTGCCTCACAACCTGGAATTAACATGGGTTGTTTGAGGATTTGCATCATTTAATTTACAGTACATGCCCAGAACTTTGAAGATAATTTTTTTTAAAAAAATTGTGAAGCATACAACAAATAAGACAAAATAACAGAAAAAGTCAATGTTCATGAGCTCCTTGCTCTTCATGGCAGTGTTTGGTTAGTGGTAACTCTTTCTTAGGTGTTGCAGCCTCTGGGGCCTTTCAAAAAGGTGTGTATATGTAATGACAGATCATGTGACACTTAGATTGCACACAGGTGGACATCATTTCACTAATTATGTGACTTCTGAAGGTAATTGGTTGCACCAGAGCTTTTTATGGGCTTCATAACAAAGGGGGAGAATACATACGCACATGGCAATTATCATTTGTTTATTTCTGAAAATTAGTTTTATGTATATATTTTTCTAATTTTACTTCACCAACTTAGACTATTGTGTTCTGATCCATCACATATAATTCAGATAAAAAAAAATTGAACTAAAGGCTGTAATGTAACAAAATAGGTAAAAAGTCAAGGGGAGTGAATACTTTTGCAAGGCACTGTGTATATGTATATATATATATATATATATATATATATATATATATATATAGCACACCAATCCTTTTGCCCTGCTTACCTTCACCTGCGGGGGGTAGGACACACCATGCCACAAGCCCATGTCCTCCTTATCAGAGGTCAGGCGGTGTTTACAGATTTGAGTCCTGCAGCGAGTTACCTCCTTCCACTGGTTCTCGTCCCTAGAATGTAGGGAAAAGTCTATATTCTTTCCCAAGAAGGCCAATGTCCACACGACTTTAACTCCAACAAAGAGAAAGAAGGTAGCGAAGATAGGAGGTAGATTCAGGCACACAACACTTGACTCACTCGTTGCCACTCGATCCCGAGTGTGTGTGTGTGTGTGTGAAAATCCAGGAAGTGAACAGGCAGCAACTTCAGAGCTGCCCACAGTTAAAATGGCTGCAGCCAAGGGGTACCAGACAGGGGTGTCCATTATCGCCCTTCCTGTTTGCGCTCATGATGGAGCCATTGGCAGTGGCATTGAGGGCTTCAGATGACTTCAAGGCTATCAGGGTGGGCAGCATAGATGAGGGGTTGGCATTATATGCTGATGACCTCCTACTATTTTTGCGTGACCCTGGGAAGTCGTTGGAGGCCGCCTTGGGAATAATGAATACTTTTACCGCTTATTCAGGGTTAAAAGTTAGCTGGAACAAGTCGTCCATTTTACCTATAGATGATGGGGCCAGAGCTAAGGCGAATCCGAATCTAAACATTAAAATGGGTCTCTCAGGTTTCATATCTTGAGGTTAAGGTTTCGGCGGACGTGGTTGATTACATGTCCCCGAACCTGATGCCCCTTCTAACATTTTTTAAGCAGAAAGCGCAGGTCTGGCAAAAACTCCCGTTATCTCTGATAGGTAGAGTTAACCTTTTAAAAATGAAAATCCTTCCTGTAATTTTGTATTTTTTGAGGAGTGCTCCGGTTTGGATCTCGAAGTCATTCTTCAAGAAATTAGACGGTATCACCAGCTCATTCCTATGGGCCCCTAAAATGCCTAGAATTGGTTTGAAAGTCCTGCAGGAGCCATGGGGTCAGGGGTGGTTGGCGCTGCCAGATTGGCGTAAGTATTATTTGGCAGGCCAATTGGTCTTTGTGCACAGATGGCTGGTCTCTGATTCTGGGGACTCGGCCACTGTCCTGGAAGCGTCCTATCTGCATTTGTACGAATCCCTTCGTCTGGTTATTCACAGGGGCACTAAGAGAGATCTTCCACTTACGGAATCTATGAGAGCCACTATTAAAGCCTGGGAGGAGGCGGTGAAGCTGGCCTGCCCAAATTACAAGGGGTTTTCCCCTTCAGCCCCCCTATGGATGACCCCGAAGTTACAACAGTTTTATACGTTTGATGATCCCATGGGATGGGCGACCAAGGGTGTTAAATCACTCAAAGATATTACAAAGGATGGGGAACTCTTGACATTTGACCAACTCAAATCCAGGCATGACCTTCTGAACTCTCAGTATTTTCGTTATCTCCAGTTGAGACATGCATTCCAGACTAAATTTAGGGCGGAGAGTGTTGAATCTTTCCCTTCTAGATTGGAAGATTAACTTATGATGAAGGAGCTGCCCAAAACCCTGTCAGTGACGTATAAAGACTTGTTTAAAACTAGCCCCAAGGCGATGCTTAAATGTAGGGAATGCTGGGTGGCAGAGATGCCAGATATACAGGGGGAGGAATGGGATGATATGTGGGACCATCCATTTAAACATCTGGTGGCAGCTAGGGACAGGCTTATTCAGTTTAAGTTCTTGCATAGAGTGTATTATACCCCTGCTAGGTTGGCTTTGATTTATCCCTCAGTCCCCCCTGAGTGTTGGCGTTGCTCGTGTGCACCTGCGGATGCGCATCATATATTTTGGAGTTGTCCCCAGATTCAGCTGTTCTGGACTGGGGTCACTTCCTGTATAGCTGAGGTGCTGAAGGTGCCGGTTCCGTTGACAATTAGTGTGTGTCTTCTGGGTTTGGTGGAGGAAGTGGTCCCATCAAGGGCTCACAGAACTTTACTTAATGTATTATTATTTTATGGGAAGAAGTCCATCTTGCTTCGTTGGAAAAAATGGAGGCTCCTGCAATAGCCTTCTGGAAGGGGCTGGTAAATGCTATGATCCCATTTTACAAAGCGACATATATATCGAAGGGCTGCGGGAAGGAATTTGAGAAAGTCTGGAGGGCATGGTATGACTCTAATCAAACCGTGGGTTAGTGCATGATTGATTTATGGCTGGAGGGTAGGTCCTGAGTTCCTTAGGCCATTCTCTTAAGTTGGGTGGAGCCAGATTGCAGAGGTCCGCAATGGGGCATAAGGAAGTAGGAGGTATCTGTTCACCCAACTGTGGTATTTTTTTATGGGGGGGGGGGGGAACTGAGTATGGGTGGGGGAGGGGGTTTCACTGCTGCTATAGTGCTGTCAGTTGATGGCAAATGTTTGTGTATTTTCTGCCGGCCATGTTGGCCAAATGTTTGACTTGGTGTTGTGCCTAGTCTTTTATGGGTTGTGTGTCTTGTCTAAAAAACTTTTTCAATAAGAAGAATTTTATAAAAAAAAAAAAAGGGCTGCAGCCAGACTTAGTGGAGGGAGATTTCTGCAGCATATTTGACAAGTACAGAATCACAGTATATATAAAATAATATGGTAAAACAATAAAACTTAAAAAAAATTCTTATTTATTTTACTTTTTTATTTTTACACTTTCCCTTTAAAAAACTTTTATTATTCCTATTACAAGAAATGTAAACATCCCTTGTAATAGAAAAAAAGCATGACAGGACCTCTTTAATGTGAGATCTGGGGTCAAAAAGACCTCAGATCTCACATTTACACTTAAATGCAATAAAAAATAAAAAACAATGTATTTTTCCCCTGTAAGACCATTGGGCGAAAGTGACGTTTGACGTAGTTTCCGTCATCCAATGGTGTGGAGTTGAGTGGCAGCCATCATTCCCTCACTTGACTTTATGCCTCCGAGGGGAAGGATCGGATCGTCTCCGCCGCTACCGACTTCGGTAAGCGGGGGAGATGACTGGAATGCAGCAGGAGGGGGGTGGGCACCTCTCCCGCCGCCGATAAAAGTGATCTTGCGGTGAATATGCCGCAGAGACCACTTTTATCTTAAAAATACCAGGGTTATGGCAGCTATCTACTGCCATAACAACGGTATTTAACGTCAAAGTACTGACATATAACGACGGTGGGCGGTCCGGAAGTGGTTAAAGAGGAACTGCAGTCTGCTCACATAATTTGTAATAAAAACATTGCTATTCTGAAGCTTCCCTCCAAACAACTTTGCATATTATTTTATATGGATGGAGGTGTGTTATAAAAAGGCCTGATAGAACACGCACTTAGCGCCAGTTCAAACTTGCAAAGTGCAAAGCAGCATGAACACTAAAATTCAAGGTATTTTTATACAAAATGCAATAAATAGTAAAGCAGCTGTTTAAAATGGGTAAATAAATGTAAGGTGGTAAAACAATAAAACAGTTAAAATACTGGATGATAGGTTTTACACAAAACAGGGCTAAAATATAAATACATAAAAAGACCCGTGGAACATGCCACTGAAAAAAGTCCAGCACGTATGAAGAAATAACCAGTTCAGAGTACTATGGTGAGTAATAACGCAAAAAGTCCAAGTGAGCACTTTCCACCACCAAAGACAACAATTGCAATCCACCGTGTGATGAAGAAAACCCCTTAGGTGTTCACACTTACCAGAGGTAAGATAAAAATGAGCCTTAAATAAGAGGTAACATCAGCTACTCTGTATAGTCAAATCTTCTCCAATCAGGGTACACCAGTGTGGATGGGCTCCAAAGCAGACCATAAAATAATAGGAAGATAACAACACAATAGTGTAATCCTGTTTATTTCTAATCTGTTAACCCACCAGTAGGAGACCCCTTTAACCAAACTACGTACATAAAACAGCAGTAAAATGAGCAAAGAATGGCCCAAGAGGGCGCTATCACCATTTCCAGCGTCCTATGGAGAGTGTGTGTGTCCTCACGGATCCTGCAGACACTTCCGAGTGGTAGCTGTGAGCGGTGGAACGCACGCTTGGAGCGCAGACATCACTTCCGGGTCGCGGGTAGTCGTGGTTACGCGCTGACGCGTTTCATCATCTGACTTCAACAGAGGGCGTAACGTCACGACGCACCCGCAATGTTTATAACACCATGTCCGTGAAACAACTGCCAATCAGCGTGCTCGGCAACAGATGACAAGTGCTCAACTCTGTTGCCTGATTGGACGCTGACCTCGCATTGCCACAATAGGGAACATGGGGTTTATGTGAACATAGACATAATTAGTGCAGAGACCAGCAACAAACCATGCTACCAGTATAACATCACAAATTGCATGAGAATGCTTGGTAATTAACATGAAAAGGAACAATATATTAAAAGAGACATCATTAATGAAATAAAATTAAACTTATAAAGCATTGATAAATGTTGGTATCTGCGGTCACCGCCCTCAACCACCGAAGGTATACCGGAACTCAGAAGACATATTGAACATATAAATTTATGAATAAGTCTCTGGATAATGATGAAAGGGGTGCCTGAGTATCCATAACTATAGTGTCAGACTGAGAAGTAACTAATATCTCATTATGTGACTAATGGAAAATCTGAGAAAACGCATGTCAGATTTTGATGCATGTGAACATGCAGTATCACTGCATCACCATTATACCAAAATGTCAACGCTGTAATAGGATCTAAAAATATCTAGTATGTAATATAGATATTAAACTATTAGAAACTAATATATATAAAAATGTGTATATAAAAATAATTTAATATAAAAAGTAGATCATCACTAAAAACAAGTGATTCCACATGGGAGAAAAATATATGCCAACATAAGGAAAGGACACCTTATAGCAAAAAATAGGATACTGTAAGTTATATATATGATTAAAACCTGTGTGTAAAAGACATAAAATAGAAATTAAAATAAATCTATATGTCTTTAAAATTAAAATCACATAATGGCTCATGATAAGAACATTGTGTATAAATAAATGGGAGGAAGACATGAATAAAATAAAATAAATGTGGCAACTATTGATCAGTAATCACTAATAAAACAGTTTATATCTAGATCCACATTTAACCCTTTGGGCGATAAAGTGTCAATCAAGAAGATCCATTGGGTCTCCCGTTTGGAGAGTTCTCTGACGAGATTGGAACCTCTCCAAAAGGGTTTGAGATGGTCTACACCCCAAAATTTAAGCCCTATAGGGTCCTGGTTGTGATAAAGCTTAAAATGCAGTGACACATTATGGTCCTTGAAGCCAATCTTAATGTTGGCTATGTGTTCTGCGATGCGGATCCTTAATAGTCTTTTTGTGCGGCCGATGTAGTTTAAACCGCATGGACATTGGAGAGCGTAAACTACATAGGCTGTATTGCATGTAATGAATTCTTTTATTCTGAATTCTTTTTGGTTCGAAGTAGATGTGAATCTATCAAGAGCTCTAATAGGCACTCTAACTTCTTTGCATGCTCGACATTTTCTACAGGCGTAGAAACCATCTTGATCCCAGAGGGAGGGAGGTCTGGTTTAAGGATCAATAACCTTTTTCACAATTTTATCCGCAAAATTGGGGGATCTTCTATATATAAATCCCGGTTTGTTTGGTAATGAACATTTGAGTACTCTGTCCATCTGTAGGATGTGCCAGTGGGTGGTAAAGATTTCTTCTACCTCCTTGTACTGTGAGTGAAATCCTGAGATAAAACTCCATTCCTGATTGTTTACATTTAATGCATGGGCCGATTCAATCGAGAGATCTTCTCTAGAAATAACAGATATCTCATTGATAGTACGATCTAGGACATCTACCCGGTAGCCTTTTTCCACAAACTTTTTCTTAATGACCATAGCTTGTATCTTGTAATCCTCAGGATCTGTACAGTTTCTCCTTATCATAGTTAGCTGGCCCTTAGGGATATTTCTAAGCCATAATGGATGATGGCCACTTTGCATAGGTAAGTAACTGTTGGAGTCTGTGGGTTTGAAATAAACTGAAGTACCCAGTTTATCTCCATGTCTGTATATATTGACATCAAGGAAATTAATCTTAGCATCACTGACTTCATAAGTAAGTTTGATATTATTAGCGTTGTTATTTAATTCTTCCAAAAATATATTCAGAGATGATAGTGGACCTGACCAAATGAAGAAGAGTAAATAAGCTTTAGTCATAACGACACTTTTCTGTAGGAATACGTCTAGATATTGTCCTATTCTTGCAGAGATAGAACCTATTCCGTTCACAATAGGTCTCCCAGGAGGGCACTGCACATCCTTATGTATTTTTGGCAGAGTGTAAATTGTTGGTATCCTGCTACTACTTGGGATTAAGAACATCTTTTCTTTTTCAGTAAGGACCCACTTTGAGTATCCAGATTCCACCAATATTCTTAAATCAGCCTCATATTGTGCAGTAGGGTCCTTTTCTAGTTTCTTATACGTATCATCCTCTGTCAGCATACCATGTAATTGCTGGTGGTAGAATTCTTTGGTCATTAAAACGATTCCTCCTCCTTTGTCCGCTGGTCGTATCACCAAATCCTTACGTTTTTCCGCAATTCAATTCCTTGTTGTATATGACGCGGGTTCACATCTTTTTTGGGGATCAGACTCTCTAAATCACGTAGAACTAGACCTTTAAAAACATCAACATGTTGATTTGCAGTGTTTAGAGGATTGAAGAGTGATTTATTGCGTAGCCCACTTTCAGTAGATACAGATGCTAGGTTAGTGGTGGGTTGTGAATTTTTGTTCAAAAAGTACTTTTTTATTTTTAATTTCCTCATATACTTGTGTGCATCGATAAAAATATCAAACTTATTAACGGGTCTTTTCAAACCACATTTCAAGCCAAGATGTAAGATGTTTGTTTCTTTATGGGTCAATTGAGATTCCATAAGGTTGAAGATGCCACCTATTCCTGCTCTCTCCTTCTTTTTCTGGAGCCTTCGCCCTGCTCTGCATCCTCTTGATCTTCTCTCCTTTGATTGTAGTAGGGTACATGTTCTTTCTCCCACCATGGGGGCTCTCTCCATTGGGGGCCTCTCTGGTCCTGCATTGGCTGAGAGTACATCGGGGGTCTTCCCCTGCGGGGGGGATGTCCTCGACCCCTCCTCTGCCCCCCTCTCCCCCTCCCTAAAAAAGGACATGGGTATTGGTATCTCTCCCTATCTTCATATTGTTGTAATGTATCATATCTATTATGTACTGGCACTTGATATTGATTATTATATGTAGAGTGGTATTGTTGATATGAGGGACCTCCTCTAGAAGCTCCTCCTCTCCCCTGATAAACCCCATTTCTTATGGGGGTGGACTGCCCTACTGGAGGGTGCGGGGGTACCAGAGTCCTTTGTTAATCCCTTATGGGTATATTTTGAGTGTTGGGTTGTTGTGGTCTATCTGTAGGGATGTCAGCTTGTGTCCCTTCCAAATTCATATCACTCACCACTGGCCCTTTTGTTTGTTGCCACATATAAATGGTATTTGACCGAAAATCTCCCAAATCCCTATGGAACTTCTTGATTTTTTTCCTCTGAGTATCTTTATCTACTTTTTCCAATTTCTTTTTTATTCGTATATTAAAATCTGTTACCTGCTGTGAGTCTTTAATGGGTTCAAGTTGTGCCTTAAGCTCATTGATTCTTATTTCTAAGCGTGCCATTTTGATGCATTTTCTTTTTAAAATCAATTCTTGGAACTTAAAACCCATCCCATTAAAGAACTCAAGCCATTCATGCATGGATTCAGGGTCATCTGACCCATCTTGTGGGATTACTTCCCACCAGGGATGAGCCGAACACCCCCCTGTTCGGTTCGCACCAGAACCTGCGAACAGACAGAATGTTCGCGCGAACTTTAGAACCCTATTAAATACAATGGACTTGAATGTTCGAAATCTAAAGTGCTAATTATAAAGGCTAATATGCAAGTTATTGTCCTAAAAAGTGTTTGGGGACCTGGGTCCTGCCCCAGGGGACATGTATCAATGCAAAAAAAGGTTTAAAAAATAGACGTTTTTACGGGAGCGGTGATTTTAATAATGCTTAAAATGAAAAAATAAAAGTGAAATATTCCTTTAAATTTCGTACCTGGGGGGGTGTGTATAATATGCATGTAAAGTGGCGCATGTTTCCCGTGCTTAGAACTGTCCCTGCACAAAGTGTCATTTTTGAAGGAAAAAAAGTCATTTAAAACTCACTCGCGGCTATTAATGAATTGTCGGCTTTTATCAATACATAGAAAAGTCATTGATTAAAAAAAAAAAAAAAGCGTGGGGGTTCCCCCAAATTCAATTACCAGGCCCTTTAGGTCTGGAATGGATATTAAGGGGAACCCCGCCGCAAATTTTAAAAAAAATGGCATGGGGTTCCCCTTAAATATCCATACCAGGCCCTTGAGATCTGGCATGGATTTTAAGGGGAACTACACCCCAAATTAAAAAAAAAATGGCGTGGAGTCCACCCAAAAATCCATACCAGACCCTTATCCGAGCACGTAACCTGGCTGGCCGCAGGGGAAGAGGGGGGGACGAGAGAGCGGCCCCCCCTCCCTCCTAACCGTACCAGGCCACATGCCCTCAACATGGGGAGGATGTCCCCATGTTGATGGGGACAAGGGCCTCTTCCCCACAACCCTTGCCCGGCGGTTGTGGGGGTCTGCGGGCGGGGGGCTTATCGGAATCTGGAAGACCCCTTTAACAAAGGGGACCCCCAGATCCCGGCCCCCCCTATGTGAATTGGTAAGGGGTACATTGTACCCCTACCATTTCTTGAAGAAAGCGTAAAAAAATGTAAAAAAAAACACACAAACACCTTGAAAAAGTCCTTTATTAAAAAAAAAAAAAAAAAAAAACATTCCAGCGATGAAATCCAGTGTCCCGCGGCGATCCGATGTCCAGCGCTGTTAAACTACACAGTGAAGGAAGTTCCCCGCTCAAGCCAATGACGTAGGCGGGTCCGACATACCGAGGGGGCGGACCTGATGGGGAACTTCTCTCACTTTGGTAATACATGTATAGACCCGCCCCTTCTCATGTTCGGCATCTGGTCCGCTGAGCGGACCTGATGGGGAACTTTAGAAGGGGCGGGTCTATACATTTAAAACACTGAGGAGGAAGTTCCCCATCAGGTCCGCTCAGGCAAAACCAATGACGGACGGCGCTGGACATCGGGATCGCCGCGGGACACTGGATTTCATCGCTGGAATGTTTTTTTTTTTTTTTTTTAATAAAGGACTTTTTCAAGGTGTTTGTGTGGTTTTTTTTACATTTTTTTACGCTTTCTTCGTGAAATGGTAGGGGTACAATGTACCCCTTACCAATTCACATAGGGGGGGCCGGGATCTGGGGGTCCCCTTTGTTAAAGGGGTCTTCCAGATTCCGATAAGCCCCCCGCCCGCAGACCCCCACAACCACCGGGCAAGGGTTGTGGGGAAGAGGCCCTTGTCCCCATCAACATGGGGACCTCCTCCCCATGTTGAGGGCATGTGGCCTGGTACGGTTCAGGAGGGAGGGGGGGCGCTCTCTCGTCCCCCCCTCTTCCCCTGCGGCCGGCCAGGTTACGTGCTCGGATAAGGGTCTGGTATAGATTTTTGGGGGGACTCCACGCCATTTTTTTTTACATTTGGGGTGGAGTTCCCCTTAAAATCCATGCCAGATCTCAAGGGCCTGGTATGGATATTTAGGGGGAACCCCACGCCATTTTTTTAAAAATTTGCGGCGGGGTTCCCCTTAATATCCATTCCAGACCTAAAGGGCCTGGTAATTGAATTTGGGGGAACCCCCATGCTTTTTTTTTTTATCAATGACTTTTCTATGTATTGATAAAAGCCGACAATTCATTAATAGCCGTGAGTGAGTTTTAAATGACTTTTTTTCCTTCAAAAATGACACTTTGTGCAGGGACAGTTCTAAGCACGGGAAACATGCGCCACTTTACATGCATATCATACACACCCCCTAGGTACGAAATTTAAAGGAATATTTCACTTTTATTGTTTCACTTTAAGCATTATTAAAATCACTGCTCCCGAAAAAATGGGCGTTTTTAAAAAAAAAAATTGCATTGATACATGTCCCCTGGGGCAGGACCCGGGTCCCCAAACACTTTTTAGGACAATAACTTGCATATTAGGCTTTATAATTAGCACTTTAAATTTCTCCCATAGACTTTTCGAATTTGCCGCGGAAACCCCAATTTGTTCGCTGTTCGGCGAACAGGCGAACAGGCAATGTTCGAGTCGAACATGAGTTCGACTCGAACTCGAAGCTCATCCCTACTTCCCACCTTAAACTTCTAATAATAATTTTTTCCTTAACATATTGTTCCAGAGTACAAATGTCCCACCAGGTTCGGACCTGTTTCTCTAAGACATTACCAAAAGCTCCATTATAATTGGTTTGTGCTGTAGTGAGCTCATTCACTGCAAAGACACTATTGATATCTATGTTCCTGCTGCTGAGAAATTGCAGGGCATCCATGGACTTTTTGTGTTATTACTCACCATAGTACTCTGAACTGGTTATTTCTTCATACGTGCTGGACTTTTTTCAGTGGCATGTTCCACGGGTCTTTTTATGTATTTATATTTTAGCGCTGTTTTGTGTAAAACCTATCATCCAGTATTATAACTGTTTTATTGTTTTACCACCTTGCATTTATTTACCCATTTTAAACAGCTGCTTTACTATTTAATGTATTTTGTATAAAAATACCTTGAATTTTAGTGTTCATGCTGCTATGCACTTTGCAAGATTGAACTGGCGCTAAGTGTGTGTTCTGTCAGGCCTTTTTATAACACACCTCCATCCATATTGTTGATATTTTTTCTTGGCGGCCATGGATGCCCTGCAATTTCTCAGCAGCAGGAACATAGATATCAATAGTGTCTTTGCAGTGAATGAGCTCACTACAGCACAAACCAATTATAATGGAGCCATCACTGCTCTTGGTAATGTCTTACAGAAACAGGTCCGAACCTGGTGGGACATTTGTACTCTGGAACAATATGTTAAGGAAAAAATTATTATTAGAAGTTTAAGGTGGGAAGTAATCCCACAAGATGGGTTAGATTACCCTGAATCCATGCATGAATGGCTTGAGTTCTTTAATGGGATGGGTTTTAAGCTCCAAGAATTGATTTTAAAAAGAAAACACATCAAAATGGCACGCTTAGAAATAAGAATCAATGAGCTTAAGGCACAACTTGAACCCATTAAAGACTCACAGCAGGTAACAGATTTTAATATACGAATAAAAAAGAAATTGGAAAAAGTAGATAAAGATACTCAGAGGAAAAAAATCAAGAAGTTCCATAGGGATTTGGGAGATTTTCTGTCAAATACCATTTATATGTGGCAACAAACAAAAGGGCCAGTGGTGAGTGATATGAATTTGGAAGGGACACAAGCTGACATCCCTACAGATAGACCACAACAACCCAACACTCAAAATATACCCATAAGGGATCAACAAAGGACTCTGGTACCCCCGCACCCTCCAGTACGGCAGTCCACCCCCATAAGAAATGAGGTTTATCAGGGGAGAGGAGGAGCTTCTAGAGGAGGTCCCTCATATCAACAATACCACTCTACATATAATAATCAATATCAAGTGCCAGTACATAATAGATATGATACATTACAACTATATGAAGATAGGGAGAGATACCAATCCCCACGTCCTTTTTTAGGGAGGGGGAGAGGGGGGCAGAGGAGGGGTCGAGGACATCCCCCCCGCAGGGGAAGACCCCGGATGTACTCTCAGCCAATGCAGGACCAGAGAGGCCCCCAATGGAGAGAGCCCCCATGGTGGGAGAAAGAACATGTACCCTACTACAATCAAAGGAGAGAAGATCAAGAGGATGCAGAGCAGGGCGAAGGCTCCAGAAAAAGAAGGAGAGAGCAGGAATAGGTGGCATCTTCAACCTTACGGAATCTCAATTGACCCATAAAGAAACAAACATCTTACATCTTGGCTTGAAATGTGGTTTGAAAAGACCCGTTAATAAGTTTGATATTTTTATCGATGCACACAAATATATGAGGAAATTAAAAATAAAAAAGTACTTTTTGAACAAAAATTCACAACCCACCACTAACCTAGCATCTGTATCTACTGAAAGTGGGCTACGCAATAAATCACTCTTCAATCCTCTAAACACTGCAAATCAACATGTTGATGTTTTTAAAGGTTTAGTTCTACGTGATTTAGAGAGTCTGATCCCCAAAAAAGATGTGAACCCGCGTCATATACAACAAGGAATTGAATTGCTGGAAAAACATAAGGATTTGGTGATACGACCAGCGGACAAAGGAGGAGGAATCGTTTTAATGACCAAAGAATTCTACCACCAGCAATTACATGGTATGCTGACAGAGGATGATACGTATAAGAAACTAGAAAAGGACCCTACTGCACAATATGAGGCTGATTTAAGAATATTGGTGGAATCTGGATACTCAAAGTGGGTCCTTACTGAAAAAGAAAAGATGTTCTTAATCCCAAGTAGTAGCAGGATACCAACAATTTACACTCTGCCAAAAATACATAAGGATGTGCAGTGCCCTCCTGGGAGACCTATTGTGAACGGAATAGGTTCTATCTCAGCAAGAATAGGACAATATCTAGACGTATTCCTACAGAAAAGTGTCGTTATGACTAAAGCTTATTTACGGGACACAAAAGAATTTATTACAACTTCTCCAAACAATTGATTTGACAGGGAGATCGGAAGTATATTTAATTACGGCTGATGTTTCCTCTCTGTACACTATTATACAGCATGATGATGCTCTCTTAGCTTTAAATTGGGCCCTATGTCAGAGAGAGGACATCACACACAACCACAAAGTTTTTTTAAGAAATGCCCTAGACTTTTGTCTAGGGCATAATTACTTTTGGTATAATGGCAGCTTTTACTTGCAGAAACGCAGAGTTGCGATGGGCGCCAAATTTGCACCAAGCATTGCGAACCTATTCATGGGTGAATGGGAAGATAAAACTATCTTTGCTGTTAAGAGGGACTCATTGCTGTTATATAGAAGGTATATAGATGACCTCTTCTTCATTTGGTCAGGTCCACTATCATCTCTGAATATATTTTTGGAAGAATTAAATAACAACGCTAATAATATCAAACTTACTTATGAAGTCAGTGATGCTAAGATTAATTTCCTTGATGTCAATATATACAGACACGGAGATAAACTGGGTACTTCAGTTTATTTCAAACCCACAGACTCCAACAGTTACTTACCTATGCAAAGTGGCCATCATCCATTATGGCTTAGAAATATCCCTAAGGGCCAGCTGACTAGGATAAGGAGAAACTGTACAGATCCTGAGGATTACAAGATACAAGCTATGATCATTAAGAAAAAGTTTGTGGAAAAAGGCTACCGGGTAGATGTCCTAGATCGTACTATCAATGAGATATCTGTTATTTCTAGAGAAGATCTCTCGATTGAATCGGCCCATGCATTAAATGTAAACAATCAGGAATGGAGTTTTATCTCAGGATTTCACTCACAGTACAAGGAGGTAGAAGAAATCTTTACCACCCACTGGCACATCCTACAGATGGACAGAGTACTCAAATGTTCATTACCAAACAAACCGGGATTTATATATAGAAGATCCCCCAATTTTGCGGATAAAATTGTGAAAAAGGTTATTGATCCTCCAACCAGACCTCCCTCCCTCTGGGATCAAGATGGTTTCTACGCCTGTAGAAAATGTCGAGCATGCAAAGAAGTTAGAGTGCCTTTTAGAGCTCTTGATAGATTCACATCTACTTCGAACCAAAAAGAATTCAGAATAAAATAATTCATTACATGCAATACAGCCTATGTAGTTTACGCTCTCCAATGTCCATGCGGTTTAATCTACATCGGCTGCACAAAAAGACTATTAAGGATCCGCATCGCAGAACACATAGCCAACATTAAGATTGGCTTCAAGGACCATAATGTGTCACTGCATTTTAAGCTTTATCACAACCAGGACCCTATAGGGCTTAAATTTTGGGGTGTAGACCATCTCAAACCCTTTTGGAGAGGTTCCAATCTCATCAGAGAACTCTCCAAACGGGAGATCCAATGGATCTTCTTGATTGACACTTTATCGCCCAAAGGGTTAAATGTGGATCTAGATATAAACTGTTTTATTAGTGATTACTGATCAATAGTTGCCACATTTATTTTATTTTATTCATGTCCTCCTCCCATTTATTTATACACAATGTTCTTATCATGAGCCATTATGTGATTTTAATTTTAAAGACATATAGATTTATTTTAATTTCTATTTTATGTCTTTTACACACAGGTTTTAATCATATATATAACTTACAGTATCCTATTATTTGCTATAAGGTGTCCTTCCCTTATGTTGGCATATATTTTTCTCCCATGTGGAATCACTTGTTTTTAGTGATGATCTACTTTTTATATTAAATTATTTTTATATACGTGTAGCGGGCAGTTCCTCCCCTCTCCCCGTCCCCTCTATTAAAGTTCTGCTCGCAATGTCTCTGGTCTAGGGGTATGATAGGGGAGGGAGAGGGTGCGCTACGCCTGGCTTCCACCACAGGTGTATAAGTGGTATCGGCAATGCCTTTCTTTACCTTCGGGCTTGTGTTGTGCATCGGATCCTCCCTCCAAGAGTCTCCGAGAACCTCATCTGCCAGGAACTTGAGCCACACACCGTTAAAGTCCAACACTCCTTTATTTAGAACATAACATGGACTCCCTTGGCTATAGAACAGAAAAAAGGAGGTGTCTGTACGAATAGGCCCAGACACAAGTTCGATCCTCCACTCTCCTCCAAAGAGTGGGTTATGGTCTCCGCACGAGGGAAATTCACCTTCCGGACGGTCTCTGACAAGAGACTCACCCGTCACCGGCAGTATGCTGCACCGGGTCTTCAGATGAGGAGCTCTCCCCAGTCCATTACGCCCACCTTGGATTCAGGCATCCATCTCCGGAGTACCTTAGGCTCCTTCCCTCGCGGAACTCAGTGTTGGGCACTGAGCTCCGGACCGCCGTCCGAGTACCTCACCTCAGGCTAAAGGTGCCTGAGATGGAACACGATCTCCGGTGGTCCTCTAGGCCTAGTCCGCCTAGAGGACAAGCACGAACTCCGTCCGCAGGCTAAAGGTGCCAGGGACCAAGACTCCCGTGACCAAGATGGCTGGCCCTTTTATCCCCTCTCCCAGCAAGCACGGCGGGTTCCCCGCCCCACCATACCGCTGCCCAGAGAGGACAAAAGTAGGCTCAGCACACAGCGGTATCCGTCCGTCGGCTGTATATTTATATTTATATTTATTTTTATTTTTATTTATATTCATATTTATTTTCATTTTTATTTTTATTTTTATTTTTATTTTCATTTTCATTAAGTATTAGGGCCCCAAGCAGCTTGATTATTTAATGTTAATGTTTATTTCATTTTCTTTCACCTTCACCCCCCTTTTTTTCTTTTTTTTTTTATTATTATTATTATTATTTTTCATTCTTTTCCTATTATATTATAATATTTGTTTCTAATGGTTTGATGGCTGACTGTCCCTTTTGTGGTCTGTGGTTTTCGCACCGTTGCTGCTTGCTATTGGTGCTGCGCTTCCTTTTGTCCAATGGTGGCCGAGGTCTTTGGGCGGCCCCTTCGTTGGGACTTTTCCCCCCCAGTGTCGGCGTCACGTCTTGGCCGTCGAGCCAATAGTTGAGTGACGGCCGACGCACAGGAAGTGACTGGTCCGTCCACTTCCGGTTCTCGTGGAACGCAGACAGGCCTGTTTGTGCTTCAGGCGCGGCCTGTCAGTGGGAGGGTTACCTTCGTACAAGCAAGCGGCAAGTACTACAGCGCCGCCAGCCTCACAAATCAATCAGTGGGTAAGGCGATAAGGTATTCATTGACAAGGTGTCAATGAATACCTGAATACTATTTGTAGTTTATGTCCTATCACCATGATCTTACTATGTATTCATCTTTTCTTTCATCATCATCATTTTGTATATGTAGACACGTTTTACCTACTCTTGGTTTTTAAGTGCCTGAAGGTGACCCTCTGTTACTTGGCTGTATCGCCTGCTGGTTACACTCTGATTACATCTTGTGCCCATATTCTGTGCCCATGCTCCCTATGTGTTTGCCATTTAATGGTCCCAGGTATTGATTTGAGCTGTGCTGACAAATGGAAGTACGGCCTGTGTAGTAGCTCTAGTTTGAGTGTATGATTTATGAGTATCCTGTGGCAGCACCCTATGGGGTCATCAATACCTAGTGTTTAAGTACTGTGGTTGAACAGTCCCTTTGTTACCACCTTGTAGGTGTAGTCTATCAGCTGTTGTAGTTACCTGTAGTGGGGTGGGAGGAGTTAGTTTCCCTGGCCCCGGGTGGGCCCGCCCTCTGCCTGTGCTGGAGCTCACATGTCCATGTGTCTATAAATAGAGTGCTACATGTAGTGTAAGCACTGCTGGGCTCTGAGGAAGAAGTGTATGACTTCGAAACGCGTAAGCCAGCAGTGTCTCTATTCATATGCGTGGAGCGTCTGTGGAGTGTGGTTTCAAGCTCATTTTCAGCTGCCATCTATCTGAATTATCACTGCACTGCAAGTTATTTTCTGCTACATTGTAAGTAGTATTCATGCTTTTTTAATAAAATCTATCCTAAGCGATAATACACTAGGCTGGTGCGCCCTTGTTTCTTTTCTTCTATTCTGCATTAGGACACCCCTGTCCATGAAGGGCTGCAAGGCCAGTGCTAGCATCGTGCAAGATTGACTGCTGGAAGATCCACTTGTGCGCAGGAGTTTTTGTGTGCTGTTTTCAAAAATACTTTGTTTGGGGTCTCCGGCAGCAGAGTGTGTCTTTCACCAGCAGTCTTTGGATAGTCATCTTCTTAAGTGAAAATGGTCAAGTCAATTGATGAAAGGCAGCTGAGAAGGTCTTCATTAGCTAGAGGATTCACAAACAGTATTGATACGTTTGAGTCTGAAAACGTGACTAATGAAGCCAATGACGATACAGTCAAGGATGAAGCCACTCCATCGAGAGAGGACAAAATGGTGTTATTATTTCATAGACTTAAGGATGCACTAGAAAAAGAGATGCTACAGTGGTGGGACATTTTATTGCTGCAGAAGTATTTAGAATTTAAAAGAATACCTAGAGGTTTAAGGATTACTAAACTATGCTCATTTCTCGATGGAGACCTTAATGAGAAATGGATATCCTGCCTGCACGATTGTAATCAAATGTGGTTGCAGTTCATCATCACTCAAAGAGAACGCAACCTCATTAAGATTCGTGCTGACATTATCTCGTTGCAGGATGAACTATCTCTGCTTTCCGAAGTTACATCATTTAAAAGTTGGGATTTGAAAATTAATGAGCAAATGATGAAGTATGAGACAGACCTCATTAGTAAAAAATCAGGGAAGTTTGAAAGGGACCGTTTAGACTACCTGAACAATCAGGAGTTCAATTGGAAAAAAACTAAAACAACTGTAAGAGGTGCCGTCAACTCCAATTTCAAATTCAAGCCTGATGCTAGTAATTCATCTGCTGCTGCTACCACTGTTGCGTCACGTCTCATTGCCCTATCACAAGCTCCCCGCCCTTCTAAGCCCCACTCAAATATCCGGACTGATAGTTCCGGTTATCCCACCAACAACTATAACAATTCTAATCATTGGTACAAAAACCAAGTCGGGCATAAAGGGAAGTATAAAGTTTGGCAGAATTAGTCTAAAAATAAAAATAAAAATCAACATCAGTCACCTACAAGAGCCAGATTGGCTCTTCCCCCAGTCCAATCAGCCCCCCCCAGGAATGAGGTGATCGACACTCATGCCAGTATTGACACCCAACTCAGTCTTGAGTCCGTAGGTGGGATTTCGACCCACAATCCCTTTAGTATCCTAGAAAATCTAATCCCTGATTCAAACAGTATCAGTGTGGCCAATGATACGTCTTCAAACAATACTTTTTTAGGGATGGAAGTTGCGGCCGTAGGGGTGGAAGCAGCGGAGAATGTGATGGTGAATCCCCAGTTGGCCACTCTATTATCCAAAAAGGCGAGGAAGAGAGGGGAAGAACCAGACGAGGAAAGAGAGGAGGAAAGGGACACAAAAAGAGGCAGGCTGTAGAGAATTCTCACTCCACTATTAAGATCTATAATTTATCATGTTCCGTGTTTACCGACACTGAGCTTGATCTTCTACGAAAGGGCTTGAACTTTGCTCCACCCAGTACACCCAATTTATTTGAGTTGTTTATAGATCTCAATAAGTATATAAGGAAGCTCACTATCCAGCGGTACTATATCCTCAAAGAAAGGGGTAGAGATGCCGTGGTCAATAGTGAGGTGGAATTGATCCACCCAGTCTCCATTGATGCTAGTGTGGAGGAGGACTTGGCCCTTAATATGCTTGAGGACCTCTTTCTAGAGGCCCAGTTTGCTGAGACGCCAGAGGTCGAATTAGGCATTTTCACTGAGAACGCCATGTGCCACACCTCGCTTAGACCTAGGTCATCTTTCTTCCCCCACTGGGCTAAGGGTAGATTTATTTCCACCTTTTATGACGTGGTGTTTGAATCTTTCAAGGCCAGGTTTCGTCACGATGTGATGGGTAAGGGTCAGTTTGCCAAACATTCTGATAATTTAGGGAAGACCGTTGACAGGTTAAAACAGAATCAAGATGTTATTATAAGAAAAGCTGACAAGGGTGGAAGTCTTGTCATTCAAAATAGGGTGGACTATATCGCAGAGGCTATGAGACTATTGGGGGATGTGGATACTTATAGGAGACTGAAAAAATATCCCGTTATTGAGTACACTAAAGATCTTAAGGTGCTCCTGGATCAGGCTCTTCTAGATGCGGTGCTCACTAAGAATGAGTATTTTTTCCTCTACAATAGGCATGCAGCTACTCCACATTTTTACCATATTCCGAAGGTGCACAAGAGCGAAATGAATCCGCCTGGTAGACCCATTATTGCTGGCATCGACAGTATTACTAGTAATTTGGGTTCTTATATTGATCATTTCCTACAAGATCTGGTGACGAGACTTCCATCTTTCGTCAATGACTCCGGCCATATGCTGGAGACTCTGTAACATTATGAGTGGCAGCCCAATTACAGATGGCTTTCGCTCGATGTAGCTTTGTTGTATACATCTATTGAACACAATTTTGGTCTGAGAGTGTTAGGCTACTATTTGCTGGACGCAAATGAACTGAACCATATTGGATAGTGTTGAGTTTGCCCTTACACATAATAATTTCTCCTTTTTAGGGGAACACTACCTGCAGACTAAGGGTACAGCTATGGGAGCCAGGTTTGCCCCAAGCTATGCAAACCTCTTTATGGGGTTCTGGGAGAAAGATTTGATTTGGAATAATAATCCATTTGGGGCAAACCTGGTCCTGTTCTCACGCCTTATAGATGATATACTTATCATTTGGGAAGGCACGGATTCTGAATTGAACAACTTTCTAGAGTACTGTGGGTCCAATCCGTTTGGCATCAGATTCACCCATGTCGTCAGTGACGACTCTTTGGTCTTTTTGGATCTTGAACTCAAGAGCGACATGGATGGCAATATCTTTTCTAGGGCACATTTTAAGCCTAGTGGGGGGAACTCTTTCCTTCACGCTAAGAGCAACCACCTTCCCAGATGGATAAGAAATGTCCCGTACGGGCAGTTCTGTAGACTAAAACGTACATGCACTAGGAAGGAGGACTATTTTGCCCAGAGTGAGCTCCTAATAAAGAAATTTCAGGAGAAAGAATATGATCCCGTACTCATAGAGACCGCATACAAAAAATATGCCGATCTCTATGACAATCCATCAGAGGGTACTCGACAGTCAGCCCTGGCTCTAAGTCCTGACACTTCCCATGCTCGCTTCTCCACGCATTATACAAACAAGGCTTTTGAGATACAGAATATCCTTAAGAAGAACTGGTGTATTCTGAAACATGATCCCGTGCTGTGTGATCATCTTCCTGACAGACCCAATATAGTGTTCAGGAGGCCGCGTGACCTGAGAAGTATAGTTGCTCCAAGCAGGGTTAAAAAGCCCACTAGTGTCCCTACCAATGCTTGGTCAACAATTTTTGATCAAAAGGGAAGCTATAAATGCAGTGTTAAGAACTGTGGCACTTGTGTATTCATGTGTCATAGGAAGAAAACAGTGGTTGGTTTAGATGGTAAGGTACACAAGCTCAAGCAATTCATCAACTGTGGGACGGAATTTGTAGTCTATGGGATCATGTGCCCTTGTGGGCGTCTTTATGTAGGCCGCACCTCTCGTCCTATGAGAGTACGGATAAACGAACACAAGTGCGATATTATTAATACAAGAACGAAATATCCGGTCCCTAGGCACTTTGAAGAAGCTCACCAGGGTGATCCATCTGGTATGAAAGTCTTTGGGATTGAGTCCATTGAAGGAGAGCTTGATAGAGGGAGGAGACACCAGAGGCTCTGTAAACGTGAGGCCTACTGGATCTTCACCCTTGGAAGTCTCACCCCTGGGGGGTTGAATGAGGACCCTGAGATACATAAAATTAATTAATAGAATGGTTTGGTCATTGTTCTAAAGTTGTCAATTCGGTCACCTACCCCCCGAGAAACCTCCTCACTATTCCATTCCTTTAGGTAATCCCGGGCCCACTCCCTCATCCCCGTACATTGTGTACCCTTCTCCAGTCCCTTGTTTTACCTTAATGTCAGTGTTCCAGTATGCCTTTAGGCCATTCTGGCCTTTTTTAGTCCATGTCCTTAGTCTATATTCAACATGGTTCATGTTATTTGTCTACTTAAGTCTATTTAATTTTAATATCGTTTTTAATCTATTATGCATCCAAGCGAGATAAATATGACAACTGATGTCTGTTATAATCCTCCCGTTTTACATGCTTGACTATGTAGAGTATTTCTTTCTATATTGCCTGGCTACATTTATGCCGTCTTTGATAATATGGTTTTCCAATATTTAGTTCCATTGCGGCTACGATCTTTGCAATGGCTTAGGTAGAACGGGTTGGTATTTTTACTGTGTAGCGCTTGTGTGTGGACACTGTATTCTACACCAGCAGGTCAGCTGGTGTGTGGATATGTGTGAGGGAGGTTATGATGGTACCGCGGAGGTCTGTTAATATGACCAATTTCAGTATCATCCTTTATATACTCTTGTATGTGATTTTCATAATGCAGTTGTTTTTATGCATATATTTTATATGTTTTTATGTATGTATGTGTCTATATTTTATATGTCTATATAGGTACATGCTTTTATCTATTTAGCATTACTTTTTTATATACACTGCTTTGAATCCATAGTGATAGCAATGCGTTTAGTACGCATGTGCACACGCCGGAAGTCCCGCGGTTGCATCTGTCCTCCCTCTAGTGTCCACATGTGAATTTCTGGGCGCAGGGACGTGAGCAGCTTCAGCGCTATTGGTGGCGGGCCCCCTTTCCCAGTGGATTAGTGGTTATTGCTATTTTCATTTTTATTTTTATTATTATTTTTATTTTTATTTATATTCATATTTATTTTTATTTTCATTTTAATTATTATTTTTATTTTCATTTTCATTAAGTATTAGGGCCCCAAGCAGCTTGATTATTTAATGTTAATGTTTATTTCATTTTCTTTCACCTTCACCCCCCTTTTTTTTTATTATTATTATTATTATTATTTTTCATTCTTTTCCTATTATATTATAATATTTGTTTCTAATGGTTTGATGGCTGACTGTCCCTTTTGTGGTCTGTGGTTTTCGCACCGTTGCTGCTTGCTATTGGTGCTGCGCTTCCTTTTGTCCAATGGTGGCCGAGGTCTTTGGGCGGCCCCTTCATTGGGACTTTTCTCCCCCAGTGTCGGCGTCACGCCTTGGCCATCGAGCCAATAGTTGAGTGACGGCTGACGCACAGGAAGTGACTGGGTCCGTCCACTTCCGGTTCTCGTGGAACGCAGACAGGCTTGTTTGCGCTTCAGGCGCGGCCTGTCAGTGGGAGGGTTACCTTCGTACAAGCAAGCGGCAAGTACTACAGCGCCGCCAGCCTCACAAATCAATCAGTGGGTAAGGCGATAAGGTATTCATTGACAAGGTGTCAATGAATACCTGAATACTATTTGTAGTTTATCTCCTATCACCATGATCTTACTATGTATTCATCTTTTCTTTCATCATCATCATTTTGTATATGTAGACACGTTTTACCTACTCTTGGTTTTTAAGTGCCTGGAGGTGACCCTCTGTTACTTGGCTGTATCGCCTGCTGGTTACACTCTGATTACATCTTGTGCCCATATTCTGTGCCCATGCTCCCTATGTGTTTGCCATTTAATAGTCCCAGGTATTGATTTGAGCTGTGCTGACAAATGGAAGTACGGCCTGTGTAGTAGCTCTAGTTTGAGTGTATGATTTATGAGTATCCTGTGGCAGCACCCTATGGGGTCATCAATACCTAGTGTTTAAGTACTGTGGTTGAACAGTCCCTTTGTTACCACCTTGTAGGTGTAGTCTATCAGCTGTTGTAGTTACCTGTAGTGGGGTGGGAGGAGTTAGTTTCCCTGGCCCCGGGTGGGCCCGCCCTCTGCCTGTGCTGGAGCTCACATGTCCATGTGTCTATAAATAGAGTGTGTGACAGCAGGAAGGTAAAGTCACCTGGTTGCATCCAGGGGGGTAGATATATTTCTCCCAGATTCAGGCTTTATGCCGACTTATACAACTAGGGAGTTGATGAAGCCCAGCTGAGGCTAGTGGGCTCATGGATGACTCATACCTCTAGGGAGAGGGCTGGGCGTCGTGCAGGCAGGGAGTTGATGAGACCAGCTGAAGCTTGTCAGCTCATTTAAAGGCCTCTATAAAAACTCCCAGATTCATTAGGTGTTTGCTCATGCCTGGAACCAGACCTGTGTGGACTGTCTAGGGAGAGTGAACCCCTGTGCGGTGAGACAAAGCCTGTGTGGCTATTTGTTTGGACATTGACTAAACCAGGGACTTAGGGACTAGGACAGCACCAGGCTGATCCCAGTTGTTAGTTAGGAAACCTGCATGTTTAGTCAGAGGTCAAGCTGACCAGGATTTATTTTGTTTATGTTTCTTTTTGGCTTTGCTGTGTTTTTTTTCACTGTACATAGAGAAATAAACCGCACCTTTTGATTTTGAAAACCACAACCTCCGTCTGCTGGCCCTGTTTTTGTGTGGGGAGCCCAACCAGGGGGTCACACACACCCGCTACCGAGTTAACCCCCTCACAGTTGGTGGAGAACCAGTGGCAGTTTTTTTAAGCCAGCATGGAGGAGATACTGAAACAGCTGGCTCTAGCAAATGCCAATCAACAGCAGACAAATGCAGGTTTGCAAAGGAGCCTTGCAGCCCAGCAGCAAGCTCATCAACAGAGCCTTGCAGCCCAGCAGCAAGCTCACCAACAGAGTCTGGAAGCTCAGCAACAAGCCCAGCAGCAATCTGAGGCCCGCTTCATAGACCTGTTACAGAAGCAAGAGCAGAGACTACAACAAATGGAAGCAGTAATGCAGCAACGTCCGCAGACCAGTGAGGAAAGCCGTCCCACTAATACCGCGTCCTTTGGGGTGAGTCGTTTATTGACAAAAATGACTGGAGAGGATGATCCAGAGGTATTTTTGACCACATTTGAAAGGACTGCTGAAAGAGAAAAGTGGCCTGAGGAGCAGTGGGCTGGACTGGTGGCTCCTCTGTTAACTGGTGAATCGCAGAAGGCTTACTATGACCTAGAGCCTGACCAAGCAAAAGACTATGTGATGCTAAAAGCTGAAATATTGGCAAGGCTGGGTGTCACCCTGGCTGTCCGGGCTCAGCGTGTGCATAACTGGACTTTCCAGCTTGGAAAACCCCCCAGGTCTCAAATGTATGATCTCATTCACCTGAGCAGGAAGTGGCTACAGCCAGAGACTTTGTCCGCACCAGAGATTGTGGAACGTGTTGTAATGGATCGGTTTTTGAGAGCTCTTCCTACTGCCATCCAAAAGTGGGTAAGCCATGGAGACCCAGAGACGGCCGGTGGTCTTGTGGATCGTGTAGAGAAATACTTGGCTACAGAGAACCTGACGGCCTCTTCCAGAGACTCTCGGACTTTCCACCCTAAGACCAGACCATCCCCAGGGGCGGATAAGAGGATTCCAAGGGGTGAGGGTGGAGAGAGTGAGAGGGTGGGAGCTCTACCCAAAGTTTGGCGAGAACAGCCTGGGAAGTCAGGGGCTCAAGAGGCAGCCAAAAGGATTGTTTGCTACCGCTGCCGGCAAGCGGGACATATTGCAGCAAATTGCCCGGTTGTGGAGGAACCCATGCAATGTGACTTTCTGACGGACCGACGTCAGTCGCTGTGTGCGACAGTCGCATGCACTGCCATTCGGGGAACTGAGAAACATTTATGCAAAATGTGTATTAATGGTAGAAATGTTGTGGTATTGCTGGATTCAGGTAGCCTTGTGACCCTGATAAAGGCTGAATTAGTTAAAACAGAGGTCTCTGGGAATAGCAAGGTAGCTGTTATTTGTGTGCATGGGGACACCCGAGAGTATCCAGTGACTACAGTGTGTTTCGAGACCCCCAAAGGTACCCTCTCTCATCCAGTGGGGTTAGTATCTCAATTACCGCATGATGCCATTGTGGGAAGGGATTTTCCGAAGTTCTGGGAACTGTGGGATGATCCTGAGCCCCCCACTGGTGCCCCTATGTACCAGGAATGTGATAGCCAGAACTCCTCTGAGAGTGGTGAGGACTCTCCAGAATTTCCCTTGTCAGTATTGGCAGGGGAGACTCAAGAAACTGGAGAGGAGCCCACCTCCTCAGACGAAAACCTACCGTCTGTGGAGTTTTCTGATCTGGAGGTTCACAGGGAAAATTTTGCCACAGAACAGTTAAAAGACCCCGCCCTAATAAAGGCACGGGAAAACGTAGTGGAAATAGATGGCGAGTTAGTGAACCCAGATAATACCTGCACTTACCCATACTTCAGCGTAGAGAAGGACCTACTGTATCGGGTGGCAAAAAGGGCAGAAGAAACCGTTGAGCAGCTTGTGGTGCCCAAACCTTACAGGAAGTTGGTGTTGGAGTTGGCCCATGGGCACATTCTTGGAGGTCATCTGGGGACAGAGAAAACCCGAGAGAGGGTATTACAGAGATTCTATTGGCCTGGGGTGATGAAGGACATAGAAAATTATTGTTCCTCCTGCCCTGTGTGTCAGAGGTCGGCCCCGATGCCACATTTCCGTAGCCCGCTGGTCCCTCTACCCATCATTGAGGTCCCGTTTGAGAGAATCGCAATGGATTTGGTAGGTCCTATAATCAAGTCCGCTAGGGGGCACCAGTACATATTGGTTATAATGGACTATGCCACCCGTTATCCAGAAGCGATCCCTCTCAGAAATACCTCGGCCAAAACCATAGCCAAAGAGCTATCTCTTGTTTTTAGCCGGGTGGGTATTTGTAAAGAACTGCTTACGGACCAAGGTACACCCTTTATGTCCCGGGTTATGAAAGAGCTGTGTAAATTGTTCAAAGTGACGCAATTGCGTACATCTGTGTATCACCCCCAAACCGATGGGCTGGTTGAAAGATTCAACAAAACCCTAAAACAAATGTTGAAGAAAGTGGTGGATAGAGATGGAAAGGATTGGGACTGTCTACTTCCTTATTTGATGTTTGCTATTAGGGAGGTGCCCCAATCCTCTACGGGATTCTCCCCCTTTGAGTTACTGTATGGGAGACACCCAAGAGGGCTGTTGGATATTGCCAAGGAAACTTGGGAAAGTGAGAGTTCTCCCCACAGGAGTGTGATTGAGCATGTCGCCCTGATGCAAGATCGAATTGCACAGGTAATGCCCATCGTGAAGGAACATTTGGCCCAAGCGCAGTTGGCACAGCAGAGAGTGTACAACCATGGAGCCAAGACCCGTACCTTTTCCCCGGGGGATAGGATATTGGTACTTGTCCCTACGGTTGAAAGTAAATTCCTTGCCAAATGGCAAGGCCCCTACGAGATAATGGAAAAAGTGAGCGAAGTGAATTACAAGGTCAGACAACCAGGAAGGCGAAAGCCCGAACAGATATATCACGTTAATCTGTTGAAAGCCTGGAGGGATAGAGAGTCCCTAGTCGCAGAAACTTGGTCACCAGCTCCAACTGGTTGCGTGATTCCGGAGGTTGGAATAGCAGCCACCTTGTCACAACCCCAACAACAGGAGGTTAAGGAGTTTGTGCTTCGCAACGAGGAGGTGTTCTCTGAGCTGCCGGGACAAACATCTTGGGTAGAGCATGATATTATTACCCCGCCCGGTGAAAGGGTGAAGTTAAAACCCTATCGGATCCCAGAGGCCCGACGGGAGGCAATACGGGAGGAAGTACAGAAAATGCTGAACTTAGGGGTGATAGAGGAGTCCCAAAGTGATTGGTCTAGTCCCATTGTGTTGGTGCCTAAACCGGATGGGAGCTGGCGATTTTGTAACGATTTTCGTCAGTTGAACAAAGTTACAAAATTTGACACCTACCCCATGCCACGTATAGATGAGTTGATCGACCGGCTGGGAACAGCCCGATACATGACGACTCTTGACCTCACAAAAGGGTATTGGCAAATTCCCCTGGCCAAGTCGGCCAAAGAGAAAACCGCATTTGTAACCCCAGACGGGGCGTTCCAATATAAGAGAATGCCGTTCGGGTTACAGAATGCGCCGGCCACATTCCAGCGGAAAATGGACCAGATACTGAGGCCCCATCGGAAGTTTGCTGCGGCTTACCTGGATGACGTAATTGTCCATAGCACAGATTGGGCCTCACATCTGCCAAAAGTGCAAGCAGTCCTAGACTCTATCCGGGAAGCGGGGTTTACGGCTAACCCCAAGAAGTGTACCATTGGGCAGGAGGAGGCCAAATATCTTGGGTACACCATTGGCAGGGGAGTGATAAAACCCCAACTCAACAAAGTCGAGGCCATCCAGAGTTGGCCACGTCCCAACAGCAAGAAGCAGGTACGGGCCTTTCTGGGAATCGCGGGTTATTATCGGCGCTTCATTCCCCACTTTGTTTCTAAGGCTGTGCCCCTAACCAACCTGACGAAAGGGAAAGGGTCGGTCATGATTAAATGGACCCCCGAGGCTGAGGCAGCATTCCAATTCTTGAAACAAGCCTTATGTAGCCAGCCAGTGTTGTACTCACCCGACTTCTCTAAAGACTTTGTCGTACAAAGTGATGCGTCAGATGTGGGGTTAGGAGCAGTATTGTCCCAGGTCTGGAACGGGGAAGAGCACCCAGTCATTTACCTCAGCAGGAAGTTGAAGTCCCATGAGGTAAATTACGCCACGGTTGAAAAGGAGTGTTTAGCGGTGAAGTGGGCTCTAGATTCCCTTCGGTACTATCTGCTAGGTAGGCACTTTGACATGGTTACGGATCACGCTCCGTTAAAGTGGATGGCTCAAAACAAGGAGACAAATAGAAGAGTGAATAGGTGGTTCCTGGCCCTACAGGAATTCAACTTCACAGTAAAGCATCGCCCTGGCGTTCAAATGGGGAATGTGGATGCTTTGTCTCGAGTACATGAATGCCTGATTGCTGGTGTTCCAACCCCAAGGTTAAAACAAGAGGGGGGGGTATGTGACAGCAGGAAGGTAAAGTCACCTGGTTGCATCCAGGGGGGTAGATATATTTCTCCCAGATTCAGGCTTTATGCCGACTTATACAACTAGGGAGTTGATGAAGCCCAGCTGAGGCTAGTGGGCTCATGGATGACTCATACCTCTAGGGAGAGGGCTAGGCGTCGTGCAGGCAGGGAGTTGATGAGACCAGCTGAAGCTTGTCAGCTCATTTAAAGGCCTCTATAAAAACTCCCAGATTCATTAGGTGTTTGCTCATGCCTGGAACCAGACCTGTGTGGACTGTCTAGGGAGAGTGAACCCCTGTGCGGTGAGACAAAGCCTGTGTGGCTATTTGTTTGGACATTGACTAAACCAGGGACTTAGGGACTAGGACAGCACCAGGCTGATCCCAGTTGTTAGTTAGGAAACCTGCATGTTTAGTCAGAGGTCAAGCTGACCAGGATTTATTTTGTTTATGTTTCTTTTTGGCTTTGCTGTGTTTTTTTTCACTGTACATAGAGAAATAAACCGCACCTTTTGATTTTGAAAACCACAACCTCCGTCTGCTGGCCCTGTTTTTGTGTGGGGAGCCCAACCAGGGGGTCACACACACCCGCTTCCGAGTTAACCCCCTCACAAGTGCTACATGTAGTGTAAGCACTGCTGGACTCTGAGGAAGAAGTGTATGACTTTGAAACGCGTAAGCCGGCAGTGTCTCTATTCATATGCGTGGAGCGTCTGTGGAGTGTGGTTTCGAGCTCATTTTCAGCTGCCATCTATCTGAATTATCACTGCACTGCGAGTTATTTTCTGCTACATTGTAAGTAGTATTCATGCTTTTTTAATAAAATCTATCCTAAGCGATAATACACTAGGCTGGTGCACCCTTGTTTCTTTTCTTCTATTGTAGATTCACATCTACTTCGAACCAAAAATAATTCAGAATAAAAGAATTCATTACATGCAATACAGCCTATGTAGTTTATGCTCTCCAATGTCCATGCGGTTTAATCTACATCGGCCGCACAAAAAGACTATTAAGGATCCGCATCGCAGAACACATAGCCAACATTAAGATTGGCTTCAAGGACCATAATGTGTCACTGCATTTTAAGCTTTATCACAACCAGGACCCTATAGGGCTTACATTTTGGGGTGTAGACTATCTCAAACCCTTTTGGAGAGGTTCCAATCTCGTCAGAGAACTCTCCAAACGGGAGACCCAATGGATCTTCTTGATTGACACTTTATCGCCCAAAGGGTTAAATGTGGATCTAGATATAAACTGTTTTATTAGTGATTACTGATCAATAGTTGCCACATTTATTTTATTTCATTCATGTCTTCCTCCCATTTATTTATACACAATGTTCTTATCATGAGCCATTATGTGATTTTAATTTTAAAGACATATAGATTTATTTTAATTTCTATTTTATGTCTTTTACACACAGGTTTTAATCATATATATAACTTACAGTATCCTATTATTTGCTATAAGGTGTCCTTCCCTTATGTTGGCATATATTTTTCTCCCATGTGGAATCACTTGTTTTTAGTGATGATCTACTTTTTATATTAAATTATTTTTATATACGTGTAGCGGGCAGTTCCTCCCCTCTCCCCGTCCCCTCTATTAAAGTTCTGCTCGCAATGTCTCTGGTCTAGGGGTATGATAGGGGAGGGAGAGGGTGCGCTACGCCTGGCTTCCACCACAGGTGTATAAGTGGTATCGGCAATGCCTTTCTTTACCTTCGGGCTTGTGTTGTGCATCGGATCCTCCCTCCAAGAGTCTCCGAGAACCTCATCTGCCAGGAACTTGAGCCACACACCGTTAAAGTCCAACACTCCTTTATTTAGAACATAACATGGACTCCCTTGGCTATAGAACAGAAAAAAGGAGGTGGGTGTACGAATAGGCCCAGACACAAGTTCGATCCTCCACTCTCCTCCAAAGAGTGGGTTATGGTCTCCGCACGAGGGAAATTCCCCTTCCGGACGGTCTCTGACAAGAGACTCACCCGTCACCGGCAGTATGCTGCACCGGGTCTTCAGATGAGGAGCTCTCCCCGGTCCATTACGCCCACCTTGGATTCAGGCATCCGTCTCCGGAGTACCTTAGGCTCCTTCCCTCGCGGAACTCAGTGTTGGGCACTGAGCTCCGGACCGCCATCCGAGTACCTCACCTCAGGCTAAAGGTGCCTGAGATGGAACACGATCTCCGGTGGTCCTCTAGGCCTAGTCCGCCTAGAGGACAAGCACGAACTCCGTCCGCAGGCTAAAGGTGCCAGGGACCAAGACTCCCGTGACCAAGATGGCTGGCCCTTTTATCCCCTCTCCCAGCAAGCACGGCGGGTTCCCCGCCCCACCATACCGCTGCCCAGAGAGGACAAAAGTAGGCTCAGCACACAGCGGTATCCGTCTGTCGGCCCATGGTGACAGCGCCACCCAGTGGACCGCCAGAGACACACCACTGGTGTCACCGAAAAATAAAAATAAATTACTGCGGGAAAGTAAATACCCGCTACATACTCCCCCCTGTTATTTGACACTGGTCCCCAGTGTCTGGAGTAAACCACATCCTCAACAACTGACATGATCCAGTCCAGAAACCACTAACAATTGAAAAACAAAAACTTTTTTTTTTTTTACGAAGAAGTTGTGTCTGAGCCCCTGTAATAAAAGAGGAGTGAAAGACAACACATTCAACATGAAAGCCACATTTCAACAGTTTACTTTTCCCTCCCCATCCTAACTAAAGACCTCCTCAGAGTATGTAATCTTGCTGGGATGTCCTCCTGCAGAGGGAAAATAAATAAAATTTAACATGTAAAACCCTGACACATGTATCCGTGTGCATGAGGAAAAGAAACTTCTCTTAAAAGAAATCCCTGTTTCTCCAAAGAGTGAGTGCGTGAAAAGTGTTTGTAACGTTGCACGACACTGCCATCTGGTGACAGCCTCGCGGTAACTGCACCCATGGAACTTCTTCTCCTTTCTCTCTAACCCTATCTACCCCAGAGTCTGTGATCTCCTTGCAGGAAGATAGAAACAAACAGGAACAGTTCCTTTTTTTTTTTTTTTTGGGCACACCAAACACAATTTCTCCAGAAAGTTCAACAGCATGATAACATTGGAGTCTCTTTCCCTCCTACAGGTAGAAGCGGGGATGTGGCAAAATTAGTGGCTTCAAGTGCTGATCCATAGTCTCTAGATGGTATTCCACATCTTCGCCTTCTTTGCGTCTGATCACTACTTTGTCTGCATGGATGTGTCTTCCCACCATCCATTCTGCCTTGCAGTCTTTGAAGCGCTGTGAAGCCTTTGGAGAACATGTTAGGTATCTGCGGGCGTGTGGAACTTTGAGGTGGGTCCACACAAAGTCATTGTACCAGCGCTCCCGGTACACTTCCACCTCATATAGCAAGTCCTTCGATAAGTAGGGGTACTCCCATCCCTACTCCGCTGCAACCTTTTTACTAAATAAACGCTGTAGTCTTGCCAAAGGAGGCATAATAGCCTTGTCCCCTTCACCAGGCAAAACAACTGAGTCTGGATGACGAGGTGCCTTGACCACCTCCATTCTGGGCATTGGGGGCCGCAACAACAGTCTCTTAACCCCAGCGTCAGATACAGATGGTGCCGGGGGTGTAGGGACAAGTTGAGGAAGGGATTCTCCTTCAGGCACTGACGCCTCCACCCTGGGTGTGCTCTCTCCTATGGACATAGGTGAATTCCCACTTCCACGGAATGAAGCAAGCGGTATCTTGTCCCAGCCCTTCTTGGCAAACAAGTCATCTATAAAGGCATCATCTCCCGTATCTGAGAGAGATTCCAGGTCGGAGGTGTCACACTCCTCCTCGGGTATGTAGCCCTGTGTGGAAACAGAACTTCCACACTCCGGGAACTTGCTAGGCCATGCCTTCTCGACACCTCCTCCCTCACACCAAGTCTTCTCCGCCGGCTTACCTTGACCTTTCCTGGGACGTCCGGAACTCCCGTCAACGGATCCCTCTGGGTCTGGCGTAAGCATGCGAGACGGTTCACCACCACCGCTGGTCGGGGCTACCACGCTGGTTCTTTTCTTCGGTGGCGGACGCTGTGAGACAGTGGTGACCGAGTCAGCATCCTCGGATTTCTCCCGTTGATGTTTCACGACCTCCTCCGCAGTCGTTGCAGTGTGCACAGGGGTGACTCTCACAGCCGTGATTCCTCCTTTCTGAGTGGCGGTAACTGAAGCCCGGCCTGGGTAGATGGTTTTCGGCCTCTCAACCTCCGGATCCACTTCGAACGTGAACTCCCCACAGGCCTCGCATCGTCCGAACGGCTTCAACAGGCATACCAGTCCCGAACACCCAGGGCAAATCATACCCAGGGCCTCAACGTCCATACATGAATATAGGGCGAATCGACCCCTCGGCTTCAGTCGGATCCCTGTATTCGTTATCGGAGCAGCAGCAGTCAATGTTGTAGTCGCCGGGTGAACCAGGATCCATGAGGCGGGTCCAAACATGGCGACCTGTTGCTGTTCCATCTCACACTGCAGAGTTTTCGTACCAATGTCCCACGTGTAGTCCGTCACACGTATTGGACTCCTCCCCTTTTGCTCCAGTTCGCGGGCTTTTCCACTTTGCTTGGTTGAGACATGCCCACGAACTAAGCGGTGGGGGTTGTGTCTGGTGGCGCAGTGCAATTAAAAACCCCCACGTGTAGTCCGTCACACGGCTGGGTTTTCCCCCTTTCATCACTCTTGCTGCGCGGGCCTTTCCCCTTCTGAGGTCATGTCCACGACTTTCGAGCAGGGCTGCACTTTGGCCTATTCGTATAACTCTGTCCTGCAGACACCTTCTACCAAGTGATGCACAACACATATCCCGGACCCGAGCCCCCACGTGTAGCGGGCAGTTCCTCCCCTCTCCCCGTCCCCTCTATTAAAGTTCTGCTCGCAATGTCTCTGGTCTAGGGGTATGATAGGGGAGGGAGAGGGTGCGCTACGCCTGGCTTCCACCACAGGTGTATAAGTGGTATCGGCAATGCCTTTCTTTACCTTCGGGCTTGTGTTGTGCATCGGATCCTCCCTCCAAGAGTCTCCGAGAACCTCATCTGCCAGGAACTTGAGCCACACACCGTTAAAGTCCAACACTCCTTTATTTAGAACATAACATGGACTCCCTTGGCTATAGAACAGAAAAAAGGAGGTGTGTGTACGAATAGGCCCAGACACAAGTTCGATCCTCCACTCTCCTCCAAAGAGTGGGTTATGGTCTCCGCACGAGGGAAATTCACCTTCCGGACGGTCTCTGACAAGAGACTCACCCGTCACCGGCAGTATGCTGCACCGGGTCTTCAGATGAGGAGCTCTCCCCGATCCATTACGCCCACCTTGGATTCAGGCATCCGTCTCCGGAGTACCTTAGGCTCCTTCCCTCGCGGAACTCAGTGTTGGGCACTGAGCTCCGGACCGCCGTCCGAGTACCTCACCTCAGGCTAAAGGTGCCTGAGATGGAACACGATCTCCGGTGGTCCTCTAGGCCTAGTCCGCCTAGAGGACAAGCACGAACTCCGTCCGCAGGCTAAAGGTGCCAGGGACCAAGACTCCCGTGACCAAGATGGCTGGCCCTTTTATCCCCTCTCCCAGCAAGCACGGCGGGTTCCCCGCCCCACCATACCGCTGCCCAGAGAGGACAAAAGTAGGCTCAGCACACAGCGGTATCCGTCCGTCGGCCCATGGTGACAGCGCCACCCAGTGGACCGCCAGAGACACACCACTGGTGTCACCAAAAGATTCAAAAAAATTACTGCGGGAAAGTAAATACCCGCTACATACACATTTTTATATATATTAGTTTCTAATATTTTAATATCTATATTACATACTAGATATTTTTAGATCCTATTACAGCATTGACATTTTGGTATAATGGTGATGCAGTGATACTGCATGTTCACATGCATCAAAATCTGACATGCGTTTTCTCAGATTTTCCATTAGTCACATAATGAGATATTAGTTATTTCTCAGTCTGACACTATAGTTATGGATACTCAGGCACCCCTTTCATCATTATCCAGAGACTTATTCATAAATTTATATGTTCAATATGTCTTCTGAGTTCCGTTATACCTTCGGTGGTTGAGGGCGGTGACCGCAGATACCAACATTTATCAATGCTTTATAAGTTTAATTTTATTTCATTAATGATGTCTCCTTTAATATATTGTTCCTTTTCATGTTAATTACCAAGCATTCTCATGCAATTTGTGATGTTATACTGGTAGCATGGTTTGTTGCTGGTCTCCGCACTAATTATGTCTATGTTCACATAAACCCCATGTTCCCTATTGTGGCAATGCGAGGTCAGCGTCCAATCAGGCAACAGAGTTGAGCACTTGTCATCTGTTGCCGAGCACGCTGATTGGCAGTTGTTTCACGGACATGGTGTTATAAACATTGCGGGTGCGTCGTGACGTTACGCCTCTGTTGAAGTCAGATGACGAAACGCGTCAGCGCGTAACCACGACTACCCGCGACCCGGAAGTGACGTCTGCGCTCCAAGCGTGCGTTCCACCGCTCACAGCTACCACTCGGAAGTGTCTGCAGGATCCGTGAGGACACACACACTCTCCATCGGACGCTGGAAATGGTGATAGCGCCCTCTTGGGCCATTCATTGCTCATTTTACTGCTGTTTTATGTACGTAGTTTGGTTAAAGGGGTCTCCTACTGGTGGGTTAACAGATTTGAAATAAACAGGATTACACTATTGTGTTGTTATCTTCCTATTATTTTATGGTCTGCTTTGGAGCCCATCCACACTGGTGTACCCTGATTGGAGAAGATTTGACTATACAGAGTAGCTGATGTTACCTCTTATTTAAGGCTAATTTTTATCTTACCTCTGGTAAGTGTGAACCCCTAAAGGGTTTTCTTCATCACACGGTGGATTGCAATTGTTGTCTTTGGTGGTGGAAAGTGCTCACTTGGACTTTTTGCGTTATTACTCACCATAGTACTCTGAACTGGTTATTTCTTCATACGTGCTGGACTTTTTTCAGTGGCATGTTCCACGGGTCTTTTTATGTATTTATATTTTAGCCCTGTTTTGTGTAAAACCTATCATCCAGTATTTTAACTGTTTTATTGTTTTACCACCTTACATTTATTTACCCATTTTAAACAGCTGCTTTACTATTTAATGCATTTTGTATAAAAATACCTTGAATTTTAGTGTTCATGCTGCTTTGCACTTTGCAAGTTTGAACTGGCGCTAAGTGCGTGTTCTATCAGGCCTTTTTATAACACACCTCCATCCATATAAAATAATATGCAAAGTTGTTTGGAGGGAAGCTTCAGAATGGCAATGTTTTTATTACAAATTATGTGAGCAGACTGCAGTTCCTCTTTAACCACTTCCGGACCGCCCACCGTCAGTACTTTGACGTTAAATACCGTTGTTATGGCAGTAGATAGCTGCCATAACCCTGGTATTTTTAAGATAAAAGTGGTCTCTGCGGCATATTCACCGCAAGATCACTTTTATCGGCGGCGGGAGAGGTGCCCACCCCCCTCCTGCTGCGTTCCAGTCATCTCCCCCGCTTACCGAAGTCGGTAGCGGCGGAGACGATCCGATCCTTCCCCTCAGAGGCATAAAGTCAAGTGAGGGAATGATGGCTGCCACTCAACTCCACACCATTGGATGACGGAAACGACGTCGAACGTCACTTTCGCCCAATGGTCTTAAAGGGGAAAAATACATTGTTTTTTATTTTTTATTGCATTTAAGTGTAAATGTGAGATCTGAGGTCTTTTTGACCCCAGATCTCACATTAAAGAGGTCCTGTCATGCTTTTTTTCTATTACAAGGGATGTTTACATTTCTTGTAATAGGAATAATAAAAGTTTTTTAAAGGGAAAGTGTAAAAATAAAAAAGTAAAAAGTAAAATAAATAAGAAAAATTTTTTTAAGCGCCCGTCCTGCCGCTCTCGCGCACAGAAGCAAACACATACGTAAGTCACGCCCACATATGTAAACGGTGTTCAAACCACACATGTATGTGAGGTATCACCGTGATTGTTAGAGCGAGAGCAATAATTCTAGCAAAACACCTCCTCTGTAACTCAAATAAATTGGGCTAACTTTACTGTTTTCTTATTTTTTAATTCAAAAAAGTTAATTTTTTCCAAACAAATTGCATTTGTAAGACCGCTGCGCAAATATGGTGTGACATAAAGTCGTCCATCATTTTATTCTCTAGGATGTCTGAAAAAATATATATATAATGTTTTGGGCTTCTAAGTAATTTTCGAGCAAAAAAAAATTATTTTAACTTGTAAACATCAAGTGTAAAAAATAGGCCCGGTCCTTAAGTGGTTAAGCTCTGAGTGATCCTATGTTTTATCTGAGCCTTGGGGATGTCCCATGCATCCAGGGCTTGTATGGCTTGCTTCAGCCATTCTTAGAAACTCTTGTGTGCTGCACACTGGACAGCAATGTGCACTTTCCAGTCCCCCTCACAGCAAGAGGAAGCTGTGTCCTGTACAGCCTGACAAAATGCAGCTCTTTCCTCTCCTCCTGGCAATCTCTGTCTGGGGAATGCATTCCAAAGGCTCTTGATTACAGTAAAGTCTCTCTCCTCTAGACTACATTTTCCACTGTGCAGTGTTATCTGACTCAGTCTATTGAACTCTTTCTGCTCAGCAACTCCTTCCTTTCACTGATACAGCTGTTAACCAGTTCAGCACTGCAGGGCAGCAGGTAAAGAGAACAGCTGTAGCCACTGTTTCTCTGACTCTCCTTTCTTAGCCAAGCACCTGGCTACAGACTGAAAAGGTAAATGGATAGTTTAGGTTGGTTGTTATATTAGATGGTTTGAAACAAAAGTGGATTGTACAGAGATTGCAGAATCAGATTGCAAAATGTGTGGCCAGCTTTACCTGAGGTTGGTGGTGACAGTGCTTGCAGCTGGTTTGGTACAGTACACCACATCAAATAAATCAAGTACCAGCTAGGGGGCAGCAGTAGGGTCAAAGTAGAGTCTCCCCTAGTATCACTGACACTTTTTAGAGCTCCTTGAAATACTTCAATGATGTTTGGAGGATTGGCTTAAGGTCACTGTAACTGCTGTATGTCAGGGTTAAAGACTGACAATGAGTCAAAGCTTTTGCTGGCCATGAACTGATACATTGTTTTTTTGATGTGTACATTTCATACAGGGCCAGTTCCAAAGACTTTCCACCACCAGCCTCCTGAAAGTGTATCAGGTCTGTATTTAATACAAGGTTTAGACACTATGCTAGAATACTCCTTGTTTTATATTTTCATAATATTATGGGCTACTCCCAAACTTAAGGCTAAGCCGCCAGTGTATTTACAGAAAATATTTTTGTATTTGGTGAGTCCTGTACTGATGAGGTAGGATTGAGGATAAAAAATTTTTTTTTTGTATTTTTATTATTATACAGGATTTATATAGCAGTGATATAACAGTTTTCACAGCACTTTACAATATAAAGGGAGGCAGTACAGTTGCAATGCAATAAAATAGAAGAGGGTCAACAGGGGCCTGCTCATAAGAGTTTGCACTAAAATAGGGTGGGGCAGATGGTACAAAAGGTTATAACTAAAGGGGGGGGGGGTGCGCTGATGGAAGTAACAAAAGATCAGTTATTTTGAGGCATAATAGGCCTCCCTGTAGAGATGAGTTTTCAGGGATCGCCTAAAGGCAGCCAAAGTAGGAGATAGCTGGACAAATTGAGGTAGAGAGTTCCAGAGGTTGGGAGAGGCTCTGGAGAAGTCCTGGAGATGAGTATGGGAGGAGGAGACATGCTATCGTCATCCCCCCACCTCCCCCCAAACATGCCATGTGGTGGGAATAACCCACCACATGGCATGTTTGGGGGGAGGTGGGGGGATGACGATTGGACTAATAATGCTGCATCGCCCAATTTTTAAGTTAAGAACACTATGTATGATTTCTTACTCATTTTGATGTTGTATTTTCTAAATAAATGTCTTCTCGTTTGTAGAGCAATTTCTATTTTGGTCACGTCATATTTCCCTGATGAAGCCAATGTCTTGGCGAAACTAGTAGGTAAGACTTGACCCGCCATTCAATAAATTGTATATGCTCCTTTTAACATCCATTTATTTTAATTATTTGCAAGATTGTGATATTTCTATGTAATAAAATTTTTATTTTTTACTAATAATTTGTACTGGGTTACTCTGGCACCGCAATAATCCCCTTCCCTCTGTTCCCGTTTTGAAATGTTCCCACTGCTGCAGCCACTCGCCATTCCCTCCTCTCCCTGTGACAGCAGTACATAGAGAAGTTCCCAGTAATAGCTGTCACTTTTTGAAAACAGCGCAGCCGTGCAGGGCTCTGCCCACATGGGAGTGTCATACATAAACACAGCTCTGTGTGTGAATGATCTACAGGTCCTGACATCCCTTGCGGCTGTCGCTTGTAGTTCTCAATGAAATACCACAGCGCTATTGCGCGCTTTGGTAGTTCATTGAAAGTTCCTGTCAGTGTGTAACTGAATGCTCATACCAGGTAGTCACCAAGGATGATAGTGAGTATTTTTAGAGGAGAGAAAATAGGGTAGCCAGGCAGAGAAGTCATCAAAAAAGTATGATACTGGTCCAGGAGGCCATTAAATCACTGCAACCCTCAGAGAAATTGGAAAAAACTGACAAATACAGTGCATCTCGAAAGAAGAGAGGGATAGAGAGGGAGTGTTAGGAAGGACTTGGAAGTGCTCTGTGGGGATAGAAGGAATCCAACTCCACCTCTTTTTCATCCACTAGGTCTGGGTGAGTGAGTCCAGTGGAGGCCACCATGGGAGAGGGCAACAGGGGAAGCAGAGTCAGACACTTGAAGCCAGGTTTTTAGTAATGGCAAGTATGTTAAAGCAATGGGAGATAAAATGATCATGCACAGATGTGAGTTTGTTACAGACAGAGTGGGCATTCCAGAGGGCACATGAGATTGGGGGGCTGGTTTTTGGAAGCAGGGGGATAGAAATTAAATTAAGTGGATTGTGGCTCTTGCCAGAGAAGGAAGGGTGCTGGATATGCGGGTTGCATTTAGAAAATGGAGGGCCAGGATTGGGGGAAATATCTCAAGAGACAAGTAGAAGAAATAGGGTGAGGAAAGTAGGATGGGAGTGGGATGTATATGAGTGCGCATATTTCACTGCCCTAGAGTTTAGGTCAGCATGTGGGTTCAGTATTTGCAGGAGGTGATGGGTGGAGTAATAGGGAGAGGGTAGGAGTGAGGGTGATATGTGTAAGCTGTGGGTAGAAAGGAGGGCTAAAGTAAGGACAGTTTGGGGACAGAGAACACTAATGTGAAAAGGAAGAGTAGAGGGAGCATATTAGTTGGAATCAGACGTCATAGGGAATGAAATATCAAATGTTGGTTTGCTTGCTGTCTTTCCAGAGTGAAGCAGAGTTCCTGTTGTAGCTTCATACAGCTTTAGTTAACTTTCTGTGTTGAAACTGATACAATACTCAGGAAAGAAACATGGTGTCCGCGACTTCCCCATAAGCTGCTCTAAATTTATAGGGAGATGGAGCAGGCAAACATTTAAAATGTCAATTGAGCAAATTAGGATCTGATTTGAGACACTTGAAAGTGAGGAGAGATTGTCAAAAAAACAGACCAGCCGCAGACACAGACCAAAGTCATAAAAGGTAATTGATTATTTTGCTCACTTATGGCAAAAGGAGGAAAGAATAAATCACCAATTATATAGACATGTTTAAAAGGATATGGCAGTAGACATTTACCATAAGCACAGCAGTGTCAATTGGCAGTCCTACATAGCAGGGGAAATGGACATGTGGGTATTTTCTTTTTCTTTCCCATTTTTCAATTTAATGTCTGAGCATCTTTCACCAATTTCAAACAGTTTTTATTTTGGAGGATGGGGGGCTAACATGATTTGATCAACTCTTCCTGCCCTCTTTTCGCACAAATGTTGCATAGTCCAAGAGATATAGCTTGCCACTTGCTATGTCCAAAGTCTGGAAGATCCCTATATTGGAAGAAAGTGGTTACAATATTTATCTGTCCTTCTAGAACTATTAAAAATCTAGAGCAGGGGTGTCAAACTCAATTTCATCGTGGGCCGCATCAGCATAATGATTGACCTCAAAAGGGCCAATTGTATTTGAAAGATTTGATGTCCAGCGCATCCCCTCCCCTTACATTAAATGTCAAGCACCACCCCATCATCAGAAGTTGAGTCCCCTACTCTCCCTTACATCACAGTGCACCCCCCTTTCATTATGCTGTTGCTGGGAAGAAGCTGGATGCATTGTTTGAAAGTAGGGGTCTGGAGGAGGACCAGAGGAGGGCTGGAGCTCTCCTGCAGCTGCAGGAGAGGTGCGAGGGCCACAAGAAATGGCCTGGAGGGTCGGATTCGACCTGTGGGCCTTGTGTTTGACACCTGTGATCTAGAGGAAGATCTGATCTTTTGTTCTGGCCTGCACATTTTTGAGATTGACTGACTCACACATACACATACGTACCACTGTGTCAAGGTCACCTGTGGCCAGGTGACAGATGCACACCGTAGGGGGACAGGAGTGCACCGCAAGGTAGTGAACACTATGGCTGACTGCTGCGGATAGGAAACTGGGTGGTTGTGGAAAGCGGGACCAGAGGAGCACAACCGGGATCCTAACGGAAGCTAGAGCCAAGATTCCCCAGGGCGCGGAGTCTAAGACCCAGCAGGTCTTCTCCAGGGCCTCTAGTGGTGAGGATGTTATGCTGCAGGCTGGGACCAGGTCGCGGCCCCTGAAGTTTCCTGGCTCACGCCCCGTAGGATAAGGGGGAAAGAGGGGAAGCAGCAGCACAAGATATGAGAGAACCGAATAACAAGCTGAAGGTCAGGGGCCACAAGCAGACAAGGATAACGAAAGAACGAGCCGAAGGTCAAGGGTCACGAGCAGACAGGGATAGTCGGGGACAAGCCAATAACGTAACAGAGAGACAGACGTAGCACACGGCAGGCAGGAACCCAAACACACAATGCCTAACAAACACGTTGATCAGCAAAGCAGGCTTGCAGTGCACAGGTTAATATAGTGTTCTGTGATAGGGCCTGGGGTGGAGTCTGGCTGGGAGGAGATTATAAAGGAAGCCAGGTGAAAGGGCTCAGGCCCCTAAGATGAACACATGGGAAGGTAAGCTGACAGACAAACACTACTGCATATCCATGACACACTGTTAATTTTCTCAGGTAATTTCTAGTAAAATCAGGTACAGCATGACCAGCATTACTTTCAAAGTCTGTAATAAGATATTTTTCAGTCTTTGCTGTTTCCAAAACACCTGCCCACTTTTTTTTTTATCCCTCGAGATCAAGACTTTGTGCCCCAGGCAGAAGGTGTAACCAGACTGAAGAGATGGAATGTGCATGTTTTAGAGCTGTCATTGTACTGAAATTAAGCACATCAAGATAAATAGCAAGCTAGATATATAGGGATAGAAAGATTCTCTATTGCATTACTATCTGGTCTGGTCTGGTCAAATGAGTAGAAGCAGACCTTTAAAGTCCACCCAAGATTAGGTACATTTCTTTTAAACCAGCAGTGTCATCCTGCACCACATCCAACTGTGTTGACATGCCAGCCCTGCAGGCAAAAGATTTGCCCCACCCCTACATTTAGTCTTCAGATGCATTTTTTGATAATATCCATTGGAAGCAGGGCTGGACTGGTACAAAAATGTGGCCCTGGACTTCATCTGGACTGGCCCACTTTAATTTTGAAAACACGCACAAAAACAGTATCCTGTGCACGAGAATGAAGTCATCATGGCCCGGCTATCCACACAGAAGAAGCATGCAAACCCAGAAGGAAGACTGGGTGAAGGGGGAAGCTCCTGGCAGCAGTGACAGCATACTGCTGGAGGGCTTCGCTTTAAAGGTAAGTTTGTAATGTGACAATAAAATTGTGCCCACACTGCAAGGGCTTGTTTAGGTCCAGGCATCATGAAAAAGGAAGATTTGCGTACTTGATCTTGCATCCTGTTAGACCGGTCCTCAGAGAATCTTCTCCCCCATGCTCCAGCGGTCTAAGGTCTTCTTATGTCATCAAAACTGATGCAGAAACCATAGCCCTACACTGGACGCGATGATAAGTCTTCCTCCACATGATGTGTTCTCCTTCCCCATGCTCCAGCGATCTAAGATCCTCTGATATCATCAAGAACAGAGCAGGGTCCATAGCTCTACACTGGAGGGATGATGTCTTGATGACAACAGAAGACCTTAGACTGCTGGAGCATGGGGGAAAAGGCTCTCTGAAAACCGGTCTAGCAGGATGGAGGATCATATAAGCGAATCTTCTTTTTCATGCTGCCGGAGCATGGGGGAGAAGAACACATGTGGAAGAAGACTTACAGGAGAGGACCAGAGGCGTGTCACAGTTGTGATTGGTCGGGTCGAGTTTGTTTTGTGTGGAGGGAACCCTCACCATCGTTTTGGAGTATCCAGTAATCAGACCCCTCCCCACCCGACACTGCAAAACCTCCAGCCTGCATGCTGGTTGTTGGGTTGGTAAGCTGTAGGGCAGATCACCTATAGAAAAAAATCCATCCCCTCCTTCAGGGGTGACCGCTGCATAGGAAAGAAACATGGGGTGTGCAGCAGACTATTGGGGAGTGGGGGTGGGGGATGCTGCCCAGGAATGTCACTCCAGCGATGGAGCGGAGGAAGAAGAACGATGGAGGGGCAATTAATGGCAATTAATGGCTTCCCCCAATTATTTAGCTCATGTACTATGGGCCCCCTCTTCCCATCCCATAGGACCCCTTCTTCCTATAGAAACTCCCGGTAGTCCCGATGGCCAGTCCTGATGGCCTGTTTGTAAGTCAACCAAACGAATGAATCATCTAAAAGCAGTTTAATTTGTTTTCTCCTATTTCTAATGCCCATGTCAACTTACAGTTTACTGCTTGATTTTCAGGGAATTCCTGTGAGCAGGCTGGCTCAGAGACATGTGCATGGCATTGCAGAAAGAAGTGTAATCAGGTGCACACATGCGCACGTCCTTATGCACAGACGCGTGAGCACATTCACAATTAATGTTGCAGCCAAGTGGCCTATTTAAAGTATGTCTTGTTTCAATGTCAGTGCTGACTGCCTCTTATCTGATCCTGGATTCTGCCTCTACTTCTACTCACCTGTCCCTGACCTTAGCTCTGCCTTATGACTTTGGATCCTGCCTATGCCTCTGTACCTCGCTGCCCGCCCATGGCTACTCTAGTGACCATGCTTCTGTCCCTGATTTGGCTCCACATTACTACTGAGTGCCTGCCTTGGCTGTCATCCACATCTGATCCAAACACAACTGTTTGTTCATGCCACAAGCCTGCTGGGAGAACTGACAAGCCATGCTTCCTGAACCTGTGGTACACAGAGAGAGAGTGACCCTTTACCATTGGCTGGTCCATCCCGCATAGCGTCTGTTTCTCACCTGATGTCCTGTCAGAACTTCCAAGCCTGCCCCTCCTGCTGCAAGTTCTGCTATCAATATCTGCCAGCATTCATGTTCTGTCAGTCCCTTGGCACTATCTGTATCCCTCACAATGAGGCCTAGACTGGAGATACAAGAGAGGCCAACTTTGTCATTTCAGTCTCCTGACAGGTACATGACGTTGATTGTGACACAATAGCTCCAGAATACTTCTTATTAAAGCAGGAGTAAAGTAAAAAAATCTAAACATTGGCCCACCTGCATATTTATGCCACAATCTGCTAGTATTCAACACATACTAGCACAGTATGACAGATTTATCTTTTAAAAAGAGCCCTCCAGCCCTGGGCTGTCACCGCTCCTGGCCCTACCATCTTCGCCTGGCCTTTCTTCTGGGTATGCATTCCAGGCAGCGATGATGTATCTCCCACACATATACACAGGAGTCACCATCGCAGCATGGCTCTTTCTGCAATCAGGGCACACTCAGTGAATGCAGAGCTACTGCATGTGTGTCAGTATCGGCTAAAGACAATGTGATTATCATCTAAACGGCGCAAGTTTAGAAGAAATTCATGGTACTTATATGTAGCGGGTGGTCATATTTAGGGGAGGCATCTGAGTGGTACCAGGCTCAGATGCAACAATTGTTAGAATTCCTGGACCAATTTATGTCAGTGGAGGATATCAATGGTGTCTAGTTCCCTGCGGCCTATAGGTGGCACTGTTGCCATAGGCCAGGGTTGAATCGCCATTGGAGGGCTGCGCCCATTGTGTCCTCTCGTGGCAGTAGTACAGCGGGGCGGGGAACCTGCTGTGCATGCTGGGAGAGAGTATAAAGGGGGCAGACATCTTTCGCTCGGGGTCCACTCCCAGGCACCTTCAGCCTGGGGTGTGCATGATGGTGGTCTCCGGGTGCCCTAGGCCCGGGGACGGAGTTGCGGTTCCACCCCAGACACCTTTGGTCTGAGGTGAGGTACTCTCTGGAGGCTTGGGGCCCAGTACCTTCGACTGGGTCCCGCAAGGGATCGAGGGCTCCTAGGGTGTCCCCTGGTGTGGACACCCGAATCTGGGACGAGGAGGCCAGGGAGGTGACCCTTCCGAAGACCCAGTGCAGCATTTGCTGGTGACGGCGGGGCCTCTGGTAACTGTCCGGATGGATGTCCTCTCTCTGACAGGGGCCATTTCCTATAGAAGGTAGTCCACGTTCTCATGGTCTGTGGCAGGGACCCATCGTGAATCAGGTCGGTGGCAGAGACCCAACAAGCAGGTCTGTGGCAGAGGCCTTATTCATCTGGTCTGTGGCAGAGACCCCTTCACGGTCGGTGGCAGCGACTGTGCGCCAAGCCTGTTTGCGCATAACGGAACAGGAGAAAAACCAAGTTCAAGTTTGTGCCTGGACCTCCTCCCCACTGTGTTCTGAACTGTTCTGTGTCTAACCAGTCGCTCTCAAAGGACTATTTATTGCTCTGAAGAATAAATAAGTGTTGGACTTTCAGTGGTGTGGAACTTGACTTTCTGGGAGCTAAAGGGTCCTACCTCCATCTGCGTGGAGGGTGGGAATCATCCTCAAGGGACGTTTTGGCTCTGGACAGGGACACAGGCCCGAAGGTAAAAGGTTATAGCTCACACCTTTGCACACAAGAGGATATGAGCTGGTGGTGCGCCACACTCTCCTCCCTGGTCCCCTAGACGAGAGCCATTGACTGAGAAGAGAAGGAGGGAGTGAGAGGTGAGGTCGCTACATATAGGTAAGACTTACATGATAATAAGCTTACCTGCGGGTAAAAGTTTAAACTCAGAGTTTACTACCACTTTAACAGTGATTTGCACATGTGCCTGAACATTTGCAGTTACAACACATTGAGGTGGGATAGGTGAGTATTTATACATTAAGAGCCTGCAGATGAATGATATCTGTTACATAACATCATACCAAAAGTATTTTGCATCTCAAATGTCATTATACAATGGTATTTAGTTATATGTCTAATTCTTGCTCCAGGCAAAACATGAAAGGATAACTCAGTATACAAAACTCACAGGTTAAATTATTTTAATTTTTTTTCATCCTTTCCCCCTGGCTACCGTCCTAGTTGCTTGCTTTGTTATCTTTTGAATGGACCTAAATCTCAAGCTGTTATGCGGCGTACACACGATCGTTTTTCATGCCATTTTTTAAACCGACGTTTTTCTCGTAGTTTTTTTTCATGTTTCCTCTCAAGCCTGTCTTGCGTACACACGATCATTAAAAAAAACGTTCAAGCAAAGCGCAGTGACGTACAACACGTGCGACGGCACTATAAAGGGGAAGTTCCATTCGGATGGCGCCACCCTTCATGTTAGTAAAGTTTGTTGAGCGACGATTCGCGCTTTTCAGCCTCGCGCTTTTCAGTCCGTTACAGCGTGACGAATGTGCTATCTCCATTAAACGCTAGTTTTACCAGAACGAGCGCTCCCGTCTCATACTTGATTCTGGGCATGCGCGTTTTTTTTCACCTCGTAAAAGCATACACACTATCGTTTTTCACGTCGTTAAAAAAAACGACATGAAAAACGACGTGAAAAAATAGAGCATGTTCGAAATTTTTAATGCCCGTTTTTCACGCCGTTAAAAATGCTCTGGAGCATACACACGATCGGTTTAAATGCCCATTTTTAAAAATGGCATTTTTAACGGCATGAAAAACGATCGTGTGTATGGGGCATTAGAATACAGGCCAGTGTATTTACTGATTTCAGCACTGTCTTCCGCTGCCTCAAAGTTTTACTACTACTAGAAGTTTGCCCTACTACTAGAAGTTTGCCAACTCATCCGACTTGCGGTCTAGGGTTGCTCTTTAAATAACAACAGCAAAAAAGGTTTGTGAAGGATTTCCGGGCAGAATGAAGGGCACAAGCTGCAACCTGTAAAAGTGTTCATACGGCCAAGGACATGGTTAGTGTGTGCTTGGAGCTTGAAGGAGGGTGTTCCCCTCTCCGCCCAATGCTAAACTGCTTGACTACAAGAACGGAGCTGGGAGAGAACTTTGATGGTTGTATAGCTTTCTCCCTTCCCTCAGGTAAAGGTGTGCACTCTGACACACTCAGCAGCAGGAGTGTAATGTGATCACTGAGGATTTGCATTGTTTTGTCACACAAGCGCCAGGACCAATCATGTCCATCATTATGTATTCTTTCAAATTTGAAAAATACACTTTTTTAGGTTTGTGTTTTTCAAACAATGGTTAACACAAGTTCTTCCTGTATTGTGCAAAATGTCACCAGTCAGCTTTTTAATGTTTATCTGAAACATTTCACCCACCAGGTGAGGTGAAAAAGCTGAAGTATAATGTCACACTATGTACATTATTGTAGTGTGCATATTATTATATCCTAAAGCAGATGTTATTCCGACATTTCATATTCCTGATATGTGTCTGTGTTACCACATGTATGTATAAAAAGTAGCCTGTTCTCTTTGCATTGCTTTTTTGTGTGAAATACCGGGCGTTCCTGCTAGTCCTCCTGCTTTACGATTTCAAACTTACCACACTAAGCATGAAAGACAACCATCCCCACGTGGTCAATTTTCTCCTTTGCATACTGCTCAGGAGCACAACCTACAAGTACTCCAGGGGGTCAGACTTGTGCTGACACTCCCCCTTGCACAGCTCTTCACTGGGAAGATCCGCCTACTGGTTTTTCTCCACCTTGTGTTGACAACTTCCTACTCCCGCCCACCTCCTCACACTGTTTTGTTGCACATGCATTTTATGCTGTCTGCATTTTGTTCAAGCTTCTGCTGCCAGGCCCCCTATAATCACAAGGAGTCTCTACCCCAAGCACGCTAAGCCCCTTTTGCAGCTGAGAACAGAGCCATGTGATCATATATACAGTGGGAAAATAAGTATTGAACACGTCATCATTTTTCTACGTAAATATATTTCTAAAGGTGCTATTGACATGAACTTTTCACCACATCAGTAACAACCCCTGCAATCCATACATACAAAGAAACCAAAACAAATAAGTTCATAAATTGAGTAATGTGTAATGAAATAAAAAAATTGAAAAAAATAATTATATTTGAAACTGAATAGATTGTTTTTCAAGGTAAACGTTCGCAAATAATTTAAAGGGATCTATGGTCACAGCATATACTTTTATTTTATAGCAACAGCATTGTAATAACAATAAAAACAATATTTATCTTTGACAATTCAATAGAAGCATAGCTAAAAAATCATTTTGTGCTTTGAGTTCTGCCTGCCTGCTGGCTATCTTTTTGCATAACTTCCTGGGTTCCCTGCTTTGCAGCTTCTCCTCTACTGTTTACGTTCTATTTTTATGGACTATATATCCCAGGGTATCTTGCTGCCTAAAGGCTGTGATTCCTGTGCTGACTCCGCCTCCTGAAACTCCTACTCTCTGCACCTCTGGTGTTACATAGTTACGAAGTTACATAGTCTGGTTGAAAAAAGACACCAGTCCAACCCACAGAGAAAAATACACACACACACACACACACACACACACACACACACACACACACACACACACACACACACACACACAATTGAAGACCTCCATATACACAATCCTATACCCACAGTTGATCCAGAGGAAGGCAAAAAAACAAACAAACAATAGAGCATGGTACAATTTGCTCCAGGGGGAAAAATTCCTTCCTGATCCCCCAAGAGGCAATCAGATATTCCTTGGATGAACTTTACCTATAAATAGCAATTATATTATGTGCATTTGGGAAAGAATCCAGGCCAATCAACTGAGCTGGCCAGAACCAGATCTTGAGGGAGTCTTTTCCACATTTTCACAGCTCTTAATTTAAAGAAGCCTTTCCGTATTTGAAGGTTAAATCTCTTTTCTCCCAGATGTAAATAGTGTCCCCTTGTCTTCTATAATGACCATAAAGGGAATAACTCAACACCAAGTTCACTATATGGACAACTTATGTATTTATACATGTTGATCATATGCCCTCTTAATTGCCTTTTCTCGTGTTCTTCCAGAGGTTAATAGGGTTTTTTAGAGCAATGAGCAATTTCTGCCTATCACATAAGTAACTACTGACACCAATAATCTTTTTAAATATCTATGAGGGAGATTCATGCCACTGACCATCACACTAAAGTATCATTACCCGTATATTAAGTATTTATAAGCAAGAGTACTTCTATGTTAGAAAGCTTGAGAGAGGCTAGTCTAGAAACCTGTATCTGGTGACACGATCACCTTATGCAACCCTGAGTGGTTTTTAGAAGAAAGCCGATTCCAAAACGCTGGAAATTTTCGGTCGCTCTCCAATGTTCTTCGGTGTAGGTTACAATACAAATTGGATTTTTATAGCTTGGTGGTGGAGAAAAAAACTATTTGGCTCTACATCTGAGACTTCTCTGTTCATTTCCATTTCAACCTTATTCAAAAAACGTTGTAAATGGATCTTCACCCTCAAAATATCCCCAATCCACCCCTCCTCCTCCTTACTAATAGAGGTATACAAAACAGTAATGCCCATGAGACTTTGAGAGACACGTGGAATTGATAAAAAATATTAATTAGTAAAGTCCCTTGGGCATTACTGTTTTGTATAATATGGGCTGAGACACATAATGCTGAAACATACCAGCTACTATATGTGACTTTGCTTGAATAGAGCTTTTCTTTTGCAAAATATAAAATGTGCAGCGCTGCCCCCCCCCCCCCAATGCATGCTACTTACCTAGGCGAATGATGAGCACAGTGTTCCCCGTGCTTCCTGGGATATGCACATCACATATCCCAGGAAGCACAGCCCTTCATTCACAAACGAGGAGAGGGGGTGCCTAGCACCGGGGCATCTAGAGCTGGCTAAGCTTGGAACTTGGTAGAGCCAGCGGGCCTATCGATGACATCACAAACAACATGGCATCACGGGACCGAGCAGTGGCAGAAGACAAGAGGGTCCCAGTGGGACAATGCTGGATTCTCTGGGTGAGTGAGTATCTCAAATGTGCACAACACACTACTTGGTAAGCCGGCCAAAGATCTGCTTTAAGATTGCAATTGTTATTAGTTCACGAGAACCTACTATAAGCATTTATTTCTTGTGAATCTGTGTTTTTTCTATTTATTATTATTTTCACATAAAAAAAAATGGCCAAAATTTCTGTTCTTTTTATGCCATCCAAAAGCTTATAGCATTGTAAGGAGCATTATGTTGTGTAATCATTTTTGTGAATTTAAAATACATACATCAATACTACAACCTGCATGTAGTAACTTTTTACTGAGCTATGATAAAGAAAAAAAAAATAGAGAGTAACACATGGTTATGATGAATACTGTAGGTGTCTAAGGCCCTTTTTACACTAATCTGCTGCGTTTCACCACAGCGCCGGTTCAGCACAGAGTACTCGTGGTTTGTGTACGGGTCACCCACGCTTCGCCATAGACTTCCATTAGAGCGGGTGGGTTTGGTTCTTTTTTTGAAACCACAGCAGATTAGTCAATGAATTGTATTATTTATAATAATATGTGTCACTATGTTTCTTATTATTAATGTTTTTTTTTTAGCAATAAAAATAATAATAATAATTAGCTGTCTGCACCCACAAAGAAAAAACTGGTTTAATGAAAACTGACACATAACTATGGGTAAACAGACATATAAAAGCAGGTGTAGCAAATAGAGAAATGAGCATTAATCAGTCACTGGCCACTGTGATATCTGCTACATTAGGTTTCTTTATGGAGCGGTGAAAACAATTACACCCAACTAGACAGCAAACTATGGGAAAGGTAAAAATGCATCGTCTTCATCTCCCACACCTCCACCCTGGTTAACACATGTCTATAAACTCAACACAGCCTATCAGCACAAAGCTCACATCAGTACAAACAAACACACCCAAAGCCTCATTAATTCCCAAGCTAATGCTAACTCTTCACTGGCATCCTAAACCCAGCTGGCCAAACTCCAGAATCTGCTAGTGTTGTTTTATTCCTGCTGTCAATGACATGGTTATGTACTAAAGCCATGGTCAACCTGGCTTTTCCTCACTTCGGACGGCATATTTAGGAGTATGAACTTGATAATACAAACTAAAGTGGTACACTTGGGTGATCGTTTGAGAAAGACGTAGGGCAATATTGCTTGGGTGTGTCTCTGCAATATTTAGATAAATATGAATGATACTGACTCATCGGCAGACTTTACCCTTCAAACCACACCTCTTGGATAGCTGCCAAGCATACATAGAAAAATTGTTAGTATGCACAAATTCATTTTTGTCATGTTGCAGCAGGCTTGTCAAAAGACAAATTCCCATGGAATAAAATGTTGCAGTGTGTGCTTTCTATGGCTACAAGTCAATCCTAGGGTTTAATTAGAAAAAATGCCCAAGGAAAAAGTAATATGGAAGAAAACCATATAGATTTCAATCCAGAGATGAAATACTTTTAATATTTCCCAGCTTGAAAGAAACCATTATATTCATAAAAAAATAGGAATGTTTATATGAACACTAGCATCATTGTAATAGTATTTCTATTACCATAGTAAAACAGTGGCATGAAATATAACTCCAAAAAAGCGAAAACAAAGGCTACAGAAAATGGCAATGGCGTGCAATGCCAAGCTGCTGCTAACAAAGCAAACAGAATATTGGCATGCATTAAAAAAATGGATTAACTCCAGAGATAAAGCGATAATTCTCCCACTCTACAAGACTCTGGTCCCTCCGCACCTGGAGTATGCTGTCCAGATCTGGGCACCAGTCCTCAGGAAGGATGTACTGGAAATGGAGCGAGTACATAGAAACGGGCAACAAAGCTAATAAAGGGTCTGGAGGATATTACCGTATTTATCGGCGTATAACACGCACCCTAACTTTAAGAGGGAAGTTTCAGGGAAAAAACTTTCCATAGCCCCCTGCGTATAACACGCAGGCACTGTTTACCCTCTATTTTCAGGGTAAAAAAGTGAGTGTTATACGCCAATAAATACGGTAATTATGAGGAAAGCACTGAACTTATTCTCTCTGGAGAAGAGACGCTTGAGAAGGGATATGATTTCAATTTACAAATACCATACTGGTGACCCCGCAATAGGGATAAAACTTTTTTGTGGAAGGGAGTTTAATAAGACACGTGGCCACTCATTAAAATTAGAAGAAAAGAGGTTTAACCTTAAACTGCATAGAGGGTTCTTTACTGTAATAGTGGCAAGGATGTGGAATTCCCTTCCACAGGCGGTGGTTTCAGTGGGGGGCATCAATAGTTTCAAAAAACTATTAGATAAGCACGACTGCAACATACAGGGATATACAGTGCCTTGCAAAAGTATTCACCCCCTTGGCTTTTTACCTATTTTGTTACATTACAGCCTTTAGTTCAATGTTTTTTTAATCTGAATTAAATGTGATGGATCAGAACACAAAAGTCTAAGTTGGTGAAGTAAAATTAGAAAAATATATACATAAAACTATTTTTCAGAAATAAAAAACGGATAATTGGCATGTGCGTATGTATTCTCCCCCTTTGTTTTGAAGCCCATAAAAAGCTCTGGTGCAACCAATTACCTTCATAAGTCACATAATTAGTGAAATAATGTCCACCTGTGTGCACTCTAAGTGTCACATGATCTGTCATTACATACACACCTTTTTGAAAGGCCCCAGAGTCTGCAACACCTAAGCAAGAGGCACCACTAACCAAACACTTCCATGAAGACCAAGGAATTCTCCAAACAAGTAAGGGACAATGTTGTTGAGAAGTACAAGTCAGGGTTACTGAAACTGAAACCGGAAACTGCAAGGTGTTTTTTCACCTTAATGCATAGGATGCATTAAAGTGGTTGTAAACCCTGTTTGACTGCTTCTACCTATAGGTAAGCCTAGAATGGTCAAGTCGTTAAAGCACCCGTACAGCTACGGCCATAGGCGTGCGCACAGGGTGTGCCAGCTGTGCCCAGGCACACCCTAATCACCCTGTGTAGCACAGATTTCCCCCTACTGCCCTGGCTCCCATCTTCCCCCCCCCCCCGCAGCGCTGCCAGCTTCCCTGCTCTCCTATTGGCTGTTGCTGCTGGGATTTTTTAGAAGTGGGGAAGGGGCCAGTAAATATATAATTTACTGGCCCCTTCCCTTTCTGAATGAACATCGTGAGTGATCGGTAGTGTGTGTTTGGGCTTTGGGGTGCACACCCTAATGCAATAGGCTGCGCACACCTATGGCTACGGCGATTCGCACAGGAGTGCCATTGTGCCATTGTACGGCGGGCGGTCGGCAAGTGGTTAATATTGTTATACAGGATTTATGTAGCGCCAACAGTTTGTGCACCGCATTACAACATGAGTTCAGACAGTACAGATACAATACAATATAGGAGCAATCAGAGGACCCTGCTCTTAAGAGCTTACAATTTAAAAGATATGTAAATACTTGAAAGTACATAGCCTGGCCACAGGCTCACTTTAAACCAGCTGGGAGCTATAAACTTTTTTATAGCTTAGTTCAGGTTAGTCTCTTTTTTAACCAGCTAGTATTTTTGTCATGCAGTAAAAAAATCTTGGAAAACGTGAATACTTGGATATTCTGATCTGTGTAAAACAGCTGATTTTCTACAATTGAAAATGGAGCAGTAGGTTTACACATGTCTGTATTTACACGTTTTCCTTTTAACTGTATATAAAACTAACTTTCATCATCCACAAACACTGACTGTAATTTGTTGCTACGATACCAACTTGAGCAAAGTCCTAAACTTTTTTTATTTACACATGGCCATAGGTTATCACTCTGCTCCAAGTATGGAGAATAGCTACTAATTTTATGTTGCAGAAGAGACTTCTTCATTGTGTAATACATTATGACTTATATACACTTATTATAGTAATATATATATATGCAGAATCAATAATTTACATAGAATAGTCTGTTAATATAACTTATCATTTACACCACCCTTAGGTATGAAATAGAAATAGAATAAGCATACCATTTTGCATGGAGTATTAATGTGGTAGTAAAAAAGACTATGACTAAAACTAAATTGAAAGGCTTTTCTTATTTTTTTCTTAATATTTAACGTTGGTAATATATTCAGGTAATATGTGCAATGGCATTACAGCCAATAGAGTTTACAGTTTTTTGGGGTTTATATATTTTTAAGTTGTACTTTTGCTTGTCAAAAATCAATATTTTGTTTGTTTATGAAACTTGTTTTTATTTATAAAGACGCTATATATCACAACGGCTAAATCTGTGTCTGTAGTCTATGTTCAGTAACAAACTGTTATTAGATTTTTACTCCAGGAGTATACATTTGGCAAATCTAAAGAAATAATGCATTAAAATGTAACTAAAGCCATTCGATTTTAGTACTGGAGATTTTAGTCGACTAATATACAATTAAAACAAAAACAATTCAGATGACTAAAATACAACTAAAACTAAAATGGCATTTTAGTCAAAAGACTAAAATACGACTAAAACTAAAATGGCATTTTAGTTAAAAGACTATAACTAAGACTTAATCGAAGTCTGATGTCAAAAATAACACTGGTTCCCAAGCCACTGCCCCCTCCACCCCCCCCATCCTATTTGTGGGTGTCTCCTTAGCTAGCCGGTTGTTCAGGAGACACCCATGCAAGCATGCTTCTGGCTTGTGCTGTGTGCATCCATAGACACACACAGCATTTAGCAAGCTTCATCACTGCTTTTTCCTCTCAGCAATTTGATGGGTGGCAGCAAGAGCCTATCATCCTATTCAGTAATTTCCCCTTTTATCTGGGGAGATCAAAAAAGCGGCACACATTGTGGAGGACAAGGCAACCGTGACAAGGGACAGCAGGTAAGTGTTTGCGGACATAGTAAGGCACTGGGGCATTTTTGACCTTCATGCAGATAATGCATTAGGTAAAAAAATTATACCACTTTAAGGTTACAGGTAGACCCTGGGTTACAAACAAGATAGGGTCTGTAGATTTGTTGAATTTGTATGTAAGTTGGAACAGGTACATTTTTCAAGTGTAAATCCAGCTCAAGTTTTTTGGATAGCATAGGGAAGGGTTAACACTCCTGTAACATTTGTTTTGCTGTCTGTGCCCCTGTTAAGAAGATTTCACCTCACTTTCTGTCCCTGTGACAATTGGATTTTGAAAATTTTGGGTTGTTGTGGAAACAAGGATTTGTGATAAAACTTCAGTGGAGACACCTTTTTCCCATGATTATTATTGGTTGAACTGGATGGACTTGCATCTTTTTTCAACCAGACCAACTATGTTACTATGTTGTAACTCTTACAGATGTGAACTTCTCTTCCTAGAGGTAGAGTTCCTCTAACTTCCTGTTGCTCCCTCTGTTTGTAATTATGAGGCATTTGTAAGCTTGTACCTCGGGACTGTCTGTATATTTAATTTTTATACATGATGATTTCAATTACTTATGAGAATTTTGTACCTATTATTTTGTAGTGCTTACCCCCGAAGAAGCCGCTGTTTCTCGGGTCCCCTGTTCCCATGCCCACAACTCTGCCAATAGCATCATGCAGATGCATATGCAGCACCCTGGTGGCAAAAGAGATAAGTAAAGCAGAAACGCCTCAACAAAAAATTCAGCAATAGCAAGAAATATGCCCCTCCTACACCCTATACTAAGGCAATCCTAACTAAGGAGAGTTATTCTACTATAACTGTTCATCACTCTGTAAAATACTCTCTTCTGCTGGCCAGCTTGTTGGGGCCCAACTCCTTTGTCTAAGCACTTAGGATAATGTCTTCTAAAGCACTGGCTTTGTAATACTTGCAGGCAGCACTGTTCCTCTTTATTAAAGTGCAGTGGAGTGCAGTGGAGTTTGGCCAGCGGCCTCTTACCAACTCTTGTAGTAGCAGGTGATCTCCCTCTGTTTTATCATTGGTAGCACAACCAGTCAGTGTCCGCAGTGTCCTTCCTCTTGATCAGGCAGCAGGCTCCCTCAGCATCCGTGGCACTCTCCAGTGTTTCAGGATGTCTCCCTCGCAGGTGCTGTGGTGAGCTGTAAGCTGCAGCCTGAAGCACACCCAGTCCCTGTGAAGGTCCTCCATTCTCCTTCTCCTAAAGTCAGGAACAACAACAGGGATGTAATGGAAGCACTGAATAAAAGCACTGATTGGGAAAAAGCCCAATCGGAGGTGATCACGTTCTAGACCTAGAACTGACAAATGGGGATTGACTGTCTAACGTTGAGGTGGGAGAAAATTTGGGTTCTAGTGATCGCCAATGTCTTTGATTAGATAGTAAACCAGAGCTGAAAAATAATATACAAAAACAAATGTTTTTAATTTCAGAAGGATACATTTTGCTGAAATGGGGGAATTTCTAAAAAATCATTTAAAAGGTTGGAATAAAACTACAGGAGTTGGTATTCAGTGGGCACTGTTAAAGTCTACCATCCTGGAGGCAACTAGATTATATGTCAGGCAAATTATTAAGACTAAGACTAAACGGAAGAAATAAACAATATGGTTCACTAAAGAAGTAAGTAGGGCAGTAAAGGAAATAAAAATCTGCATACAGGAGATTCAAGGAAATAGGAGGTGTATCTGAGTAGGGATGAGCTTCGTGTTCGAGTCGAACATACGTTCGACTCGAACATCGGCTGTTCGATCGTTCGACGAAGATCGAACTATTTGGGCCGTTCGCGCCAAATTCGAGTGACGCGAACGGCCCACAATGCACTACGCCATCGCAGTGTCATCCAGGCGCTGTGATTGGCCAAGCATGCACTGTGACCTCGCATGCTTGGCCAATCACAGCGCCGGCAGCGAGGAGAGCAATGATTGGCCACAGGCAGGATGCCTGTGGCCAATTAATGCTGAGGGGGTTTAGTACACGCCCCACACTATAAAAGGCCGCCAGCGCGGCGGCCTTGTGTAGTGTGTTCCGGACCGGAGTAGGGAAAGAGAAGCATAGGCAGGGACAGTGTCATTATTTTTCCTTTACATAATCCTGGATTCCTTGTGTTTAGGGACAGATAAGGATAGGTAGGGAGAGTGTCAGTGACAGTGTGCTATTCTGTGCTAATCCTTGTTTGTAGGGACAGAGAGGTACAGTGAGGGAAAGTGTCAGTGTGCTATTCTGTTCTAAACCAATCTTGCTGAACCATATTTTCAATCCTTGAGTTTAGGGACAGAGAGGTACAGTGAGGGAAAGTGTCAGTGTGCTATTTTGTGCTAAATCTTGTTTGTAGGGACAGAGAGGTACAGTGAGGGAAAGTGTCAGTGTGCTATTTTGTGCTAAATCTTGTTTGTAGGGACAGAGAGGTACAGTGAGGGAAAGTGTCAGTGTGCTATTCTGTTCGAAACCAATTTTGCTGTTCCATATTTTCAATCCTTGAGTTTAGGGACAGGGAAGGACACTCGTAGAAATTATCAGTGTGCTATTCTGTGCTAAATCTTGTTTGTAGGGAGGGACAGAGTAGGACAGTGAGGGAAAGTGTCAGTGTGCTATTCTGTTCTAAAACTATTTTGCTGAACCATATTTTCAATCCTTGAGTTGAGGGACAGAGAGGTACAGTGAGTGAAACTGACAGTGTGCTGTTCTGTTCTAAACCAAATTTGCTGTTCCATATTTTCAATCCTTGAGTTGAGGGACAGAGAGGTACAGTGAGGGAAAGTGTCAGTGTGCTATTCTGTTCTAAAACTATTTTGCTGAACCATATTTTCAATCCTTGAGTTGAGGGACAGAGAGGTACAGTGAGTGAAACTGACAGTGTGCTGTTCTGTTCTAAACTAAATTTGCTGTTCCATATTTTCAATCCTTGAGTTGAGGGACAGAGAGGTACAGTGAGGGAAAGTGTCAGTGTGCTATTCTGTTCTAAAACTATTTTGCTGAACCATATTTTCAATCCTTGTGTTTAGGGACAGAGAAGGATAGGCAGGGGACAGTGTCAGTGTCATTGTTGCTAAGCCTCCTGCACAGTATACACCTGAAGGTAGCCCTTATTGCTGTTTTTCCCATCTCCCTGCAGGCCATCCATTAAAATGTCTGGAAGGCAACCAAGGAGAGGCAGACAGTCAGGAGGCAAAAAAAGAGGGCAAGCAGGCTCTGTGTCTGGGGGCAACAGTGCTGGTCGTGTACGCGGTGCATTGTCATCAGCACATGGCCATGGGACACGCTTGTCCTTGTTTTCGGCAGCTGGACATGTTGAGCCACATCATGCCGAAGACTTGGTAGAGTGGATGACCAAGCCCACCTCATCCTCCTCATCCTCTCTCACCCAGGCTCAGGGTACTGGCAAAGCAGCTGCCAAAGCGTCCTCTTCTCTGGTATGATTATCTTTATTAGTCAATCCTTCCCTAGACCCACCATGCCCTCCTCCTGAGGAGTCCCCCGAACTGTTTGAGCACAGTGTTGGGTACATGCTCCAGGAGGATGCCCAGCGTTTGGAAGGATCTGATGATGATACCCAGCTAGAGGAAGGCAGCAGCGTGAGAGCAGAGAGAGGGGATGCTCAAGAAGGACACCAATCTGGCAGTCATGCTCCAGCAGCTGCAGCATATTGCCAGATTGGCTCCAGTGATGAGGAGGGAGGGGATGATGAGGTCACTGACTCCACGTGGGTGCCTAATAGGAGAGAGGAGGAGGAGGATGAGGAGGAGGCACATCTCCAACGAGGCAGGATGCCCTTGAGTGGCCAGCGTATGGGCAGCACACCGACGGAATCACACCGCAGAGCTCCGCCTGTGCAGGGCGCTGCCTCTGCCCGTCATGCAAAAAGTTCTTTGGTGTGGGCCTTTTTTGAGGCGAGTGCATCAGATCGCACAGCTGCTGTTTGCAACATATGTCTCAAGCGTATATCGCGTGGCCAAAACATCAGCCGCTTGGGCACCACTTGCTTGATCAGACATATGTTGACCTGCCATGCAGCTCGTTGGCAAGCCTACCTTAAAGACCCACACCAAAGAACAAAGCTGACCTCTTCTTGCACCGCATCAGCTGGGATCTCCAACCTCACTATACCTTCACTCCTCTCTGAAACCTGCTCTGAAAGGAATGAAGGTGTAGAATTAGGTGTGTCACAGGCAAGTACTTGCGGGCACTCTGCTAGCAGTACACCAACGTCCGATTCTAGCAGGCAAATTTCCCTGCCCCAGCTGCTGGACCGTCGAAAGAAGTTCACTCCCAGCCATCCACATGCCCAGCGGTTGAATGCTAGCTTGGCTAAATTGCTAGCGCTTCAACTGCTGCCTTTTCAGTTGGTAGACTCGGCCCCCTTCCGTGAGTTTGTGCAATGTGCGGTTCCTCAGTGGCAGGTTCCCAAACGACACTTTTTCGCACGGAAGGCTATTCCGGCTCTCTACAGGCATGTGGAAGGCAAGGTCTTGGCCTCGCTGGACAGGGCGGTCAGCGGTAAGATGCATATTACCGCTGACTCATGGTCCAGCAGGCATGGACAGGGACGTTACCTTTCTTTCACGGCCCATTGGGTCACTCTTTTGGCAGCTGGGAAGGATGCAGGACAAGGTGCAGTAGTGTTGGAGGTTGTTCCACCGCCACGCCTCCAAAATGCTACTACTGGTTGTGACACACCTCTCTCCTCCACCCCCTCCTCTTCTTCTTCCTCCATGGCCTCTTCCTGTGGTTTGTCCTTGGAACCAGCGGTGCTCCGTAGGCGTTCAAGGGGCTACGCAAGTACGCAGGCAAAAAGATGCCATGCCGTGCTTGCGCTGGTGTGTTTGGGGGACAGAAGCCACACTGGGGCAGAGGTCCTGTCTGCTCTGCAGGGGCAGGCCGAGAGGTGGTTGACGCCACGCCAGCTTAAGCCAGGAATGGTGGTTTGCGACAATGGCACCAACCTCCTCTCCGCCCTCCGACAGGGACAACTGACCCATGTGCCCTGTATGGCTCACGTCCTTAACCTGGTGGTGCAGCGGTTCTTGGGCAGGTACCCGGGCTTACAGGATGTCCTGAGGCAGGCCAGGAAAGTCTGTGTGCATTTCCGCAGATCTTATAATGCCAGTGCTCGCCTGGCTGAGCTTCAAAAGGAGTTGAACCTGCCCAAGAACCGCCTTATATGTGACATGCCCACCAGGTGGAACTCAACGTTGGCCATGCTGCAGCGGCTGCACACGCAGCAGAGGGCCATCAATGAGTACCTGTGCGACTACGGCACCAGGACAGGGTCAGGGGAGCTCGGGTTTTTTTCACCACGCCAGTGGGGCATGATCAGGGATGCATGCACTGTCCTGGCACCATTTGAGGAGGCCACGAGGATGGTGAGCAGTGACAGTGCATGCATCAGTGACACTGTACCTCTTGTCCACCTGTTGGAGCACACGCTGCGTGGAATAATGGACAGGGCACTTGAGGCAGAACAGAGGCAGGAAGAGGAGGACTTCCTTGCCTCTCAAGGCCCCCTTTACCCAGACAGTGTTCCTTCTGTCCCACCCATCGCACAGGAAGAGGAGGAGGAGGAGGAGGAGGATTGTGTCAGCATGGAGGTGGAGGCTGGCACTCAGCATCATCAGCAGCAGTCTTTTAGGGATGATTTACAGTCCCAAGAAATCAGTGGACTTGTACGTGGCTGGGAGGAGGTGGCTGCGGATCATGTCGTCCTTAGTGACCCAGAGGACTCCGGACTGAATGCCTCAGCTAACCTATGCTGCATGGCCTCCCTGATCCTGCAAAGTCTGCGGAAGGATCCTCGTATTCTTCGGATCAAGGAGAGGGACCATTACTGGCTGGCCACTCTCCTTGATCCACAGTACAAGGGTAAGGTTGCGGACCTTATGTACCGTCGCAGAGGGAGCAGAGGATGAGACAACTCCGGGAGGCCTTGCAGAAAGGTCTGTGCAACGCGTTCCCAGAGACTGGGAGGTTACAAACTCCTGGTCCTGGACAACGAGTTGCTGAGGCTTCGGGCAGTCAAAGAAGGAGCGGTGGGGAAGGTGGCCGTCTGACCGATGCGTTCAGACAATTCTTTAGTCCGCAGCCCCAAAGTATGATCGGTTCCAGCAACCATCGCCAGCGTCTGATATACATGGTGCAGGAATACCTAGGGGCAAGGTCAGACTTGGACACCTTCCCTACCGAAAATCCTCTGGCTTACTGGGTCTTGAGGATGGATCACTGGCCAGAGCTTGCACAGTATGCAATTGAGCTACTGGCCTGTCCTGCATCCAGCGTTCTTTCAGAACGCACATTCAGTGCTGCTGGAGGATTTGTCACGGATCACAGGGTGCGCCTGTCCACCGACTCGGTTGATCGACTGACTTTCATCAAGATGAACCAGTCTTGGATCACCACCAGCTACCACACACCAGATGCTGATATAACAGACTAATTGATTTTAAAATGTCACATCCCTTCAAGACTGATGCTGATGCTGAGTGCCTGTGCTGTTATGTTGACTGGCTATCCTCCTCCTCCTCCTCAATGATACGATTAACGATGATAGCTTGGAAGATCATTTTGGTTTATGGGTGACGCCACCAGTGGCTAAGGCCCAATTTTTCAGCCCCTGTTTAACAGGGGCGTGTAATTAAAATTTTTGATGCAATACTTTGCAACAGGCCTCATTGCTGTGCTCCAAGTACAGTATCTGTGAGGGGTTGCAGTGTTGTGCCACCAGTGCCTAAGGCCCAATTTTTCAGCCCCTGTTCAACAGGGGCATGCAATTATAATTATTGATCTAATAATTCACAGCAGGGAGCATTGCTGCGCCCACCAAGAGTAACTGTCAGGCCTTACAGTGTTGTGGCACCAGCACCACCATCACCACCACCACCAAAGGCCCAATTTTTCAGCCCCTGTTCAACAGGGGCATGCAATTATAATTATTGATCTAATAATTCACAGCAGGGAGCATTGCTGCGCCCACCAAGAGTAACTGTCAGGCCTTACAGTGTTGTGGCACCAGCACCACCATCACCACCACCACCACCAAAGGTCCAATTTTTCAGCCCCTGTTCAACAGGGGCATGCAATTATAATTATTGATCTAATAATTCACAGCAGGGAGCATTGCTGCGCCCACCAAGAGTAACTGTCAGGCCTTACAGTGTTGTGGCACCAGCACCACCATCACCACCACCACCACCACCAAAGGCCCAATTTTTCAGCCCCTGTTCAACAGGGGCATGCAATTATAATTATTGATCTAATAATTCACAGCAGGGACCATTGCTGCGCCCACCAAGAGTAACTGTCAGGCCTTACAGTGTTGGGGCACCAGCACCACCATCAAAGGGCCAATTTTTACTACCACTGATCAACAATTGTATGTTATTACAATTCCTGATATTATACTTGACAGAAGGGCGTTCCAGCACCCACCAAGAATAACTGAGTGCTTTCAGTGTTGTGCCAACACCAACACCTAAGGGGCCAATTTCTGCAGAGTATATACGGAAGGTCCCTACTTTCAAACATCCAACTTACAAACTACTACTACTTGCAAACGGAAGAAGACAACAGGAAGTGAGAGGAAATCTACCCCTTGGAAGGAAAATTCTCTCCTGTAAGAATTAATATGGGAGAAAGGTGTCTCCTCTCTACTGATGCTTTATCACCAATCCTTGTTTCAATAAAAACACCACATTTCAAAAACAGTTGTCATTGGGACGCAAAGTGAGGTGAAATGTTCTGAACAGGGGCACAGACAGCAAAAAAAATGTGACAGGGGTGATAACCGTTCCCTATGTTTTACAAAAAACTAAAAAAAAGGAATTTGCCATGGAGCTCCACTTAAACAATGCAGCTGTTCAAAATTATAAACAGATTCTACATAAGAACAAACCTACAGTCCCTGTCTTGTATGCACCGCCTGTATACGGCTGTTCAGAGTATAAAGGGCCTTTTTTATTTTGTGTGCGGGGTTCCCCTTAATATCCATACAAGACCCAAAGGGGCTGGTAATGGGCTGGGGTAGGGGGGGGGGGGGGTTGATGGGGTAGCTATGCCATTTTTCCTAAAGATTTTCATCCATATTACCGGGACCAGACATTGCATTAAAGCCGCAAGCAGTTTTAAATGACTTTTTTCCCTTTAGAAATGTTATTTTGTTCAGGGACAGTTCTAAACACGGGAAACACGTGGCACTTCACAGGCATACTTTAGACACCCCCCAGGTACAATATTTAAAGGAATATTTGACTTTTTTTTTTTCACTTTATGCATCATTAAAATGACTGCTCCCGGAAAACGTCCGTTTTTAAAACTTCTTTTTGCATTGATACATGTCCCCTGGTGCAGAAGCCGGGTTCCCAAACTCTGTTTCGGACAATAACATGGATAATAGTCGTTATAATTAGCACTTTAGAATCCGAACGTTCGCATCCATTGTATTTAATAGGGTTCTAATGTTCGCGCGAACTTTCGGTCCGTTCGCGGGTTCTGGTGCGAACCGAACCCGGGGGTGTTCGGCTCATCACTATATCTGAGTATAAAAATAGAGAAAAGGAGGCCAAACATTATCTATGCTGCCAAAGCACAGAAAGAGGAATAAATTGCTAAATCTATTAAGAAAGGAGACAAACCCTTCTTTAGGCACATCAGCAATAAAAGGAAAACATACAATGGGATCACAAAAATGAAAACTAGACACAACACTTATGTTGAGGGGGACCTGGATGTAGCAAACCATTTAAACAATTACTTCTGTTCAGTCTTCTCAGAAATAAATTGTACTAGCAATAACCAGTTAGGGGATCATCAAACTCTTCGAATAGGAGAAGTTGCCCACTGTTTATTATTTGAAAACATACATAAAAGCAATAAAACTCACAATGCCTCATGCACGTTTCACCTTAAAAGCCTCCTCAGGGAGCGTAAGGCTTCCTGAGGAGGCCTTTAAGTTGAAACGTGTGTTGGTGCGAAGCTATACGTGACATCATCCCGCAGGCAGAGTTGGGCTTGCACCAGGCTGAGCGGTGGAGCTCAAACCAACTGTGAATGAGTGATTGATCTTAGTGCTGGGAGACAGCACATGGCATTGTGAGTTTTTTTGTTTTTTTGTACAGTATGTTTTTATTTAATAAACAGTGTTACACTATGAAAGTTCTATTGAATTTTATCCCTATGCTGGCATCCATGTGAGAATAAAGAAGGGGCATTATGGTGATTAGCGGAGGTGTCTGGCTGATGAGTAAAGAAGAACAATAGTGGTGGAACCCCTCAGGAGAGATAAGCTGTTCAGACCCTGGGGAGCAAGAGGATTGAGTTGGTGCTGTTGAATAAGCATGGCAGAAGAGTGTCCCTTAACGTGTTTTGACCCTAAACAGCAGTGGGTCTATACATCTGGTAAGTGGTTTATGAGGTGTAGGTTGCAAGTGGTTAATGAAGGCTTAAAGTGAACATGGTACACTAAGGCACTTTTTCTTGCATAAGGCACTTTATTTGGGACTTTACACATTTTTTGACTTTTTATATTGGTTTGATTTTTCATATGTAATCATGTGATTAAATGCACATAATTAGCACTGTATATATATTTGTTTATTTATATACAGTTTTTGTTTTCACTTCGCTGGGTTTTTCTGTAGTTTGGCTGAGCGCTGTATTTATATAACTTATATCTTAGATCACATTCTTATCCAGTACAGCAGCTGTATAAAAAGTATGTATATAGCACGGGTTTATGAATGTATACTGTTTGAACTACAGCAATAATGAGGAGATCCTCCAGCCATTGTCCAACCAGCCTGCAACACCGATTCTCTCCAGCAGAAACCAAGGTGTAGCACTTGGACTCAAAGTCAGCCTATCTACTCTGCATCTTAGTCCATATTAGTTTCTAATATGACATGCATCTGGACCTCTAACTATCAAGTGGCTGTCGAATGCTTAACCTGGCTCTGGGGGCTTCCAGATTCCGGTAAGCCCCCTGCCCGCATACCCCAACAACCACCGGCCAGGTTTGTCGGGTAGAGGCCCTTGTCCCCATCAACATCCACCTCCCTGTGCTGCCAGGATTGCTGCAAAGTTTAAAGGGGTGAGGGGTCAGCCTGTCAGTGCTCAGACCATACGCCACACACTGCATCAAATTGGTCTGTATGGCTGTCATCCCAGAAGGAAGCCTCTTCTAAAGATGATGCACAAGAAAGCCCACAGTTTGCTGAAGACAAGCAGACTAAGGACATGGATTACTGGAACCATGTCCTGTGGTCTGATGAGACCAAGATAAACTTATTTGGTTCATATAGTGTCAAGCGTGTGTGGCGGCAACCAACTGAGGAGTACAAAGACAAGTGTGTCTTGCCTACAGTCAAGCATGGTGATGAGAGTGTCATCGTCTGGGGCTGCATGAGTGCTGCCGGCACTGGGGAGGTACAGTTCATTGAGGGAACCATGAATGCCAACATGTACTGTGACATACTGAAGCAGAGCATGATCCCCTCCCTTCGGAGACTGGGCTGCAGGGCAGTATTTCAACATGATAACGACCCCAAACACACTTCCAAGACGACCACTGCCTTGCAAAAGAAGCCGAGGGTAAAGGTGATGGACTGGCCAAGCATGTCTCCAGACCTAAACCCTATTGAGCATCTGTGGGGCATCCTCAAACAGAAGATGGAGGAGCGCAAGGTCTCTAACATCCACCAGCTCGGTGATGTCGTCATGGAGGAGTGGAAGAGGACTCCAGTGGCAACCTATGAAGCTCTGGTGAACTACATGCCCAAGAGGGTTAAGGCAGTGCTGGAAAAAAATGGTGGCCACACAAAATATTGACACTTTGGGCCCAATTTGGACATTTTCACTCAGAGGTGTACTCACTTTTGTTGCCAGTTGTTTAGACATTAATGGCTGTGTGTTGAGTTATTTTGAGGGGACAGCAAATTTACACTGTTATACAAGCTGTACACTCACTACTTTACATTGTAGCAACGTGTCATTTCTTCAGTGTTGTCACATGAAAAGATATAGTAAAATATTTACAAAAATGTGAGGGGTGTACTCACTTTTGTCAGATACTGTATATGTATATATATATACACATACAAACTATATTGTCAAAAGTAATGTGACGCCTGCTTTTACACGCACGTGAACTTTAATGGCATCCCAGTCTTAATCAGTAGGTTTCAATACTGAGTTGGCCCACCCTATGCAGCTATAACAGCTTCAGCTCTTCTGGGAAGTCTGTCCACACAGTTTAGGAGAGTGTCTATCAGTGGCAGCTGGTGAAGTTTTAGTATGGGGGGGGCACCAGACCACACCCTTCCTTTTGGACCCCTCCCACTTCCCATAAGCCCCACCCCCTATATAGATCAGCAATACAAATAGGGTATATAGGTCAGCATTGGGTATATAGATCAGCATTACAGATAGGGTATATAGATCAGCATTACAGTTAGGGTATATACATCAGCATTAGGTATATAGATCAGCATTACAGATAGAGTATATACATCAGCCTTGGCCCTTGGGTATATAAATCAGCATTACAGATAGGGTATATATATAAGTCAGCATTTGGTATATAGCACTCACACCCCTCCCCTCCCTCTCCGCTCGTGGCTCTGACAGCACAAACCCCCCCACCCTCCGGATCACGGCTCTGACATGAATTGCCCTCCCCTACTGGGCAGCTGGTGGCTCTGACAGCACAACCCCCCTTCTCCCTCTGTGGCTGACGGCTCTGACAACACCCCCACGCCCCCAGCGTGGGGCTCGCGGCTCTGATAGCACCCCCCGCGGGCTCGTGGCTCCTGGCACTGAAAGCACACACAGCACCATGCGAAAGGTAGGGCACTTACTGGGCTTTTGCTCTCCTCCTGCTGTGTCTCCTCCAGTGCGGGCAGCAGCGATGGCGGCGGAGGAGTCCGCTCCTCATGCTTCCTTCACTCTCTGTGTCTCCTCTTCTGCCAAAGCGATGGCCATCCAAAAGGATCTCCCCGTGCTTTGGCCAATCGGGAAACAGGTCTCACTGACCTGCCTCCTGATTGGTGGGAAGGCACTGTAGCGTTGAAAATAGCGAAAATTAATTTGCTATGGTCACGCAATTGGGTGGGATCGGGCGCATTCTTTTTTGAAGCCTATTAGAGCCTATAATATTTCTTCCACAGGACCCGAGGGCGTGCCTCTTGGGTGCTTTGGAGGAATACGAGTGGGACGAGGATTGCAGAGAGGCGGTTCATAGACTTCTGTTCCAGGCGAGAAAACTCATTATGGACCACTGGAGAGATGAGATTCCCCCGACCTTGAATGAATGGATTACTCACATTGGGAAGGTGCTGAGAATGGAGAAACTGATATATCAGCATAGGGGTAGTGCTCAGAAGTTCGAGAAGCTATAGGCAAAATAGTTGGATGTGCCGGGATTGGCCCTGGTGGATTTGGTGGCGGATAGATTGTTGGGCATTAATGTTGGGTAAGATGTGATCTTTATGTGCCATACTTGAAGGGGGGAGTTTATGGTGGTGGGGGTGGACAGTAGGTTCCTTCTTCGGTTTTGCGTTGACCTGTATACCTGTACTGCTTTTTTTTTTACCCCGCACTGTAAAAGGGGATCTGTATGCCATGTACCTCTGAAGTTCTAATAAAATTTTGTTGGATATAAAAAAAAGACTGGGGTGCCATTAAACTTCATGTGCATGTAAAGGCAGGCGTTCCAATACTTTTGACAATATAGTGTAATATTTATATATATATATATATATATATATATATATATATATATATATATATATATATATATATATGTGTGTAGCACTTAGTCACATTTAAGGGACCGGCTGGTTTTGTTTTGGGTCTGCAGCAATTACCTCTCCAGAGTGGATCCTTTGGCTCTGTTGTCTAGGCAAACAAAAATCTCCAGGAATAAGGCCAATGTCCACACATGAGTAAAACCTAATCAGCAAGGCTTTATTCTTTTTCTCTTTGAGTCAACTTAAAGAGAGAGAGCAGGAAGTTGAAAGAAAGTAGGGAAAGGTTCAGGCACGCAACACTTAAGTTCAATATACCGTATATACTCGAGTATAAGCCGAGATTTTCAGCCCTTTTTTTTGGGCTGAAAGTCCCCCCCTCGGCTTATACTCGAGTCAGCGAAATTGAACATTGTAAATTGTACCTGAAAAAAAATTGAGAGGCTGCGGCGTCCATCGTTTAAATCTCGCGGTCTCTTCCTGGTCCCTTCCGTGATAGGCGGAACTGTGTGTGTCTGCTGAGAATCGCCTATCACGAACGTTCTCTCATCCTCACCCATCCCAGCAGATACTGTGTTCAGTGTTCCGCCAATCACGGACGTCTGCTGGGAAACTGAGGATGAGAGAACGTTAGTGATAGGCGGAACTGTGTCTCCTTAGAAAACGCCTATCACGGAAGGGAAGAGGAAGAGACCGCGAGTTTTAAACGATGGACGCCGCAGCCTCTCAATTTTTTTTCAGGTACAATTTACAATGTTCAATTTAAATTTTAGGGGAACAGTGAGGATGGGAACAGTAGTGAGGATGGGAACAGTAGTGAGGATGGGCACAGTAGTGAGGAGGCAATGGGCAGTGACAATTGGCTTAGGGAAGTTGCAATGGGCACAGTGAGGCGTGCAAATGGGCATTGTTGACCCTCGGCTTATACTCGAGTCAGTAAGTTTTCCCAGTTTTTTGTGGTAACATTAGGTACCTCGGCTTATACTCGGGTCAGCTTATACTCGAGTATATACGGTATACACTCGTCGCCACTCAAGCCTGAGTGGGTATTGCTCACCCGGATAGTCCCTATGAGAGCAGTCCTAGCAGCTGGGATGAAGCACGGATATCAGAGACGATGAATCCCCCCTTTAGGCAAGCCTCCAGGCTTCTCTCCGAGACAGCAGTACCGTCGCTAATCTCCGCCAGGACTGATCTTCCCCTGAACCGCTTTTCCTAAAGATGGGCCCCCTACAAACGGGCAGCCTGAGATCCTTCTCTGAAGCGTGGGCCCTTGTCAGCGGAGCTGGGCCCACGAAGCAGCGACAGAACCTCGGGCTGAAGGTACCCGAGGCCTAAACACACTTGCGCACCTCGTGCCATGCGGGCCACGAGGCACACTCACTGGACCAGAGATCCCCCCTGAACACCTTGGGGTCCCCCTGAAATTGCCTCGCGCCAAATGGCATGCACAGAGGGTAGACCACGCCCACTGCACGGCTGCCGAGAGAGGACACCCAAGGTGCTGTGATACCCCCCCGTAGCTCAACCCATGCCGTCGGTGACAGTGCCACCTACAGGCAAAGGAGAACACTACTGCCAGGCAGTATCACACCCAAAACAGAGCAGAATTGAATCATAAATTGGTCTGAGACCAACTACTGGCTTAGACTGCCCCTAAATTTACACATAGCGCCCCCAAATATTGGGGGGGGGGCGCTACACAAACCCCCCTCCTGAAAAGACACTGTCCCCAGTGGCTAAGGAAATCAAAAACCCTTCAGTCCTGAAGGCTGTTGATTTACTCTAAAAACTACAAAAATTTAAACAGATGCCTGAACCAATATTTTTGGGAAGGGGGAAAGGGGAGGAAGAAGAAAAGAAAAAAAGCACACAGATAACATTATATCCAGACAATGACATTTCTTCAAAATATACATTCCACACATCACTAGCTATCTATCCCACCCCATTCTCCGGTGGTGTTGATAGCTGCTCCAATACCTGCAAAAAAATCACAACATACATAGAAAAATAAACATCCTATCACTAACATTCTTCACAAATTTAGAAGTAAACTGCCTCCCCTAGAGGAAGCAATTTCCTTCTCTAAAGTTTCATTTATGCTAAGCCTAGCATAGAACAGCATGAAGAAAAAAAAAATCTAAACCTAAGTACTTTCTCATTAGTGCAGTTCTTTTTTTTTTCTGCAGACCACTGCCACCTAGTGTTGGCAGAGCCTCAAAATTCCATAGTAGCTGCCCATGGGACTGTAACACGTCTTTTCACCATGAACTACTGACCTACTACCCCAAAGTTAAATTTAGAGAAAACTGTCCTTTGTTTGAGGCAGGGGGAGAGAAAAAAAAAAACAACAAGCTCTCCACTTTTTTTTCCTCTTTAATGCCGCGTACACGCGATCATTATTCACGGCGGTTTAAAAATCGCCGTGAATAATGACATTTTAAACGAGGGAACAGCTTGTTCCCCACACACGGTCATTTTTCTCATCATTTTTTAAAATGACGAGAAAAACGATTGTCTATGGGCTCCGCGGCAGTGTTTCCCTATGGGAAACACTGCCGCAGAAGAAATGTCAGGAAAAACGACGAGAAAAATTAGAACATGTTCTAATTTTTCTCATCGTGATTAATGCCGTTTTTCCCATCGGGAAAAACGGCAAAAAGCCCACAGACGATCGTTTTTCTCGTCCAAAGGAAAAAATGCAAGGCACGGTTTGTTCATGCAAAGACAGGATAAAGAGGCAAAACAAATTCCTGTCTGAGTGTCTCAGAGATAAAAGCTTGGATCTGGAAGGGTAATTGACTTCCATTGCTTGTCCAGAGTCTCTATAGAATAAACAGCATCCTCTTTCCCTGGATAACAGATCACAACACGATCGGCGTGAATATGCCGACCATAGTTCCAGTCCTGATGGCAACCCTTAAAGCGGTCGGTCATGGCAGCTGGCAAAGTACCTGTATGGCTTAGGCACCTCGAGGTAGTCCCATATGGCTTCTGCGTACCACCTTTCTCGATATGCCTCTATCTCGAACAACAGTCCTTTGGGTACGTATGGGTACTCAAAGCCATATTCACTAGCCACTCTCTTGTTAAGAATCCGCTGTAAACGAGCAAGATGGGGGAGAGTTGCACGATCCCCTGCTCCAGGTAACACAATGGCATCTGGGGATCTCCGGACTGAAACCGTATCAGGCCCTGGTAGGGGTTTTCTACTTGGGGCAGATACAGCTTTCTCCTCTATGGCCGGGACCTCCACACAGGGTGTAGTGCTCCCCGAACTCATAGGCGATCCCACTCCAAGGCTGCGGGCCGGGGCAACAGTCTTTACATTGTCCCATCCCTTTTGTAATGAAAATGTCATCAATCTCGGCATCATCCCCCACATCGGACGATGAGTCCAAGTCTGAGGTGTCATACTCCTCAGCAGGCAAGTAATTACGGTTAGACACACTTTTCCCAGCCTCCTTACCGTCACCTGTCGGGGACTTCTCAGGCTTCCTTCCGCTCTCGAGGTCCGGTTCTGGTAGGCGCTGGAGCAGGCTTCGACCGCGGCCGCGGGAGGCCTTAATGTATCCCACCTTCCGTTTTGCAGGCGGGATATGAACTTCTGTAGTGTCAGAGGCAGCGTCCGCTGCGGTGTCCGCTGATGGCTCTGTAGTCTCAGGGGCATCCTTCCCCAAGGCACTGGCAGTAGGAGAGGCGAAATGCGCGTGGGCCTGGCTGTAGTAGTGTAGGCGTCTTCCTCCGAAGTTATGACGCCTGTAATGCAATTCACCCGGTAGGCCTGGGGTGATTCAGTGGGCTGCTCCACCTCGAAGAGGAACTCTCCACAATCTGAACACCTTCCGAACGGGCGCAATTGCACAGCCAGTCCATGGTATTTGGGACGGAGCATGCCCAGGGCCTCCGCATCTTGGCAGGTATACAAAGCGAAGCGACCCGGGCTTTGAGCCGGATCCCCGTATCCGTGAGCGGGGCAGTGAGTGGGGCAATGTCCATTGTAGAAGGCATCAAGAACATCCGGGGTCCGGATAGAGCTGAGGTACATGGAATTGTAGACATGTTGCTCACTCAATCCAACTCTCTCTGTCTCTTGGCGCCAATACACCCACGTGTAGCTTGCGGGTGGCGGAACTCCTCCCCTTTTTATCTTCCTTCACGTAGCTTGCGGGCTTTTCTTTTTCTGGACACGCCCACGAACTACGCAGTTGGAAAAAAATCACAGTTCTGCGCCCCTTAACCCCTTTGTTAGGGTATGTACTTACCGAGGCCGAGATGCCGAGGGTGGTTCACCTTTGCGACTTGACGCACTCCACCCCCTGGAGTTGAGACAGGGAGTGGATGGCGAGAAGCGGCACCGGCTACCGGCAGGTGGTGGGTACTTGTAGACGGTCCGGTAGTGCTGAGTAGACTGAAGAAACAGGCTTCAAGCAGGAACTAGCCGGATAGGTAAAGTTCAAACAGCAGGAGATAATGGAAGCCGGTGCAGGTTGAGTCCGGGTTGCAATTGCAAGGTAACAGTCCCGGCTGGGGGTCTAGCACAGTAAAAGGCAACAAGTCCAGAGAATACCGGGAACCAGGCAGGAGTTCAAAGGAAACGCGGAAGTCCAAAAGGTACAAGCAGGAGGTCAAGGATTGTAGACAGGCAGCAGATCTGAGTCACAGGCCGAGGGTCAAACACAGGAGAAGGCAGAAGTCCGTATAGCAAGCCGAGGGTCAGGTCCAGGAGAGAGATCAGAGGAGTCAAGCCAGTCCGGGTCACAAGGAGATTTTCAAGATAGTTTTCCAGAGTCTTGGGTATACAGGAAAGCTGACAAACCAGCAACTTGTCAGTGCAACTGGGTCTCTTTAAATAGGCCCGCCTGGATTCCTATTGGTGCGTCGACGCGCGCACCCGAGGACGTAGAAGCGCCGTCCCACGCACGCGCATGCGCCGAAGCATCATTCCGCCGCGCGTGCGCATTGGGCGCTGATTGGCGCCGTTGGACGGATTTCCCTGACAGTGCCCCCCTCCTAGGGGCGGACTCCGGACGCCCAGACTAGACATCAACTCGGGATGTTCCTGGTGAAAGACTCTAATTAGGCGGGGAGCATGTAGGTTCCTAGATGGTTCCCAAGAGTTGTCCTCTGGGGGATACCCCTTCCATTTGATTAAATACTGCAACTGCCTGCCTCTTTTCCTGCAGCCCAAGATAGATTCCACCACGTACTCATCTTCACCATCAACCTCCACAGGTGGAGGAGGTGGCTCATCCCTTCCCGGGAAGGAGCTGGAGACTACTGGTTTCAACAGAGACGTGTGGAAGACCGGGTGTATCCTGTAGGAGTCGGGCAGTGCCAATTCAAAGGCCACAGGGTTGATTACTCGCTTGATTTTAAAAGGGCCTATAAATCTTGGTCCCAATTTCCGTGAAGGGATCGGCAATTTGAGGTTGGTGGCGGAGAGCCATACTTCCTCCCCAACTTCGAAGACTGGATTTTCCTTCCTACCCTTGTCATAGTGTCTCTTGTAAGACTCCTGGGCGTTTTGCATCATTTCCTGGAGTCTCAGAAAATTAGATTGCACAAAGGCTATCCGATCTTGAACAGCAGGAACAGAGCTCTCCGGAATGTCATCAGGGAGGAAGGAAGGATGGAAGCCAAAGTTGGCCCAAAAAGGAGTTTGACTGGTGGCTGAATGCACCGAGTTGTTATATGCAAATTCAGCGTAGGGTAATAGGGAGGACCAATCGTCTTGTGAGGCTGAGCAAAAACAACGGAGATATTGTGCTAGGGTTTGATTGGTTCTCTGTCTGTCCGTTGCTCTGGGGGTGATATGCCGATGATAGGCAAATCTTGACTTCTAAAGATTTGCAAAGTTCCTTCCAGAATTTCGACGTGAATTGAACGCCTCTGTCAGAGGTGATGCTCTTAGGCACCCCATGGAGCCTGATTATCTCCTGAAAGAAGGCTTTGGCTGTATCTGCAGCAGAGGGGGGTACCGATCATGGGCACGAAGTGTGCCATTTTGGAGAGGCGGTCAATTACGACCAGAATCATGGTAAAACCTCCAGAGGGCGGTAGATCTACAATTAAGTCCATGGACACATCTGCCCACGGACGTTCAGGGATAGGCAAAGGTTTAAGTAGACCCCAACTCTTGGTTTTGGGTCCCTTATACCGTTGGCAACGGGTACAGGAGGCAACATAGGACTTGCAATCTTGTCTCCAACCAGGCCACCAGAAGGAGCGAGAGATTAGTTCCATGGTTTTTTTGGTTCCAAAGTGACCAGCTAGTTTGTGGTCGTGGAAAGTTTTCAGAATCAGTTGCCTTGTTTCCAGAGGGACGAAGACTTTACCTTGGGACCAGAGCAAGTCATTATGCTTCTCTAGGGAAGAGGTTACTTGGTCAGGACAATGCTTAGAGGCGGCTTTTATGGAGGTTAGTAGATCAGCCTGTGGGATGAGCAGAAAGTTTTGTGCTGATAGGATGGTACTTGGTTCCTCTGCTTGAGGGGTCTCGGGAAACATCCTAGAGAGCGCATCCGCCTTCACGTTCTTGGAACCGGGCCTATAAGAGATATGAAAGTTAAACCTGGTGAAGAAGAGGGCCCATCGGGCTTGTCTGGGTCGAAGACGTTTTGCTGTTCTCAGATATTCTAGATTCTTATGATCCGTGAATATCATGACAGGGTGAGGGGCTCCCTCCAGAAGGTATCGCCATTCTTCCAGGGCGAATTTGATAGCTAATAGTTCCCGGTCTCCGACGTCATAATTACGTTCTGGAGAAGTTAGTTTACGAGAGGCAAAGGCTACTGGATGAAGAAGGGATTTGGGGCCCTGCCTTTGAGAGAGGATGGCCCCAGTGGCTGACTCTGAAGCATCTACTTCCAGAGTAAACGGCAGTAGCGGATCTGGATGCTTCAATACAGGTGCCGATGTGAATGCATTTTTTAGTTTATCGAAGGCATCCTGAGCTTCCGGTGACCAGTGAAAGCGGTAGCCCTGGCGTGTCAGTTGGGTTATAGGTGCCACAATAGAGGAGAACCCCACAATGAACCTCCTGTAGAAGTTGGCGAAACCTATAAACCGTTGTACCCCTTTCTTGTCTGTTGGGGCTGGCCATTCCTGGATAGCTTTGACTTTCTGCGGGTCCATTGCGACCCCATTGGTAGAAATAATAAATCCCAAAAATTGCACAGTGGTTTTCTCAAAGTCACATTTCTCGGCCTTGAGGTAAAGTCTATGTTCTCGGAGAATAGTGAGGACCTTGATGACATGGATTCGGTGCAGTTCAAGGGAGGACGAAAAAATAAGAATATCGTCTAAGTAGACTACTAGGAAGTCGTCCAAGTGTTCACGGAAAATGTCATTGACCAGGTGCTGGAAAGTAGCTGGGGCATTGCAAAGCCCGAATGGCATGACCAAGTATTCAAAATGACCGAACCTAGATCTAAAAGCCGTCTTCCATTCGTCTCCAGCCCTGATCCGGATGAGGTTGTAGGCCCCTCGAAGGTCCAGTTTAGAGAAGATCCGAGCTGATCGGAATCGTTGGAACAACTCCGGGATGAGAGGAAGCGGGTATCTATTTTTAATAGTAATTTTATTTAATTCCCTATAGTCAATGCAGGGCCTCAGAGTCCAGTCTTTCTTTTCAACAAAAAAGATTCCGGCACCGGCTGGGGAAGAAGAGGGGCGAATGAATTTCTTTTCCAGATTTTCCTCAATGTAAGACTTGAGGGCCTTCAACTCAGATTCGGACAAGGGAAAGATGCGGCCGAATGGAATTTTGGAGCCAGGCAGAAGGTCAATGGGACAATCGTAGGGACGATGTGGAGGTAGGCGGTCGGCCTGCTGTTTGTCGAAGACGTCCTGGAATTCTAAGTATGCTGATGGAACATGTGGTAGGTTATCCGGTCGAGGGGTTAAAGTAGCACAGACAGTTGGAAGTGCGGGAAGACAGTGTTGGGAACAATACGAAGAAGTGAAGTTAACTTCCCTTTTGGCCCAGTTTATATGAGGCTCATGTGCTTGTAACCAGGGGAGGCCCAGGATGATGGGAAACATGGGAGATGGGATGAGGTCAAATCGAAGGTATTCTTGGTGGCCTGAATCCGTGTTTCTTGCGTAATTACCCCTGAACGAGGCAGGGATCCATCCGCCAGACGAACCTGAAGACAACGGTCCTTGGTTTGCAGAGGAAAGTGAAGTTGGGAAGCAAGTGAAGAGTCCAGAAAGCAGCTGCAGGCTCCTGAATCAATAATCGCCGGTAGGCGGGTTGCTCCTGTTGGTAGCTGTAGAGAAATAGAAAGAACAACATAAGTCTGTGGTAAGCCAGAAACTTGGTAGTTCAAAGTGTCTTTGAGGGTACACTTACTAGGTCTCACTGGGCAGCTCCGAAGGAAATGGCCAGTACCCCCGCAGTAAAGACACAGATTGGCCTGACGCCTGCGCTGCTTTTCCTCAGGAGAAAGGGGAGGACGAACCAGACCAAGCTGCATGGGTTCAGGCTCGGGAGGAGAAGATGCTGTAGGAACTTGGATGGGTGGGTAGGCAGGAGCTGATCGGGGCAAAGTCCAGTTTGGACGGGTAGTCTGGAAACGCTCAGAACGCCGCTCCCGCAGGCGTCTGTCCAGCTGAGTGACAGACTGGATCAAATCTTCCAGAGTAGTTGGAACACCAATCCTGGCCAGCTCGTCTTTAAGAGCCTCAGACAGTCCTTGGCGATATTGGTATTTAAGGGCCGTCTCATTCCAGCCAGTGTCAGCTGACCATTTCCGGAATTCTGCCGTGTAGTCCTCCACCGGCCTTCTCCCCTGGGTTAAACTGTGGAGAACAGACTCAGCTGTAGCTGATCGCTGAGGATCGTCATACAGCTGCGCCATACTCTCGAAGAAGGTGTCCACAGAATCTAGTATGGGGCTGCTTTGCTCCATCAGGCCATGGGCCCAGGCCTGAGGTTCGTCGGTTAGAAGGGAGATGACGAACCCCACCTTTACCACTTCTGAAGAGAAAGTCCTGGGTTGAAGGGCGAAGTAAAGAGAACATGCATTTTTGAAAGCCCGATATTTCTTACGGACGCCAGAAAATCGCTCAGGCAGGGGGACCCTGGGTTCCGGGGTAGCCATTACTACGGTGGGATTTGCCTGATTTTGAGACGTGGAGGCAACATTGACAACGGTAGCAGCTGGTGATGCTGGTCCTGTAGCTCCAGTAAGTAGCTGAAAGCGGCCATCCATTTGGACATAACCTTCTTGTAATTTCTGAACCGCATCGGTTAGTGCGGTGACTTGCTGACATAGGGTCTCGAACGGTGAACGCACCCTGTCGGCCTCAGACATCTGGCTGGTTTGTACTGTTAGGGTATGTACTTACCGAGGCCGAGATGCCGAGGGTGGTTCACCTTTGCGACTTGACGCACTCCACCCCCTGGAGTTGAGACAGGGAGTGGATGGCGAGAAGCGGCACCGGCTACCGGCAGGTGGTGGGTACTTGTAGACGGTCCGGTAGTGCTGAGTAGACTGAAGAAACAGGCTTCAAGCAGGAACTAGCCGGATAGGTAAAGTTCAAACAGCAGGAGATAATGGAAGCCGGTGCAGGTTGAGTCCGGGTTGCAATTGCAAGGTAACAGTCCCGGCTGGGGGTCTAGCACAGTAAAAGGCAACAAGTCCAGAGAATACCGGGAACCAGGCAGGAGTTCAAAGGAAACGCGGAAGTCCAAAAGGTACAAGCAGGAGGTCAAGGATTGTAGACAGGCAGCAGATCCGAGTCACAGGCCGAGGGACAAACACAGGAGAAGGCAGAAGTCCGTATAGCAAGCCGAGGGTCAGGTCCAGGAGAGAGATCAGAGGAGTCAAGCCAGTCCGGGTCACAAGGAGATTTTCAAGATAGTTTTCCAGAGTCTTGGGTATACAGGAAAGCTGACAAACCAGCAACTTGTCAGTGCAACTGGGTCTCTTTAAATAGGCCCGCCTGGATTCCTATTGGTGCGCCGCCGCGCATGCGCGTGCGCCGCTGCGTCGGCACGCGCACCCGAGGACGTAGAAGCGCCGTCCCGCGCACGCGCCGAAGCATCATTCCGCCGCGCGTGCGCATTGGGCGCTGATTGGTGCCGTTGGACGGATTTCCCTGACACCCTTTCTCTTGCTCAAAGTTTTGTAACACAGTCCAATGGCCGACTTTCCAATCACATAGGTTTCAATCCACTCGTGCAAGAGATAGCCACAAATCCCGGACTCGAGCCCCCACGTGTAGCACTTAGTCACATTTAAGGGACCGGCTGGTTTTGTTTTGGTTCTGCAGCAATAACCTCTCCAGAGTGGATCCTTTGGCTCCGTTGTCTAGGCAAACAAAAATCTCCAGGAATAAGGCCAATGTCCACACATGAGTAAAACCTAATCAGCAAGGCTTTATTCTTTTTCTCTTTGAGTCAACTTGAAGAGAGAGAGCAGGAAGTTGAAAAAAAGTAGGGGAAGGTTCAGGCACGCAACACTTAAGTTCAATATATACACTCGTCGCCACTCAAGCCTGAGTGGGTATTGCTCACCCGGATAGTCCCTATGAGAGCAGTCCTAGCAGCCGGGATGGAGCACGGATATCAGAGACGATGAATCCCCCTTTAGGCAAGCTTCCAGGCTTCTCCCCGAGACAGCAGTACCGTCGCTAATCTCCGCCGGGACTGATCTTCCCCATGACCACTTTTCCTAAAGATGGGCCCCCTACAAACGGGCAGCCTGGGATCCTTCTCTGAAGCGTGGGCCCTTGTCAGCGCAGCTGGGCCCACGAAGCAGCAACAGAACTTCGGGCTGAAGGTGCCCGAAACCTAAACACTCGCGCACCTCATGCCATGCGGGCCACGAGGCACACTTACTGGACCAGAGATCCCCCCTGAACGCCTTGGGGTCCCCCTGGAATCGCCTCGCGCCAAATCGCGTCTGCCCATTTTGTACCCTCTCCCAGCATGCACAGCAGGTAGACCACGTCCACTTCATGGCTGCCGAGAGAGGACACCCAAGGTGCTGTGATACCCCCCATAGTTCAACCCATGCCGGCGGTGACAGTGCCACCTACAGGCAAAGGAGAACACTACTGCCAGACAGTATCCCACCCAAAACAGAGCAGAATTGAATCATAAATTGGTCTGAGCCCAACTACTGGCTCAGACTGCCCCTAAATTTACACATAGCGCCTCCCAATTTTTTTTTTTTTGGGGGGGGCGCTACATATATATTTGACTGCAATAACTATTTACATTTTCAAACAATAAATTGTGTGAATATTCACATGATTAGATAAGTGAGAATTCACACAAAATATATTGTGTGAAGATTCTCTGCCTCACTGTCACATTTCCATGTTTGAACAAGGTGAGAGTGTGGTTTCTACATTCAGTACTGACATGTGAGCAATGGTGGACTTCAGCATAAAATTATAACCTTTTCTTAAAATGTAAAAAAAAGTCAAAAGAAAATTGTGTGAAAAAAATTTGACAATTATAAATACACCATCTTTTTGTCATAAAAAATGTCAGTACAAATAAAATTTAATGGTAGAATTTTCTGATCATCCATAAACAAAAATAGAGAACTTCTTTCAAGTTGACTGGGATTTTGAGTACTTGTTTCCAGTGGCCTGTGTTTGGGATTGGTCGGAACATGGTAGGTTGGCCTAGTTTGGCCAGTAATAAAAGCTGGTCTGGAAGTCCAGGATGTGTTGGGTATACATGGCATCTGAACAAGACGAAGATGACTGGTAAGGGTGATGACTGGTAAGGTACTGTGATGGGCTGAAGGACACGAGGAAGCAAGCACAGGAAAAGATGATGTTGGCAGTGCTGGAAAATAGGTTTGAGGGTATTAGGTGTGATAGTTGTAAGGGTAATTATACTGCTGGTTGGAAGGGGCAATAGACATTGTGGGAGGATTCCTCTACACCCATGGTAACTATTGCTCATTTGAAAAATGTACAAATAGATATGCAGTATGGACTGTCGGGTTTAGCACTGAAGACCCTATCTTTATATTTATGAAATATTGAATAGCCCAAATCACAAACCAATGTGGTGAATGGGAAATGAGGCTGTCAGAAAATAGAGCTGCGCAAAAAAGATACTGCATGGATTAAAGGAAGTATATATACAGCAACTGGTTTCAACATGATGTAGTTTTGTACAGTACCTAATAAAACAAGGCTATCTGTAAAAATTGGGCGAAACCCTGAAAGGTTGCCTTTTTCCTCTCTCAACATACTGTGCTCTGTATGTCAGGTACTCAGTATGTGGAACTGTTATATATATAAGGAATAATGCTAATGTTCTTAATGTGTATCTAAAGACATCCTTTTATTAAAGTGGAGTTCCACCCAAAAATTGAACTTTCACTTTTTGGAATCCCCCCCTCCGGTGTCACATTTGGCACCTTTCAGGGGGGAGGAGAGAGCAGATACCTGTGTAATACAGGTTTTTGCTCCCACTTCCTGGCATAGATCACTGCAGTGATCTCGGTGACCTGTGCCACGTCCAGCGCCTACTCTGTCCCCCCCCCCCCGCTGTCTTCTGGGAGACACACAGGTCCCAGAAGAAAGCAGAGACCGGTGAGGACGCGCAGCGCGACTCGCGCTTGCGCAGTAGGGAACCAGGAAGTGAAGCCTTGCGGCTTCACTTCCTGATTCCCTTACCGAAGATGGCAGCGGCAGCACCCGAGAGCCGACGGACAGATCGGCTTCGGCTGCCGACATTGCGGGCGCCCTGGATAGGTAAGTGTCCATATATTAAAAGTCAGCAGCTGCAGTATTTCTAGCTGCTGACTTTTAATAAAAAAAATTTCGGCAGAACACCTCTTTAAGTTTAAATGCCCCAATGGGACCTACAGCCGAAAAAGAAAAACCTGAAAAGGGATTTGAATCTTTGAAATAAGGAAAGAACTGCATTAAAACCCAAAAAATATACAAGCTGCCAGCACTCACACAAACAGTGAAACTAAGGATAAACAGTGCAGCGCTATGACATAAATAGTGGTGTGAAAAAACGCTATATGATGAATGGTAACCAAAGATCTGAATGGTTAACCATAAACCTAAAATCAAAAAGATACAATAATATGCACAACAGCATGTGTGCGGCAGTGATTGAAATCTCCTAAACTTGAGAAATCCACACAATAGGTACCAATGAAGGTGAATAACTTAATGAGAATTCAATAAGTTCAATAAGTACACAGCAATAATGTGGGTGACTTCTGAGAATTGAGAAAGGTTCATAAACCATAAACACACTTTGTGATATTCTTCCCACACGATGACCAGAGTAACAAAAACAAGTTGACTGTGGAATCAGATGTTTATGATGGATAGATGAGGTACTCTTACCGCAACAGGTGGACTCATTGGTCATACGACAGTGAGTCATATAGGCTTGAGGTCTCAACGACCGGAGTTTTAAGGAGCAGGATCTGTGTGGATACCACGAACATCTCAACTGGAATCCATGAAACAGAATCTCTGTGGATGCCGTAACCGTCTCAAGTGGTCCTGGAGGGGATGATCCAATGGATTGGGATGCAGATGCTACACTCCTCCAGCATACAGGCTCCAAAAGACAAAAACATGGGAACAAAAATGGAGACAAAAAGGGGAATGCTCCCAATGGTGCATTCACACCACTATTTATGTCATAGCGCCGCACTGTTTATCCTTGGATTTGAATCTTTCCCATAATTCTATGAATGCCTTTACAGTTTGTGTGTGACAACTTTGAGCTTGTGTAGCTGCATATGTGCTAGTATAATCTGGGTGTTATTATTTTGTCAATTTATTTGGCCACAGTATATGGTTCATGAACACATTTTCTTAAAGGGTTTGTGAACCCATTTATAAAAGTCTATTTCAGCCCCTCTATTAGAGGCTGGCATAGCACACTGTGTTAAGCATTTTTTAAACTGAATGTTGTAAATACCGATATTTAGCTGTCTTCAGGACGGTCACATGACTCGCGGCTACTTTCCAGCTCCGACGGATGGCTTCTGAGGGAGGGGCCGTGATCTCCCTCTGATGTCAGCCAGCGAGATTACGTGACCGCTCCTCTCCTCCACAGGACGCGAGTCACGTGACCGGCCTGAAGACAGCTAAAAATCGCTAGTTACAACACTCGTTTTAAAAAATGCTTAGCACAGTATACTATGCCAACCTCTAATAGAGGGGCTGGCAGTGACAATTATAGGTTTCTTTTTTTTAATAATAGCGGCGGGGGGCGGGCTGAGCAGAGACAGACAGGGAGGAAGGAGGGGGTAAGGTGGGGTAGAGAGGAGAGCAGAGGGGACAGCAGCCTATCACTGAGGGAGGCACTTTGACCACGGTGATCAGGGCAGAGCTGCCCTGGTTATCGTGGTCTGATTAGAGAGGGCATACAGGAAGTGGTAAGTTTAGAGTTTTTTTTTTACAGTTTAGACGGGGGCAGATTACATAGCACAAGCGTGTGCTATGTAATCTGCTTTAAGGGACCAGGACATAAAAAAAAAATTGGGGTTAACAAACGCTTTAACACTTATGCCTCATACACACGACCAGTTTTTACGACGGGAAAATTGCTATGAGAGATTTTCGGCAGGAATCCCGGCCGTGTGTATGCTCCATTGCAGTTTTTCTGAAGGAGAAGGATCTCTTTTTTCCTTTCCTGTCAGGAAAACCATTCGTCTGTATAATTTTTCGAGAGGCAAAAAAAGGCGCATGCTCAGAATCAAGTATGAGACGGGAGTGCTCTTTCTGGTAAAACTAGCGTTCGTAATGGAGATATCACATTTGTCACGCTGTAACGGACTGAAAAGCACGAGACTGAAAAGCGCGAATCGTCTCTCACCAAACTTTTACTAACACGAGGATCAGCAAAAGCAGAACAAAGGGTGGCACAGTTGGAATGGAACTTCCCTTTTATAGTGCCGTCGTACGTGTTGTACGTCACCGCGCTTTGGACGGGCGGACTTTTGTCTGAGCGTGTGTATGCAAGGCAGGCTGAGAGGAATTCTGTCGGGAAAACCGTTGATTTATTATCCGGCAGAAAAACCGGTCGTGTGTACTAGGCACTACAGTTTTGCATCTAGCTAAAATGCTCTGAGGGTTTATAGTGATGGACAGGTAAAAGCAAGTAAATGTATATAATTACAATATATTGTACTGTATGTTTTACAGAACTGTACATATGCCTAATTTTTGTCTTTCCATTTAATTATTACTATAACATCACTGTTTTCCCAGGCAACATGTTCCCTTTTAATTGTTTCTTAGAGGGAAACGCACTGTGATGCTCCACCAAGACGATTACACCACTGAGCTCAAGCCATTACTCACATGATGTGCTCCAACATGAAGAAGTATAATTCCATAGCTAAGTGCTAAACACAAGAATAGCCCAAGCAGTCATCTTCAAGCACAGCTGATGTCAGTAGCATGCAATAAGGGAACGCCTTTATTACCCATGTATGTGAAATCTGAGGGGCTGGAATTTTGTGTTGTAATTATGATTCACTACAGCAGTTTCAGCCACTGTTTATTGTCTATTGTTTGTTACCATCAGAAAATTTGTTTTAAATTTGACACCTATTTGGAATCATGACAAATCATATAACAAAATCTCCAATACGTAAACCATCATACCCCTATAAAAAGTATTAAATTATTTAATTATTAAAATGTAAAATGATTAAAATGCAAAAAAAAAAAACGTATATATAAATATGAACATATATATATATATATATCTATATACACTGCTCCAAAAAATGTAAGGGAACACTTTGAAGATCTCGATGGAGAAAAATATCATGCTGGATATCTATACTGATATGGACTGGGTAATGTGTTAGGAACGAAAGGATGCCACATTGTTTGATGTGAATGAAAATGATCGACCTACAAAGGGCTGAATTCAAAGACACCCCAAAAATCTAAGTGAAAAAATCATGCAGCAGGCTAGTCCATTTTGTTGCAATTTTATGCCACCAACTCAAAATGGTACTCGGTAGTTTGTATGGCCCCCATGTGCTTGTATACATGCCTAACAACGTCGGGGCATGCTCCTAATGAGACAATGGATTGAGTCCTGGGGTATTTCCTCCCAGATCTGGACCAGGGCATCACTAAGCTCCTGAACAGACTGAGGTGAAACCTGGCAGCGTTGGATGGACCGAAAAATAATTTTCCAGAGGTGTTCTATTGGATTTAGGTCAGGCGAGCATGGGGGCCATTCAATGGTATAATTTCCTTCATCCTCCAGGAACTGGCTGCATACACTCGACACATGAGGCTGGGCATTGTCATGCACCAGGAGGAACCCAGGACCCACTGCACCAGCATAGGGTCTAACAATGGGTCCAAGGATTTAATCTTGATACCTAATAGCGGTCAGTGTGCCGTTGTTTAGCCTGTAGAGGTCTGTGCATCCCTCCATGGATATGCCTCCTCAGGCCATCACTGACCCACCACCAAACCGGTCATGCCGATTGATGTTAGAGGCACCATAACATTTTTCATGGCTTCTCCAGACCCTTTTACATCTGTCACATGTGCTCAGGGTGAACCTGCTCTCATCTATGAAAACCACGGGGCGCCAGTGGCAGGCCTGCCAATTCTGGTGTTCAATAACAAATGCCAGTCGAGCTCCACGGTGCCAGGCAGTGAGCACAGGGCCCACTAGAGGATGTCGGGCCCTCAGGCCACCCTCATAAAGTCTGTTTTTGATTGTTTGGCCAGAGACATCCACACCAGTGGCCTGCTGAATGTCATTTTGTAGGGCTCTGGCAGTGCTTATCCTGTTCCTCCTTGCACAATGGAGCAGATACCGGTCCTGCTGATGGATTAAGGACCTTCTTTGGCCCTGTCCAGCTCTCCTAGAGTGACTACCTGTCTCCTGGAATCTTCTCCATGCTCTTGAGACCTTCTGGCAATGGCAATATTGATGTGCCATCCTGGAGGAGTTGGACTGCCTGTGAAACCTCTATAGGGTCCAGGTATCGCCTCATGCTACCAGTAGTGATGCTGACCCAAGCCAAATACAAAACTAGTGAAAAACAGTCAGAAAAGATGAGTAGGTAATAAAATGTCAGTGGCCTCCACCTGTAAAACCATTCCTGTTTTGGAGGTCGTCTCATTGTTGCCCATCTAGTGCACCTGTTGGTAATTTCATTAACACCAAAGCAGCAGAAACTGATTAACAACCCCCTCTGGTACTTAACTGACCAGATCAATATCCCAGGAGATTAATTGACTTGATGCCATACTCTGATTATAAGTGTTCCTTACATTTTTTTGAGCAGTGTATATATACAGTATTACTAAACGGTAATCAATCAGTGCAAATAATGAATAAAAACAGCTGAACACTCAAGGTCAAAATATCATATCCCAGCATAAGCGCAAAGAACAACAATGAATTGCACACAATGACATATAAAAGTTCATATGGAGCAAGGCAAACAGATTCCCAAAGGGTGTCCACTTGTGATTCTAAATGTATTCATGCAGGTGATATCGTGCAGAGCCTCCACCACAGATAACGCTAGCAGCTCACCTCATAACATGGAACAAAGTACAGCACTGAAACAACCACTTGAACAAATAGATCTACTGGTTCTGGTTTCATCCTAAGTACCGGGTTACTCACCCCCCCCTCCGCTGTCATACAGCAGCATTAGTTGTGGAGCCAACATAATCATAACAGCCAATGACTAACCCCCCGGCCCCATTCAGCTGCTGGCTAGGAGATTCCTGTTATGGTCCAGATATGTCCGTTACCATATTTGAGTGATAACATCACCAATATCTCCTGCCCTTTGTTTACATTCAGCGGTTGGGTGGGGAATCTCTCAGTTGGAACTGAATTGGTTGGGGATGAGTCACTGGTTTCATAGCAACCCAGGGGTCCTGTCTCGGACAGCTTTCCAGCACATACATGCCTTAATCTGAGCAATGGCATCTCTCTGAACGGGTGGTAATTATTTTTATATCTGACACATAGCGGAAGGTAAAAGTTATGTAACTGCTTTATTATGCATGTTATTTTCCTTTAAAGTTGATCACCAGGTTTTTTGTGGCTTTTAAATAGTTCATATGGACCAAGCTGGCCCAAATTAACTATTTCCTTCACTAAGTGCTGCACTGGATCTAAGCACTGTATAAACTACATTTAGCTTCAGCTACATACAGTACACAGTGCTGGGTTCTGGCTGTGAGATAGAGACTCCTGTCTCACATCCAGAACAAGACCACCGGTCTGGGTGAACCTCAGCCATTCATAGGCAGCTTTGTATTCTGTGAATACAATGCTATCTCTGATTGGCTGAGTCGAAGTGCATGACATAATCAACCTCCTCTCCACTTTAGCCAATCAGAGCCAGTACAGTGCTTAGAGCCAGTAAAGCACTTGGTGAAAGAAATAGTTAATTTTGACCAGCTTGGGCAGCACAGTGGTGTATTGGTTAGCACTTTCACCTAGCAGCAAAAGGGTCGCTGGTTCGGATCCCGACACGACACCATCTGCCTGGAGTTTGCATGTTCCCCCTGTGTCTGTGTGGGTTTCCTCCGGGTACTCCGGTTTTCTCCCACACTCCAAAGACATGCTGGTAGGTTAATTGGATCTTGTCCAAATTGGCCTAGTATATATGTATATATGTGTGTGTACGCGTGTCGAGATCCTATGGGGTAAAATGACCGCACCAGCCAAGCAGACACTGGCTGCAAAAAGCGCCTAGAGGCGATTCAGTTTGCATGTGTAGCGCTATACAAGTCACTCATTCATTCATTCATTCATTCATTCATTTAAAACCACAGGAAACTGTAAGATCAGCTTTGAAAACCTCCCTTGTGTAGACATTCAAAAGCCCTGAGACTGCTTCTGGATGCTGCCATCTTGGATGTGAAGCCAGTAGCCCCAGCACTTTAGTGACAACATAGCAGTTAGTGATCCACCTTATGCTATTGTTGGCCAAACGTTTGTCTACTGGATACTGATTATATTCATACCAGATACAATGGGCTATTGATTTTATTATTATTTATCTCAACACATGTCTTCGTAGCCTTGATGAAGGAAGCAGGGGCCTACAGTATGTAACTTTCAAACGCATTGGCTGATTTTGCAGATTACAAGGGCTAATAAAATCTATTATACACATATTAATACATTGGAGCTGTCATAATTTACCATCTATTCCTGCATAAGCAAGGATCCCTTTAGAAGCTTCTGTATGACAAGAGATTTGCCTGTGAACCCACACTTATTATCAAAATATACCCAGACAGAATCATTTGTTTGCCTAGAAGTCCATCGCTTCTCATTCAGAAATGTCTGGCTAGTATAACGTAAGCCGTGTACACACGATCGGTTTTACCGATGAAAACAGTCCGATAGACTGTTTTAATCGGACGAACCGATCGTTTATGGGCCCCATCGGTCTTTTTTCCCATCGGTGTGAAAAAATAGAACATGTTTTAAATTTTTCCGATGGGAAAAAAAACGATAGCAAAATCCGATCGTCTGTGTGTAAATCCATCGGATAAAAAAAACACGCATGCTCAGTATCAAGTCGACGCATGCTCAGAAGCATTAAACTTAATTTTTCTCGGCTCATCTGAGTGTTTTACGTCACCACGTTTGAAACGGTCGGTTTTTTGACTGATGGTGTGTGGGCAAGACTGATGGAAGACAGTTTCATCGGATTTCCGATGGAAAAAACCATCGGATTAGAATCCATAGGATATCCGATCGTGTGTACAGGGCTTAAAGTGGTTGTAAACCCTCCTAAAAAAAAAAAAAAAATTTTAACTAGCTGTAAGAGAAAGCCATAATGAGCTAATATGACTAGCATAATAGCTCATTATGCATCACTTACCTTAGATCGGGGCCCCCGAAGCCGTCCTCGTCTCCCTCTTCAGCCGCATGCATCGCTGCGGCGATAGCCGGAAGGTTACTTCTGGGTATCGCCGCTCCGGCGCTGTGATTGGCCGGAGCGGCGAAGACGTCACTCCGCGCATGCGCGCGTGAGCCGTCGAATTCGGCAACGTCGTCGAATGTTGCGACCTAGCCGAATTTGTGAATGGGGTTAACACCATGCGCATGCGCGTGACGTCAGCGTCGCCGCATTTAAATGCAAATATCTCCTTAACCGTGTAGGTTAAGGAGATATTTCATGCACCTACAGGTAAGCCTTAATCTAGGCTTACCTGTAGGTCTTTGTTTATAAAGTGGGTTTACAACCACTTTAAGAGAAGTTACGTTATCACCACAGTTAATTTCACTTTTACAGAAAATCACATAAATCATTAGGTAATAGTTGACTGAATGTTGGTCTGTGCAGTTGAACATTTAGGGATTATTACCCAAAAAATCCCATTTAAAAGAAGCCTTCATGATTGGCATAGTAAAAACAAGATGGGTAGATGGGATGGTTAAATAATAATAATGTCCTAATTGACCTCTATTTTTTTTAGGCGAAACATGAGCAAGTGCTTATTCAAAATTGAAAAAATATGGAAAACCTATATAAAGCGTGTTTATCTAGGGCTCCTACCTAGCATACATCAGTTAGGCTTATTGCAAGGTAATCGTAAACAGGATGGCTCATCTTCCCATAGCAAAACATTCCTGCTCACAATTCTCTGTTTAAAGATGCATGGCTTTTTAACCTTCATTTACATGCATGTTTTTGTTCCCTTTCTACTTTTCCATGTGGGTGTGACATGTGGTTCAATAAATTTTTTATGAGTTTTATCCACATGCATTTTATTTTACGGGAAAACACTTTTTTTTCATTGGTCTTCTTTCCTGCCACTATTTTGTGATTGGGGGATAGTGTAAGGAAATATCCCTAATTTCAAAATGTTTGCACCAAGCCTGGTAATGTTGATGCTGGTTAGGTCATTACCACTTTGCAAAGATCTGACTAAAGTAGAATGACACGGTGTTGGGTGCAGCCCACTGTTTTGCAGAGTTAGACAAAATACACTTTTTTGGAATACACATACTGTACATGTCCATAACAATGTAAATGTTGATGTTCTTTCTTTTAATGGTATTTCATTTTTTCTTTCTTAAAGAATACTTATACCCCCTCTCCATCCCATTACTATCTATACTCTTGATCAGCGGGTGATCTGATATAGGCTTACAAGTAGGCTATGGAGAAAGCTGTGACCAGTTTAAGAGGGTAGAAGGACCATTAACTGCTGTGGGCTGTGGCTCATGTAGCATAGCATGTCACCAACTGATCTGGGGTATGTAACAGGAGTGTAAATAGTAATTGGAGAAGGTGGGTTGCTAAGCTTAGGTAGTTTAAAAGTAGACTTACAATTTAACCCTTTCAGAGTCAAACAACTGTAACAAAACATATATACTGTATAACCCCTTGATCTTCAACTGAATATAAGTCGGAATTTGTTTTACTATCTGTAATCTTTTTCCTCCACGTGCAAACTTATATGGGAGCAGTTTTTTCCTAATATGTACACCATTTTTTTTAACCCCTTCCAACTTGCTTTCCTGTTCACACTGTTTACAACATATGTATTCCAATATGTATTACAATGGAAAGGGAAAAAAACTGCGCTAGCTCATATAAGTGATGAAAAACTATGAATAAACCCTTTTAACAGCAGCAATAATAGTGGGATAAACACAAAGTAAACATGAAAAAGAAAAAATTGCGCTATGGGTGAATAATTAGAGTCCAAAGATGTGAAGTCCTTTTGAAAAAATAATGATGATGGAGTCAACACAAACAACAAGGGGCACAATGCTTGTCATGAATATCTGGGCAGATCTTATCAAGGTGTATGCTTACCAGATGATAAGCCAAAATAGACAAATGGCTATAACCCAGCCCAGGCCTTTGTTTGGCACAACAGTGCCAATTCCTCCGATAAGAGAATAGCAGCAATAGGGTGATGACTCCACAGAATGCGTTGGTGCGTGTATCCAAGGAACAGATTTAAAAATGAAGAAACAAAGAAAAAAAAACACATAGAGCTATTTCATGTAGCAGGATTACGCTATGTTATAAAAAATGAGATAGAAATCATACACTGGGTGCTGTTTTGCTTTCTCTATCTATAGTGAACCACCACCGCATATAGGGTCTCCTCACCAGATATCAATGTGGGAAAAAAAGACCTTGTCAACAAACAACCATCATGGGAGACACATCCACCAATGTGTGAAACCGCCACCTTACATAGAGTCTGCTTACCAGAATGATCTAGACTGTATGCAATACATTCCACCGTAAGCTAGTGGATGGCTGGAGGGGAGTGAGTGTCACTCATACGGATCTGGTTCTTGCAGTGGATCAATCAATATTCCTCACTGTTATAGTAGCTCCGTGGGGCCCATACAGGGGTTATGTACCCAAGAAAAACAAATGGGGACCAATAGTGTGATATCGCCACAACATTTATTTAAAAGAATTAAAATTACACTTACGCAGTAAGCGGTAAAACGATCATATAAAAGCCAGCCGGCTAAAAGCAAACTCCCGTCCTAACGAGCGTGGTGACGTCAGCACGTACCCCCTTAGACGCGTTTCGTCATCATAGACATTGTCAATAAGGGACGGGTAGCGAGCTGAATCACCACGTTATATAGTACCTTGCCTTGTTATGAGGTCCGGATATGAGTATGCGGCCGCCATCTTGGATGATGGAAAGCCGTATCCGTGTCAATGGACTATTGTAGTGTTGCCCTTAGTACAAAAAGTAGCAGAAAAGGATGAAAACACGAGAACATATATTACTAGCCTCGATCTGGATCCTGAACACGAGTCAACACCCACCATCTAGACTACTGGCAAACAACATATCCGTCCCTCAAACGAGCGCATGAATTAGAATTTAATCCATGCAGATGAATTTTTTTTATATATGTATATATAAATAAGGTTAAATAGAGAGAGGATAAAAAGAGGCACTAATTGGCAAAAAAGCAATATTATATGTCTCCAAAAATTGTTAATTAATTAGCGAATCCCACAAAATGTATGCATATTATGTCATAAGGACCAGACAAATGGGCCATATCGACACCCATAGTGTATATAATGTGTATAAGTAAATACTATAAATGTGAATAATGAATTATAGTTGGAATCATTCCAACACAATTAATTCTATATAACAAAAACATTTTTTTTTTTTGTTTTTTCCCCCCCAAAAATACTCTTTTATATAAATTCTTTATAAAAAATATTATACACTGTATATATATTCCCTATTTCAGAAAAACATATACAAGACCTTTTATTGCAAAAAGGCCCTACATGCTTCCTGCAAATATCTAATATTACAGTGCAAGTGAAAAGGCCTAAAATTTATAATGAATATGTGAAATATAATCCATATCGTGAATAATGTGAATTAATCAATACTGTGTTAGGTTTATTAAAGATTACAAGGTCAGCTGTCATCAAGACACTGACCATTGCAAATCGATAAATAATAAATAACAGGACACAATTAAATCCAATCAAATATATTATATTGGATGGATGAATACCCATTGGTGTACCCATAGTGCTGGCCATAGGGTGCACAAAAAATCACTTACACTTTTATTTATTTATAATAAAAAAGTGTAAAAAATAAATGAAAAAATAAAATTAAAAAAGGAGAAAATGAAGAAGAAATGAAGAAAGACCCCCTATTTCAATATAAACTCATACGCATGACCCAGATCAAGTTCACAGAGACTGACCATCTATGAATTGTCGATGAAGGCGTTGACATCGTCAATATTTAGTCCATGGGGTATATACGATTTTGCCTTAAAAATCCACCATGTTTTTGGGTATTGACAAATTCAGCCCCAAGTGGAGGGGTAGCTCTCTTGTTAGGGACATCTCTAGACTAGAAATGTCATGGATTTTTAAGGCAAAAACGTATATACCCCATGGACTAAATATTGCCGTTGATGTCAACGCCTTCATCGACAATTCATAGATGGTCAGTCTCTGTGAACTTGATCTGGGTCATGCGTATGAGTTTATATTGAAATAGGGGGTCTTTCATTTCTTCTTCATTTTCTCCTTTTTTAATTTTATTTTTTCATTTATTTTTTACGCTTTTTTATTATAAATAAATAAAAGTGTAAGTGATTTTTTGTGCACCCTATGGCCAGCACTATGGGTACACCAATGGGTATTCATCCATCCAATATAATATATTTGATTGGATTTAATTGTGTCCTGTTATTTATTATTTATCGATTTGCAATGGTCAGTGTCTTGATGACAGCTGACCTTGTAATCTTTAATAAACCTAACACAGTATTGATTAATTCACATTATTCACGATATGGATTATATTTCACATATTCATTATAAATTTTAGGCCTTTTCACTTGCACTGTAATATTAGATATTTGCAGGAAGCATGTAGGGCCTTTTTGCAATAAAAGGTCTTGTATATGTTTTTCTGAAATAGGGAATATATATATATATATATATATATATATATATATACACACAGTGTATAATATTTTTTATAAAGAATTTATATAAAAAAAAGAGTATTTTTGGGGGGGAAAAAAACAAAAAAATAATATTTTTTTTTGTTATATAGAATTAATTGTGTTGGAATGATTCCAACTATAATTCATTATTCACATTTATAGTATTTACTTTATTATACACATTATATACACTATGGGTGTCGATATGGCCCATTTGTCTGGTCCTTATGACATAATATGCATACATTTTGTGGGATTCGCTAATTAATTAACAATTTTTGGAGACATATAATATTGCTTTTTAGCCAATTAGTGCCTCTTTTTATCCTCTATTTAACCTTATTTATATATACATATATAAAAAAAATTCATCTGCATGGATTAAATTCTAATTCATGCGCTCGTTTGAGGGACGGATATGTTGTTTGCCAGTAGTCTAGATGGTGGGTGTTGACTCGTGTTCAGGATCCAGATCGAGGCTAGTAATATATGTTCTCGTGTTTTCATCCTTTTCTGCTACTTTTTGTACTAAGGGCAACACTACAATAGTCCATTGACACGGATGCGGCTTTCCATCATCCAAGATGGCGGCCGCATACTCATGTCCGGACCTCATAACAAGGCAAGGTACTATATAACGTGGTGATTCAGCTCGCTACCCGTCCCTTATTGACAATGTCTATGATGACGAAACGCGTCTAAGGGGGTACGTGCTGACGTCACCACGCTCGTTAGGACGGGAGTTTGCTTTTAGCCGGCCGGCTTTTATATGATCGTTTTACCGCTTACTGCGTAAGTGTAATTTTAATTCTTTTAAATAAATGTTGTGGCGATATCACACTATTGGTCCCCATTTGTTTTTCTTGGGTACATAACCCCTGTATGGGCCCCACGGAGCTACTATAACAGTGAGGAATATTGATTGATCCACTGCAAGAACCAGATCCGTATGAGTGACACTCACACCCCTCCAGCCATCCACTAGCTTACGGTTGAATGTATTGCATACAGTCTAGATCATTCTGGTAAGCAGACTCTATGTAAGGTGGCGGTTTCACACATTGGTGGATGTGTCTCCCATGATGGTTGTTTGTTGACAAGGTCTTTTTTCCCACATTGATATCTGGTGAGGAGACCCTATATGCGGTGGTGGTTCACTATAGATAGAAATCATACACTGGGTGCTGTTTTGCTTTCTCTATCTCATTTTTTATAACAGAGATATTTCATGTAGCAGGATTACGCTATGTGTTTTTTTTCTTTGTTTCTTCATTTTTAAATCTGTTCCTTGGATACACGCACCAACGCATTCTGTGGAGTCATCACCCTATTGCTGCTATTCTCTTATCAGAGGAATTGGCACTGTTGTGCCAAACAAAGGCCTGGGCTGGGTTATAGCCATTTGTCTATTTTGGCTTATCATCTGGTAAGCATACACCTTGATAAGATCTGCCCAGATATTCATGACAAGCATTGTGCCCTTTGTTGTTTGTGTTGACTCCATCATCATTATTATTATTTTTTCAAAAGGACTTCACATCTTTGGACTCTAATTATTCACCCATAGTGCAATTTTTTCTTTTTCATGTATTACAATATATGTATTCCAAAAGCATCTTCAGGGAACCATTATCCTAAGACACCTATTTCTTGTTAGAATAATACACTATGTATATTACCTGAAAAATTTAAAACGTTTAGCTGATTTTTGGAAAAGAAGGTCAAGTGTGAATACAGAAAATGCATCTTCATGGTCTTGTAAGAAGTTTGTCAATCAGTTGAATGTGGTTTGGTTTCGAATTTGCCAAGATATTTCTCAACAACATTCTGGAATTCTTTCCAGGCAATTTTCTCTGGCCTCACCAACAGGACTTCGAATCGCTTGTCATTGATGATGTATCTGATATGTGGACCAACAAAAATGCCTTGGCATTAATCATTCTTGGAAACCTCTGTCTCAAATAAAAATAATCTTCATCTTCCTAGTTCATCATATGTGAATTGGTGGCAAAAATATCTTTGTTGGATCAACAGGCGGTTTGTGTGTCACATTTTTCTGTCCTAACCTACATTTTTGGCCATTTATTTCTAACCACTTTAATACAGGACACCCCCATCCTGCCCAGACCTAAATTAAGCTTTCAGTGCTCTCGCACTTTGAATGACAATTACATAGTCATAGTACCCAAACAACATTTTTATAATTTTTTCACATAGAGATTTCTTTTGGGGGTATTTTAATCCCCACTGTTTTATTTTATTTTTTTTGCGATATAAGCGGAAAAAGAGAGTAAACTTTGAAAAAAAACCCACCTTTTTTAGTTGTTTCTAAAATAAAATTTTGTAAATAAGTAATTTTTGCCCATAAATTTGGGCCAAAATCTATTCTGCTCCTTATCCTTGGTAAAAATAAATCAAATTAGTGTATATTATTTAGTCCGTGTGAAAGTTATAGAGTCTACAAGCTATGGTAGAAACACAGGCATGCGCACAGGGTGTGCCAGGTGTGCCCAGGCACACCCTAATCAACCCCTTGCAGCACAGATTCCCCCTACTGCCCTCCCCTCCCACCGCGCTCCCGACTTCCCTCCTCTCTTCTCCCATCGGCTGTTGCTGCGGAGATGTTTTAGGATGAGTGGGGGATGGGGCCGGTAAATATGTAATTTACCGGTCCCTTCCCTTTCTGAATGAACATTGTGAGTTATCGGTAATGTGTGTTTGAGCTTTGGGGTGCAAACCCTAATGCAATAGGCTGTGCACACCTATGGGTACCAATCATTGAAAATTGATCATACCTGATATACTGACGGCTTATCTCATTTCTTGAGGCCCTGAAATGTCAGGACAGTACAAATACCTCAAATGAGTCCTTTTTGGAAAGTAGATAGTCAAAGGAATTTAGTCAATGCATTATGAGTATTTGAAGATGAAATTATCGACCCCAATTCTTAGGAAAATTAAGAAATACATTTTTTTGTTATACAAAATTTTCATATTTACAGGTTATTTCTCACACGTGGCATATGTATACTTGTAATGACACCCCAAAACACATTCTGCTACTCCTATTGAGTATGGCGATACCACATGTGTGAGACTTTTACACAGCCTGGCCACATACAGAGGCCCAACATCCAAGTAGCACTTCCAGGCGTTTTAAGAGCATAAATTACACATCTAATTTTCTGACTTCCTATCACAATTTTGAAGGCCCTGGAGCACCAGGACAATAAAATTACCCACAAAATGATAGCATTTTGGAAAGCACCCGAACATATATTATATGAGGCATAATGAGTCTTTTGAACATGTCATTTTTTTTCCACAAATTTTTGGAAAATGTGCAAAGAAAATGAAAATGCATTTTTTATTACACAAAGTTGTCAATTTATAATATATTTCTAACACATAGCATGTACATAGCAAAAATGACACCCCAAAATACATTCTTCTACTCATCCTAAATATGATGATACCACATGTATGAGACCTTTACACAGCCTGGCCACATTATAATTATTATACAAGATTTACATAGCTCCAACAGTTTGCGCAGCTCTTTACAACATGAACGCAGACAGTACAGTTACAATACAATTCAATACAGGAGGAATCAGAGGGCCCTGCTCATTACAGCTTACAATCTAGAAGGGAGGGTCAAATGATACAAAAGGTAATAACTGTGGGGGATAAGCTGATGGAGAAAATCAAAGTACAGTTGTTAGAATAAGCTTCTCTGAAGAGGAGGGTTTTCAGGGATCATCTAAAAGCATACAGAGTACGAGATAATCAGACAGATTGGGGTAGGGAGTTCCATAGGATCAGAGAGGCTCTGGAAAAGTCCTGGAGGCAAACATGGAAGGAGGTGACAAGGGAGCTAAAGAGCAGGAGGTCTTGGGAGCAACGAAAAAAACGGTTTGGTTGGTATTTTGAGACTTGGCTAGTGATTTAGGTGGGGGCTGAGTTGTGGAAAGCTTTGTAAGTTGTTGTTAGTATTTTGAATTTAATTCGTTTGGTGAGTGGAAGCCAGTGGGGGGGTTGGCAGAAAAGAGTAGCAGATTGGTAAGGTGGATGCGCTCGGCAGCAGCATTCATGAGGGACTGAAGAGGGCATAGCGAATGTAAAGGTAAGTTAAAAAGAAGGGAGTTGCAGTAGTTGAGGCGAGAGATGACCAGGGAGTGAACTAGGAGCTTTGTGATTGGATGTGGGGCCCAAAGGATAGATCAGAGTCCAGGATTACACCTAGAACCTTGGCATGCCGGGATGGGCTGTTAGTTGTGCTATTGACATAGAGATCAGGGGCAGAGGCACATAGGGGAGGAAATATTATGAGCTCAGTTTTGGATAGATTGAGTTTGAGGAAGTGGTGTGACATCGAGGCTGATAAGTCTGTTAGTAAATAAGTGATACATGAGGAGCCTGAAGGAGTGAGCTGAGGGGTAGAGAGATAAATTTGGGTGTCGTTGGCATAGAGATGGTATTGGAAGCTGTGGGAGGCTATCAGCTGACCCAGGGAGGAGGTGTAGATCGATAATAGGAGCGGTCCAGGAACAGAACCTTGGGGGACTCTTAACAGAGAAAGGGAGAGGAGGGAGTAGAATTGAAAGTAACGCTAAAGGTGCAATTGGATAAGTAGAAAGAGAACCAGTGTAGAATACAGTCAATGCCAAAGACCAAAGCTGTGGAGTTTTTTTGGAGGAGGAGGGGGTGGTCAACCATGTCAAAGGCAGCAGAAAGGAGTAGGAGTACAGAATAGTGTCCATTGGTTTTGGCCGTTGGTAGATCGTTTGTTAGTTTTAGGAGGGCAGTTTCTGTGGAGTGTTGAATGTGAAATCCAGACTGAAGGGAATCAAGACAGAAGGGGCCATATACATAGGCCCAACATCTGAGTAGTACCTTCAGGCATTCTAGGAGCATACATTACACATCTAATTTCTTGACAACCTATCACACCTTTGAAGGCCCTGGAGCACCAGGACAATGGAAACGCCCACAAAATGACCCCATGAGACTGGTACTTGGGTACTCTGATGGGCTGCAGATAGGTACATGGGTACTCTGATGGGCTGGGGACAGGTACTCAGGTACTCTTTTGGACTGCATATAGGTACTTTCATGGGCTGGAGACAGGTACTCAGGTACTCTGATGGGCTGCAGATCGGTACTTGGGTGCTCTGGGCTGGAGACAGGTACTCGGGTACTCTGATGGGCTGGAGACAAGTACTCAGATGGGCTGGGATAAATATTGAAGCGCAAAGGAGGATGATTAAAACTACCATTAAATCATAAGTGGCAAACAATGGTGACATGTGAAGAGACCAATGTGAAAAACAAGGAACTCCAATATTTGAATTAAAGTCCAAGTGAATACAAATAAATGCATGGAAAAACTACAGTGAGTAGTGAGGAGTCCATGTACTGTGAATCCACAGTGTGATGATCCTTCCCACGGGAGAGCCCGAATCACATGGATGGCTGGTTGACTGATGAAATATCAATTACTAAGAACGATGAATAGATGGGGTACTCTTAAAGCAACAGGTGGACTCATCTGTCGTATGACAGTGAGTCAAGCGAGCATGGGGTCTCAGCGACCGAGGACGATGAAACTGGAACACTGTGGGTACTGCGGAGGTCCGGATCAATCCGGTAGTCCGACGGATTGAGATGTTGGGTCCACACTTCTCCTGCATATAGGTTCCAAATAGAACGTAGGAAAAAGGCAAAAAAGGAAATGCTCCCAATGGTGCAGGTCAATTTGAAACCAATCAAGGTTTATTGGAATAAAATGTCATACAAACAAATGACAATCGGCATGAAAATAAAAGTGATCACAAATGAGTCTAAAAGCAATGTGGGGTGCAGTGATGCAAGCCCGACGCGTTTTGACTTAAACAGTCATCAACAGGGGCATATAAATGGTCATATAAATGGGCTCAGATGGGCTTACAGACAGGTACTCTGATGGGCTTAAAGACAGGTCCTCTTTATTTTGGGGGAAATCAGGGCACAGTACCATAGTAACACACTGTTTACAGATCTCCTCCTCACACTGGATCAGTGTGTGAGGAGGAGAACCCGGTAACAGCGAGTTACCATGGTTTGTTGACATTTGTGACCGGCTGTGATTGGACACAGCTGGTCAGGTGGTAAAGAGCTATTTTCATTGGCTCTTTACCCTGATTGGGGATGGGCTGTGTCCTCGGATGTCATATGGCGCCCGCCCGGAGGGTTGAGAGGTTCTCGCCGGCATCATTCTGTAATACACCAGGCGGGAACTGGTTAATGTAGTACATCTCTTGCACAGCTGACCCATTCATATATGTAACAACAGTACTTGGTATATCAGAGCTGCATTCCAAAAAATATTTATTGCTTACATGGGGTGCTTACAATGGTCAGCTTTAAAAAAAAACTGTTTGCTGTAAATGTTTAGTGTTAGCTATTCAGTTTCAATTTGCTTAACCAGTTCCCGCCTGGCCTATAGCAAAATGACGGCCCGGCGGGACTGTCATCAATCCGGGTGGACGTCAGGCGCTGTGGCTTGATCTATCACCGGCTGTGTCCATCAGTTTACTGGCTTGCTGCCGGTACCGTGTGACTGCTGTGACCAATCACAGAAGATAACATGACAGTTGTAAACAATGGATGGCTTCCTTTCCTGTCATCCAATGTGTACAATTGTGTTGCCAGCTTGGTGAATGTGATCACATAGTACAGACAGGGCAAATCACAGCATGTGATTAGCTCTGGCCAACCACAGCTAATCATAACAAAATAAACTGAAATAATCGATTTCATTCAGTAAAATGCTAAAAGCAATCATAATGTGTAAAAATAAAAAAATCTGATCACTTCTCCAGATTAGTGCAGTGTTATGCCATGTACACACGATCGGTTTTACTCATCGGACAAACCAATCGTGTATGGGCCCCATCGGTCTTTTTTCCATCGGTGAGAAAAAATAGAACAGGTTTTAAATTTATTCGATGGGAAAAACAACTATAGCAAATTCCGATTGTCTGTGTGGAACTCCATCGGACAAAAAACCCATGCATGCTCAGAATCAAGTTGACGCATGCTCAGAAGCATTGAAATTAATTTTTCTGGGCTTGTCGGAGTGTTTTACGTCATGGCGTTTAAGACGGTCGGATTTGTAACTGATGGTGTGTAGGCAAGACTGATGGAATCCATAGGAAATCCGATCGTGTGTACAGGGCTTTACTATGGTATTGCTCTGGTCGCCGCGTTGTAATAAAAAAATTAATAAAAATTTTAAAAAAATTATTATTATTTTTTTCATACTGTCAGCAGTCAGTATCCCTAATCACCACCACACCCGTTATATGATGATGCTGTACTGCACTAGTGACAGTACAGAGTAAATAATATATACAGTTTTGGGTTATTTTCACTAAAGAAATTGAGCAGATTATGTTTTGGCCTATATTTATGAAAAACTATTTACTAATTATTTATTTGCAACATTTTATAACAGAAACAAAGAAAACACATATTTTTTTCAAAGGAGTCTTTTTTTTTTTTAGCAAAAGATAATAAAAACCCAGGTGACTAAACATCAACAAATAAAGCTCTAGTATTGTGAACAAAATAATAAAAACTTAGTACAGTGTTGCATGTTCAAAGTGCGACAGCGCTAAAATCTGAAAATTGGCCTGGGCAGGAAGGGGGTAAAAGTGCCCTGTATTGAAGTGGCTAAAATTAAATTCAAATTTGCTAATCTAACACTACTCTCCCCCAGACTGAGAATGCTACTGTCCAAAGGTGTCCGTCCGCTTTACTACTTCATCCAGAATGCAGAAGACCTAAATCTGGCCATAGATGGATTTAAATGTGGCCGGTTCAGTAGGGACGGAACAAAATTTGAATCCATCTATGGCCATTACCATTCCAGAGAAGTTGATCTAATGATTGATTCCTCTCAAACCAGCTTGTTGGAAAATTCTCCTTTGATCAGCACTGCAGACAATAAGCCGCAGCGCTGTTCAGTGTATTAAGTCCGTACTGTCAGAATACAATAACACAGTGTGATGGATTCCTCTCTCTACCTCTCTTGTGTGGATGGGGTAATCTGCCCAGTTTTTTTCCATCAGCCTGCTGGCCGATCGAAACAAAAAAAATAGGATTTTTTAAAACAGCTTACCTGTAAAATACTTTTCTTGAGAGTACATCACAGGACACAGAGACTTAGATAATTACTTAGTGGGTTAGATATTGGACACTGGCAACCCTAATTACAAGGCGAGTTCCTCCCCTATATAACGCCTCCCATATGGAGAGCACCTCAGTTTTGTAGCAAAGCAATAAGTGCCCCAACGTATAATCCCTAAGAGGGGCGGGAGCTCTGTGTCCTGTGATGTACTCTCAAGAAAAGGATTTTACAGGTAAGCCGTTTTAAAAAATCCTATTTTCTTGTTCATACATCACAGGACACAGAGACTTAGATAATTACTTAGTGGGATGTCCCATAGCAATGCCCAAATTGAGGGGAGGGAGACACAGAAAACACAGACCGCCATCGGACAAGAGGACCTACACTGCTGCCTGCAGTACACTGCGCCCAAAGGCGGCATCCTCATGCCCTCTCACATCCACTTGGTAAAATTTAGTGAATGTACGGACCGAATACCAAGTAGCAGCCTTGCAGATCTGAGTCATGAAGGCCTGGTGATGCACTGCCCATGAAGCACTAACTGCTCTAGTCGAGTGCGCTTTAACCTGTAAAGGAGGAATCTTCTTTTTCGAAGCATAGGCCTGAATAATGACTTGTCGAATCCACCTTGAAATAGTGGACTTCGACACTGCCTGGCCCTTCCTCGGGCCCTCTGGCAGAATAAATAGACAGTCTTTTGTATCTGAGCCGTAGCTTGCAGATACATTTTTACCGCCCTTACAACATCTAAAGAGTGTAGTTTCTCTTCTTCCGCGGACTGCAGATCTGGAAAAAAGGACGGTAGACCTACATCTTGATTCAGATGGAATCCTGAAACCACTTTCGGTAAAAAAGCTGGGTGAGGCCGCAACTCCACCCTGTCTTTATGAATAATCAAATAAGGCTCCTTACAAGAAAGAGCTGCCAACTCAGATACCCTCCTTGCTGAGGATATGGCTACAAGTAGGCTTGTGCAATTCGTTTCGTAACGAATCGAAATTCGTCCGAATTTAGCAACATTCGGAAGCATTCGAATTTCCGAACAAAGCAATTACGAATAAAACCGAATCCGAAATAAATTATACCGCAAATAGCGAATGCCCGAATGTCTTCGGCATAATTCGTTATGAAAAAGTTACGAATGTACGAATCACAATAACACTCACTCTGCTCTCTGCTTCTCCCACACCGTGCTGAACTCCCTCTCAAAATGGTGTACAGGGGCGGAGGCTATAGCCGCATGTAAAAAACAAAAGTAAAATACGAGATTTCGAATCCATTCGAAGCACAATAACACTCTGCTCTGCTCTCTGCTTCTCCCTCACCGTGCTGAACCCTCTCAAAATGGTGTACAGGGGCGGAGGCTATAGCCGCATGTAAAAAACGAAAGTAAAATACGAGATTTCGAATCGTTACAAATAACCGCTATGTATTTAGAAAAGTACAAATCCATTCGAAGCACATTAGGCATAATAGGCAGCGTCGTCGTGAGAGAGAGAGACACAGAAAATTACGAATCAACGAACCCAAAAAAAAGTTACGAAAGTAGGAGTTGTGTCAAGAATCAACGTAAAACAATGTACTCTACCGAAAGTACGAATTATAAATCAACTAAAAATTCAACAAAAAATGTCGCTTGTGAAAATACGAATTAGTCCGAACACGAAAAATCCCGTCTAGCAAAATTACGAATCAACAGGACCGAAAAGAAACGAACCGAAACTAAACGAATTTTTCCGTTGTGCACAAGTCTAGCTACAAGTAAAACCAGTTTCTTTGTTAAAAGAACTAAAGAAGCCTCGTGCAATGGTTCAAAAGGCTGTTTCTGTAAAACAGATAAAACTAAATTTAAGTCCCAGGGGCACATAGGAGGCTTAACCGGCGGATTTAAGTGCATCGCTCCCTGGACAAAGGCCCGGATCAGGGAATGAGAGGCAAGCGGTCTCTGAAAGAATACAGACAAGGCCAAGATCTGGCCCTTGGTAGTACTCAAGGCCAGCTTCATTTCTACGCCTAATTGAAGAAAGACAAAAATCCTGCTAATGGCATACCTTCTAGGATGCCACCTCCTGGATTCACACCAGGAAACATATGCCTTCCAGATTCTGTAGTAGATGAGCCTGGAGGCCAGCTTCCTAGCGTTAACCAGAGTGGATAGGACTGGGCCTGAGAGCCCACGACTCTTCAGAATGTGGGTCTCAACAGCCAAACCGTCAAATTCAGACTCTGTAAGGCAGGATGGAATATTGGACCCTGTGAGAGTAGATCTGAGTGGAGCGGAAGAACCTAAGGGTACCCCTCTGCCATCTTCACGATCTCCGCATACCAGAATCGCCTGGGCCAAGCCGGGCCTACCAGAATCACCGGCTTTCTTTCTCTCTTGACTCTCTGAAGGAATTATGGGAGAAGCGGAACTGGAGGGAACGCATAAATCAGAGAATACTGATCCCATGGAAGTGTTAAGGCATCCGACCCTTGTGCCAACGGATCTCTTGTCCTTGACATGAAGTTGTACAGCTTTGTGTTGAACCTGGAGGCCAACAGGTCTACATTCGGGGTACCCCATTTCTGACATATGGCCTGAAATATGTTGGGATGCAGAGACCATTCTCCTGGACTCAGCTGCTGGTGGCTTAGAAAATCCGCCTGCCAATTTTCTACCCCTGGAATGAAGACTGCAGACAGACAGGGAACATGCGTTTCTGCCCAAGAAAAAATGTGATTCACCTCTTTTTGGGCATCCAGACTTCTGGTGCCTCCTTGGTGATTGATATAAGCCACTGCTGTGGCATTGTCGGACTGTATCCGGACAGGACAACCCTGCAACCTGTAAGTCCAGACCCTGAGGGTCAGATGAATTGCTTGCATCTCCAGAATGTTGATGGGCAAGAGCTCTTCGGCTCTGGACCATTTTCCCTGGGCAGAAGCTTCTTCCAGAACTGCCCCCCAGCCTATAAGGCTGGCGTCTGTGGTTACGATCTTCCAAGTAACCGGAATAAAGGATTTTCTCTTTAACAGAATCTGAAGGAGCAAACAACCAATTGAGGCTCTGTTGAACCCGCGGTGACAGGTGCATTGGAAGGTCCAAGGCTTTAACTTTTCCGTTCCAGACAGACAGGATACTGCTCTGCAAAGGTCTTGAGTGAAACTGGGCATAAGGAATGGCCTCGAATGAGGCTACCATTTTTCCTAATAACCTCATGCATAGACGAATGGAAGGATTTTTTCTTGCTTTGATCATACGAACCAAATCCTTTATGGCTTTGGCCTTTGACTCGGGTAAGAATACCCTGCTTTGGATCGTGTCTATGACCATGCCCAAATACTCCAGCCTTCTTTGGGGCCTTAAGGAGGATTTCTCTAGATTGAGGACCCAGCCTAGGTACTCTAAATACTCCACTGTGCTGCGCACATTGTGGTCTAGGCACTACGGACTGATCTATGAGTAGCAGATCGTCCAGATAAGCTGTTACCGCTATGCCCCCTGCCCTTAGCTTCGCCAGGGGCGGGGATAGCACCTTTGTGAACACTCGAGGTGCGGTAGCCAGACCGAAAGGTAGGGCCACAAATTGAAAGTGGCGCTGATCCACCGCAAACCTTAGAAATCTTTGGTGATCGGGGAAAATTGGCACATGTAGATATGCATCTCTGATGTCTATTGATGCCATGAATTCTCCTCCCTGAAGGGTGGAGACTACTGAACAGACAGGCTCCATGCGGAAGGAGCGAATGTTCAGAAACTGATTCAGGTCTTTTAGATCCAGAATAGGTCTGACATCCCTGTTTGGTTTTGGAACCGTAAAGAGGTTTGAGTAGAACCCTGAGCCTTGCTCCTCTGGGGCTACTTCTATGATGACTCCCTTGGGCCAACAGATGCTCCAAGGCCAAAAGTAAAGGCCTCCTCTTTTCTGGATTTTTGGAGATTCTTGATCTCAGAAAGCGGGATGGCGGAAGTTCTCGGAACTCTAGCTTGTAGCCTAGAGATACCGTGGAGATGACCCATTTGTCCTGAACCTTTTACCGCCAGTAGTGATGAGCCGAACACCCCCGGGTTCGGTTCGCACCAGAACCCGCAAACGGACCGAAAGTTCGCACGAACTTTCGAACCCTATTAAATACAATGGATGCGAACGTTCAAAATCTAAAGTGCTAATTATAACGACTATTATGCATATTATTGTCCTAAAAAGGGTTTGGGAACCCGGGTTCTGCACCAGGGGACATGTATCAATCCAAAAAAAAGTTTTAAAAACGGCCGTTTTTCGGGAGCAGTCATTTTAATGATGCATAAAGTGAAAAAAAAAGTCAAATATTCCTTTAAATATCGTACCTGGGGGGTGTCTAAAGTATACCTGTGAAGTGCCACGTGTTTCCCGTGTTTAGAAATGTAATTTTGTGCAGGGACAGTTCTAAAGGAAAAAAAGCCATTTAAAACTGCTTGCGGCTTTAATGTAATGTCTGGTCCGGGTAATATGGATGAAAATCTTTAAGAAAAATGGCATAGCTACCCCATCACCCCCCCCCACCCCATTACCAGCCCCTTTGGGTCTTGTATGGATATTAAGGGGAACCCCACACACAAAATAAAAAAGGACCTATATACTCTAAACAGCCGTATACAGGCGGTGCATACAAGACAGGGACTGTAGGTTTGTTCTTATGTAGAATCTGTTTGTAATTTTGAACAGGTACATTGTTTAAGTGTAGCTCCAGCCAATAAATCTGTTTTTAAGCTTTTTGGAAAACATAGGGAAGGTTATCACCCCTGTAACATTTGTTTTGCTGTCTGTGCAGTGTGCACCTGTTCAGAACAGTTCACCTCACTTTCCGTCCTAATGACAAATGTTTTTTGAAAATTTGGTTTTTTTATTGAAACAAGAATTGGTGATAAAGCATCAGTGGAGAGGAGACACTTTTTTTCCCCATATTAACTCTTACAGGAGAGAATTTGCCTTCCTAGGGGTAGATTTCCTCTCACTTCCTGTTGTATCCTTCCGTTTGCAAGGAGGAGTCATTTGTAAGTTGGATGTTTGAAAGTAGGGGCCTGCCGTATATACTCAGCTGAAATTTGCCCCTTACATGTTGGTGTTGCCACAACACTGTGAGCCCTCACAGTTACTCTTGGTGGGCGCATGAATGGGCCCTGCTGTGAATTATTAGATCAAGAATTGTAATTGCATGCCCCTGTTGAACAGGGGCTGAAAAATTGGGCCTTTGGTGGTGGTGTTGACACAACACTGTAAGGCCTCACAGTTACTCTTGGTGGGCGCAGGAATGGGCCCTGCTGTGAATTATTAGATCAAGAATTGTAATTACATGCCCCTGTTAAACAGGGGCAGAAAAATTGGGCCTTAGGCACTGGTGCCACAACACTGCAACCCCTCACAGATACTGTACTTGGAGCACAGCAATGAGGCCTGTTGCAAAGCATTGCATCAAAAATTGTAATTACAGGCCCCTGTTAAACAGGGGCTGAAAAATTGGGCCTTAGCCACTGGTGGCGGCACCCAGAAACAAAAATGTTCTTCCAAGCTATCATCATCAATCGGATCATTGAGGAGGAGGATAGTCAGTCAACATAACAGGACAGTCTCTCAGCATCAGCATCAGTCTTGAAGGGATGTGACATTTGAAAATAAATTAGTCTGTTATATCAGCTTCAGGTGTGTGGTAGCTGGTGGTGATCCAAGACTGGTTCATCTTTATGAAGGTCAGTTGATCAACAGAGTCGGTGGACAGGCGCACCCTGTGATCCGTGACAAATCCTCCCGCAGCACTGAATGTGCGTTCTGAAAGAACGCTGGATGCAGGACAGGCCAGTAGCTCAATTGCATACTGTGCAAGCTCTGGCCAGTGATCCATCCTCAAGACCCAGTAAGCCAGAGGATTTTCGGTGGGGAAGGTGTCCAAGTCTGACCTTGCCCCTAGGTATTCCTGCACCATGTATATCAGACGCTGGCGATAGTTGCTGGAACCGATCATACCTTGGGGCTGCGGACTAAAGAATTGTCTGAACGCTTCGGTCAGACGGCCACCTTCCCCACCGCTCCTTCTTTGACTGACCGAAGCCTCAGCAACTCGTTGTCCAGGACCAGGAGTTTGTAACCTCCCAGTCTCTGGGAACGCGTTGCACAGACCTTTCTGCAAAGCCTCCCGGAGTTGTCTCATCCTCTGCGATGGTAAGATAAGGTCCGCAACCTTAGAGTTACTCTTGGTGGGTGCAGCAATGGGCCCTGCTGTGAATTATTAGATCAAGAATTGTAATTGCATGCCCCTGTTGAACAGGGGCTGAAAAATTGGGCCTTTCGTGGTGGTGGTGGTGTTGCCACAACACTGCAAGCCCTCAGAGTTACTCTTGGTGGGTGCAGCAATGGGCCCTGCTGTGAATTATTAGATCAAGAATTGTAATTACATGCCCCTTTTGAACAGGGGCTGAAAAATTGGGCCTTTCGTGGTGGTGGTGGTGGTGGTGGTGGTGGCGTTGCCACAACACTGTAAGCCCTCAGAGTTACTCTTGGTGGGTGCAGCAATGGGCCCTGCTGTGAATTATTAGATCAAGAATTGTAATTGCATGCCCCTGTTGAACAGGGGCTGAAAAATTGGGCCTTAGGCACTGGTGCCACAACACTCCAACCCCTCACAGATACTGTACTTGGAGCACAGCAATGAGCCCTATGGCAAATTATTGCTAACAAAATTGTAATTACACGCCCCTGTAAAACAGGGGCTGAAAAATTGGGCCTTAGCCACTGGTGGCGGCACCCATAAACAAAAATGATCTTCCAAGCTATCATCATCAATCGTATCATTGAGGACTCGGAGGAGGAGGATAGCCAGTCAACATAACAGCACAGGCACTCAGCATCAGCATCAGTCTTGAAGGGATGTGACATGTTAAAATCAATTAGTCTGTTATATCAGCATCAGGTGTGTGGTAGCTGGTGGTGATCCAAGACTGGTTCATCTTGATGAAAGTCAGTCGATCAACCGAGTCGGTGGACAGGCGCACCCTGTGATCCGTGACAAATCCTCCAGCAGCACTGAATGTGCGTTCCGAAAGAACGCTGGATGCAGGACAGGCCAGTAGCTCAATTGCATACTGTGCAAGCTCTGGCCAGTGATCCATCCTGAAGACCCAGTAAGCCAGAGGATTTTCGGTGGGGAAGGTGTCCAAGTCTGACCTTGCCCCTAGATATTCCTGCACCATGTTTATCAGACGCTGGCGATGGTTGCTGGAACCGATCATACTTTGGGGCTGCGGACTAAAGAATTGTCTGAACGCATCGGTCAGACGGCCACCTTCCCCACCGCTCCTTCTTTGACTGGCCGAAGCCTCAGCAACTCGTTGTCCAGGACCAGGAGTTTGTAACCTCCCAGTCTCTGGGAACGCGTTGCACAGACCTTTCGGCAAGGCCTCCCGGAGTTGTCTCATCCTCTGCTCCCTCTGCGACGGTAAGATAAGGTCCGCAACCTTACCCTTGTACCGTGGATCAAGGAGAGTGGCCAGCCAGTAATGGTCCCTCTCCTTGATCCGAAGAATACGAGGATCCTTCCGCAGACTTTGCAGGATCAGGGAGGCCATGCAGCGTTGGTTAGCTGAGGCATTCAGTCCGGAGTCCTCTGGGTCACTAAGGACGACATGATCCACAGCCACCTCCTCCCAGCCACGTACAAGTCCACTGGTTTCTTGGGACTGTAAATCATCCCTAAAAGACTGCTGCTGATGATGCTGAGTGCCAGGCTCCACCTCCATGCTGACACAATCCTCCTCCTCCTCCTCCTCCTCCTCTTCTTCCTGTGCGATGGGTGGGACAGAAGGAACACTGTCTAGGTAAAGGGGGCCTTGAGAGGCAAGGAAGTCCTCCTCTTCCTGCCTCTGTTCTGCCTCAAGTGCCCTGTCCATTATTCCATGCAGCGTATGTTCCAACAGGTGGACAAGAGGTACAGTGTCACTGATGCATGCACTGTCACTGCTCACCATCCTCGTGGCCTCCTCAAATGGTGCCAGGCAGTGTTGCCAACCGTACGTAGATTTACGTACGGTACGTGAATTTAACCCCTTTTTTGGGGTGTACGTTAATGTCCGCTATGGGCACCGGCGCCCATAAAAAAGATGGCCACGAGCCGGCCATACAACTGCGCATGCGCCGTTCCGAAGCCGGCCGAGCGCAGGGAAACTTGTTCACGCTCGGCCGGGCGGCGCACGCACAGTAACGTGATGGCGCCGCTGGCGCCATTTTTGAATACACTGGCGTGACCACAGCGGCTGGCGCGACTCGAGTCCTCAGTCCTGCAGTGAGCAGTAGCACTCATCATAGGAGCGAGCGGAGCACTGACAGGGTGGAGGAGCGAGCGGAGCACTGACAGGGTGGAGGACAGAGTCAGACAGACTCTAGGTGAGTGAAACTGGGGGGGGGTCAGTGAGTGAGCCTGGAGCGTGAAGCCGTGCCAATGGTGCCATGCAGGGGACACAGAGACTGATGTGCTCTCTGTCCACCGGCACCATATTACTTCTCGAAATCATCAGTGTGCTGTGTCCTCCTCTGGCTCCTGTGCACCTTTCCACAGGTCAGGGCAGCACAGTGCTGCCCTGACCTGTGGAGAGGTGAAAGGGGCACAGGAGGAGGACACAGCACACTGATGATGTGGAGAAGTAATATGGTGGTGGACAGAGGAGGAGGCTACTGTGAGGGGGTGAGGAGGGCACCATCATGTCCGCAGAGTGTCTCCGGCACCTCCAGTAGTATGTCCGCAGTCTCTGTCCACCTCCTGTAGTATGTCCGCAGCCTCTGTCCACCTCCTGTAGTATGTCCGCAGTCTCTGTCCAGTGTCCACCTCCCTGTAGTATGTCCGCAGTCTCTGTCCACCTCCTGTAGTATGTCCGCAGTCTCTGTCCACCTCCTGTAGTATGTCCGCAGTCTCTCCAGTGTCCACCTCCCTGTAGTATGTCCGCAGTCTCTCCAGTGTCCACCTCCCTGTAGTATGTCCACAGTCTCTCCAGTGTCCACCTCCCTGTAGTATGTCCGCAGTCTCTCCAGTGTCCACCTCCCTGTAGTATGTCTGCAGTCTCTGTCCACCTCCTGTAGTATGTCCACAGTCTCTCCAGTGTCCACCTCCCTGTAGTATGTCCGCAGTCTCTCCAGTGTCCACCTCCCTGTAGTATGTCTGCAGTCTCTGTCCACCTCCTGTAGTATGTCCACAGTCTCTCCAGTGTCCACCTCCCTGTAGTATGTCCGCAGTTTCTCCAGTGTCCACCTCCCTGTAGTATGTCCGCAGTCTCTGTCCACCTCCTGTAGTGTGTCCGCAGTCTCGGTCCACCTCCTGTAGTGTGTCCGCAGTCTCGGTCCACCTCCTGTAGTGTGTCCGCAGTCTCTGTCCACCTCCTGTAGTGTGTCCGCAGTCTCTGTCCACCTCCTGTAGTGCGTCCGCAGTCTCTGTCCACCTCCTGTAGTGCGTCCGCAGTCTCTGTCCACCTCCTGTAGTGCGTCCGCAGTCTCTGTCCACCTCCTGTAGTGCGTCCGCAGTCTCTGTCCACCTCCTGTAGTGCGTCCGCAGTCTCTGTCCACCTCCTGTAGTGCGTCCGCAGTCTCTGTCCACCTCCTGTAGTGCGTCCGCAGTCTCTGTCCACCTCCTGTAGTGCGTCCGCAGTCTCTGTCCACCTCCTGTAGTATGTCCGCAGCCTCTGTCCACCTCCTGTATCGTGTCTGCAGTCTGACCATCTCTTGTCATGTCTACAGTCTCTGAGGGGATCCTAGAAAAGGAGTCAAGAGTGGGAGTGCCGCCGGGATGGGGGTTACGGCCCAGGAAGAAACACACGTGTGGACTGGGGAGAGGAGATCAGACCCACCAAGCTGGAGCCGTCTGACTGAGCCCCACACTGTGCACCTGGGAGGAGGTAAGTGACAGTGCCGCCAGGCCATTCTGAGGGGGGGGGGGGGGGGTCACTGATGTAAGAAGGTGAATGAATACAATAATGTAAGGGGGCACTGATATAAAGGTTTCCCCCTTATATTAGTACCCCCCCCCCTTACCTTAGTGTATTCACTCTGTGGAAGGTGGTCTCTATTCACCAGAGCTCCCCCTTACATCATGATCTGCAGTGTTCCCCTTTACATAAGAGTGCCCTTGCACTGTAAGGGGGCATCCTGCAGACTCTGATGTAAGTGGGAACTCTGTGCTGGCTGGGTTATAGTAACCTAACCTTCATGTAAATTGAGAAATATGTTTTTTTACTTTTGTTTAACTTAAACACATTGATATTAGCATTAGCTGTGTGTTTATAGTTGAAATATTGATATTTGCACTGTTTAGCACTAAAAACAGTAATTTTAGGTACTGTTTTGCAGTGTCAGTAAAAAATGCGGCTCTGCCAGTAATCTTCATTATTTTTGCCAGTAAGAAATTGGTGCCGTACAGAAATTTGGGCATCCTTGCCAGTAAATTTCACTTCAGGGGGTTGGCAACACTGGTGCCAGGACAGTGCATGCATCCCTGATCATGCCCCACTGGCGTGGTGAAAAAAACCTGAGCTCCCCTGACCCTGTCCTGGTGCCGTAGTCGCACAGGTACTCATTGATGGCCCTCTGCTGCGTGTGCAGCCGCTGCAGCATGGCCAACGTTGAGTTCCACCTGGTGGGCATGTCACATATAAGGCGGTTCTTGGGCAGGTTCAACTCCTTTTGCAGCTCAGCCAGGCGAGCACTGGCATTATAAGATCTGCGGAAATGCACACAGACTTTCCTGGCCTGCCTCAGGACATCCTGTAAGCCCGGGTACCTGCCCAAGAACCGCTGCACCACCAGGTTAAGGACGTGAGCCACACAGGGCACATGGGTCAGTTGTCCCTGTCGGAGAGCGGAGAGGAGGTTGGTGCCATTGTCGCAAACTACCATTCCTGGCTTAAGCTGGTGTGGCGTCAACCACCTCTCGGCCTGCCCCTGCAGAGCAGACAGAACCTCTGCCCCAGTGTGGCTCCTGTCCCCCAAACACACCAGCGCAAGCACGGCATGGCATCTTTTTGCCTGCGTAATTGCGTAGCCCCTTGAACGCCTACGGAGCACCGCTGGTTCCGAGGACAAAGCACAGGAAGAGGCCATGGAGGAAGAAGAAGAGGAGGGGGTGGAGGACAGAGGTGTGTCACAACCAGTAGTAGCATTTTGGAGGCGTGGCGGTGGAACAACCTCCAACACTACTGCACCTTGTCCTGCATCCTTCCCAGCTGCCAAAAGAGTGACCCAATGGGCCGTGAAAGAAAGGTAATGTCCCTGTCCATGCCTGCTGGACCATGAGTCAGCGGTAATATGCACCTTACCGCTGACCGCCCTGTCCGGCGAGGCCAAGACATTGCCTTCCACATGCCGGTAGAGAGCCGGAATCGCCTTCCGTGAGAAAAAGTGGCGTTTGGGAACCTGCCACTGCGGAACCGCACATTGCACAAACTCACGGAAGGGGGCCGAGTCTACCAACTGAAAAGGCAGCAGTTGAAGCGCTAGCAATTTAGCCAAGCTAGCATTCAACCGCTGGGCATGTGGATGGCTGGGAGTGAACTTCTTTCGACGGTCCAGCAGCTGGGGCAGGGAAATTTGCCTGCTAGAATCGGACGTCGGTGTACTGCTAGCAGAGTGCCCGCAAGTACTTGGCTGTGACACACCTAATTCTACACCTTCATTCCTCTCAGTGCAGGTTTCAGAGAGGACTGAAGGTATAGTGGGGTTGGAGATCCCAGCTGATGCGGTGCAAGGAGAGGTCCGCTTTGTTCTTTGGTGTGGGTCTTTAAGGTAGGCTTGCCAACGAGCTGCATGGCAGGTCAACACATGTCTGGTCAAGCACGTGGTGCCCAAGCGGGTGATGTTTTGGCCACGCGATATACGCTTGAGACATATGTTGCAAACAGCATCTGTGCGATCTGATGCACTCGACTCAAAAAAGGCCCACACCAAAGAACTTTTTGAATAACGGGCAGAGGCAGCGCCCTGCACAGGCGGAGCTCTGCGGTGTAATTCCGTCGTTGTGCTGCCCTTATGCTGGCCCCCCGAGGGCATCCTGCCTCGTTGGAGATGTGCCTCCTCCTCATCCTCCTCCTCCTCCTCTCTCCTATTAGGCACCCACGTGGAGTCAGTGACATCATCCCCTCCCTCCTCATCACTGGAGCCAATCTGGCAGTATGCTGCAGCTGCTGGAACATGACTGCCAGATTGGTGTCCTTCTTGAGCATCCCCTCTCTGCTCTCACGCTACTGCCTTCCTCTAGCTGGGTATCATCATCAGACCCTTCGAAACGCTGGGCATCCTCCTGGAGCATGTACCCAACACTGTGCTCAAACAGTTCGGGGGACTCCTCAGGAGGACATGGTTGGTCTAGGGAAGGAGTGACTGATGATGACATAGATACGAGGGAAGAGGACGCTTTGGCAGCTGCTTTGCCAGTACCCCGAGCCTGGGTGAGAGAGGATGAGGAGGATGAGGAGGGCTTGGTCATACACTCTACCAAGTCTTCGGCATGATGCGGCTCAACACGTCCAGCTGCCGAAAAGAAGGACAAGCGTGTCCCATGGCCACGTGCTGATGGCGATGCACCGCGTCCACGACCAGCACTGTTGTCTCTAGACACAGAGCCTGCTTGCCCTCTTTTATTGGCTCCTGACTGTCTGCCTCTCCTTGTTTGCCTTCCAGACATTCTAATGGCCTGCAGGGAAATGGGAAAACCAGCAATAAGGCCGAGCTTTAGGAGTATATTTTGCAGGAATCACACTACGCCGGCTGTAGGTGCTGCAAATGCCTGTTGGTGTAACACACCAGGAAAAAGCAGCAATACAGGCTAACTTCAGGTGTAATATGATCAGGAGGCACACTCCGCCCGCTGTAAGTGCCGCAAATGCCTGTTGGTGTAACACACCAGGAAAAAGCAGCAATACAGGCTAACTTCAGGTGTAATATGATCAGGAGGCACACTCCGCCCGCTGTAAGTGCCGCAAATGCCTGTTGGTGTAACACACCAGGAAAAAGCAGCAATACAGGCTAACTTCAGGTGTAATATGATCAGGAGGCACACTCCGCCCCCTGTAAGTGCTGCAAATGCCTGTTGGTGTAACACACCAGGAAAAAGCAGCAATACGGGCTAACTTCAGGTGTATAATGTGTAGGAGGCTTAGCAACAATGACACTGACACTGTCCCCTGCCTATCCTTCTCTCTCCCTGCACACAAGGTTTAGCAAAGAATATGACACTGTCCCCTGCCTATCCTTCTCTCTCCCTGCACACAAGGTTTATCAAATTATGACACTGACACTGTCCCCTGCCTATCCTTCTCTCTCCCTGCACACAAGGTTTAGCAAAGAATATGACACTGACACTGTCCCCTGCCTATCCTTCTCTCTCCCTGCACACAAGGTTTATCAAAGTATATGACACTGACACTCTCCCTGCCTATCCTTCTCTCTCCCTGCACACAAGGTTTAGCAAAGAATGTGACACTGACACTGTCCCCTGCCTATCCTTCTCTCTCCCTGCACACAAGGTTTAGCAAAGAATGTGACACTGACACTGTCCCCTGCCTATCCTTCTCTCTCCCTGCACACAAGGTTTATCAAAGTATGACACTGACACTGTCCCCTGCCTATCCTTCTCTCTCCCTGCACACAAGGTTTAGCAAAGAATATGACACTGACACTGTCCCCTGCCTATCCTTCTCTCTCCCTACACACAAGTTTGAGGTACAAATAGCACTGACACTGTCCCTGCCTATGTAACTCTTTGCCTGCGCCGGAACACACTACACAAGGCCGCCGCGCTGGCGGCCTTTTATAGTGTGGGGCGTGTGCTAAACCCCCTGAGCTATAATTGGCCACAGGCAACCTGCCTGTGGCCAATTATGGCTCTCCTAGCGTGCTGGCGCTGTGATTGGCCAAGCATGCGGGGTCACAGTGCATGCTTGGCCAATCACAGCGCCGGGATTGCACTGCGATGGCGCAGTGTATTGTGGGCCGTTCGTGTCAGTCGAATTTGGCGCGAACGGCCCAAATCGTTCAATGTTCGCCGAACGGTCGAACAGCCGATGTTAGAGTCGAACTTATGTTCGACTCGAACACCGAGCTCATCCCTAACTGCCAGGCGTCTGCAAACTGCAGCAGCCCTCCCCTACTCGACCGAGTAGGGGGCGCCCTTCATAGGGAAGTTTTGGGGTTCTGCTTAGTAGATCTTGAACCCCAAGATCTTTTTTGCCCTTGGGCTTGGCTCTGGGCCTTTCCCCTAGTATTGGACTGGGGAGGCCGTCGCCACTGCTTGGAAGTCGAAGTTCCAGGGGCTGGGGAAAGAAAACGTTTAAATGAGGGACGTTTACTCTTCTTCTTAACAGGTAACAATGTGGATTTGCCTCCGGTAATCTTTTGGATATATTTGTCCAAGTCATCCCCAAACAGGCATTTCCCAAAAATGGGAACGCCGCCAAGCATCTTTTGCAAGAAACCTCGGCTTCCCAATGCTTTAGCCAAAGGGACCTGCGCATGTGTACCGGCAGGAGATTTAGGCAGGATGCTTGCTGAACAGAGTCTATAATCGCATCAACCGCAAAACACAGGGCATTAGGAAGGTCTGCATGAACCTCAACTTCCTCTGCAGGGAGGAGGCTAACCAACAGTTTAATTTGTTCCTTGAGGAACTGACATATGCCAGTCGCTGCAACTGCAGGTTGGACTACAGCACCGGCCATAGAGAAGGAGGCTTTAAGCAAAGATTCCAGCTTTTTATCAGTTGGATCTTAGAAAGCCTTGAGCATTGTCCACAGGACAGGTCAGGCTTTTATTCGCACAAGAAATAGCCGCGTCTATAGCTGGAACCCCACATTTCTTGGTGAATCCTTCCTTCACTGGGTAAAGAAGAGAAAACCTCTTGGGAGGAGAAAACTGTTTATCTGAGTGAGCCCAGTCGTCATACATCAACATCTCCAACAAAGGATGAGTTGGGAAGGAATATGCAGCCTGTGGGGATTTCCGAGATCCCAAAAAGGAAACAGAGGGCATGGCAGCTTTAGCAGAGGGCAATTTGTATGTGGTACGCACCAACTCTGTATAATATTGCACCTGCATCTTAGGCACCTGAGAGGTAGAGGAGATCTTTTCCTCATCCTCTAAAACATCAGACTGGTCCTGATTCCCATCTACAGATAGGGATATCTCATCACCAGAATGTTCCTCTGATAAGGAACCCAGAGCAGAGGAAGGGGATATACCCTTTGACATTTTTTAAGGAGGTTGCGATTAATGAAGCAATCCTTCCTTCCAAGCCATCCAAGGCAGCTTTCATAGTGTCTTCAGTGACATATACAGGAGCCGCAACATTAGGAGAGGCTGCAAAGCCTGACAGGGGTACAGATTCATCCTGTGAGGCTGCTACCAGTCTGTCAGGGGGGGGAATGGTAATCTGCCGGCACGTGCAGAACCCCTAGATCTAGGCGGGATCTCTTAGTGCCTCCTTTACCTGCCCCTGAACGCCTCTTACTGGGAGACATAGTCCTAAGCTGCAAAGCAGAGGTACTAGTATAAGTGCAATCACTGTTGTGCTCTAGTCTTACAATACATATATATTAGTTCACTGCACAACCTGATGCCGAGGTAGGTAGGATCTGATCCACTGAGATGCTTACAGTCCACAGCTCTGTGTCCCACTGCTTTACAGAAGGCTCTGGCGTGCTGGGCTTTTAAATCATGCCGCTTTGGCGCCTTTGCACTGATGCGCCGTGCACTAATGTGCCGTGCACGGGCACGCGCGCAACCACGCCTCCCCATGCTCACCTGTACAGTCAAAAAACGCGCCCCAGCACAAGCACGCGCGCGCGACTGTCATGGCGGCAGCCAGGAGTGAGGGGGAGAGGATCGCTGGAGGACTTCATGGGACCCGTGGACTGTGTGGGGTCTCTCTGTTATGAGTTGTGGCAGAGCCTGCAGCGGAGGAGGTGAGCGTGTTCCTGGACGGCATGTAAGTATACACCAGGTATGTCACTTACTCCCTCTGGTGGCGGAAACCAGGTAAGACATGAAACTACTCATAGAAGATAATACTTTAAAAATTATCTTCACTTACCTTATCCCCGCCGCAGGAAAACTGCTGAGAACAACATATCCAGCCTTCACCCATCACGGCGGGTAATGTTGTGCCAACCTTCAGCGTTCTGGGTCCCTACTTAAAGGAACCTCTTCCCTACTTAAAGGAACCTCTTCCCTGGACCTGTAGAAGACTCTGCCAGGAGCTTTTCGTGCCACTTAGATTAGTACACCAAAGACTGGATCCCAGAGCCCAGACCTCGGAAGAGAGACATTACAGGCAAACCTTGTTTCTTCTTTACACGAGGCCCGGGTGCCATTCATCTTAGGCGTTTAGTATTGGCCCGAGGTATGGATCCAATTGTATAGCTCCTAGGCCTCTGCAGAGACCATCAAACAGAGCTTTCTTCTTAGCACATGTTCAACGTGACCAACCACCTTAGACACTGGTGAAAAAACTGAGGTGCTCTCCATATGGGAGGGGTTATATAGGGGGGAACTCGCCTTGTAATTAGGGTTGCCAGTGTCCAATCACCTGATGGTGACTATCTAACCCACTAAGTAATTACTGTATCTAAGTCTCTGTGTCCTGTGATGTATGAACAAGAAACTGATCCTTGTACAACTATGCCAACCTAAGACAGGAAGTATGGTATGAAATAAAAAAATAAAAGAAAACTATTGCAGCCACCACATCCAAGAATTTGTAAGCTACAATATCTTACATTTTTGTTTTTGTTTAAGTTGTCACACTCCATTTTATTCTTGTTAAGAAAATATTAATACATTTTATATACGCAAACATTGATAGAGCATCTTGGTAATGCATATTCACATTTCTTTAAAACCATAAAGAGGCACACGCTTCCTACATGAGGACCTGTCATTAGCTACTTTTAGAGCAAAGTCTGCTGTTTTTTTGCATAGCTGGCACACAAACAAAGAGCAGTGTTACTGTGTGCTATTTACTTAAGCATAGGGCAGGAAGTCCAGGGTAGTCTAAATATGGAATGTATTCAGATTAATTTCTGACCTCATACAAATGGTTTGTAAACACTAGCCTGTAAAGCATCAGATTCCGTAAGGCATTTACAAAGTATCTGACAAGCTTTAGGAAGTCTATGTGGAACCCTACACTTTCAGTTTAGAAGTTCTTCAAAGCTTTCTAAAAGTCTTCAGAAGCCTGCTAAAAAGGAAGAGGAAGAGTGGTATGAAATAAAGGGAAAAAAGAAAACTATTGCAGCCACCACATCTAAAGGCCCATACACACGATCTGACTTTTTAACAACAACGGTCCGACGGACGTGTTTTATCGGACAATCCGACCGTCTGTATGCTCCATCGGACAATTGTATTCGGTTTTTCAACGGACAAATGTTCGCTGTGCATGCTCTCAAACTTTCCGACAACAAATGTCCGATGGAGCATTATCTGATCGTGTGTACACAAGTCCATCGGACTAAAGTCCAAAGTACAAACACGCATGCTCCGAACCAATGCTAAAGATCAGACAACAATAGCAGAAGTTGCCCAAAGGGTGGCGGACGGTAAAGAGCTGAAAAACCACGTGATTTGGGGAATGTTGGCTGAAAAAGTTCTGCCGTGTGTATGCATACCAAGTTCACGGCCAACGCCCCAAAATCCACAGAAAAGTCTGATCGTGTGTATAAGGCTTAAGAAGAAGCTGGAATATATTACTGTAGCGCTACCCCCGTAGGAGCTGCTGGTTATTTTTGGTCCTACCATTACCCCACAGTTCAATGTATCAAAACTTACTTGGCTCTAAATTGGGCAATGAGCCCACAGATGCATTCAGTCACTTAGTCTTTTTTCCAATGCTTTTTATTTAACACAACTTGTAGCCATAGAGGGATGGAGAGTTAGGGGAAAGTTCAGATACCTTGTGCAGATCACTGAGGAACTTGAGATCCAGAAGACAAATACAACTCCTTGTCAGCGGATCTTGCTCGCCCGGATAGGCCTCTCTCACTGGCCATACCTGCTCTTGAAATCCATCACACTGAACCACTTTGCTCCAGACAAACTCTGTAAGGCATCCTCTATTCGTGGAGTGGTGTATTGGTCGGGTATCGTTCTTCTATTAAGGGTCCGATAGTCAATACATAGCCTCAATGACCCATTTTTTTTCTGACCACCACTATTGGAGATACGTATGGGCTCCTGGACTCTCGGATGACTCCGGTTCTCTTGAGCTCTGGTAGTTGCTCTTGTAGATCTTCCAAATCAGCCAAGGGGACCCGCAAAAAACTTTTTCCCTGAACGATCTGTCCTCCTGCAGGCGGATGCTGTGGGTAGCACTTTTTGCACATCGAACTCGTCTTTGGAGAAGATATTCCGCCACCTAGTCAACTGGGCTTTGGCCCTCTCCTTCCAAGCTGGTGGTAAAGCCGTATCTTCCAAACAGAGTCTCTCCACAATAGCTCTCTCTCCCTGGTCCTCCTTTAATCTGACAAGGCAACCGGGGTGGCAGGGTTCACTTGGCCCAACAGCATCCGGGCTGGGATCTTCACAGGTGTGTCGGTGGTGTTCCTGATGCTCACCGACAACCTGCCATTTGCCTTCTTCAGAGCTCTCAATGGGACCACCTCAGGAATCACTTCCAGTCCTTGATGTGTATCCAAAGGATCTGATTCCAGGACTACAAAGGGGCCAGGTTGCTCCCAGGTGAGTTTTACGGTGGCCCTCAGACAAGTTACTTCCCCGGGCTGTAAGACCCTTTCCTTCTTGTCTAACTTCCAGACTTCTCCCACTCCTTCTTCTGGAGCCCTCTGTTCCAGCACTAGCCGCTGATAGGCCCGTCGCAACATAGGGTGAATTCTGGCTGTTGAGACGTCTTGCTCCTGGGCTATAGGGGCCAGTAATCTCCTGACCAGGTCAGTATTGGCCCGTATTATAAGGGAACTTTTGTTGGCTCCTGGCGGGCGAGGACAAACTACCGCCAATGTGTCAAAGATCTCTGCGCCTCCGGCTACTGAGGGGTCAAAGGCCAGTCTAATTGGGAGGTATCCATCATACGGGAAGTTTTGGGTCCCAAGTCCCCATATTTCCAAGTCTTCTAGCTTCTGCAAGGGCAAATGTTTCAGATGTTTCTGGTAGAAGTCCCGGTACAGAAGGGCCACTTGAGCTCCTGTGTCGAGAATGGCCTTCGTGTAGATCCCTTCTACTTGAATGGGGACCACTGGAGAGGGTCCCACCAGTTTAACGGGAAATTTTCTCATGGAGGTCTCCTTCCTTGGTTCCATGGGCTTGGCTTTCTGTGATTTCTTCTTTATTCTCTTCCTGGACCCTAAGCCTTGTTGGGCCTGGTATGCATTAATTTCCTTTCATGGTTTAGGTTCGGACTTAAAGTGAGAAGTATTAAGTTGGTGGAGTAGGGAATTGTCCCCACTTTTTAGCTTCTCCTGTTCTCGGATTCCTTTGGAGCTTGCTGGAACTGATGGGCACCCGGTTGACTCCTTCACCGGGGCCCTCTGGAGTTTTCCGCCGGCTTGCGATATGTGCTTTGGGATCTCTTCGGGCTGGGACACACCCGTCCGTAATGTCCAACCCCTCCACAGTTAAAGCAAACCTCTTCTCTGTCCTGCTGGAAAACCGGTGTTGTGGTATTCTGAAACACTTCCTTCTTTGAATCTTCTTTTTTTGTAGCTCCTGAACTTTTAGCCATTAAAGAAGTCAGCATTTCCAACACTTGGGCCATCTGTGACTTTAGAACAGCCACCTCAGAGTCCCATCCTGTGGCCATAACAGATCCAACTGCTGCTGTGGGAGGGGAAGTGGGTTTCTCAGTTGCCTGTTGGTCATTGAGCAAAGCCTCTTCATCTCTCACTACACGCACGAGGTCTGGATAGCTTAAGGACATAACTCCTCCGGTAGTCTTTAGATGGAGCCACACAGGATCAGAGCGCAGTGCTCCCCTCATGACCTGCCGCATCCTGGCTGCATCTATGGCCTGTGTTACCATCCCTTTCTTCAGGACTATCTGGCTGAGCATCTTATTTAACCTTCGGACATATTCAGAGAAGCATTCTCCTGGCTGTTGAAGGGTATGCTCAAACTGGTAGATTAAGTCAGTTACTTTCTCCAGCTGGCCAAACTCTTCCTGTAGCATAGTTAAGTAGTCATAGGTAGTGCAAGAGGTATTGCTGAATCTGAGATTCTTCACAGCTTCTGCAGCTGCCCCCTTTAAGCTTTCGTTTATGCGCTGTTTCTTTTGGGCTTCCGTCACTTCCCATCCTTCTACAGCCTGCATTGCTTGTTCCATCCAGGTATCAAAGTCCTCTTCCCCGAGTGGTACAGGCTGTTTACCCAAAAAAAAATCTCAGCTTCCGGTACCCAGTCTCCACACACACTGTTACTCTTCTGGCACTTCGTGACAAGGTCCCCTAAGGCGTTTAGGAGTTCGGGCCCTATTGTGGTCAGAGGCGCCCCGGAGATCGTTGTCTCCTTTAGCTGCTTTTCCTTCGGGGCCGGCTCGGGGGGCTCTTTCTTTATAGGCTTTGCATGTGCTAAGCGGTATTTCTTCTGGTTTATGGACTGCACACTCTGGCCTCTGAAACTCTCAGGTAATTCATCCCTCCATTCTACCAATGCATAGGTATAGGAGGCCTCTTCATCTGGCCTGAGGTCAACTAACCATGCCTTCTGGCTCGGGGACAGTAACTCCATGAGCCTGTCTACATCGCTCCCCGACCAGTCTTCCCCGGGGAGTTCAACGACTACAGCCATGTCTGCCGGCTGATGCGCACCACTGGGTCACTGTTAACAGATCCATGCCGGTACTTCTGGCAGGCTTGATTGCAGCGTACAGGATCCCGGACTCGAGCCCCCACGTGTAGCAATACCCCCAGTTAAGAGGGCTGCAAGTATAGTTTTGGGCCTGTAACACACTGCTGTCAACCCCCAGGAACTGGCTCTAACCTCCCTTGGCACAGCTAGCACAAATGGAAGTGTGAAACTCACTAGGCTATAGGAGTCACCACTCCGCAATAAAGCATACACAATAGTTAATATTGAATTACCTGAACTGGCTGCTTCAGCTGGGATAAACAGTACGCCACACACTTGTCTGCTTAACCACAAATACTTTACTGAATAGAAATATAAGGTTAGACAATGGTACATTTATCTATGCAGGGCCCTGCAATATCAATAGTCAAGCAAATATTAAGTATTATATTCTAACAGTCTTATGCGCACTCAAAGTCTCTTAATGTACTACACTCACGAGCCTTCTCCTCGTGGCCAATATGGCAGCCAGGTAAATGTCTCCCTGCTGGACAGTCAGGCTTGACTAAGTCACACACAGTTAGTTCGTTGAGAAGGTTCTTCGCTAGCAATGGTGGTGCACTTTGTAGATTATTTGTAATCCAAAGGTATTAAACTTTTGGTTACCCAGCAAGCGACAAGACAACTAAACTCCGGCTGCACAACACACTGTTCCTCTGGGGTGCAGTATAACACTCCGGTAACGGTGGGCCCTGGCCAAAGGATACTGGGCCTAAAAAGGGTAGTCAAAGTATAATGAGCAAGTGCTCTCTCACCCGACCGGAACAGTCCGTACAACTGACTTCAGCAACTGATGTCCCGGAATACAGTCTCGCGATACCCGTAGCCTCCGATCCTCTCGACCCATACACGAGAGATAGATAGATGAGACGACTCTGGGTTCTCCAGTGACGATTGACAAGCTCTCCGGATCCTCTAGGCCCAGGCTCTCCGGCTTAGTCCAAACAACAGGCCCCAAACGTAGGCTGCCCTTGCTAGGAGGGCGGCATCCGAAGAGACCCACGTGTTACTCCCTCCTTAAATAGTCCTTCCCCAGCAGACCTTGCGCCGGGCAATGCACTGTGGGTGCCCCGCTGCACACTGGGTATGGTAGTCTCTGTGCTCATTTAAAGCGATACCCCGCTACATACAGAACAGATAATCCACTAAATTTACATGCGAGTGCCTGGTCAACAGGAGCAGGGCGCTACATTACATTTTTGTTTTTGGGTTTAATACCGCTTGCATTTGTCACACTCCATTTTATTATTGTGCAGAAAATATTCATAACTTTGATATACATGTAGCGGCCTCCACTCTCTCACTCCACTGCTGGCTGGTTTCTGCTTGTCTAGGGGCACCTTGGGGGAGAGAGTGCAGGGTCACCATGCCAAGCCTTCACCGCAGATGTTTGTGTGGTGTAAGCAAAGTTCCTTTACCTTCGGGTCGGTGTTCTGAGTTTGGAGCCTCCGCCACTTCCGTGGAACAGTGTCTGCCAGTAAATGAGCCCCAAACCAATAAAAGTCCAACACTCCTTTATTCTTCAATGTCAGGATGAAACACAATCAGTTGGACTCCCTCAACGAACAGACAGGGGGTGTGGATACGAGTAGGCCCAGGCACAATAAACTCTCCTATTCCTCTATCAGCGAATAGGTTTGGCACATGATCTATGCCACCTGTTGAAAATCTTGGTCGCTGCCACCGACCGGATGAACAGTGAACCTTCCTCCTGACTGCACTCGGCCCCTGTTTGGGAAGATACCCCTCCGGGCGGTCTCCTGAGGCTCATCCGGCACTGGCAATCTGCTGCACCAGGTTTTCGGGTGAGTAGCTCCTCCGGTCCCTTACACCTCTGGATTTGGGTACCCCACTCCCGAGGTCCCCTAGGATATCCTTCCCTCGCGGAGCCCAGCGGAGGACACTGGGCCCCAGGCCTCCAACCGAGTACCTCACCCCAGGCTGAAGGTGCCCAGGGTGGAACACGAGCTCCGGGTGTCCAGGCCTAGGCCGCCTGGACACCGACCACGAACCACAGCCCTCAGGCTGAAGGTGCCTGGGACTCGACCACCCCGTGACCAAAATGGCCGACCCCTTTATACCCTCCCCCAGCAAGCCTAGCGGAGCCGCCGCCCCGCTGTACTCATGCTGCGAGAGGCCAGAAAGGGCACGCCACTGCAACGATGGCTCAACCCCGGGCCCAAAGTGACAGCGCCACCTGCTGGGCCCCAGGGAACCACACGTCACAGATATCCCCACCAAATTCAAACATGAGAGAAAAGCATATACCCGCTACATACACAAACATGTATAGAGCATCTAGGTATTGCATATTTACATATCTTAAAAACCATGAAAAAGGCACAAGCAAATTTTGAGTGAGAAAGTGAACATTTTGTTTGTGGTTTCCTACATGTTGTTAGCTACTTTCAGAGCAAAGTCTTCTCTAGAGGCTTGCTATAGACATCTACAGATGTCTACATTTTGTGAATAATTGCAGCACCCAGATTTACTATGACTGTACAAGTACTGACAGCGGTGCACATTTCTAATCTGAACCTTACCAGAGAAAGGAGCAAGCCCACTCCCAGGGGTATTTTCACCCAAGTTTAAGTACCATCTTGTGTGAATAACAAGCAATTCTGACTACTGAATACATGTGATATGACTCCCTTGGAGTTAAGATGCAGCCCTATTATCACAAGTGATGATTAAAATCAGAGATACTGCTTGTAGCTATGATGATGCATAATAAATAGTGTAGCACCTCCTTACCCCTAGGCAATAGTGGTGAACCACCTGGTGGCAGTGGCCTAGTATTTCACCTCAGGGCAGAATTCTTAACTCTGTGTGGGGTGGAAGAAGTTCTGCACTGGTCACTTTAGGAAAGTTTAACAGAGTTTATAATAGGCTTATAAACTCATGGGGAGAGAGATTAGGGCAAAGGCTACCCACAAACATTTGCAGACTCCAAACTCTACTTTCAGTCAATACAGAAGAAGGGCCATTAAGCTGGAACTGGCACTCTGCACTCTTCAGACTTTATAGCAGCTTTAAGGCAGCACATGTACACCTTAGAAGAGCCCCCAGAAAGCCCCGCAATGTCCTCTGGCAGTAAGTAGGTAGGTAGTAGTTACTGCTGCCCCAGCCAGGAAATCGGGAGTTAATTGTGCTTCCCTTTAATGTCAGGATCCACCCAGATGCCTGTACAGCAGCTGTCTTAGGCTCTCAGTGTGCAGCTGAGAGCCTGAGCCAGCTGCTGAGTGTGAGCCAGCGGCTCCTGTCCCCTTTACAGCTCGGTGTGCCTGTGAGCACTTGAGGGGCAGATTACAGAGGCTCTCTGCTCTGTGAAGACCGAGAACTGAGTGATCCACAGACTTTGATTGCTCAGTTCTCAGTCAAGAGGCAGCAGGGGACAGATTTGCATTTATATTCCGCACTTCTCTTTTAACATCCTAAAATCAGAAATAAAGGGTGCTATAAAGGCTTCAAGAACGTTGCTTGAAGCCTGCTGTTCACACTTCTCCTATGATAGCTAAAGCCTGTATGTACAAGGGCTGTGTGTGTGTGTGTGTAACCTCAGAGCTTGCTATTAAGGACTGTATTCACAACAGTGTGGTAAATCAGATGAACCTGTGGCATACCTACTGGTTGCAAAAGGGTAATTAGGAAATATCATTTTTTTTATATTTTACCCATCTAAAAAGATTGTGGGAGTAAAGTGCTTAGAGCAGGTTAAACTGGGAAAAGGTCCAAAGGATGCCTTTATCTGCTCACTTCATGGTAGAGGGGGTCACATCATTTAACTTGGCTCAGTGTGTAGGCAGGTGCAGTCTGTGTTCTCTACTGTAGGTGGCACTCCACCACAATGATAATGCAGGTGAGGGGAGAAAGTTGAGAGGAACTTAGCTCCTCTTTGATTTCCTTGGTTACGGGGAGCCAGCTATCTGATTAGATGCTGACGCCCCATGTGACTCTGGTGGCCATCTTGGGTCAGGCTGAGTCTATTTAAGTCTCCGGCTCCTGGGCTTGGCATGCTTTTTGCAAGTGGCTAGCATAGGGAAAGGAACCCTGTCTGTCAGGGACAGTACTAGAAATACGGACAGGTTCCAGAGGAGAAGGGACAGTGCAGGACCTACCTCTACCTTTCAGGAAACCTCTCCTTTTGGGTGTGGACCAACCAGGCTGCATTCTGCTCTTCCAGGGCAGACACGGTTTTTGCTAGTGCAGCGCAACGTATCACAACGCATAGTGGTGTGTTACTGAGTAATGTGGTGCACATCAACGCAGATGCGTTGAGGTATAACTCGCAATGGCAAGACACACATAACATGTTTGTCACGTACCTTTGGTGTGAGCCTGACGTGCAGAGGGAGACCTCCCGTACAACCCCGGCTCAGAGACCACTGGAGTGGGGACAGTGGTGGTAAGAGCGCGGTGAGGTAAGGGTGCCTGCTTGGTCCTCTTGGCTGGGTGTAGTAAAGCCAAGCGAAAGCTGGAACTGGGAGCAGCGGATGCAGGTCAGCAGGTGCAGGTATGCAGAGCAGCGGATGCAGGTATGCAGAGCAGCGGATGCAGGTATGCAGAGCAGCGGATGCAGGTCAGCAGGTGCAGGTGTGCAGGACCGCGGATGCAGGTCAGCAGGTGCAGGTGTGCAGGACCGCGGATGCAGGTCAGCAGGTGTAGGTATGCAGAGCAGCGCAGTCAGACAAGCCAGGTCTTTCACATCAGGGTAAACAGCATAAACGGCAGGCAGAGAGTAGTCAGAGTCCAGGCTGGGTCTTGGCAACAGATGATCAGACAGGTAACTTAGCAGGGTCAAACAAGCCAGAGTCAGGACTGGAGATAGGAGGGAGGTCAGGAAGCCGGGTCATACACAGGAACACGATACAGGCCCAGAGTCAGGAACAGAAGCAGATCAAACCGCAAGGGGCAACATCTCTGGAACGTCTTTTATAGGAAGTTCATGGGAGGAGCAAGGGGTTCAGGGTTCAACATCAATCAAGACACCAAGCAGAGTAGTCTAATCCATTAGATAGGTTATCCAGCAGATCAGGCAGGGAGCTGTCCAGCATCCCAGATAGCTCAGTGGGAAGAGTCAATGCCAGACACAGACAAGGTCCCAGGTTCAAGCCCAGTATGTCCCTGACAATGTTATTGCAGCACAAAGCTTGATAGAGCCTGCGAATAAATGTGGTTATAGCAACAGCCAGTACTCTGTCACCATATGAAGTAGGAGGGTGTTTTAATAACTTGTGAAGACAGAATTATCAATTCAGCCATTGTGGACTTCTCATCAAAATTCTAGTCGTCTGGACATCATTGGTTTTAGTGTTTTCTGACTGTGCATTGACTTCACTGCTTCTTTCATTCTGAAAATGCACTATCTAGAAACAGCAAGGCAATTAGTGTTTTCATAAAGTGAACACATTGTTTTTAGTACAGGGTTGCTTTAAGGGTACCGTGATTAAGGGTGCTTTCACACTGCCCCGCTGCAATTTGGCTGCATCGTGAGCACAGCACAGTGTACCCATGGTTTTCGTGCAGGTTACCCTCGCTGTCCCATTGTCCAGCGTTTTCTGAAGGCACACCAAAGATGCCACATGCAGGACCTTTAATGCACTTTCAGAAAATGCACCAAAAGCATAATATAAGTTTATAGTGTAGCGGGTATATACTTCCCTATTTTTTTTTAATCTGGTGGGGAAACTGTGATGTATGGTTCCCTGGGGCCCACCAGGTGGCGCTGTCACTTTGGGCCCGGGGTTGAGCCATCGTTGCGGTGGCGTATCTCTTTATCTCTCAGCGGTTGTTTGGTGGGGCGGGGAACCCGCCGTGCTTGCTGGGAGGGGGTATAAAGGGGCGGCCATTTTTGGTGGCGGGAGTCGAGTCCCGGGCACCTTTAGCCTGAGGGCAGTGGTTCGTGTCGGTCCTCTAGGCGGCCTAGGCCTAGAGGACGTTCGGAGGTCGTGTTCCATCCCAGGCACCTTTAGCCTGGGGTGAGGTACTCGGAATGGAGGTCTGGAGCTCAGTGCCCACCACTGAGTTCCGCGAGGGAAGGAGATCCTAGGGAACCCCGGGAGTGGGTACCCGAATCCGGAAGGCGTAATGGACCGGTGGGAGATACTTGCTTTAAGACCTGGTGCAGCATATTGCCAGTGACAGGTGGGCCTCTCATCGGAGACCGCCTGGAAGGAAATCCCCCCCCCCCGCTCGGAGACCGCAACCCACTTTCAGGAAGGAAAGAGGAAAGTGGAGAGTTCATTGTGTCTGGGCCTACTCGCATCCACACCTCCTTGTCTGTTCTGTTCTCTAAGGGAGTCCAACTGATTGTGTTCACTTTTGCATTGAGAAGAATAAAGGAGTGTTGGACTTTAATGGTGTGGGGCTTTTTTTCTGGCAGACATTGTTCAAGGTAACTCTCTTTGGAGTTTCCAGGTGCGGAACACCGACCCGAAGGTAAAATAAGAACTTTGCTTCCACCACACACAAACGTCTGCGGTGAAGGCTTGGCGACCCCGCACTCTCTCCTCTAAGGTACCAGGGGCGGATCCAGGGGGGGGGGGCAACAGGGCAATTACCCCCCCCCCCGAGACCATCTGTCACACACTTGCTTGCTCTGTTTTTTTTGCGCCTGATCTCCCGAAATTTGGGGACCCGGTACCGGCCAAACTTGGCACACATTTTTTAAACCCGGGCACCCCTTCCATAGACTCCAATGTTAAACGGTAATTTCTCCAGTGAATTTGCGGATCCGGTACCGGCCGGTCGTAGGTCCTCTGGACCCCAAACTTGGCACACATGTAGCCCCATGTCTCCTCTATAAGTTTGAAAAGTTTGGTGTCTGGAAGACCTACAGCCGGGGAGAACCGATTTTTCAAAGCCGGGCACTCCTTCCATAGACTCCCATGTTAAACATCAGTCTAGTCATGGGCACAGTGAGGCATGGGCACAGTGAGGCATGCACATGGGCACAGTGAGGCAAAGTGAGGCACAGTGAGGCATGCAGATGGCCACCCTAGGCTTATACTTGAGTCAATAATTTTCCCCAGTTTTTTGGGGTAAAATTAGGTGCCTCGGCCTATATTCGGGTCGGCTTATACTCGAGTATATACAGTACTTGTTCTGCGGCTGCCGCTGCCTCTCTGAGTCTCTCTCTCAGTTTCTCACATCAGCCGATCAGCGGCGCTGAGAGAGAGACTCGTCTAATGTAGTTACGTGGCGCACTGACACGATACCAGGAGCGGAGGAGGAGGTGGGTGGAGCCTCTTCCCTGCACTCGTTGCTAACGCCTGGGCCGCTTGGCGTCTAGCAACGAGTGACGTTAGTGAGTCACGTCAGGCCACTCTGTGGGCAGGTGAGATAGCGTGCGGCTCCACAGACGGGTAAGAAAGTGGGCGGCTCCGCTTGCGGCGCGGTTTGTTGTCGGGGGGGCGGCGCGGTTCGTGGGCAGACCGTGCTGCTCAGTGTTTTGGCAGCGCAGGTGAGAGTGAGAGAGCAGGCTCAGTGTGGCAGCTGGCCAATCAGCTAGCCGGGAGCGGGGGAGCAGAAAGATGAGATCATCTCTCACCGCCCGTGCCTGCCCTGCATTCCTGCAGTGACTTCCGCCCTCACTGTGCAGGCAGCAGAGAGATTACATTATCTCTCTGCTGCCTGACTTTGGGAGTCTGGGACACAGCAAGAGACAACCTAAACTACACCTTAACAGGCAAGTTAGTGACAATCCGCAAGGTGTGGCAGGCGACGTGGCAAGTGACAATCCGCAAATTGTGTCAGGCAGGGTTGCCAACTTTCAGTAAATTTACGAACAGTTTGTAAAATCTGTGCTTTTTGCATCTGTCCTTGAATGTCCATTACGGACATGTAGGCTGCATGTCCGTAACTGACATTCATGGACAGATGCAACAATTATGGATTTTACAAACTGTTCGTAAATTTACTGAAAGTTGGCAACCCTGGTGTCAGGTGACGTGGCAAATGACAATCTGCATCTGGTGGCAGGCAAGTGACAATCAGCAAGGTGTGGCAGGTGATGTGGCAAGTGACAATCCACAAGGTGTGGCAAGTGACAATCCACAAGATGTGGCAGGTGACGTGGCAAGTGACAATCCACAACGTGTGGCAAGTGACACGCTCAGGGCTCCCACTAATTGCAGGCGACGGTGGCAAGTGACACACTCGGGGCTCCCACTGATTCTGCATTAAACTATTTAATTTCATATTACAATGTAATAATAGAAATAATGCGCTTCAATCATTCTGAGACCATAACAACCTTGGTGCCGGGATGATTGAAGCGCCGACACCAACCACTTCCCCGATAAATTTCCCACAAAAAAAAACATTTTTTGGCAGTGCCCCACCCGAGAAAAGACTCTGGATCCGCCCCTGTAAGGTACCCCTAGACAAGAGACAGATGAGCTGATAAAAGAGAGGAGAGAGAGGAGGCCGCTACAATAGGAAACCATGGGTGTACTTCGCTGAGGCTAAACCGCAGCAGAACAGTGTGAAAACGCCCTTAGGCCTGGTTCACACCTATGCATTTTTTAGTGCATTTTCAGTTTTGCAGAAACACACTACAGTTCATTTAACATGGTATGGATGTATTTTATGTGCATTTTATGGAAAGGGCCAGGGAAGTTTTTCTGGTTTTTGGTTCCATAGACTTCAATGGATCAAAAACATGTATTGAAAAACACAAAATGCATCTGGAATATGCAAACTGCAACCTGCATAGGTGTGAATCAGACCTAGGTGTTAAAGACTCAGAGATCTGAACTATCTTCAGTGGAACAGTGCAGAGGTTAACAATTTAGGTTAATGAGGTCTACTAGAACCTGTGTTTGGAGAGACACGCAGAGACAGCACGTATCATGCAGCCAGTAAGGTAATAGTTTTATTTTCAGGTTTACTAATTAAAAGTAAGCATGCTGTATATTAGTAAAATAAAAAGAATGAGAAATTTAGTATACTTATTGATCCAAAGTACATAATGTATTTTTTTTACAAAGCAATTGTGCATATAAAATGAAGGCATTTGCTTCCTTTGTATCCTTTAGAGTAGTAAATGCATGGACTTCAGTTAGCCTCTTCAAAATGAATCCCACTGCCTGTTTCCTCCTCAGTTGTCCCACTTTATGGTCTTCTGTATAGACCGTTCATTTAAAAAAAAAAAAAATCTACAATTTAACTACCAGTTGTTATACTACACTTCCGCTGCGTTTACACTAAGACCACTTTCACACTGAGGTGCTTTTCAGTCGCTTTCACGCTAAAAACGGGGCCCAAAAAGCTCACGAAAACCTATTTCCATTAAAATCAATGAATGCTTTCACACTGGGGCAGTGTGCTGGCAGGGCTGTGAAAGACTCCCCTCTCCATTGAAATTAATAGAAAGCTCTCCAAAAGCGCCTGAAAAGCTCTTCAAAAGCGCTCCATGTTTTTACTGGCAGTTTAGAAGTGCCTCAGTGTGAAAGTGGCCTTATGCAATGCCAGACATTGCATGTGATTCGCACTGCATTGCTGTGCACATCACATGCGTTGTCTGTGCGATGCAAAATCAACCATACAGTTTGTATGGCTGAAATCGCATTCAGACCAAAATGGTGCAGGACGCTTTTTTTTTTGGTTCGCACTGGAATCGGATCACATGGGTGTTCAGACCCATGCGATCCGATTCCCGGACAATTTCACAGTATGCACTGCATATTGCAAACCGATTTGGGGGGTCATTAACTGTACATTGACACCCGCAGCAGAGAGCAGTGTGAACTGCCTGTGAGTCAGATGAAATTTGGGAGCCTTCACAGGAATCGCTGTGGTTCCTGCATCGATTTAGTGTGAACCCAGCTTAAGGACCGTTTCACACTATAGGCTCGATTTACACAGCTGTCAAGGTAATGACCTCTATTTTAGACATGCAAAGGCAAATTTCAATTCATGTTGGACTTAGCTGAAAATAACCCACCTTTTTTAAAATATGTATCAGTGTCCTGGTGTGTTTGCTTTTGTGACAAAAAACATTATGCACTGGGAGACCCTGCATTTAGGCAGCTCATCAATAGGTGTGCTGCAATGCAGGTGCTTTGTACTATATCATAGTACTACTTTGGGGTGCTATTCAAAATGAATGGCATTGCAACCCACTACACCATGGTTTATGTGTTAACATTGCGTAATGTATGATAAAACACATTTTACAGTGTGCTATTGTAATGCGTCAGTATGAAAGGGACCTAAACCTTTCATCCACTGTATAATTTACTGCATTTGCTATTTAAAAAACCCATTAAAAAAAAAAAACAGTGGTATGGATTTTGAAAAATATTTTTTTTCCCCATCGATTATTTGTTGTGTGTAACTTGGGGTGTGGTAGAGGTATTTCCTTTGCATACTTTCTGATGAAAGATGTCCCTTATTGTCATCTCAAAAAGTTGGGCGGTAAGCTTTTAAGGGCCTGTTAAAAACTAACGGTTGGGGGATGGTAAAACCATGCAGTTGATTTGCATTTTTTACTGCCCCTCAACTGCTCTCCTTTAGCTGGAAATACAGCAAACAGAGATGTGCACATGCTGCAGCTGTGATGTTTTGCCTCCCTGGCTGAGGTCAGTGGGCACTACCGCCTGCCGAACGCCACCCATTCAAAAGATTGGGATAATGCTGCAACCAGGCTCAATGCACATCGCTGTTTTAGTGTGACATTTAAAGGGTTAAAATGGTCCCTGAAGAGCATGTCAAATGCTCTCTGAAGAATGATCCAAACTCTGATTGCTCTTCAGAGAGCAAGTTCTGTGTAAACTAGCCCTAATAGACTCTGCCTCCTGTGGCGGCTGGTGCTCCAAATTTTTTGGGGGGTGCAAACAAACTGAAAATAACCCCCCATCAATTGCCGCCACTGTGCCATCAAACACAGCTACTGGGCCCCATCAATTGCTGCCACTGGGCCCCATCAATTGCTGCCACTGGGCCCCATCAATTGCTGCCACTGGGCCCCATCAATTGCTGCCACTGGGCCCCATCAATTGCTGCCACTGGGCCCCATCAATTGCTGCCACTGGGCCCCATCAATTGCCGCCACTGGGCCCCATCATTTGCCGCTACTGTGCCCCATAAATTGCTGCCAGTGTGCCCATCAATTGCCGCTACAGTGCCCCATCAAATGCTGCCAGTGTGCATAGCCCGGCACTTTCCTGTCTCGCAGCGGGTCACGGTGGCGTCCTCCACGTCCATGCTCCTCGATGTCTTCTCCCGTCCTCTCTATCAGGCATCCAATCAGGTGACGGGTAACAGACCCGAGCACCTGATTGGCTGAGAGACGGGTCAGTGTTAGGAAAGCGATGCATTCGCTTTCCTAACACAACGATGAGTGAACAGCGAGCGCTGTTCACCTTTTTGAACACCTAGTAGAGCCTACGGCTCTAATCAGGTGCTTCCAAAAAAAACACTGCTGCTGTAATTCAAGTGCCCGGTGCCCGACAAGGACACCTGAATAGGGGGTGGCAGTGGCGACCATAGATAGATAGATTCATGCATTGCATGAATCTATCTATGGTGAGAGAGGTGGCAAGAGAGAGGGGGCGGCGCCTGTGTGCCCCTTATGGACACACCGCCAATGTCTGCCTCACTGACCCAGAGCAAGCATGCAGATTTGAAAAGTGTATGAATGTGCTGCGCTGAAAACTACATCAAGATATATACAAATGACATATAAAGCATTGCAATAAAAATCTCCATCAAATGTTATGCTGATATGTTGATATATGCCACGTGTCAAACACGAGGCTGAATTTGACCCGCCAGATAATTTCATGTGGCCCTCGCACCCAGGGCTTTTTTTCAGTCGGAGTGTTGTGGAACCCTTTTCCGCCATATTCAGCTTTCCCTGCTCACCACTGTCACCTGTAAACTCAGAAGCCTTCTGTGTTTACAAGGACCTTTCCTCTTGGTGGCTCCCACAGATCCCTGCCTGCCCGGCACTTATCAACAAGAGAGATGCAGGTGTAGTGTGGGATGGGGCATCAAGGGGTAAGCTGCACTGTGATCCCAATCTGTGCACAGATGGCAACTAGGGATGAGCCGAACACCCCCGGGTTCGGTTCGCACCAGAGCCCGCGAACGGACCGAAAGTTCGCACGAACGTTAGAACCCTATTAAATACAATGGATGCGAACGTTCGAAATCTAAAGTGCTAATTATAACGACTAATATGCATGTTATTGTCCTAAAAAGGGTTTGGGGACCCGGGTTCTGCACCAGGGGACATATATCAATGCAAAAAGAAGTTTTAAAAACTGCTGTCTTTCGGGAGCAGTTATTTTAATGATGCATAAAGTGAAAAAAAAAAGTCAAATATTCCTTTAAATATCGTACCTGGGGAGTGTCTAAAGTATGCCTGTGAAGTGCCACGTGTTTCCCGTGTTTAGAACTGTCCCTGCACAAAATGACATTTCTAAAGGAAAAAAAAGCCATTTAAAACTGCTTGCGGCTTTAATGTAATGTCTGGTCCCGGTAATATGGATGAAAATCTTTGAGAAAAATGGCATAGCTACCCCATCACCCCCCCCCTACCACCCCAGCCCATTACCAGCCCCTTTGGGTCTTGTATGGATATTAAGGGGAACCCCGCACACAAAATAAAAAAGGCCCTATATACTCTGAACAGCCGTATACAGGCGGGGCATACAAGACAGGGACTGTAGGTTTGTTCTTATGTAGAATCTGTTTGTAATTTTGAACAGGTACATTGTTTAAGTGTAGCTCCAGCCAAAAAATCTATTTTTAAGCTTTTTGGAAAACATAGGGAAGGGTTATCACCCCTGTAACATTTGTTTTGCTGTCTGTGCCCCTGTTCAGAACATTTCACCTCACTTTCCGTCCCAATGACAAATGTTTTTGAAAAGTGGGGTTTTTATTGAAACAAGGATTGGTGATAAAGCATCAGTAGAGAGGAGACACCTTTTTCCCATATTAACTCTTACAGGAGAGAATTTCCCTTCCTAGGGGTAGATTTCCTCTCACTTCCTGTTGTCTCCTTCCGTTTGCAAGTAAGAGTCGTTTGTAAGTTGGATGTTTGAAAGTAGGGGCCTACCGTATATACTCTGCTGAAATTTGCCCTTACATGTTGGTGTTGCCACAACACTGTAAGGCCTCACAGTTACTCTTGGTGGGCGCATGAATGTGCCCTGCTGTGAATTATTAGATCAAGAATTGTAATTGCATGCCCCTGTTGAACAGGGGCTGAAAAATTGGGCCTTTGGTGGTGGTGGTGTTGACACAACACTGTACGGCCTCACAGTTACTCTTGGTGGGCGCAGGAATGGGCCTGCTGTGAATTATTAGATCAAGAATTGTAATTACATGCCCCTGTTGAACAGGGGCAGAAAAATTGGGCCTTTGGTGGTGGTGGTGTTGACACAACACTGTAAGGCCTCACAGTTACTCTTGGGCGCAGGAATGGACCTGCTGTGAATTATTAGATCAAGAATTGTAATTACATGCCCCTGTTGAACAGGGGCAGAAAAATTGGGCCTTTGGTGGGGGTGGTGTTGACACAACACTGTACGGCCTCACAGTTACTCTTGGTGGGCGCAGGAATGGGCCTGCTGTGAATTATTAGATCAAGAATTGTAATTACATGCCCCTGTTGAACAGGGGCAGAAAAATTGGGCCTTTGGTGGTGGTGGTGTTGACACAACACTGTGTAAGGCCTCACAGTTACTCTTGGTGGGCGCAGGAATGGGCCTGCTGTGAATTTATTAGATCAAGAATTGTAATTACATGCCCCTGTTGAACAGGGGCAGAAAAATTGGGCCTTTGGTGGGGGTGGTGTTGACACAACACTGTAAGGCCTCACAGTTACTCTTGGTGGGCGCAGGAATGGGCCTGCTGTGAATTATTAGATCAAGAATTGTAATTACATGCCCCTGTTGAACAGGGGCAGAAAAATTGGGCCTTTGGTGGTGGTGGTGTTGACACAACACTGTGTAAGGCCTCACAGTTACTCTTGGTGGGCGCAGGAATGGGCCTGCTGTGAATTATTAGATCAAGAATTGTAATTACATGCCCCTGTTGAACAGGGGCAGAAAAATTGGGCCTTAGGCACTGGTGCCACAACACTGCAACCCCTCACAGATACTGTACTTGGAGCACAGCAATGAGCCCTGTTGCAAAATATTGCATCAAAAATTGTAATTACATGCCCCTGTTAAACAGGGGCTGAAAAATTGGGCCTTAGCTACTGGTGCTGGTGCCACGACACTGCAACCTCTCCTAGATACTCTAGTTGGAGTGCAGGAATGAGCCCTGCTGCAAAGCATTGCATAAAAATTTTTAATTACATGCCCCTGTTAAACAGGGGCTGAAAAATTGGGCCTTAGCTACTGGTGGCGGCACCCAGAAACAAAAATGTTCTTCCAAGCTATCATCATCAATCGGATCATTGAGGAGGAGGGGGATAGTCAGTCAACATAACAGGACAGTCACTCAGCATCCGCATCAGTCTTGAAGGGATGTGACATTTGAAAATAAATTAGTCTGTTATATCAGCTTCAGGTGTTTGGTAGCTGGTGGTGATCCAAGACTGGTTCATCTTTATGAAGGTCAGTCGATCAACCGAGTCGGTGGACAGGCGCACCCTGTGATCCGTGAAAAATCCTCCAGCAGCACTGAATGTGCGTTCTGAAAGAACGCTGGATGCAGGACAGGCCAGTAGCTCAATTGCATACTATGCAAGCTCTGGCCAGTGATCCATCCTCAAGACCCAGTAAGCCAGAGGATTTTTGGTGGGGGAAGGTGTCCAAGTCTGACCTTGCCCCTAGGTATTCCTGCACCATGTATATCAGATGCTGGCGATGGTTGCTGGAACCGATCATACCTTGGGGCTGCGAACTAAAGAATTGTCTGAACGCATCGGTCAGACGGCCACCTTCCCCACCGCTCCCTTCTTTGACTGACCGAAGCCTCAGCAACTCGTTGTCCAGGACCAGGAGTTTGTAACCTCCCAGTCTCTGGGAACGCATTGCACAGACCTTTCTGCAAGGCCTCCTGGAGTTGTCTCATCCTCTGCTCCCTCTGCGACGGTAAGATATGGTCCGCAACCTTACCCTTGTACCGTGGATCAAGGAGAGTGGCCAGCCAGTAATGGTCCCTCTCCTTGATCCGAAGAATACGAGAATCCTTTCGCAGACTTTGCAGGATCAGGGAGGCCATGCAGCGTAGGTTAGCTGAGGCATTCGGTCCGGAGTCCTCTGGGTCACTAAGGACGACATGATCCGCAGCCACCTCCTCCCAGCCACGTACAAGTCCACGGGATTGTTGGGACTGTAAATCATCCCTAAAAGACTGCTGCAGATGATGCTGAGTGCCAGGCTCCACCTCCATGCTGACACAATCCTCCTCCTCCCCCTCCTACTCCTCCTCCTCCTACTCCTCCTCCTCCTCCTCCTTCCTGTGCGATGGGTGGGACAGAAGGAACACTGTCTGGGTAAAGGGGGCCTTGAGAGGCAAGGAAGTCCTCCTCTTCCTGCCTCTGTTCTGCCTGAAGTGCCCTGTCCATTATTCCACACAGCGTATGTTCCAACAGGTGGACAAGAGGTACAGTGTCACTGATGCATGCACTGTCACTGCTCACCATCCTCGTGGCCTCCTCAAATGGTGCCAGGACAGTGCATGTATCCCTGATCATGCCCCACTGGCGTGGTGAAAAAAAAACGAGCTCCCCTGACCCTGTCCTGGTGCCATAGTCGCACAGGTACTCATTGATGGCCCTCTGCTGCATGTGCAGCCACTGTAGCATGGCCAACGTTGAGTTCCACCTGGTGGGCATGTCACATATAAGGCAGTTCTTGGGCAGGTTCAACTCCTTTTGCAGCTCAGCCAGGCGAGCACTGGCATTATAAGATCTGCGGAAATGCACACAGACTTTCCTGGCCTGCCTCAGGACATCCTGTAAGCCCGGGTACCTGCCCAAGAACTGCTGCACCACCAGGTTAAGGACGTGAGCCACACAGGGCACATGGGTCAGTTGTCCCTGTCGGAGGGCGGAGAGGAGGTTGGTGCCATTGTCGCAAACCACCATTCCTGGCTTAAGCTGGCGTGGCGTCAACCACCTCTTGGCCTGTTCCTGCAGAGCTGACAGAACCTCTGCCCCAGTGTGGCTCCTGTCCCCCAAACACACCAGCGCAAGCACGGCATGGCATCTTTTTGCCTGCATACTTGCGTAGCCCCTTGAACGCCTACGGAGCACCGCTGGTTCCGAGGACAAAGCACAGGAAGAGGCCATGGAGGAAGAAGAAGAGGAGGGGGTGGAGGAGAGAGGTGTGTCACAACCAGTAGTAGCATTTTGGAGGCGTGGCGGCGGAACAACCTCCAACACTACTGCACCTTGTCCTGCATCCTTCCCAGCTGCCAAAAGAGTGACCCAATGGGCCATGAAAGAAAGGTAACGTCCCTGTCCATGCCTGCTGGACCATGAGTCAGCGGTAATATGCATCTTACCGCTGACCGCCCTGTCCAGCGAGGCCAAGACATTGCCTTCCACATGCCGGTAGAGAGCCGGAATCGCCTTCCGTGAGAAAAAGTGGCGTTTGGGAACCTGCCATTGAGGAACCGCACATTGCACAAACTCACGGAAGGGGGCCGAGTCTACCAACTGAAAAGGCAGCAGTTGAAGCGCTAGCAATTTAGCCAAGCTAGCATTCAACCGCTGGGCATGTGGATGGCTGGGAGTGAACTTCTTTCGACGGTCCAGCAGCTGGGGCAGGGAAATTTGCCTGCTAGAATCGGACGTCGGTGTACTGCTAGCAGAGTGCCCGCAAGTACTTGGCTGTGACACACCTAATTCTACACCTTCATTCCTCTCAGAGCAGGTTTCAGAGAGGACTGAAGGTATAGTGGGATTGGAGATCCCAGCTGATGCGGTGCAAGGAGAGGTCCGCTTTGTTCTTTGGTGTGGGTCTTTAAGGTAGGCTTGCCAACGAGCTGCATGGCAGGTCAACATATGTCTGGTCAAGCATGTGGTGCCCAAGCGGCTGATGTTTTGGCCACGCGATATACGCTTGAGACATATGTTGCAAACAGCAGCTGTGCGATCTGATGCACTCGACTTTAAAAAAGGCCCACACCAAAGAACTTTTTGAATAACGGGCAGAGGCAGCGCCCTGCACAGGCGGAGCTCTGCGGTGTGATTCAGTCGGTGTGCTTCCCTTACGCTGGCCCCCCAAGGGAATCCTGCCTCGTTGGAGATGTGCCTCCTCCTCCTCCTCCTCTCTCCTATTAGGCACCCACGTGGAGTCAGTGACCTCATCATCCCCTCCCTCCTCATCACTGGAGCCAATCTGGCAGTATGCTGCAGCTGCTGGAGCATGACTGCCAGATTGGTGTCCTTCTTGAGCATCCCCTCTCTCTGCTCTCACGCTACTGCCTTCCTCTAGCTGGGTATCATCATCAGACCCTTCGAAACGCTGGGCATCCTCCCGGAGCATGTACCCAACACTGTGCTCAAACAGTTCGGGGGACTCCTCAGGAGGACATGGTGGGTCTAGGGAAGGAGTGACTGATGATGACATTGATACCAGGGAAGAGGACGCTTTGGCAGCTGCTTTGCCAGTACCCTGAGCCTGGGTGAGAGAGGATGAGGAGGATAAGGAGGGCTTGGTCATCCACTCTACCAAGTCTTCGGCATGATGCGACTCAACACGTCCAGCTGCCGAAAAGGACAAGCGTGTCCCATGGCCATGTGCTGATGACAATGCACCGCGTCCACGACCAGCACTGTTGCCCCCAGACACAGAGCCTGCTTGCCCTCTTTTATTGGCTCGTGACTGTCTGCCTCTCTTTGTTGGCCTTCCAGACATAGCAATGGCCTGCAGGGAGATGGGAAAACCAGCAATAAGGGGTAGCTTCAGGTGTATATTTTGCAGGAAGCACACAACGCCCACTGTAAGTGCTGCAAATGCCTGTTAGTGTAACACACCAGGAAAACACAGCAATACGGGCTAGCTTCAGGTGTATAATGTGCAGGAGGCACACTCCGCCCGCTGTTAGTGCTGCAAATGCCTGTTAGTGTAACACACCAGGAAAACACAGCAATACGGGCTAGCTTCAGGTGTATACTGTGCAGGAGGCTTAGCAACAATGACACTGTCCCCTGCCTATCCTTCTATCTCCCTGCACACAAGGTTTAGCAAAGAATATGACACTGACACTCTCCCTGCCTATCCTTCTCTCTCCCTGCACACAAGGTTTAGCAAAGAATATGACACTGACACTGTCCCCTGCCTATCCTTCTCTCTGCCTGCACACAAGGTTTAGCAAAGAATATGACACTGACACTGTCCCCTGCCTATCCTTCTCTCTCTCTGCACACAAGGTTTAGCAAAGAATATGACACTGACACTGTCCCCTGCCTATCCTTCTCTCTCCCTGCACACAAGGTTTAGCAAAGAATATGACACTGACACTGTCCCCTGCCTATCCTTCTCTCTCCCTACACACAAGAATAGCACAATGACACTGTCCCTGCCTATCCTTCTCTTTCCCTACGCCGGAACACACTACACAAGGCCGCCGCGCTGGCGGTCTTTCATAGTGTGGGGCGTGTGCTAAACCCCCTGACCTATAATTGGCCACAGGTAACCTGCCTGTGGCCAATTATGGCTCTCCTAGCTGCCGGCACTGTGATTGGCCAAGCATGCAGGGTCACAGTGCATGCTTGGCCAATCACAGCGCCGGGATTGCACTGCGATGGCGCAGTGTATTGTGGGCCGTTCGCGTCACTCGAATTTGGCGTGAATGGCCCAAATAGTTCGATCTTCGTCGAACGATCGAACAGACGATGTTCGAGTCGAACACCGAGCTCATCCCTAATGCCAACCAATGATCTGTATGCAAGTAAGAGAGCCACATACACTGCTAGGAATTAGTAGAGCCGGGCCAGGTAGGTGAGATGCTAGGAAGCTTTTGAGGGGTTGGGGGGGGGGGGTGTAAGATGAGATGTGTGCAGAGGTGGGGGGGGGGGGGGAAGTAGTGCAGAGGTCAAAGCCGAGGTTTGGTGACATCGTGAAAGAGCACTGAACTCTGCACTCTGTGCAAAGGGCACCCCTGAACTCTGCACATATCATACTCTTGGTATTTAATTTAAGGTTCTCCCACTGAAATTTAACCACACCCACAATTTGATGCAGCTCGATTGGGGGGGGGGTGTGCATGATTGAGTTTCTGAACCTATTATCAGATAAAAATCCCTGGATAAATGTATTTAGTCTTACGGATACAACCTGTCCATTGAGGGCAACCATATTGCTATAGCGCCTGCAATGAAATTGAGTTTGACACCCTGATATAAGTGATAGGAGTCCGGTTCTGTACAGTGGTCTAATACACTTGTTGCCAAGCTTCATCATGCTTATACCTACTTGTATGGTATTTTCCTCTTTCATTGTCTTTTTTTTTTTGTACTGAATGTGCTGCATTATCTTAACCCAATGGGACGTCTCATATGGCTTATTCTGTATCTTGTGAACTTTTGTTACCATAATGAGCAAGATTTGAAAAAATTATATTCTGTCTACTTTGTATGCAGGAAGCCTTGTGCCTACCACCATTGTTTCAGTGTGCTTTTGTCTTTTTTTTTTTTTCTTGAAGTCTAAATGAAAAACTTTTTGGAGCTAAAAATCTCCATCAAATGGAAGCGATAGACCTAGATCAACTCCCGATCTATAACATTCTTAGGCTTTCCCCAAATGTATGAGTTGGGGTTACAAACCCAGTTACTCAACAGTCTCTTTCCCTATGGGGCAGAATCAAACATAGGTCTACTTTCCCCACACAATCCGATGCTCTTCTTCGTGAGCAATCTGTCTTGCTACCCTGCTCTTGTATGTCCTACTACATTTCACTTTTGACAGTAAACCAATCTTAACAAGATTCCACCGTCTAGTCACAACCTCCAGGTTTTCAAACCTTTCCCCAACTTCAAGAGACCAATAAATTACTGCGCTCCGAGCACTTTCCTTATCTACAGGTCAATAACTTTTTTTAGACAAACCTAAGAGCCCATACCAAAAGGTCTCCATTCAAGCATTTCTGATCCTCTGATCCTCATGCTAAAGGTGTAATCGCACAACTCTTTAGAGGTTTATTTCCCTTGACGTATGTCACTCACTGCATAACGGACCTATCGATAACCCTTACATCAGAAGAGTGGGCTGCCGTCTGGGAGGCCACCCACAAGTCTTCACATAATATAGTCACTCAGGAAACTAACCACAAAGTCTTGGCAAGATGGTATCCTGTCCCTTTGAGAATAGCAAAATATGTCCCACACAATTCCAATCTTTGCTTCTGACACAGTGGGCATTCGGGAGCATATTTGCAAGTCTGGTGAACCTACTCCCTGGCACACTTTCTGGTCAGAGATCTTCCATATCCTTGGCTGTCTATTTGATACAACTTTTGAATCCTGACCCTCGTGTACGCTCTGCTGAATTGCAATGCCCCGGGTTTGACCAAATCTCAGTTTAAACTTTTAGTCCAAGTTACAACGGCAACCGAACGGACTATAGCACAGTCTTGGAAAACGCCTGCCTTTTTGTGTCTTGGCAGTGAAACTTAGGGTAACACAAGCAATAATTAGTGTAGCACTAAATGGTAATATCATGCCCCAGTTGATGACCTCTATATATACTATTTTGTGATCACATTTTATTACTTCTACATCTGTTCATTTGATGTATGATCTTAAATAAATCTTATCGATTGACCTGCACCATTTGGAGCCATTTCTATTTTTCCTGCATTGTGGCCCCTGAAGAGAACGTCCACCCCCACGGCTGTCTTCTGGATTGACCCCCTGGTTGTTCACCGTTGCTGTCCTGTCGTATGGTTCGGAGTCCAGGGATCTACCATCTGGTTTCTCCATCTATACCACACAAGAGCGCTAGGAACTAAGCGTTAAGAGCCCGTTTGACTCACTGCCGCATGGTAGGTGCGTCCACCTCATCTGGTAAGAGAGTATTTTATATTCTCCATTTGAAAATTGTTTTGAAGTCTCCACATGTATTACAGTCATTTGATTTGAATACTAGCCCTTCATCGCCTTTGGAAGTGGACCCTCCCCCTTCGTCCTTCGTCACTTCATGGACTTTGGTGTTTATTATTTTGGAAACGCATATCATTATTTGCTTTTTTGCTCTATAGTGAATTTTCCTTTTTTATGTATTTGAGTGCACTCATTGTTATGGATATAGTGATTATGGTTCAATGCTCCTGATCTGTTTTGTGTTTTAGCACTTCTGTATATGCACTCAGATTGAGTGGCTCATTATCACTCTTTTTGTAACATTGTGATTTTTATCACTGTGCACTTCACAGTTCACAGATGCATTCACTTGAATGATTTTACCATTTAGCGCTACACTAATTTTTTGCACATTTACCTGGACTTTGAGTGTTAGCAGCTATACTTTTCCTTGGTTTAGCGCAGTTCTTTCCCCCATTTCACAAACCCAAGCAATAATACAAGCCATGATTGAAGCCACTCTGCAAGACAGGGTTTGTTCAACAAGAGGGTTTAGCAACCCTGGGTCGATACATTCCTGCCATCTGACTTGGACCCTTCTTCTCTGTTGAACCCTCAACTTCTTGAGTAGCTCGCCTATGCATCTGGCGCAGACGGCGGATACTCCTCTACCCTTTTTTTTTATTCCCCTTTTCTTTCCATTTTATTCTTTACTCTGGACCAACTCCATGATTATCAGCCCAGAGTAAGCCCGAGCTATGGCTAGAAAGGGGCACTTGGCAATCACCCAGAATATAGTATCTGTAAAATCATTTACCAGTTTAACTTTTCTTTGTGTGGCAGGTTTCCCACACAAATGCTTTACTGCATGTTGTCCGCTTGCTATGAGGCTGTACGCTTGCAATACCTTGTGATCTTGAGTTGCAGTCTCTCTCCTTGAGTGGGATTTTTGATTCGCCCTGTTTCGACTTTACATGTCACTGATATGTATGTTACAGTGTTTTCAATAAAATACTGGAACAAGAAAAATCTCCATCAAAAATGTGCAAATTTTGTGTGTGTGTGTATGTGTGTGTATAAAATTGTGAACCATATTTTATGCAAAAACAACTCGTATGCTACCCAAAACAGCTTATATGTTGCACACAAATATATTTGTAGCGGGTATGTACTTTTCAGAGTGTTAAATCCTGGTGAAGACATCAGTGATGTCTAGTTCCCTGCGGCTCAGCAGGTGGCGCTGTCACTTTGGGCCGGGGTTGACCCATCACTGCAGTGCCGTACCCTTTGTGACCTCTCGCAGCAGTTGTACGGTGGGGCGGGGAACTCGCTGTGCTTGCTGGGAGAGGGTATAAAGGGGGCGGACACCTTCAGCCTGAGGGCTGCTGTCCGCTGTCGGTGTCCAGGCAGCCTAGGCCTGGACACTTGGAGTTCGTGTTCCACCCCAGACACCTTCAGTCTGGGGTGAGGTATTTAACCGGAGGCCTGGGACCCTGTACCTTCCACTGGGTCCCGCAAGGGAGGGATTGTCCTAGGGTGCCCCGGGTGTTGGGCACCCGAATCCAGAGGCGTAAGGGACCGGAGGAGGGATTCAACCGAAGATCTGGTGCAGCATATTGCCAGTGCCTGGTGAACCTCTGGAGACCGCCCGGATGGATATCTTTCCCGAACAGGGGCCAATTCATAGAGGAAGGTGGTTCATGTTCTATGACCGGTGGCAGCGGTTCAACTAGTCAACTCTGGTCAGTGGCAGAGACCTGCTATTAGGCCTGTGGCAGGGGCCTCAACAGTTCATCCGGTCGGTGGCAGCGACCAATCTCACGGTCGGTGGCAGAGACCGTGCGCCAAGCCTATTCGCTTGCAAAGGAATAGGAGCGTTCATTTGTGCCTGGGCCTACTCGTATCCACACCCCTGTCTGTCTGTCTGTTACTAAAGTTCAACTGATTATGTTCACCCTGGCAATGGAGAAATAAAAGAGTGTTGGACTTTTATTGGTGTGGGGCTCTATTACTGGCAGACACATCTCCACGGAACAAGTAGAGGCTTCGTATGCAGAGAACAGACCCGAAGGTAATTCAAGTGACTTTGTTCAACCCTCCTACACATACGAGGTGAGAGCTTGGCGTAGTATTCCTGCACTCTCCCCTCCCAGGTACCCCTAGACCCCAGCCAAGTAAGCGATAAAGCAGAGAGGGAGAGTGAGGCCGCTACATATTGTTGAAAAATATTCGAATAAAATCCAAAAGTATAAATGGTCCCAAGGAAAAACATAAATCCCAGTCATGCAAAATCAGGCTTCTTCAATGAAAGTGAAGAGACACAATCCTCCACCTTCTACAGGGTTAACAGTCACCTCCAGAAATTGCCCCTAACCGCAAAGGTCACTGTAGCATGTTGGGAAGCACCAGGACCCAGAGAACATCTTCAATTTTTTCTAGCTTGTATATGCACTCAGAATATGTTCTCAGAAGAATCACAAGACCCAGCTTCACAACCACAATACTTGATGAAATTGACCACGAAGGATAACCATTTCTCATGCTCAAAAGGAAGAGAAGCAAACCATAGTGATCACCACTAAAAAACACTCCATTAAAACTTTGAAAATGCACTCAAATGTAAGCTAAAACCAAACCTCCTCAGCCAGTATGAGATTTAACTCTGTCTCTGAAGGAGTATGAACAAATACCACTGTGCTAAGACAGGGATCCCTCCCAGTCTTCATGCAGTCAGCTTAATCCAGGATCGCTGTAGCTCCACCCTACATGTTTTGTCACAAATGTCGTCGTCAGTGGCATGGGGTGCAAGGAGGATGAAAGGTGTGTGTTTGTTTGTTTTTTTTTGTTTTTCCAGTAGCAAACTTGAAGTTTTGAAAAGCCAGAGTTCTGCAGAACTTTTTGAATAAGTCAGTTATTTAAAGTAATGTAGTGAAAGGGTACCTATTGATAGCCAGGCAACTAGCTTTTTTTAAAGGAAAGGGTAGCAATGGGAGCCTCTGTGACAGTTTTTTACAAGCTTTGGACAAGAAAAGATCCCTAATGCCACTATATAAAATCCAGACTTTGTATATTTGTATCTAATAATTTGCAGTACACAAAAACCTTAACACCTTTTGTGCCTGCAATAAAGCAACATGCATTTCCCTATTCTCCCAGGATGATGAGCATAGTATATACTTGTGTGTGTGCACACAGTCTCAGGCTTAAGCCAGCCATACATGGATCAAAATCAGGCTGGCTCTGCAGGGACCAGCCAAATTTCAACCCATGTATGGGCACTGTGGTCAACTGACTTCTGTATAACCACCCTGTTGGGTTTTTTCTGTTTGATCAGCGCCCCAAGCTACAGTTGGCAGTGCTGATTAGTGTATTGTAACAGTGGGGAAGCTTTCCTGCTGTCAGTATACATTAGCTCATTAGGAGGATTCCCCCTTCCACCTTGAATTGGGGATTCGGGGGTGTGTGTTTTTTTTTTTCAAACCCACCCGTTGAAAGGGAAAAAAAAACAATGTATGTGCTGCATTAAGTCTCTGACGTGTGTGTGTGTGTGTGTGTGTGTGTGTGTGTGTGTGTGTGTGTGTGTGGTGTAGCCTTTAGTGATTCCTATGGGTATCTGTCAATGGATTTTTACTAAAATAAACATAAAACCACAGCATGCACACCTAAATACAGATAGATGTCTAATGGTATCAACTATCAACCAGGTCAGCCTCACAGTAAAAATCTCCAGAGAGCAGTGTTGTAGGTAAGCATATCCAATGTCCAATTTGCTGAAGGAGGGAGGTAGAAAATAATAAATGGGCTAAAATAGAACTTTTCCTATTCTCCACACTGC